>CAWUFW010002699.1:1200000-1800000 GCA_963921515.1 Calotriton arnoldi | reverse complement strand
AAATGCAGTCTCATGTTGCTTGCTTTTCTATAGTATTTAGAGTGTTTCGCCTTGCCTGAGAGGTCAGCGGTGTGCTCCCACATCCTGTTGTCTATTTAAAGTACTCCCGTGAGTCATTGAGCTGATGAGCTCGTGGATGAAGCACCTGCGCGCCAGTGAGAGGTACCGGACCTGATATAATGTTTGGCAGCCTACTCAGCAAACCCCAAAATATAAGACTGTATTCTCTACTGATGACGGTTAATAAACCAGAAACACGTGTCTAGGGATCAGCACTATCTGCGCCAACCTTGGCGAAACACTCGAAAATATCGGAGCGAGCTACAAGAGACTGCATTTACCAGAATGCCAGGGGCGAACCTTGCCTGAGAGGTCAGCGGTGTGCTCCCACATCCTGTTGTCAGATTGGGAAGTTGTGCAAGTTCTCCCACAAGATCGTCCTAAAAGATGGAGCGGTACCGGTCGCCCACAAAGTCCGGAACATCCCGTTCAACTGCCGAGAAGCGGTACAGCTAGAACTTAAGCGCTTAGAAGACAGCGGCATCATTGAACCGATCGAATGCGCTGAATGGCTCGCGCCTTTGGTAGTGGCGCGCAAACCAAGCGGGAAGATCCGCCTCTGCATTGATCTCCGCGAACTCAATAAGAATATCATTGGGGGAAAAATTTCCGTTGCCAACAATCAATGAATTGCTCGCCCAGACCAAAGGTGTCAAGTGGTTCTCTACCATCGACCTCAAGGCCGCCTACCACCAGGTGTCACTCCACCCGCCATGCCGAAAACTTTCATCCTTCATCACATCCTTTGGGTGCTACAGGTTCAGACGCCTGCCCTTCGGCCTCGCATCGACTTTCAAGATGACATCCTCGTCATGGGAAAATCCAAAGCTGAACATGACGACATCCTGCACACCGTCCTACACACGCTCGCAGCTAATGGCCTCACGGCTGAACTAGAAAAATGCAAGTTCGGTCTCCGCAAGGTCACATATCTGGGGCATGAAATCAGTGACACAGGAATCACCCTCAAATCGGCGAATGTGGAGGCCATCATGTCAGCTCCCCCCCAACAACCAAAGACGACGTTCGTTCGTTCGTTCTTGGGACTGGCGGAGTTCTATAGTAAATTTGTCAGAAACTTCGCGACAAAGACACACAACTTACGCCAACTGCTCAAGGAGAAGAACAGTTTCACCTGGTCGGAGGAAACGGAAGCGGAGTTCTTAGCCATCAAACAAGACATCTGCAAGGCGGTTCCCTTACAGGGGTTTGACGGCGCTGCGTCCAGTACCCTCACCACGGACGCCAGTGACAAAGGGCTGGGAGCAGTCCTCTCCCAAAGGGCTTCCGACGGCACCGAGACCACGGTGGGGTTTGCATCACGATCCCTCACCCCCAGTGAAGAGAAGTACAGTGTAATCGAGAAGGAAATGCTAGCTGCCATCTGGGCGATGGAGAAATTTTGACAGTACCTGTGGGGGTCAAGATTCACACTCCGTACCGACCACAAGCCACTGATCAAGGTCCTTACATCGAGCGGCAATGTCACGGCCACACCACGCATTGCTAAAATGACATGCGTCTGTTGGACTTCGTCTATGATGTGGAATACATCCCGGGCCCACGGAACAGAGTGGCGGACTTCTTGAGCAGAGCGGCAGCCATGGAAGAACCCGTCACATCATTGGAGTGGGAAGAGTACAGTGTCGCCTTCATGACAGATCATGAACACACCATCAGTGCCCAAGACTGGGCAGAAGCCTACACGCAAGACACGGATCAAGGGGTACGTCACGCGAGGCTGGCCGGAGAAGAGGCACATCGACAGCAACCTCAGGAAATTCTGGGAAGTCCGCGAAGAGCTCTCCATCAGCGAGGATCCCATATTCCTGCTTTGGGGTGACAAAGTGGTGCCCCCGAAGGTGTTGTATGACCGCATTCTCCACATCAACCACGAAAGCCACCTGGGCATCGTAAAAGCCAAAAGGCGGATAAAACTGCTATACTGGTGGCCCGCCATGGACATCCAAGTGGAAAGGTTCGTGAGGGACTGCGCCCATTGCGCCACAGCAGACAAAACCCTGGTCACCCTGAGGCCCCCCATGGGCGAGTTCTCCACTCCCAACAACCCCTGGGAGGACTTATCCATCGACATCGTAGGCCCGGTCGTAGACACCTGGGGCACTCCCAAACACCTCATCGTTGTCGTAGACCGCTACTCCAAGTGGCCAGAGGTCGAAATCTGCGACTCTGTAGACTCCGACGCCGTCATCACCTTCCTCACCAACATCTTCCTGAGGGAAGGCATCCCCAAGTCCATCACCAGCGACAATGGACCCCAGTTCACGTCGGCCAAATGGACGGCCTTCACCAACAGAAACGGAATCCGGACGAGGCACACCCCGGTCTACCACCCAGCGGGTAACGGCCAAGTGGAACGCTTTAACCGGGTGATCATGGGCTCGATCCAAGCAGACATTAGCGCCGGGAAAAACTGGGAGTCCGAAGTCAGAAACACGGTATGGGCGTACCGCATCACACCCACCTTGACAGGCTACAGCCCGTTTAAGATCTTAAGAGGCAGAGAACCCTTTACCAGAGACAACACAGCCTGGATGACCATGAGACTCCAAAGCAAATGGTCACCAGCCATTGTCCGCAGCAACATAGCGAAGGCACAAAGCATCTACAAAGCACATTATGACAAAAGGAACAATGTGCGTGACACCTCATTGGCAGAGGGTGAGTGGGTCCGAGTCAAAAAGGGGCCATCAGGACTCAAAGGAGACAGCAAATTCAGTGAGCCCCTGCGGGTGGTAGAAGCATACTCCCGCTATGCCTTATTGAGCGACGGCAAGGTCTGGTCCCAATCAAGAATGGCCAAGTGCAACAAGATCCTGCATTGGGGCACAGGCGACAGTGAGCTGGAAGAAAGCCCCAGAGTAGCGGGAGTGGCCGCACCCGCTACAGACCACGCGAGTGAGACCGGATCAGCCAGCGCGGAAGGACAATCACCGAGACAACCAACGCTGTGTCCGTCCAGCCAGGACGCAGAGGAAGGGGGCATCTCGGGCGAGACACCCAACGCCTTCCGGAAAGATCAGGAAGAAGGCACAAGGCCAGACGGACCCCGCGAAGGAAGAGAGCAGGGGACCGGAACACACACCCGCAAGGGCCGTGCGGTGAAGCTACCGAAACACCTCAGTGACTTTCAGTTGTGAATTCTTCTCGTTCCTTTTTTCCGTCCTTCTCTCTCTCTCTATCTCTCTCTCTCTCACTCTTCCTAGCTCCCCCCCACACCTGTGGGTGCACCTACAGTTTTGTATGCTATTGTTAAGGGGGAAGATGTGTAGTGTGGCAGTCACGTGACCCAGGGCCAGGGATCGCGAGAGGTCGTGACGCAGGGGGCTAGCGACTGCGGCCGCGGGACACAGCGGCAAGCGGACCGGCTCTCCCCATCCTTGTATGCCAAAGTTAATAAAGCAAGCTTCAACACACCCCGAAGCCTCAGTACTTCCTTCCGGGGGACTCTACATCCACTCTCCCACACCCTCTTACAGTTACTGCAGGCATGATGAAAAGCGTTCCTTTTGAGTGATCCACAAGCTGCCCGACGCAAACATAAGTAAAGAACTCCAGTAGAACCGGGTGGCTCTATCTCTAGCCCATCGCATGCTTCTTTTCCCATTTCGTTATGTTGGTGAAGAGCACTCTTGGTGAACCATATTTGGTTGCATTGTTAAAAAAAAAAAAGTGGCTAATTTTGGTAATATTTTTTGTCACCATACATTTTCTAGAGCTTTTTAAAATAAATTAAAACATCGCCTGATTTGAGATTGTACTATGCTGCACTAGAGGCGATTGTCAGTTGACCCATGTAAACAGAGGTGGTTGACTCTCATTGCAAGGGGATGTTTCGAAAATCCTTTTAGGTATGAACTGATGGTTTTCTTAATTCCAAAGTAGTGGCGTGCTTGTGATACTGGATAGACCAAAGCAGATTTATTTTTTAAAGCTACGTCATACTGATTTAACTTTATACTTGGCATTTCATAGCAGTATCACATCTCTTTATTTGCCTCTCATTTCAGTACATTTCCACCTCTTTTAAAAAGCCTCAAAACGTAGATTTTTTTCATCGCCAGTTCCTAGTTGCTTGAACCAGAGTCATCCACACACATTACATTTACAGACCCCCAACTTACGTATTTCTTATTGTTGGCTACAGTGGCTGGTGGCACTCTGCAGCAAGAAGGGACAAAAGGACAGTGCTATGTAGTGATTGCAAGGCAGTTTGCTCAGCACTTTACTATAGCACTTAAATATTTAGTAAACATTGAAACTAAGGCCTAGATTTACTAAAAATCTCGCAATGCAGAAATTAGCAGTGTTAATTTGCACGAATTGCAAAAAATTGTGCACTTCTGTATTTACTATGCATCGCTTGCTGATGATGGACACGCTCGGCAAGGCTGTATTTCTGCAACACTAAACATGATTTAGCTTTGCACCATGGAGCAAAGGTAATTACTTGCGGAAATGTCACACAACTTTTCCTTTGCCCATGTTTGCGCCTGTTCTCATGTGACACTAGGATTCCACGCAATACCAGGTTTCACTACTTTGCCTGATTAATTGGTCATTGAATGTTGAGGCTATTTGGCTGTTTCCGTCCACTTTGCATAGATTATCAAAGATTTTTCTCTATACGACGCAATGTTGTTTAACACTACACTTGCATCAGCGTTTGGGGAAAAAATAATTTTGCATGCATAAGTTGCTTCCATGTGCTGTGCTATGCGTTGCATTGTACTACTTTGACGCCTTTGAATCATGGGAGTCGCTGTTGCAAAACTAAGTACATTTTGGCCAAAATGATATGTTTTACGCAAGTAATCTCATCTGCAAAGAAGTCAAAGACTGGCAACAGCAGTAGGGAATAAGGAAATAAGAGTAGGTGGGAACAGAGTGCCTCAGCCAGAATGTTAAGACTGCAGCAGGAAACAAGCAGGTGAAAAGGATACAGATAGTAAGCAGAAAAACAGGAAAGGAGTGGAGAACACCGGGTGTGCCGGGTTTAAGTTTCCACAACTTGTGCAGATGACACTCCTATCCATTTCAATATTTCAGGCTACGATGGGCTATCTTATCAGCCGTGTTAAACTGGAAGCACTCCCAACGTTGGGTGTGACTGCTGATAAGATTTAACTTCTATTCAAAGGTCAAACATTCATCTTTCAAAAACTTAGGATAATTTTTCTACGCCGTCTTTTTAATCTATTTCTTTACCCATTTATTTCTAAAGTGATGGGTTTTTGTGGCATTGTAATAATTGAATGTAATACCTATCTGCTACAAATGTAAACAGTCTTTATTCTTGAAAGGGATGTATGCTGAAATTTTTACTACAGTAAATGTTTCTCGGTAACCATTGCATTGGTACAACTAGTGACACCAGTCCCATTTCCTCCTCCAAGATCATGTTGTGTTCAATAATGAAGCCTATAGAATGGAGGCAATTTTTTCCTTCCAAAAAACAAGTTTAAAAGAAACTCTGGTACATGCAGGACTTAACCCATGCCCTGCTTCATCAATCTCGCGGAGTTTCGAATACCTAGCTCTTCACCACATCGTTGTATGCAGAGGGATTTTTGCTCAGGTCTCAAATGCTACTGATTTTGTGGCTCTTTTTCATTCTTCTCATGGAGTTTTCTACCTGATGAATATCCAATCTGGTTTCTTGAGGTTTTCTTCCAAATAGCATGTGATTGTTAGGGCAAGTTACCTCTTTAGTCAATGGACCTTAGGGTTTGAGTTGTTCCCTGGACGTAAAATCAAGACCCATTAAAAGCATTCATGGCTTTTGAACAGGTCTTTCAACAAATAGTGCCCTGCAGGGTCTAACACCAGGGCTTCCCTAAAACCCTATGGGGTCTTCCATCCAAATTTGCCTTATAAGGCCTTATGCTAGACTTGACCCAAAGTACAATTGAGAGTTATGTGTGAGATCTAGCTAAAGACACCCTTCAAGGCCTAACACCAAACCTGGCAGAAGCAACCATCAGAGATGACCATTGGTCCTAGCTGCAGTTTCCCTGTAGTGCCTTTCAGTGGGCTTAGTGTGGGGTAAACTCTGCAGGTGACCTTCTGATGTACTATTAGGTACCATTTTAGGCCTGATTTGTCTTGAGAACCCCATATATCTTTAGGGCTCTGTCATAAGTGCTGTTAGACCTGTCATTCTTGGTATGATCTCCTGCCAAATGTTTTTTTTGTTTGTTTTTGTTTTACCACTGCTAACAAGTGCCTACCCCTAAAGTAGGCTCTAAACAGCCCCTATGTCAGGGTGCAGTGTATTTAAATGTAGGACATGTGTTTTCAATTTTTACATGTCCTGGTAGTGAAAAACTCCTAAATACATTTTTCACTACTGTATGGCCTATCTCTCCCATTGGATAACATTAGGTTACCTTATTATATCTAACAAGTATTAACTTTTGATTGGCAACAGATAGGAATGTCAAGTTTGGACTCTTGTGAAATGTAATGTAAAACCCTCTTTAATGGTAAAGTTGCATTTTAAGTCACAGTTCTGAAAATGGCACTTTTAGAAAGTTGCCATTTTCTTGTCTAAACAATTTGTTCCTGTGTCACATGACTGAATAGTTTGAGAGTTGGTCTTTGTGCATTTCTCCAAGACAGTGAGACAAAAGGAGGGACTAGATGTTTTTCGGGGTGGGCCATCCTGCCAGGATGAGTGAGGAGAGCGGTTTCCTGCCCCACTTACATTTTAAAGGGCTGCCTCCAGTACACTCACAAAGAAACTTGACACCAGTCTATTGTCTCCCCAGACTACTTGGAGCCTTGGCAGCTAAAGGAAAGAACTTTCGAGGACCAGATATGGGGGTTGCCAAGATGTCACCCCCACCTCAAAAGCAGGCACCAGGTATAGACATTGGACCTTCTGAATCACCGCTTCAGTACACCCCTGGACATGTGGAAGATTCAGGACTGCCTCGCTACCAGAAGGACTGCCCTGCTGCTAGAAGGACTGCATTGCTGCCCTGCTGACTAAAGGAGGATTCAACCAGCTCCTTGAACCCAGGACCACCAGAGTTTACTCCAGCGGCTAGTTGGCTGGCCTCCTATGTGAGCTACTGGGACATAACACGCTTCAGAAACATTGAACCCTGCACCAGGCCTCTTCCTAGAGTGAGTCCTAACCCTCTCCCCCCCCCCCAAGTGGTGACCCCCCCCGGTCCTAGAACTTTGGAAGTGATGTTAGAGGTGCTCCTCCTGCCTAACCCTGAAACTTTGGACTTAGAAGAAAATACAGCACAAAGTGCCAGAAGAACCGACAGAAGACCGGTACCTGCCAGCTGATCCATCCAAGGTGCATCACTGGTCGGCCTGATTTTACGGTAGCTCCTGCTATGTTCCTCTCTGCAGCAGCAAAACCTGTTCCGTAGAACCTCTCACCGAAGGTATCTGGCCTTGTGGAGCCCACAACGGCTTCAGCCTGCAGCTTTGTCCTGCTGAAGGTTTTCGACTTCCCAAAAAGTGACAAAGTCCAGGGGGATGAAATCTTCACCGTGACTCCATCCAATGGCTCCCTGACAACGACGCCTCCTCGGCGGACACCGCTGGCTGCGTTGCCCCACTGAACTTTGACTTCTCAGGAACTTTTCTGAAACAAATTCTTCCAACTCTGAAGGTAAGCTGAGACTGGGCCCAATCCAACTTGTGTAGACGAACTGCGCTCCATCGCAGTTGTCTCTAAGTTTTGACTTTACCCCGGTCTTCCGCGACCAGATACCCGCTGTTGGGACTTTGTTCTTTTAGGAGTTATTTTACACTTAAAACTTTACAAATTTGATTCATTTTGGTATCATTTTGTTTATTAAAGCGGACTCTTTTTCCAAATTGGTGTGGGATTTTTCTTGTGTTTTCACCTTATTAGTTTGTGTGCTGCATAAATACTTTACACATTGCCTCTAAGTTAAGCCTGACTGCTTTTATGCCAAGCTACCAGAGAGTTAAGCACAGACTAATTTAGTTTCGCCCTGACGAAGATTGCTGTTGTTGCTTGAGTCGGGTTTTTATCCCCCTCGATCAATAACCCAGTTAATTACAAGTGCCCACAGAACACTCTGGTAGTTTTCCTTCTTGGAGCTCTGCATCTGAAACCACATTCTGGTACCCAGCAATACTTCTCTTTGAATGGCTAGACGTATACCAGCTCCTTTGGTATTACCCAAATTGAATGCTTTCTCTCTGGTCTTCAACGAAGGATGTTTGACAATTGGAAGAAGCTCTATTGATGTGGTTGGCACTTTTCCTGTAAATTCTACCATATCCTGCTTTTAACGATCGAGCTGGACAGTATTTCCTCTGATGCCAAGAGAAACCTGCTCACTGAGACCGATGCTGTGATCTATTTCCCTGCTACTCTTGCAGTTTTGTTTGCTCTGCCATATGGGCTGAATTTTAGCACAGCACTAGCATCCAGTTCTCCTTCCACTGCTTCAAGCAGTCCTGGAATAATGGGCACAGTTCCTTCACTTTTAGTCTCAGATTTGCATTCTTGAGCCTAAAATGGATTGGCGGTGTCTACTTTGTAGGTCAGGAAAGACGGCAACCACATCAACAGCCTCTCTTGATAGAGGGGGGGGGGAAATCTCCCTCTCTGCTTTTATTTTTGGCAGCTTGTCTTGCCCACATGGTCGACCAGTTCATACAGTCATGGGTATGGTCCTAAAAGCGATTTTGGTGCAAGGGATAAAAGTACCCCATTACTGGCTGCCTCCTTAGAGGCATACAGGCTTGAGATTGGTTGATAGATCTTCCTTCACTGCACCTTTCTTCAATGGGCATTCTAGTGACTTACTTTGACTGGGTCTACAGGGTTTCCAGATTGGACACTTTTGCACAACATACAGCAGTTTTTAACATCTTGCACTAGGCATTTATACACAGAACTGATGTGCCGTCCTATTCAAGATTTTTATATACCCAGGTCAATTGAGTGGCCTGCATGTCATTTGAGAAAAAACTTTTAATTCGCATGAAATGTATGCTGAGGACCTGGGAAATCGATGGAGGGCAATTAAAAGTAACTTCTCACCCTAAAGTTGAGATAGTCTGGGAGGCTTCATTCCTTCTTCAAGGGTCTTCATGGGCTGTTAGTCTAAAGGACTCTTCTATGCATCGCTGTGTCACTGCGGCCCCTGTGGCCTCATTCTCCACCGGTCTGCTGCTATGCATCACTACTTGCTTCTTCTTGGTAGACAAGGTTGAGGTTAATTGGTGGTTTCCATCCTTTACTCCTTTCGTTCTACAGTGGGGAAGTTGTCAGAGCCTGCTTCCCTTGTCAAAATGTTTTGTTATATTACATTACGTTATCAAAACAGGCAGGATGAACTACAAGCAGAGAGAAACGCTTGTATTACCTCCTATGTTACTTTAACAGGGAAGGGATTTTACTTGGGTTTCTTCGTTCAGTGCAGCAGGGCCTGTGTCTGATTTTCCCTAGGAGCAGCAATACTTATGGTACATGAATGTGCCAGACAACTTTTGATGGTTGGGGTCATTACACCACATGTCATGGCAATTCTAAGGGCATCATTGACACACACCAAAGCCTGATGGCCCTTCTCTGGCCACACAATAGACGATTACCGATTTTGTTTTTTGATTGAGTTCGAAGCTCACAGACACACAATGTAACCATTTTTGCTGCTGTGGGGAGCAGGCAAAAATATTTTTTTTTAAGGTGTTCCCTTCCCACTCAGAAAACAGATTAAATCCTATGATTGACAACATTAAATATTTGAAGAGAGAAACAACACCATGATTGTCAGCCACAACCAAATTAGAGCCACAGTTACAATGTATGAAGGTTCCTATGAACCAACAGCCCACGCAAGTGGTGGAAGTGGCCGGCGGGCCACTAACAAACGTTTGGGGACGGGGACTTTTTTTTCTTCTTTTTTTTGCAAATTAAGCTCTGGGTAAGTTGCAGTGTTACTTCTAAAAGTAACACAAACGTGCAGTTTCAAATACTAAGACCCGTACTGTCACTTCCCAATGTCTCTGTAAAAATGTGCTAAAGCTTCCCAATACAGCTGTGTCCTCTTTACGTTTTAAAGTGACTCATTCGGCGCATATGTTATGCGATGTCATCTGGAAAACCAATATTTCCAATGGAAAATGAAGCCAGGTTCATTTTTTTAATTTTCGTTCCGCACAAGTAAAGGGTTGTATCTTTGACTCGTGTTGCAGCTAAACATAGTTGCACATTTCCTCACACTCCAGGGTTGCAATCTCCAAAGGTGTCAAAATATCCCTTCTCTAGGAGCAAAGCTTGTCTTACAGGAAGTTAAGGAGAGAGCCGTATAATCTTTTTAGCTTCTGTCCGTATACACCCAACTCCCGGACTGTGCACATTCCCATAGGATATGGACAGGCCATAAGTTAAGTGCTGAGACCCGAGTCCTTACGTACACTGCCCATAAATTTGTCAACACGGAGTGCAAGTTTGAGATCATATGATGACAATTCTATGATGAATGGAGATTTTCCTGAAAGCTTCTGAGGTCAGCCTACGCTTTTAACTGTTTCTAGAAACAGAGCGTTTGCTCTCGAGGTTTTTCGAAAACCTAGAAACCCATTCGAAGAAAATTAGATCTTTCTCAAGAAATACCTTGAAAGGAGGGAGAGAGAGAGCGAGGAAAGGGCAAATATACAAACCGTAAATTTAGACTTGTGTTTCAGAATCAGACACGTGTATGTAACGTGATCTCTCCACTTCTTGGTAATAATAAATACATGTTATACTGAGAATGGCATTTCTCACGGTCGAAAAATCTGTTTCACTGCTACTGCAGAAAATCTGTTACAATACACAACAAGCATTGGCAATGCCATTAGATCTGGCTTTAAAGGAATATTGCATTATATGGTTATGTGAACCATTGCAAATAAATATCATGGGAATGGATATGCATTTGTGTGGAAGCAAAGAACTGTAGAATAATATTGGTGTAGACTAAAGGGTCGGATGACAGTTGCACTGTCAAGCCAGACCTAAGCATGCATGTAGGTTAATGACTGCCCTCCTCCCTGTTGCTGTCAGAGAAAAATTATCTAGTTATCTAAGACACTTTAATAGCTTTCCAATATCATTTGTGTGCCCCTGAAAGTTGGATAAATAAACAAAGAGATCACAGCTCTGTGGAGGGCAAGCACTTTTTTGTGGAAGCACACGTCTGCCCAATCAGAAACGTGCTCCTGACTCCCAACATGTGGGTGGAGCCAAAGCCCCTCTCTAGTCCTGCTCACATAATAGTCTGGTGACAGCTGCACTGTCAAGCCAGGCCATAAAAACGCACCGCCCAAGAAAGTACTGCTTAAAGGCCACACCTTTTACCCTGACTGCTCGGTGTAATGTGCTTCATAGATCAGTTTTACTCTTCCGTTACACTGGGAATAAGTCTGCAAACGAAACAACACTTTGGTCAAACCAATGCTCATGCTCATAGAGCTAATAAGAGCCATACAGTGTTAGAGTACATTTTTGTCTCACTCTCCTTGTTACATAAAGTTGAGACTTAAGAAACAACAAAAAGTCGGCACCCACCTGTTACTGCACTAGGCTCTCAACTCCAACAGCATCATTGGAAAAGAATAAAACGGAACTGTCACTAATTGTCAAATTATAACAACTGGAAGATGTCTTAAAATGCTGCAGTTTGGCAGATCAAAGATCCTATTTCCACCTGGGGCATTGTAATGAAGAGCTTAAGTCCTATCTCTAGGGCTTGCAAAATGCATCTGCCAACGGACCGCTATTGCTGTGGGGGAAGTCATGCCTGAGTTACAGAGGCTCCGCTGGGGACTCCAACTACCGTCAGCCCCTGCACACGCCTACTGCGCTCAAAAGCGCGACGCCGACCCGCGGTCCCTTGTAAACCGCCAACGGACCGCTATTGCTGTGGGAGAAGCCGTGCCTGAGTCAAAGAGGCTCCGCTGGGGACTCCAACTACCGTCAGCCCCTGCACATGCCTACCGCGCTGAAAAGCGCGACGCCGACCCGCAGTCCCTTGTAAACCGCCAACAGACCGCTATTGCTGTTGGGGAATCCGTGCCTGAGTCACAGAGGCTCCGATGGGGAATCAAACTACTGTCAGCCCCTGCACACGCCTACCGCGCTCAAAAGCGTGACACTGACTCGCGGGATGCGCCCGGGCCAAAGGCAGGTCCGTAATGTGTTTGATTCCAGTTGCCCAGGCGGCCCAGAACTCTGCCAGCAGATGGGGAAACGGAAGTCCACTTCAGCAACGCATGCAGGAGAGTCCATTAATACTTTAGACTTCTTCCTCCTAAGGGCTTCTGATGCACTGGACAAGGAGATCCAAATCGCTGAGTGTAGACTTTCCATGGGGGACTCGGGGGCACTTGGCCCATCAAGTGAGCCCCTAGCCAGCGAGCCTCTATTGGTGCCCGCAGTTGAGCCCCCAAACCCAACTCCAAAGCCAGCTATCACTCGCTCCAAACACCTGATTCCTTGCCGGGGAAGTACAGTACTTTCACCCCCGGTACCCTCAGAATCACCCACCAAGAAGAAAAAAGAGGATGGGGAGAACAACTAAGCCAACTTCTGTTCACCAAGGCCCCATTGTGACTTCTCAGCCTCCTTCGGACGCTCCGCCTCTTTCGGACGCTCTGATTTTAAAAATCGAACAGTCACTCATTATTTTATTACAACCGCTCCTAGACAGACTAACCAGAATTGAGGCCAACATTGTGACACTTTGTTCAATAGGGGGAGGTTCAGCATACTCCAGTTCGACGGCATGGGAAGCCGAGCCAACTACTCACAATGATCTAACAGCTCCATCCCTGTGTCCCCTCAATAATTGCAAGGTCAACCTGGGCTCTATGAGATTTGGAAACGGTGGAGGGACAGAAGGTTACCACTCAGGAGGCATGGCACCGAGGGGCCCTATAAGCCCTGCTCAACCCCCAATCCAGCGAACCAATAATCTGCCCCTTCATCTTGCCCCCGCTAGTTCCAATGCCTCACAGACTCAGGGGACATCTAAGGGCCTTCCATTGCCATCAACGAGATCCGATGGAGAGTATGCACAGGAAAGAGTGGGCCAAACAGTCTGCCATACAAGACTGGCCCTTCCACCAGCAGCCTGCCCCTATGTGATAATTTTGGCAAATGTCCAGAGCTACCTAGAACCGAAAGGAAACAACAGACTAACTCATGTCAAAAGCATGCCATTGGATTAGTAAACATGTGGGGGTGGAGATACTTTCTCGAATTTTAATGGCAAGAAGGGTGGGCTGGGTGGTGGTAAATTTTAACTTGCACCACCTGGTTCAGCAATTGCTTAATCGGTTACCTACAGGGCCATCATTTAACTCCCAAATGTTTGCGTTACCGCTGGGCTTTTTTATAAACCGGCTGGGGCCAGTCTTTGGAGGCAAGACCCTGTGGCTCTCCCCAGTCTCCCTCAACCCGTGCCCCAATCCCCTTCTCCGAGCCAGCCTTTCATCCCCCTCCCTATCCACAATAGATTTACTGCACTAACAGACTTAGAAGGCTGCGATTGACAGAGGAAGAACAGGACGACTCCCACTCCTGTATTAAGCTGCAAATTATCAGGGTCAGAAAAGTCCATGCAACTCTTGGCAACATATGATCAGATTGCCCAGGCCAAGTTAATTATCTGGAAAATTGCCTGATTGAGTTCCAAACTGTCCGACCCTGAATGGTTAAATATTGTCACCACTTACGACCTGATATGTTTGCAAGAAACATGGGAAAACAGATCCATTTATCTAGATGGCTACCACTCTTTCTATACTCCTGCCCTCTTGTCAAAATCCGGCCATGCTAGGGGTGGGATTCTGACTTTGCTGAAAAGCACCTTAAGGTTGGAAGTCTTGTCATCCCATAATGACTCCCCTTATCACATTTTACATCTAAAAGGCCCAGGCGGTAACACAGTCCTTATAGTTAACTTTTATAAGAATAATTTTACCGTCGACATGAAGAAGGTTGTTGACTTGTTGGAAGGGAAAATCAACGCACTTTTTAATATTTTTAAACAGCCCCCGAACATTCTATGGGCAGGCGACTTTAATGTGCACAGTTGTTGCTTTTTAAATAAAGCAGTATGTGGCTTAACAGATGAGGCAGGTGAGCCTATACCCCATTTTATACACCGCCCTTATGGAGATGCACTGAACATATTCCTTGTTATTAATGACTTAGAAATCCGGAACCCTATTGATCCAAGTTCAGGCATGTTACAAAATACATTTGGCACATCTTCCCAGGGTACAACCATTGATTATTTGATAGTTTCGGACCCTCTTAAAAAACTCACTTGTAATGTTCAAATAAAGTCTTTCAGTTATAGCGATCACGCCGCTATTAGCTGTAAGCTGGTATGGGAAGGAATCCACTTAAAGCAGACAAGGCATGTCAACCCCATGATAACAGGGAATAATGGGATTATCCTCAAATGGGCTACAATAGACAAAGCCAATATTGTCCCTGTCGTGGTCGCAAATAGGCAAAATGACATTATGACCTGTCTAGAACCGTAATTTGATCCAACCCAGGTAATTACTGCCTTTGAACAGCTTTTACTTGTGATTAAAAACCTCTTAACTAGAAAAAATACCACTGCCAACTCGTCAGCCCCAAGATTGTTCGACAAAGCCTGCACTAAGTCCCTATCAAACTTACACCAGGCACTTAGAACCACCCCTTGAGATAGGGATCTAGTTAAGCTTCTCCGCTACTGGGACAAAGAGGGTAGGAAGATCAGAATTAAGGAGGAATTAAGGAGGAAGCATGGAATCAACTGCTCCAAGCCGCCATTGAAAATAATGCCAGGGATTTTTGGAGGGTTATTAACACTCCCTTTCTTAAACCATCTACCGGCCCGAGTTTAGATTGCCACGTGGATGAGGAATTTTGGGTCGCACACTTCTCCTCAATATTCGACCCAAAAGGTGAGGGAGAGATCACACAATGGGCATCTATCACACACCCCACCAAACTCTCCCTCATTTTTAACCACTTCGAGATTAGAGAAGCCCTTATGCAGTGCTCCAGCAACAGAGCCCCCGGCCCGGATGGTACCCGATAGATTTCTTAACTTATCAGCCAGATCTATTGGGACCGGTGCTGACAAATGTTTTTAACGTAGTCGCCACTGTGGGCCCACTAGATTCATGATCAAAATCTATTTTAATTCCTATCCACAAGAAAGAAGACAAATCCGAGGCCAAAAACTACTGACCTATTTCCTGGACAGCACAGCCAAACTCATGGGCCGGGTCCTATTGAACAGATTAGAGGAATGGGCCACCCTCAATAACTTACGGACCCCAGTGCAATATGGTTTTAAAATGGGGAAAGGCACCAAGGACCAATGCCTTAACTTAAGTCTGCTAATTGACAAGTATACTCAAGCCAAGCAGGGCAAGTTATACTTGGCTTTTATGGACTTATCCGCAGCATTTGACTGCATTGCACATCACCATCTATGGAGGATTAATGAAAGAAATGGGCATTGACGAGGCAATCATCCTTTTTATCAGGCAGCTGTATTCTTCGGCTTCGGCCACTGTCCGTTATGGGAAGCAGGGAGAGTGCACCAGGTGGTTCCCAATCAACAGGGGCTTACGACAGGGCTGCATACTTGCCCCATTTCTTTTTTCAATCTACACCAACGTGGTGGAAGCACCCCTGTCAGACTCAACTCCAGATGTCCCTAAGATTAACAATGTGCGCACCCCAATTCTCCTTCATGCAGATGATGCAGTGCTAATTGTCCGTACGGGTCCAGCTCTACAGAAATTATTAGAGGTTTATGTGAATAACATGCGCAATCTGGACCTAAAAACCAATGAGGCAAAGTCCTTTATTTTAATCACTGGCCGCAAAGATAAGAAGGTTCCAAATTTTTATATAGCAGGCCGGAAAGTAGCCCGAACAGACACCTTTTCTTACCTATGGGTGACCTTCGACAGACAATTAAATTAGTCAAATATGATTACCACAAGGGGTCTTATGCTAGAAAAAAGTATTATTGCCCTACACTCTTTTACAAAAAAGCTGGGAGCGAAACCCCTTGATGGTTAAAGAAGTCTATAGGGCCGAATCTGTCTTGGTAGTAACTTATGAGACAGGCATCGGGGGGTACTCTAACTCCTCAGCTCTCCAGACCATTGTGGATACATTTTGGAAACAAATAGTAGGCCTTCCTATAAGCTGTTCAAATTTTATCTGTCACGCGGAATTGCATGTCCCACACATTAACTATGCAATTAGCCTGGCTTCAATCATATTATGGCATTCCATTTGGAGAAGAGAATCTGTCAACCTCACTCAAAGGCTAATAGAAGACTGTCTCTCCCTAGAACATGTGCATAGGATCCCATGGATAACATATATCAAAAATAGTCTTATCTCCCTTGACCTAGAGCATTTATTCGTCTCACCAATCAATTGCTCTATCATCTCTAAAAAGGAGATTAAAATTAAAACTCGATTCCTCAAACAAAGGGCAAACGAGAGATTTAAAATTAACTGCTTAAAATCATCAGTAAAATCCTATTTAGAGGGACCGATTGACCAGGAAGGGAAGCTCCATACTTACTCACTGTGACAAATCCACGCCACAGATTTATTTTACTTAGGTTGCCTGAATTTTATCCCCTGTATGTTGGCTTATCCATCAGGAATCTTCTCCATACACAAGCTTCCGCCCTGCCCATGTGACAGTGTGTCTACTCAATCAAACTTGCACATTTTCTTTTTTTTCAAATTTTACGTGGGACTCCGTAAAAGATTCATATGCAAATATAATTTTACACAATGTCGCCCTGGAATGTTCTTTTTTCAATCACTGACTGATCACCTTGTCTGTTATTCTGTGGCGTCCTTTTTATCCCTTTTTTGGAAGACCAGGCCATTGCACAATACTCACGAATGAATTGTATGTTCTTATTCTGTTTTTTACGGATGTTTATAACCGTTTCGCTTAACATTTTGTATAATGATGGATGTTTTTTATTCTGTACATTTGGACTTTTATGATCTTAGCAAATAAGCATTGGATAAAGTAATTTGACTGACTGACCTGTTTCTGCATCTGCCACTTACATAAATGCCCATCTCAATGCAAATGGTATTCGAATGCCTTAAAAATACAGTGCCATACCCTGAACAATAAAATTAAGAAAACTAAACACCTACACAATCAGTCAGCGCCAATATAAGTAGGGTAAATGAGTTAAGACATTCTTACAAAAAAGTCTTGTGGGAGGACAAAAGAGCCTAGGATTGGGCACAGCTCCTACAGTTCTATAGTAGTAAAAATCATAAGGACTTTTGGTAATTTATCAACTGCTTTGAAAGAGGACCCTGTTTGGTAATAGGCAGTAACGTCAAATGAATTGGATGAACCACATAAGAGCTCAATCCTGCCAAGTCATTCTCACCACTTTGTCCCCCTAGAATACAATGAAAAAGAAATTATTTAACAAGTTAGAAAATGCAGGGGAGATGGATCACCTGTGCCAAATGTATTACCAGCTGTCATCTATAACAAAGACCGCGAATGCTATACAGAGTTCTTTCATACCTTGTTCAATTTTTGTCTAGCCTCCGAAAGTGTACCAGAGTTTTGGCGATGGTTAGTGCCGTATCCTATTTATAAGAAATGCTCATATTTAAGCCCCGATAGCTATCATCTAATACCATTGTTGGACATGGACTTGAAGTATTTTGCTAGTTACTGCTGACGGACCTGGAGGATTAGGCTGCGAAAGACAGTCTAATTCTGTTTAATCAGTTTAATCAAATGGGTCCTCAAATGGGTTTTAAAGCCATGCCTAGCACAACAGACAATCTGGTAGCCCTTTTGAGGATAATTGAGAAATTCATATTTAAAAACAACTAATGTACACCTGTTTCATAGATTTCACTTAGGCATTCAATCACGTCAACTGGAATATACTATGGCAAAAACTGGCTCTTGGAACATACAAGCCAGCTCTGCTTTCTGTGTGACATACAACTCTTATACACCGATAAAGGCTCAAATTAAGCTAGTCACAAATCAGGCACTTTCCACATAAGTGCACAAACAAAGAGGACTCAAGTAAATGTACGTGCTTGCTCCAATGCTTCTTAATCCCCTCATTTCAGACCTAAGCACACAATTTGATCTAGCAAACTCCCATCCCCCAAGCATTGGCCTCCAGCCCATCACTTCATTACAATGTGCTGACGACGTGGTCTTCCTCAACTTAACAGGAAAAGGCCATGAGAAACTCTTAAATATTTTGGACAAATTTTGTAAAGAAAACCAAACGGCAGTGAACTTTGGCAAAACAAACATATTGATCTTTGGCAAAAAGATACAAAAGAAAGCCAGCTGGCTCTTGTGAGTTATGCCTGTTGTTAGAAATGGGGGTCTCTAGTTGGCAGTGGTTTGCACCCTGTCCAAGTAGGGACCCTTATTCTAGTCCGGGGAAGGGGCTTACACAGCTAAGCTAACCCCTGCCCACCCCCTTGGTGGCTTGGCACGAGCAGTCAGGCTTATCTCAGAGGCAATGTGTAAAGCATTTGTACATGCACATACAGTAACACAATGAAACCACTACAAAAGGATACCACACCGGTTTAGAAAAATAACCGATATTTACCTGAATAAAACAATACCAAAACGAAACAAATCCAGCATACACAAGTAAAAATATCACTTTTAAAAGGTTCAAAATAGTTAAGTCCATAGGAAACTATGGATGCGTCACTTTAATCATAGAGTACCTGGGATGCGTCTAAATCAAAGACAAAAACAGTCGCAGGGGAGACGAGGCACCGGAAAGGAAAGTGATGTGTCTATTCCTTATTCCCAGGGGAGGTGATGCGTCAATTTCTTACTGCCAGGGGAGGTGATGCATCGATGTTCGGACACTCTGCCTCGGTTCCTTACTGCTGAGCTACGTCGATGAAGATCTTGGCATACAGGTGCGATGCGTTGAAAATCTGGACGTGCTGGGTCGAAGTGGCAGTGGCGAAACAGGCACTGTGTCGATTTTCCAGCAGTGAACCAGGTGATGCGTCGATTTCTTTGGGTGCACAGCAGGGCCTGCGTCGGGGTTGGAGCGGGTGCCTCGGACATCGGAGACACGTGCTCAGGACTTGGGCTGCGGTGATCTTTCAGCCGCACGGCAGGCGCTGTCTATTCTTCGGCCGCACCGTGGCGATGCATTGGTTTTTTTCAGCCCCACGGCGGTGCAGCGTTAGGAGAAACAGGCGTTGAAGGTCGATGCATGGACTTCTTTTATTTTTTGCAGCAACAGCCACCTCCACGGGCCCAGGACTGGAATTGGCACCACTTGGCAGGTCAGAACTCCCAGCAGAGGAGTTCAGATACTGCAAATTAAGTCTTTGATGCCCCTGAGACTTCTTAACAGGAGGCAGGCACATACAAGCTCTGTGAGAACCTTTGCAAGCAGGATGTAGAAAGCAAAGCCGCGTCCTTTCACTGCCCAAGACAGAAGCAGTAAGCAGTAGGCCAGCAACACAACACAGCAACAAGCTGGGTGGCAGTTCCCCTCCTACAGCTTCTCCAGCTCTTCTTAGCAGAAACTCCCATTCGTCCAGAAGTGTTCTGAAGTTATGGTGTCACAGTTCCAGTAGTAGGTGTCAGTGACGACCTTTCGCACTACTCTATCTCAGGAAGACCCATCAGCCTGGTGCTGGGCCATCAGGATATGCAGGGCACACCTCAGCTCCCTTTGTGTGACTGTCTAGAGTGAATGCACAAACAGCCCAGCTGTCCGTCTAAACCAGACGTGGATTCCACAGGGAGGCAGAGGCACAGAATGGTAAAGCAAGAAAATGCCCACTTTTTAAAAGTGGCATTTTCAAACACGCAATCACTTGTAAGAGGCTACAAGGCAGCTCCAATGATAACCTATGGAAGAGATAGTCCTTGCAATAGTGAACAACCAAATTGGCAGTATTTCACTATCAGGACATGTAAAACAGACTAGTACATGTCCTACCTTTCACATACACTTCACCCTGCCAATGGAGCTACTTTGGGCCTACCTTAGGTGTGCCTTACATGTAGAAAAAGGGAAGGTTTGGGCCTGGCAAGTGGGTACACTTGACAGGTTGACATGGTAGCTTAAAACTGTTCACACAGATACTGCAGTGGCAGGCTTGAGACATGGTTGCAGGGCTACTTGTGGGTGGCACAATCAGTGCTGCGGGCCCACTGGTAGCATTTGAATTACAGGCCCTGGACTCACACAGTGCACTTTACTAGGGTCTTAACAGTAAATCACATATGCCAATCATGGATAACCAATGACAATTTACACAGGGAGCACTTGCACGTTAGCACTGATCAACAGTAGTAAAGTGCCCTGAGTTCTAAAACCAGCCAACACGAAATGCAGCACACAGTCAAAAACAGGAGGTCAGAAGCAAAAAAGACAGGGTAAAAACAAGCTAAAGATTCCAGGTCTAACATGTACCCCCCACCCCAGCTGAAAGTGGAGAGAACTACCCAACATCATGGGAGTTCCCTTCACTAAGGTGGAAGAACCTGGACAGACCATCCGCATTGGGGTGTTCTGCACCAGGGCGGTGTTCCACCATAAAGTCCATTCCCTGTAGGGTGATGGACCACCTCAACAGTATTAGGTTCTTACCCCTCAGCTGCATTAACCATCTGAGGGGCCTGTGGTCTTGACACGGGAGTGAGTCCTAAGCAAGGAGGGTCTTAGCTTCTTCAGTTACCTGACCACAGCAAAAGCTTCCCTTTCAATTGCACTCCACCTCTATTCCTGGGGAAGTAACCTCCTACTAATGAAAGCTACAGGTTAATCCAGGCCCTCTTTGTTCAGCTATGAAAGCACGGCTCCCACACCATGCTTTAAAGCATCAATCTGCACTACAAACTCCTTGCAGAAGTCGGGAGTCTTGAGCACATGCACCGTGCACATGACCTCCTTCAGGGCATCAAAAGCGGTCTGGCATGACTCAATCCAGATCACCTGACATGGTTGCTTCCTCAAAGTCAGCTCAGTGAAGGGGGCAACAATGGTGCCATACCCCTTGACAAATCTGCAGTAGGACCCGGTGAGACCTAAGAAGGCTCTCACCTCTGTCTGGGTCTTGAGGGGGCAGTGGTGCCCAAGCCAGAATGGTGTCAATCGTGTTGTAGGGGCGCCACCAGGCCGCTTCCTACCTGGTGCCTCAAGTACACCACAGACCCCTGCCCTTACTGACATTGATAGTGAGGCCTGCCTTCTGAAGGGCCTTCAACACTTCCCAGAGGTGGTGCAAGTGGTCCTCCCCACTGGATCTGAAAACAGCAATGTCATCCAGGTAGGCAGTACTGAAGTTCTCAAGCCCAGCCAGGACCTGATTGACCAACCTCTGAAAGGTGGCATGGGCGTTCTTCAACCCAAAAGGCATGACCCGGAACTGATAATGCCTTCTAGGGCTGAGAACACTGATCTCTCCTGTGCCCTTTCGGTCAAGGCAATCTGCCAGTACCCAGACGTTAGGTCAAATGTACTGAGGAACTTGGCAGCTCCCAGCTGATCAATGAGCTCATCAGCTTGGGTGATGGGGTGTGCATAAGTCTTAGTGACAGCATTGCGCCCACGGTAGTCCACACAGAACAGCAGCTCTGGGGTGGCACCAGGTGCAGCAGCTTTGGGAACCAGGACGACTGGGCTGGACCAAGGACTGCTGGAGGACTCAATCACCCCTAGAGCTAACATTTTGGACACCTCCTCCTTGATGCTAACCTTCACTCGGTCTGTCAACCTGTAAATCTTGTGCTTCACAAGTAGACTGACCGCAGTGTCAATATCAGAGTGCACCAATTGGTGACTCCTGGGGTGACTAAGAACAGAGTGGCAAACTGCCCCAGCAATTAGCGATAGTTTCTCTACTGCTCCAGGGCCAGTGAAGGGGAGAGGACCACTCCTTCCACTGATCCATCTTGCTTTTTGGCAGACATGAGGTCGGGAAGAGGTTCACTCTCCTCTTCCACCCCATCATCAGTAGCCAAGAGCATGTTTAACTCAGACCTCTCAAAGTGGGGTTTGAGGCGGTTCATGTGCAGGAGGACCCTCAAGGGGTTCATAGGAGTCTGGAAGTGCCAAAGGTAGGTGACACCACTCTTGCACTCCTTCACCTTGTATGGGCCAGACCACTTGTCTTGTAGAGCCCGACACCTTCTGGCCAGGCTGAAACTCAACCAGAGTGGTATTCTGGTCTTATCAGCATTTCATGTCCTCCTGGCTTGCTTCCAGGTTTGCCTGAGCGAATTTCCTGAAGCGGGCTGTCTGGGTTCAGAATGCCAGCATGTAGCTAAATACATCCTAGGGTGGCTTCCTGCGAGCTTCCTCCCAGCCCTCCTTGACCAGACTGAAAGGTCCTCTCACAGGGTACCCATACAGCAGCTCAAAGAGACTAAAACAAATTCATTTCTGCAGCACCTCTCTGTAAGCAAAGAGAAGTCATGGCAAGATGACGTCCCACTTACGCCTCATGTGTTCTGACAGACCCCCAATCATGCCTTTCAGGGTATGGTTGAATCTCTCAACCAACCCATTGCTATGTGGTTGGTAAGGAGTGGTGAATTTGTAGTTCACTCCACATTCCTTCAACATGGCCTTCATATACAGCGACATGAAGTTGGTACCCAGGTCAGATACCACCTCCTTTGGGAAACCCACATGGGTAAAAATCCCTATCAGTGCCTAGACCATTACGGCTGCCGTCACTGTCCTAAGAGGGATAGCCTCCAGGTACCGGGTGGCATGGTTCACCAAGACCAGAATGAACCTGTTGCCCATGGCTGTCTTTGGGTCCAGAGGCCCCACAATGTCGATGCCTACCCGCTCGAAATGGGTGCTCACAACAGGGAATGGTTGAGGGGAGCCTTACATTTCTCCCACTCTTGCCACTTGCCTGGCAAGTTTGACAAGACCTGCAGAATGCATCTGACTGCCTTTGCATTTGGGACCAGTAAAGGTCGGTGACCAGCCTGTCAAAGGTCTTGCCCTGGCCCAAATATCCTGCCAAAAAGGCACATAATGAGCCAACCTCAGTAGGAAGGTTCTGAAGTGCAGGGGTGCCACCATCAGACGGGCTGCCCCTGGCTCAGCAACCTTAGGCTCGCTGTAAAGGAAACCATTCTACCAGTAAATCAAATGTGATTTGGACTCTTTGCCAGCTACTTGGTCCTCAGCCTGCTGCCTAAGACCCACAAGAGTAGGGAATGCCTTCTGCTCTGCACAGAACTCTTCCCTGGTTGGACCCTCTTCTTGCTGCCAATGGGTCAGCTTAGGCAAATCTCTCAGTTCAGCCACTTCTTCCACTGTAGGTACCGGGGCGTCCTCCTCAGGTTCAGCCTTCTCCCGGACCGTGGGAATTTCAGGAGCGGGCTTCCCACCCACCCTGCCCTTCTTCTTCTTGTCAGACGCCTGGGCCGCTGTTTCAGGCTCCAGGTACTTCTGATTACCCTAGGCTGCTCTGGACCGTGTGGTCAGGCACGCCCACTCAGGCAATCTCTACATCATCATGGATGGGCTCACTGCTACTCACAAGGAACTTGATCCCCCCCTTCCCCCCCCCACTCAAAGGAACCTGAGCCACGTTACACAGACGCTCACTATTGAATACTGCCACACTGTCAGTCTAAACCAGACATGGATTCCACAGGCAGACAGAGGCACAGATTGGTAAAGCAAGAAAATGCCCTCTGTTTAAAAGTGGCATTTTCAAGCATGCAGTTTATGAACCAACTCCACTAAAAGATGTATTTTTAATTTGTGAGTTCAGGGACCCCAAACTCCAAATCTCTCTCTCGTCCCAATTGGAAGTTACACTTATTACAGGCTAGAAGGTAGCTCCAATGATAACCGATGGGAGAGATATTACACTTGTGAGAGGCTATAAGGCAGCTCCATTGATAACTCATGGGTTAGATAGTCATTGCAATAGTGAAAAACGGAATTAGCAGTATTTCACTATCAGGACCTGTAAAACACGCCAGTACATGTTGTACCTTTCACATACACTGCACCCTGCTTATTGGGCTACCTTGGGCCTACCTTAGGGGTGCCTTATCTGTAGAAAAAGGGAAGGTTTGGGCCTGGCAGGTGGGTGCACTTGCCAGGTCGACAAGGCAGGTTAAAACTGCCCACACAAACACTGCAGTGGCAGGTCTGAGACATGGTTGCAGGGCTAATCACGTGGGTGGGACAATCAATGCTGCAGGCCCACTAGTAGCATTTGAATTACAGGCACAGGCCCTGGGCGCACACAGTGAACTTTACTAGGGTCTTACCAGTAAATCACATATGCCAATGATGGATAATCAGTCACAGTTTACACAGGAAGCACTGAAACTTTAGCACTGATCAGCAGTGGTAAAGTGCCCCGAGTTCTAAAACCAGCAAAAACGAAATGCAGCACACAGTCAAAAACAGGAGGTAAGAAGCTAAAAAGACAGGGGAAAAACACGCCATAGGTGCCAGGTGTAACACCTGTTTTGAGGAACAATAAATATAAATACTAAGGAGCGTGGCTGCAAGATATAGGAGCCCATTAACAGCATCTCAATGCATTAAAACCTAAGATTGCATCCTTAATCGAAGATTTCCAGGCATTGTTATGCAGTAATATCAGGCCATCCCTGACTCCGATGCTCAGAATTATGACAGCAAAGCTCATTCCTGCTCTTGTGCTTGGCACAGAAGCCTTTCCAGACAAGTTTGTATCAGTCCTCAATATCTCGCAATGTAAAGGATACCGACTCATATTCAAATATTCTCATAACTCATTCCAGGCCCAGTTAACAGGAGTTCGGTTGCATAGATCAACATCTGGCCCAGAAAGCATCCTTTCTTTAAAATATATACTCATTAGGACTATTGCAGACACCTGAGAATGGTGGTTACCTTAATAGGGAAGACTGTGAGGAACAACTGCAGGGAACTATTTCCTCGCAGTGAATGTACATCAGGCTCTTCTCCACATTGAAAAAACAGATCAGGATTATGAAGAAAAAGAAGAAAACGCATGGACCAAACTCTGTGACACAGTTAAAATGTGAAAAACTTATGCATTTGAGCATGTCAAGCTCAAGCTGAATGTAGTTTATAAAACACATCTTTCCATACCTTAAGAAAATAATAAACTTTGATGAATGTGCAACGTGGTTGTTACTGTAAAAATGGTACACATGTTGTTTACTGGCTGATCACTAGGTCCTCAAGTAGCAGTTTATGGTGGACAGGCTAATGCCAGAATCTCAAAAGTTGGGAACATGAGTGAGCTGATTGTTATGATGTAATCTTACCTCTGTGTTCTCTTATCTTTGTGTTCTCTTTGAGAATGTAAGTTTGACGGCACTCGATGTGAGTCAGTTGCTGCTGGCTTCTCGAGGTGGTGGGACACCAGGTTGTGTTTTTCCAGTATTAAAAAAAAAAGTGCGTCCTCTGGGATTTCTTTATAAACTTTTTTATACACACCTCATTCATATCAACACACTACATGCACACCACAAGCATCCAAAAAGGTCACCGCCAACCTGGTGGATTCAGTATGTTAGCACAAAAATTCACTAAAAATCAATAGTGTTTGCGATTTACTGAGACAATTTATTATGATTATTTTAAAAAAGCAGAGAAGGATTCAATAAAAACATTAGTATTCAGAAATAATCACAGGCATCATATTTCATAATGAACACAATTGGTCACATAAATAAAAAATGTTTAAAAAAAAAAAACAAATTATAAGTAAAAACACGAGAGATAAAAACAGACAATTATCTTTGTCATTAATGGCCACAGCCCAGATTAACATTCATGTATACACGTCCTGATCGTTTGTAGACCCTCAACATCTAAGGCGCTGTCCGTATGGCTGGGTTCATGGCAACAATAACCAAAGCGTCGACGCGTTTCGAACGTTTTATCTTATTCCACCTTCTTTATCAAGACTCAAATAATAAAACCTCCCGTTCTTTGTGGATTTCTCAGTGGGTATATGATCTCTCACTTTCTAGCACGGAATGTCATGATCAAAGGACGTTGTTGTCATTTACAACATTCAAGTAGATTTTGTAACACACTACTTGATGAGGACGGAGTTTGTGGTTATGAAATAACTCCCCTTCCAGTCTTTAGGGTTTCATTCCTCAATCCTGTATTTTCAGATTTCTTATTAAGAACAAATTAGTCTCCCAGCCTTTTTTATTAATTTAATATCGGGAACTATTTTTCCTTTAGGAAGTCTTGTTTCTTAACTCGACTTCTCGTCAGAGCATGTTCAATTTAAGCTCTTTGCGTTGGTATATAACCGGCGGTCATTTTTTACGTCCTGGTTCAATTTGAAAGTTTTGAATTGAACCAGGACGGAAAAAATAAATCAGAAAGCTGAAAAGAACCACCTTAATACAAGAAGACTGGAGGGACATTGTACTCCATCTTGAAAGTCTGATATGGCACCTAATGTCCTACACGTCCAAAGCCCCGCCCTGATGAAGACCTTCATATGAAATATTCTGCCTGGTCCCAACTACTGAAGGTCGAAACGTGTAGGCTCTCTTAAAAGAGAGGTTTAGAGCAACCGAACAAAATAGGTGCACTCGAGTTGATTTACTGCTGCTCTATATACGAGTTTGTAAATAACTCTCTGACCTCTCCAGGACCTGTTTAATACAGTTAATTGAGGGCAAAACAAAGATAAAAGTCCCAATTACAATTGTAAAATAGTAGGACTTACTCATGTCGAGAATGGTATTCTTGTAACAATCATTACAAACAGGATTGTTGTTGTCTATGCATGTAGGAATGTTTCATGGTCTTAAGCTATACTTATGTATGTTATGTAAATAGTGTATATGTTTTTTGTTTAGACTAGCTGTGTCTGAAGTTGCTGTTGTATATATTTACAAAAACAAAAAGAGAGGTGTATGTCGTAAATGTGTAATGTGATGGGAACCTCTTTTTTGATCATGAAAAAATGAAGAATGAATCCATAAATAAATGGAGCCCAAGGTTAATAAAAAGAACCATTGAGGCGCAAGTGAAAATTCTATTGATGGTGTCAGAGGTATTCTGTTTTTGTTGATATTTATATTAATTCCAACCTCTGTACTTCCTGAAGTGAATCACTCCCCTTTCTTAGAAATACTTACGGTGATCTGCACACCTCAAGATACGCTTTGACTTTGTATTTGTGTGCCATTCAGCTACCTTATTAATTTGTGCTGTCATGTTTTCGGTGATCTGCTCACCTTTAAGCACGTATTTGATACGATTTGTGTAGGCACATTTACGGTGATCTGCACACCTTTAAGAATGTTTTGGCTACGATTTGAGCAGGCACATTTACGGTGATCTGCACACCTCAAGGTAACATTTTGTTTTAGGCGTTGTTGCTGGTATTCATTAGGGAAGTAAGTGCTGTCAATCTCTGGGGTATCATGGCCATGCATTCTAACATTATTATGCTGGCTATGTTTCTACCCCATCCTGGCACACCCACAATAGTCTGGGAGGATTGGGTGGAGATTTTAGACAACTATATCACTGCTTTAGACAGTCATAATTTCTCACAAGCAAGGAAAAAAGCATTATTGCTTAGTGCCCTAGGTAGCGAAGGTCAACGTGTGTTCAAATACTTACCAGTAGCTAGGGGTCCCAATGGCCAGCCTTTGGATGACGTTTATAAGGAAGCTATAAAAAGACTAGAAACCAGGTTCGCTAAGGAAGTTAACCTAGTAATGGCAAGATATAACTTTTATACTCAACCTCAAGGGGATAATGAGTCCATAGATGAATTTATTGCCAGGTTGCGTGAACTGTCAGTGAAATGTCGTTTTGAAGTAATGACTGAGGAACTAATCCGGGACCAACTTATTGTGCAATGTCGTGATAGGAAAATTCAGGAGAGACTTTGGGCTGCCAAAGACCCCTCGTTAAAGGAAGCTGTAGACATGGCTAAAGTAATTGAAGAATCTCAAAAGTGTATCAAGGAGCTGGGGAGGAGGGATAGAAACAGAGTGGAAGTTGCCAATCTGGAGTGTGCTTTCCAAGAAGAAGATGTAGAAATCAACGCGGTCTCTAAAAAAATTACTTAGGGGGCGAGTGTGTTTGGCACAATTCCAAAAAGCAAAGTGAGAGAATGTTTGCATTGTGGGAGTCAATATCATATTGCTGACTCGAAAAGATGCTTTGCCTTAGACCAAGTGTGTAGAAAGTGTGGCCGTAAGGGGCATTATGCACGTATGTGTAGACAGAATGATACTACTGAAAAGTATAAACCTAAAGTTAATGTGGTACAACAGTGCATTGATGTTAAAAAAAAAAGCGCTGATAGAGTGCTAATAGTGGATGAGGATACGAATAGCATAATTTCTGAAGTGGGTGAAGACGCAAGGAGACTGACCAGGCCAACAGCTGTTTTTAATGTGTGTGGGCAACAGGTCAGTCTCATGGTTGATTCAGGATCTATGTTCACTATCATTCCTGAGGCTTTGTTCAAAACGCTGTGGGTTAATGTCTCATTAACTGACCGAGATCTCAATCCTGTTGGTTATCAAGGGCAATCTATTGATATTTTAGGGTATATGTTTGGTGTCATACGTTTTGGTACAAGGAGCACTGAGGGAAAAGTCTACATTGCTAAGGAAGGTCCTCCCATTCTTGGTTGGATGCACCAATATGACCTTCATATTGTTATCTATCCGAGGTCCCCTAGCCAGGTCATGGTTGTTGATGATGATGTCCAGATTGAGCATATTTTACAGGATACACACAAAGTGTTCGAAGACAGATTGGGGTGTTTGAAGGGGTACACTCACAAAATTATCCTTAAGCGTGAAGCTTGCCCTATGCAACATAAACTCAGGAGAGTGCCATTGTTGGTGAGACAGGGTCTCAAGGACTTGTTGCAAGACTTATTGAAGGTAGGAGTTATAGAACCATTAGAAGCATCGTCATGGATTTCTCCAATGGTGATAACACAGAAACCTGATGGCCGTTTAAGATTTTGCATTGACTTGAGGTCACTTAATCGTGACATTGTGACTGACACTTTTCCCCTGCCGAAAATCAATGAGCTTTTGCAATCGGTAGGTGGTGGTAAGTACTTCTCCAAGATAGATCTGTGAAGTGCTTATCAGCAGATTAAGTTGCACCCTGATTCCAAGCCACTTACCGCCTTCTTCACTACCGAGGGCACGTTCCAGTTCACTCGCATGCCGTTCGGCTTAGCGTCGGCGGCGAATGTGTTTCAAAGAATGATGGCGAGCATTTTTGAAGGGGTGGGTGGCGTGGTTTATTTTCAGGATTACATATTGGTCTCAGGGAAAACTGTGGAACAGCATAATGCCATTCTGAGACAAGTGTTGTGGAAACTGGAAGAGGTGGGTTTAACGGTAAACAAAGAGAAATGTGAATTCTTGACTGAACATGTAGAGTACTTGGGGTATACCATTTCTAGTGGAGGAATATCGCCCAAGCGGAATTTATTGGTGGCGATAAAAGATGCACCATGCCCTAAAGACAAAGATCAACTAAGATCCTTCTTAGGCCTTGTAGAATACTATTCGAAATTTGTAAAGGGGTTTGCAGATGTGACTGAGCCCTTAAGTAGACTGTTATGCAAAGGAAATAAGTACTCATGGGAGGAGGAACAACAAAAATCTTTTGAAAACATCAAAGATGAAATATGTAATGCGGGTATCCTAGCTTCCTTCAATACCACATCTAAGTCTTTTCTCATGGTGGATGCCAGTGTCACTGGTATTGGAGTTGTATTGTCACAAAACCAATATAGGACGGAGAGGACGGTAGCTTTTGCCTCCCAGATCTTACACACGCTGAAAGGAATTATTCTGTGATTGAGCGGGAAGCTCTTGCTGCGGCCTGGGGTGCGGAGTATTTTAGGGTGTATCTGTGGGGCACAAGATTTGTTTTGAGAACGGACCATAAACCATTGATCAATATTTTATCTGCGGGAGGTGCTGGCAAAGGGTCTGCGCGTTTGGCCAGATTCGCGGCCGGACTACAAGAATATTTGTATGATGTAGAATGTATTCATGGTTGGAAAAATTCACAAGCGGACTGTTTGTCTCTCATGTCATTGAACTGGGAAGACGTTGACAAGAATGTGGTGAGGAGGCTAGAATCGGAGGAAGCTGTGGCACTTGTGTGTGATGTACTGGAGTGTGATCTTGGGGCATTTTCTAGGTTGCAGTGGGAGGACGAAATGCGTTCTGACACCATATTGAAGGAAGTAATTGCTATGATCAAGAGGGGAGCTTGTAGAGAAAATATGGTGTCTATAGCAGCTAGGCCTTATTGGAAGATTCTTGATGAATTGTCAGTGAGTGTTTCAGATGTGATTACGAGAGGTGATCGTTTTGTGCCTCCTTGTGGTTTGAGATTTCACATCTTTAGACTAGCTCATGAAGGGCATTTAGGGCCGGGCATGACCATCAGGAGAGTTAAGGAAGCGTTTTAGTGACCTAGGATGGATGACCAGATCAAAAGGTGGGTGGAAGATTGCGGTCTTTGCAAGGAGAGTGAAAAAAGATTGAGAGTGATCAGCCAGAGTTCCATGGGCCAGATTAGTGATCCGGGGGAAGCCTGGAGCACCATTTGTTTAGATTTCGTAGGCCCTTTATCTGAATTGTCATCTGATATGCGTTTTGCTTTGGTTATTATCGATGTTCATTCTAGATGGTTGTTTGTTAAATTCATGAGATGTTACGACCAAATCTACCACTGAAATTTTGGAGAAAATATTTTATGAGTAGGGTGTACCCCACACGTTATTAACTGATAACGGGACGCAGTTGACTTCTGGTGAACTGCGATGCTTTTTGGAGAAGTGTGGGGTCAAACATTCTTGCACCTCTCTTTATAATCCCATGGGCAATGGAATGGGGGAGAGGGCCAACAGGTTGGTAAAAGGGACAATTCAACTTGCGTTATCAAATGGACAATCTCCCAGACGACTTGTGGAGGAGATGCTGCGGGCATATCACTCCACCGTTCACAGCGCTACCCACAAATGTCCTTTTCAACTCATGAGAGGGCGTCTTCCAGGTTCTCGGTTGGTCCCTGCTTGGTTGAAGGATTGGGTACGTTCTGGAGGTGAGCAGGTACATGAGTATGTCTCTTCCAAATTCAAGGTTGGTGATTGGGTCAAGCTAAGACCAGGCAGGGTGAAAAGTGGATTGAGCAAATTTAAAGGACCCTTTCGTGTTGAGAAGGTTGGAAAATATTTTGTGGTCATTGAAGGTGGTGAGAGGTGGAATTTGCGTAGAGTGGCATTGTATCAGAGAGGTGGGAAATGTGTTAAGCAAGGAAGTGATGATGAAGGTTGCTCGGGAGCCATGTTCATGCCGGATAATGAGGGCTCCTCCAATGCTGGCTCTAGGGATCTCACCACTGTACTGGTTCATCCTTCGAATAGATTGGGTGGGTGTCCTGAGAATGAGGTTGGGTCATGGTAAAGGGTGATGCGAGTGTTAAAATTCGAAGGCCACCCTCTTATTTGCCAGATTATGTCAGAATGTGAATTGCCGCCAGCTGGGGGTTGTGGTGCATTTTCATATGTTCTTTACATACTTTAGTTTTGGGTAGTTTTTTTGGTTTTTTAGGTTTTGTTTCTTTTTGTTTTTATTGCAAAGGGGGAGGATGTGTTATGATGTAATCTTACCTTTGTATTCTCTTATCTTTGTGTTCTCTTTGAGAATGTAAGGTTGACGGCACTCGATGTGAGTCAGTTGCTGCTGGCTTCTCGAGGTGGTCGGACGCCAGGTTGTGTTTTCCCATTAAACTTGTTCTTCAAACTCCTTTGGGACTCCTGTCGTTACTGCATGTCCCATCTTAACACTGATGTAGATGTATTTGGCAAACTGCTTCACTCAACAAAATAGAAAACTCATAGTGACTAAAAAGTGCAAAGACTAGCTATCACTTTATTTTTACCGTGTTTCCTCGTGAACCATAGGGGGATGTGTTAGAATAAATATGAAAAAAAGAAAGTAAAGGTTCTGTTAAGGTGAGGACTTATGAGCATACATCCTCGCTGAATTCTGTGAGCAGGGGGAACAATAAAGGATGGACCAGCAGCCACGATGCACAGCAATAAAATAATAACAAGAGCATTGATGAGGTAAACTTGTGGGCCATATATAAGCAGCCCCAGATCACTACTGGCCCTGAAACTGATATAAATCTGATGTCTGAGAGTCTGCACACCACCTCTTGGGAGCGTAGACGATCAGAGGTTCCAAAATGGCTGACACATAAATGCTAAACTTGCATCTGGTCGAGCGGCTCATAGCCCTTTTGGTGGGTGCATTAAATAAAATTTTGGCTGCCTAAAAATGGGTATTCTACCTTTACTACGCGGTCATTACTTCGTATTACCATTACTACGCATATTTTAGTTCGCAGATGCCATTACTTAGCATGCATTTATTTAGCATGCATTTACTACGCATGTTCCATTACTTAGCATGCACTTACTACGCATAATGGAGTTACTGTGCATTGTAGTATTAATTCTGTTAATGGGTGCGTTTAAGGTTTTGGGGTGTTGGGGTATTTTTGGGGTTCAGGATGCGTTTAGGTTTTGGGGTACAGGTGTATTTTTAGGGGCCGGTGGGTTAGGGTTTTGGGGTGTAGGGGGTATTTTTAGGGTTCAGGGTGCATTTAAGGTTTTGGGGTGCTGGGGTATTTTTGGGGTTCAGGGTACGTTTAGGTTTTGGGGTAATTTTAGGGGTCAGGGTTGGTTAGGGTTTTGGGGTGTAGGGGGTAATTTTAGGGTTCAGGGTGCATTTAGGTTTTGGGGTACTGGGGTATTTTTAGGGGTCAGGGTGGGTTAGGGTTTTGGGGTGTAGGGGGTATTTTTAGGGTTCAGGGTGCATTTAAGGTTTTGGGGTGCTGGGGTATTTTTAGGGTTCAGGGTGCGTTTAAGGTTTTGGGGTGCTGGGGTATTTTTGGGGTTCAGGGTGCGTTTAGGTTTTGGGGTGTAGGGGGTATTTTTAGGGTTCAGGGTGCGTTTAAGGTTTTGGGGTGCTGGGGTATTTTTGGGGTTCAGGGTGCGTTTAGGTTTTGTGGTGCTGGGGTAATTTTAGGGGTCAGTGTTGGTTAGGGTTTTGGGGTATAGGGGGTAATGTTAGGGTTCAGGGTGCATTTAGGTTTTGGGGTACTGGGGTATTTTTAGGGGTCAGGGTGGGTTAGGGTTTTGGGGTGCATGGGGTATTTTGAGCGTTCAGGGTGCATTTAAGGTTTTGGGGTACAGGGGTATTTTTAGGGTTAGGGTTTTGGGGTGCATGGGGTATTTTGAGGGTTCAGGGTGCGTGCCAGGGAATAGGTTACTATTACGATTCATTTTTTGTTTTAAAGTACCAATAACGCGTTGTAACGGTATGCATAATAATTAACTGCGAAGTAAAAGCATTTTTAATGTATTTGTATATATTTGCTAAGTAAAAGCATGCACACTAAAATCATGCGTAGTAATGGTATTTGCGAAGTAAATACCTGCGGAGTAACGGTATGCTAAGTAACATCATATATTCCTAAAAATGACATCCAGCCCTGAAGTGAGCAAATCTAGCCATTGGACACCAATGGTCTGGTGGCCTGGGAAGAAACCTGTAAAGAGAGGTAGGCTGCTGCCGATATATGAAAGTCAAGTGGCCTAGCTGGGACACTCTCTACAATCGACACGTGTGCGCCCCTCCTAGATTAGAGAAGGCAAAGGACTCCACAGGAGTAGCTGACTTCTAGTTGTGATTGGGGCAAAAAGTGAGTGAGAAATAAGACCTTGACTGCCCTCCTACCAAGACGAGGCGGGAGATGGGGGGGCCGAGGGACAAGGGCCGAAGACGAAATTCTCCTAAGCTCATGTTTCCACCTTGTGCCCGGAAGTTGACATTGGACAGCAAATTAATTGTCAGCAGACAAAGAGGTTAAACAGCGCCATAATGCACAGACAAAGAGGTTATATAGTAGTGCCAATAAGGGAAAAGGTGTCATCAGACAACGAAGACAGGGAACAATGACTACAAAGAGTTCTGAATGGAGCAAAATAACCCCCCCCCGCCTCACACTGGGGCACAAATCGGGGGCGTGAACAAGTACAAGAACACAACCGACAAGTGAATTTTACTCCAACTAACTGGCTATGTGTTGACATTCTCCTTTTAATCACAGAAGAGTCCAGAGGCGCACCTGGGCCTTGAGACCAAATTAGTGATAATTGGGGGGGGGGGATGCTAGGCCCTTTCTGGCCAACACATAGCCCTACTCTTTAGTTTGAATTACCTGACTGAAGATGGTTAGCCGTCCAGGCAGATCGCCTTACAGCTGACATACCCCTTCTTGACCCCCCCACCTACCTTGTACCACTGTGGACAGACTTAAGTTTCTCGAAGAATAAATTACGGCAAGTGCATGTTACTCCTACCCATATATTGATCACAGTCCTACCGGAAGTCTTAGCTGATCATGTCTACGGGTGGCAATATGGTCGAAAAGCAAACTTTATTTCCTAATAATTGATTTCAGGAAAGCAATAGGAGCTCTGTGCCAAAAACTTTCAGAAACCGCCTCTGAGCTAGAGCATAAAATGCAAGCAGTCCAGTCCAGGATGGAACAGCTGGAAGCAGGAACACCACAAGGGGCTCGCACAAGTGATGAGCTGGAAATTAGAGTTGAGGAACCTGAAAAGAGGCAACAGTTCTTCCTCAACAAACTGAATGATAGAGAAAATAGGTCAAGGTTGCCTTAAAATTGGGGTATACCCACTGAAGTTCAGAACTGGAAAACTATGTCCATTGTTACAGCACGCAGAAGATTCCATTATAGAATTGGACAGTACACATAGGGTGTTCAGTACCTACGAATGCAGAATAATTTAACCCCCAACATCTTAAAACATGGCAACTTTTTCAAGTTAAGTAATATATTCTGAAGAAAGCACGGAAAATGAAACCCATCGTCATTTTAAAGACTCTTCAATTTTGCAGTTTAAAGACATCTGAAAGTCCACTCTAGCGAAGCGTAAATCTCTTAAAATCCAAACAGATTCAGTATCAGTGTGCTCACGTTTTTGTCTGCTTCTCACATTTAATGAGAATCAACACTGAAGCTAACAGAGAAGAAGTTGTCGACCTTAGAGCGAGAATGAAAAATAGACAATGAATGTACTGAAGAGGTGCATCCAGAACAGAATGGCAACAATAAAGGCCTCAAATGATATCATGGACAGACCTTCCCACGAACGAAGAGGGTGAAAATCCAAATACAAGTCAAATATCTAATATATCTATACTTCGTTGATCTGTTCCAGACTGGATACACCGTCAAGTCAGCCCCTGGAGTGCTTTGGAAGATGCTCTCAATTGGGTAATGCTCAATCTTGGATTAGGCACAAATATCGCCAACACAAATCCTTCATGCAGACAAGGATTTCAATATACAAGATTCCATGCTTGGCATTAGTAAGAAATGTTCCACTGTGATGGAGAGTGCTGAGGCATAACTCCGTCCGGGGAAAGGCCGGCCTTTAGCATGTGTGAGCTGCACCCATGCCCAGCGCGCCAACCACCAGAGAGATGCTGGATACCCCTATGTTGAAGAGAAGGAGACTCGCAGTCTCTGATGAATGTTCATGTGGCCAGACAGAAGTCCTCTCCATTTCCCATTGAACCGCCCCCCCCTCCCTACGAATTGATCAGAGGAAACAAGATCAAATATATAGCAACCAGAGAACAGCTAGAGACTGATGAGAAGATGCTATTCTACCTTCTTGGTGATCAATCTGAGGCAACATTAAAACTAATGTGCTGGTACCAGGTCAAAATCTGGAACAGAAGATATCAAGACCTAAGGTAATTACAAGGTCCAAACACACTGTCATATCAGAATAAAATTATAAAAGCATGACTTTGAAGAAACCCTAAAACAGATATTTTGAACTATATTGATGTTTTTCTTTTCCCCTCTTCTTTCCTCATTCTCCTTTTCCAAAGAGAAGCTGGAGGCCCTCCTTATCAAAATAGCAACATGTACATGACTATATACGAAACAAAAATTCTACGGAAGGTGTGATAAAGCAAACACACTATAGATCTTCAAAATTTGGTAAGAGGCTGTAAGTTTACATGATCGATCCGAGATGCAGGGGACGCAATCTGCACCTCAGATGCAGAAGTGCCAGATGTCTTCTTACAATTCTGTTCTGACACTTATCGGGCTGAGCCTAGAGATCCCTTCCTCCAGGACACATACGTATCCGATTTCTGCTTCCCAGTGGAAATGCTTGAGGGCCTCGACAATCCTGTCCAAGGACAAGATCAGTGCCACTATTTAAATCTCCCTAATAGCAAAGCTCCCAGACCAGACTGTCTATTCTTCCGCTTTTTGCAAAGCTTTCTGTGACATATTTCCCCCTCATTTGACCAAGTGTTGGATTCCTTTTATGGCACAAAAAAGGTAACACGTTGTATGCAGAAATTAACTTTGACTTTCCTTTTAAAGGCCAAAAAAGATCCACAGCTAAGCGGCTCCTATCGCCCAAAAGCACTCTTAATTAAAAATATCACCATCTTCATGAATACCCTCACCTCCACAATTATAGATATTTGGCCTTTGCTAGCCGCTGTCAACCAGACAACACACTGTCATAGACTGGGTAAACCACTATAAGTCTTCTTCTCTCGCTCAAGACTGAGAAGGCGTTTGACAGTGAACCGGACCTTCCTAGGTAAAATACTGAATAAGTTAGGCCTCAGGACTAGGATGTTGGCATTCATTAAAGCCAGCTTTAAGCGACTAACTACTTGTAATATACCTTGGCACTTACTAGCAACCGTGGCCGCTGCAGGTAAGAGTGGTGGGGCCGGCTGGAGGGGGGATTTTGAGAGATGACCACAAGGGAAAATTAAATAAATAATTAATTTCCCTTGTGGTCATCTCTCTAAATGCCCCACTACCACACCGCTCTTACCTGCAGCGGCTGCTTACTAGAACAAGAAATGGGTAATCGGACGTTTACTGAGCTCTTGTGCATGCCACCAAAGATGCAAAATCTGCAGGAGTCTCTCCTGTTTTTGTCTAAAATTACCGTAACACAGTGGCACTGTGTGGCAAAGCTTGTCAGATAACTAGCTATCAATCCCCTTATATGCTAGCTGTGAACAACCCAGACTTTTTGCTGGGTATATTCGACAAGGGATGTGCAAGATGGGTGAGAGGTTGCCCACCTACATTAAGAGAACAATGCGCCAGTGACTTTCTGATATGACCTAGAGACTTGTACAGATTGACCAAACTGCTCCACTGGGCCCAGCAGAATAGAATATGGCAAGAAGGGAAACCACAGCCATGGGAGGCCTGTTCTTGCAGGAACTCTGACAGTGAGCGAGAAGAACTTAAAAAATAAATCCCAGAGAATACTTGGATATCTAATAACACTAATATGGCTGAGGGCGTCCAAGTCCTCTATTTGTACACAATACAAGGAAAAGGCCTAGCAGCTCATGTTAAGAAGGTACCAGACCTTTGTGATACTGATACCAATGTTTGACTTCTCAGACACGTGTTGGAGCAGAGGCAGTAAATTGGACTCATACTTTCACATGTGGTGGATGTGCAAAACGAAACAAGAAGGGGAAGTTTTGAAACTTATCAAACAGATTACCAAAGTACATCCACCACTCGACCTACATGTGTTTTTGCAACCAGCAAAAACTTTTCACACTTTGACTTATCAGCCAAACGATCAGCAGTGCATCAATGTGAACCTCCCGATCTTCCTCAGATTGGCCTATGTGGAAGTTTATCATCACTATGGTATGGAAAAAAATTACAGCTAGCCCAGTTCGAGAGTGTGGACTTCGTTCCATACATACATAATGAAATAGCCCCCAATTATGCCTTCGCACGGACATGATTTAAATTTGAGCTGGAAACCCTAATAGGTATTTCAGTGTAATGTTGATAGTGTAGAACTTGAAAGAGTTTACAGAGAAAGCCCCTTGAGGGTTCATTTTCCCTTTCTTCCTCTCACTCCTAGACGCTAATTATTTTACATGGTAGAAATGTTTGCCTCTTCCCTTTGAGTTGTGTGGGATGTCTGCAGTACAATTAGTTTTGTATCAGACTACTGTAAATTGAATGGGCTCCTCTCTGCTTTTGCTGCATGTACTTCTGGTGAAAAATCTGTTATGCTGTTAGAAAATGAAAGTACAATCCAGTGTGAAAATAACAAAAGTAAATAATAACAAAACGTAAAGTTAAAGAAAAAATATAATTTATTTTAAAGCAGTCAATGAAAGGATCCAGGGTTCGAAATCCTGTCTCGGACGGACATAATTATTTAGTTAGACTGTTGCGAGCTAGGTTGAGTTAGTAGCCTCCTCTAGCCAAGGACTGGGCGGGCGTAGGAGATATGGGTAGGTAAATGGATACCAGACTATCAAAGGAAATTTGGTTCGAAAGAGAATGTGACAGTTTGAGGATAGGCTGTGGGCCACGGTGTATTTCTGTTCCCCATAAAAGTTGGAATCTGTAGTTTAAATCAAGAAGAATATAATAATTGAAATCTATCAGTGTAATTTGTGTAATTGTTGAAAGTAGCAGTATTTCGCGCTTTTGCAATGCGGTGCTTTTATATTACCACTAAATTTTGTGAAAATGTATTTGAGCGACTGAGATTAGAGCCCATTTTGCTGTGAGATGGAGGTGGAGTGCTAGTAAATTTCGCAGAATGCCTGTTGAAAAAAGTACAACCCAAACATACCTGTTAGAAGAATGTATTTGAAAATAATATATTGTTTACAGTGCGTTAACATGGGCAATTCACAATCTTGCAAGTGAAAAGATTTTAAAACCTTGCCCTACTCCCCCTTTGAAAAGAACACAAAGCAGCTTCCTTTGGCCCAGTGGTTGTGAACCAGTTCTGCGAACCAGCTCTTTTTCCAGCCGCCTCCTTACTCCACACGCTGTCCAAGAAAGACAATACTTAACTTGCCACACTGGCAGGAGGGTCGATATTATCAGAATTTAAAGAATCTCTTGGCAAGATAAATCTTTATAAAAAGGAAGAGCGAGGCCTAATCCAAGTCGTCAAAATAGCAACAATACCAGACTTTCAAGGCTTGATCCTTTCATATCATCAGCAGAGTAGTTAGATATTTGTAAGTCAAGCTAGACAGGGGCGAGAGAGAGATTTCCACCTGTTCTGCAACGCTGAATATTAAGAATGCGAAAGACAAACCAGCTACTCTCTCTCAGCTTATATAAGATTCTGAGCTTGACTTAACAAAGTATTAAAGTCAAGCAGTAGTATGTGTCACTATTTCAAGTCCTCGACAAATGTGATCACAGAGCATCAGAGCTGGATAAACAGCGGTGGCTGTCAGTACATGCATCCCATACTGCACAATAAACGCAAGCGAGAACGGAATTGAATCTTACTCTGCAGCCTTTGTCCTCATCCTCCTGCCAATGCTGAGCTACAGGCATAGAGCATGGAACAGTAATGTGGCATGTGCGGGTTGGAAGAGGTCCTGCTAAAACTGTCAGTTCTTGCTTGAGAATCTTCTGTGGCAATAAAGCCTATTTTCAAGTTTCTGCGCTGTACAGTAGTTCTCATCTTGGTGACAAGGACTGCTGGAATCCCACCTCTATGGTTGTCATTGTATTCATATGTTCGGACGCCTCTCTATCTGTGCTGCACTGAACACCAAAGAGGACAAAGAGCATGCTTGTTGTACCCTGTCAATTTTACTATCCGTTTGGCAGAATAAGGACTGTCCCTGTGGCCCGGCCTTTCAAGTATCCTAGAGCCCAAGTACTGCACTAGTCCATGCATTGTCTGTCTTGGGCTTCCAGCTCCACAGAACTACTTTGCTGCCCTTCCTTTGCATGGAGGTAGGGATGTTAATATTTGCATCTTCATTTGGAGACCATCATGAGATATGCCTCAGAGGTCCACCTCCAGAGGTTGCGGAGTACAGGCAAACCAAATCTGAAAATGTACTTTTAAGTCTGTCACGTGTGAGCCAACATAGTTTCCTCAGTTCTACTGCTGCCAGTAGGACAAGCCGTAGAGGGCATTATTGTCTACAAGCATCTTTACAGCACACCTGTAGGAGCTATATATATTGAAATGTAACTGTCTGTTTACAATATTCCTTTGCATATATTTTTGTCTGTAGACTAATGATCCTTTTGCTGCACAGATTGGTTATTGACTTCGCTGCATCTGCGCTATAATGAATGAATGAATGAATGAATGAATGAATGAGGATTTATAGAGCGCATGGTTACCCGGGAGCATCCCAGCGCTAGCGGGCGTTAAAAAGGAAAAACACAGAAGGGGTTATGGAAATAGCCAGGTTTTCAACTGTTTACGGAAGCTAAGGTGATTCACTTCGCTTCGAAGATGAAGTGGGAGGGTATTCCACAACCTAGAGGCATTGTATGAAAAAAGCCTATCTCCCTTTCTCGCTTTCTGGATTCTCTGAATTTTCGCCAAATGAAGAGAGTTAGAGCGAAGGTGTCTAGGGGCTTTATATGGATAGATGAGATCCTTGATTATGGGAGGTCCTTCCCCTCTCAAAGATTTGTGGGCCACACAAAGAGCCTTAAAGTGTATCCTCTCCTGAACAGGAAGCCAATGCAAGGAGCGCAATGCAGGTTGCGCCGAGCATCGCCGGCTAGTGCCGGTAAGCAGTCTTGCTGCAAAATTCTGGACAATCTGAAGTCGCCCAATCACTGCCTTAGGGGCCCCCAGGTAGAGAGCATTGCCAAAATCAATCCTAGAAAGGATCAGGGCTTGAATCACTAGTTTTTTTGCTGTGAAAGGCAGCACAGACAAGATTTTTCGAATCATTTTTAGCTGACCATAACAGGAGGCGACCGTCTTCCTAGCTTGGATTTTGAAAGACAGGTCTTGGTCCAGCCAGATACCAAGGCTTTTTAACTCTGATTTAAAAACCGGGACTGGACCCATACAAGATGGCCAAAGGGTATTTAGATTAACACTTTGAGAGTTCCCAAGCATCATAATTTCGGTTTTTGCACCGTTCAATTTGAGATGAGACAAACTCATCCATTTTGCCACTTCCTCCAAACAGGCATGGAGGTCAGTGGGTGACTTATCAGCTTGGTTCAATGCCACCACTAACTGTGTGTCATCAGCGTAAGACACAATATGGACTCCAAAGGGGGCAACCAAGTCCGCCAAAGGGGCCATATAAACATTAAAAGGGTTGGACTCAGGGAAGAACCCTGAGGCACTCCACATATCAGGGGTAGAGGGTCCGAAGAGATATCCTCTTCGAACACCTGGAAAGTCCTGCCTTCCAGAAAAGATTGGAGCCAAGCAAGAGCCGAACCTGACACTCCCGTGTTCCTAAGACGGTGAACCAAAATCTGATGGTTCACCGTGTCAAATGCGGCACTAAGATCAAGGAGGATAATAGCCAAAGAACCTCCTGAGTCAAGAGTCTTTCTTGATTCCTCCACTACCACCAACAGAGCAGTTTCGACTCCCTGGCGAGGGCGAAAACCTGTCTGGGAGGGGTGGAGCAATTCATGTGACTCGAGAAACGCAGAAAGGATGTTATTAACATGTTTCTCTGTGATCTTGCTCACTCCAGGAAGGAGCGAGATGGGTCGATAGTTTGTAAGATCCTTCTGATCCAGATGAGGTTTTTTCAATAGAGCTTTAACCATAGCTCTTTTCCATTCACAGGGAACCACACCTGAGATAAGAGAAGTGTTAATCACATTAAGAAGGTAGGGAGCAATGGTAGAGGCTACTAATTTCAAAGTGTTAAACGGCGCCAGATCAAGAGGCGATCCACTTTTAATAGAAGCTAAAATAGACAACAAAGAATCCAGGGACAAGGGTTCTAGGGTCTCCAGACTAGGTGCAGATTTATCTCGAAGAGGGGTGTTGACATTAGTAATGTATGCATTATCCTTCACAGGAAGGGTTTTTAGGATATTTTGCACTTTGGAAAAAGAACTGTGCAAGATCTTTGCACCGTTGTCCAGAAGAATCAGGGATAGGTGGAGGGTCGGACACTTTTAGCAAATTCTTGGCAATCTGGAAAATTTCTCTGTGAGAGTTAGCTGCCAGGAGAATCTTTTCCTCAAAATATGAGGCTTGGACTTTTTGATCTCAACTTTATACCTCCTCAGAGCAGACTTGTATTCTAATCTCTTATTAGCGGAGAAATCTCTCCTCCAACTCCTCTCCAACCTTTTACATTGTTTTTTAAGGAGGCGTAGTTCAGGTGAGAACCAACCTGATTTAAGGGTTCCTAGTTTTTTTCTATCAGTTTTTTTGGGAGCACCAGGTTAAGGGTGTCTTCAATCCATGATGTAAAATAATTGTACGCAGAAGCCGGATTAGTGTAAGAGACGGGGACGGTCCTACTCAGTTCTTGAGACCATTTCTCCACTGGAATCTTAGACCACTGCCGATTCAATATTCGGGAGACCTGAGTGTGAGCCTCGGTAATAGCAGGGGACCATAGAAAGGGGACAAGAAAATGATCCGACCATGGGAGGGGAATAGGGGATTTTCCTACAACATCTTTCAAAGTGGAGAAAAAAGGATCAAGAAGATGTCCTTTAAAATGTGTAGGTTGTGAGACCTTTTGTTGAAGTTGGTAGGACGCAAGGTCTTGAACCAGGTCCATAGCGGTTGGTGCATGAGGGTCATCAAAATGCAAATTGAGATCTCCCAAAAGCGTAAAATTAGCATTGATATTAGCTAGGTTACAAGTGGCTTCTAACAGGGAATTACAAAATTGACCCAGCGCCCCGGGCGGGCGATAGATAAGCATTCCAGAGAAAGAAAGAGAAGGGGAGATTTCAATGGAAAAATGGACATTCTCACAATCAGCTATAGGGCTGCCTAAAAGACGACAGATCAGATAATTTTTAAAAATGATAGCAATGCCGCCCCCTTACCCATCTTTCTATCTAGTCTTTGTATTGAATAGCCCAGGGGAGGGCTCTAACAATATCAGGTTCTGAGCTTGAGGAGAGCCAAGTCTCCGTAAGGAATAGTACTTCAGGATCATAATCAGATAGCAGTAATGAAATCTCAGTCGCATGTTTTGGTAGTGATCTACAGTTTAGCAACAATAAGTTAAACTGTTTCTTTAAGTGGACTGGGGTATGGATATCCATTGGGGGCTCAAAAAAACAATGTAAGCACTTCTTCTGTCCATCCTCTAACATTATTGAGTGAGAACATTGTGGTTCCAAGGGTTTGTTCAACCCTCTCAACTGTGAAGAGGTATAACCATAATGAGTTAAAAGTGTGGAGACAGGGGCTCTAGCCCCTGGGCCCGGATGGGCGCGGACGGGCGCAGACGGGCTTGCCTTAGGCGCGCCATCGGCGCGCCAGCGGCGCGTCCGCTGCGCGGTCGCGTCATCTGGCGATTTTATGCCCCTGACGTGACCCGTGACTCAGCAGCCAGAGCGCTGACCCAGCGCAGGCGCACTCAAGCCCTCCCCGAGCTATAACACAGCTCCCCCGTTCACAGAAACAGAACAGCAATCAGATTAGGGCAAATATTAAAATAGATTAGGTTAAAACAAATAGCAGCAAATAGAAATCATTTAAAAGAAGGAATAAGTAACTTCACATTAACACGTAGACTGTTTTCAAGCTACAGGGGGTCATTATTGCACATTGCAACTGAGGCAGGAGGTGCTGTGCATAGGTGAATACTTGCTGCTTGTATTATATCAAATTATATATGCACCATACAGTGTGAACCCACATTTTGATTCATTCCAAACACCCAGATATACTTATAACAATAAGGCCCATTTGTCCACCTATGCCACATTTGTGAAACATAACAAAAACCTAAACTCTGCACATTTGCTAATAACCATTACTGATGTCCTGCAAAGTGATAGCGCGTAGTATGTCTCAGTTGTACTGAAGCAGTGTAAGTACAGACCTTCCAAAGTCTCATGATTTTTGTGCTGCTTTACCAAGCATGGTTTGGTAGAAACGTATGGTGCAACCATAATTTCTCTATCTAACTGTGCACTAGCCACCCTGAACAGTTGACGGGGCTTCCACAACCTATTGCCGTTCAGAGGTTGGGTTGAAGCACAAACCTGGAAGCAGCACTTTTTAAGTCTGTTGCAATCAAAGGGTACATTTCTAGAAGTTCCCATTTACCAAAGCTGCATAGCCTGCCCACCCTGTTAAGTCGGTCAATATCCCAAAGTGGGGTCATCGCTGTTAGTTTCCTTCCCAGCTCAGATATTTCGTCGCTGCCCTCCATGCCCCTATTACCGATCTGGTATGTGTCGGGAGGCCCCTCTCCGCTTTCCTATTATACAACAAGGGGGGGTAGCCTCTGGCCCCCATGACCAGCCTATCAACTGTACATACTGGTTCCATCTGATCCCCAGAAACCCAATCATTCACTGTGACCAACTGGGAGGCCCAGTAATATAACTTAACATCGGTAATCGCTAGTCCCCCTTTCGTAAACCCCTCTCTGCAACTTATGTAATGCTATGCATGGCGTACCTCCACTCCAGAGAAGGGTCCGTAGTTCGGCCTCTAATTTTTGAAAGAAAAGTGTGGGGACATGATTGGGTGTATTCTGCAAAATATACAGTAGGCTCGGCAGATTCATCATCTTGAATAGGGCTGCTCGGCCCATTAGTGTGAGCGGCAGCACCCGCCATCTCTGGACATCCCTTATGAATCTATCTAGTTGTTTTGCCACATTCCGCTCGTAAAACTCTTGGGGATCTCTTGTTATGTAGACCCCTAGATATTTAAACCCCTTCAACTCTAGGGGAACGTCACACCTAGTTGTCTGGCTCGGGGGGCCACCCACCAGCGGGAACAGTAGGGACTTATCCCAATTTATGCGGTACCCCGAGTACTCCCTGAAGATGCGGAAGATTTGTAATATCCTGTCAATAGATTGCCTTGGTCTCCTCATGTAGAGCAAAATATCCTCAGCATACAAAGATGCATTCATCTCATTCATCCCCCACTGGAATGCCCCAGATCGGAGGCTTCTGCCGGACCCACGCCGCCAAGGGCTCAAACGCCAAGGCAAATATTGGAGAGAAGGGGAACCCCTGTCTCGTCCCTTTCTGCAATGGGAACACCGTCACATTGACCCTCACTCTGGCCAACGGTTGCTCATATAACAGCTTCACCCAACCAATGAAATTCGGCCCAAACCCTAAGTGGTGCAGCACTGTCGGTAAGTAACACCATTCCATGCTATCGAATGCCATCCTGGCATTCAAAGACAGGAAGGCCACTGGGTCTGCGAAGTCGGTTCACATGATGTGCAGGATCCCAAATAATCTACGTATATTCAGTCCTGTGTCCCTACGCGACATGAATCCAGACTGGTCTGGATGAATGAGAGAGACCACTGTACACAGACGCATGGAATATAGCCTTTGCCAAAACCTTTGCCTCATAAATGAGGAGGGAGATTGGTCTGTATGACCCGCACTCCGCCGGGGCTTCCCCTCCTTTGGTATCACCACTATCACCGCCGTTCTCTGATCTGGCGGTAGGACACCTACTGATTTGGCTTCTTTAAACATCTCCAGGAGGTGCGGCGTAATTTTATCTAGCATGCATTTAAACATTTCCACTGGCAAGCCATTAGGCCCCACCGCTTTCCCGTACTGTAGAGCCCTGGCAGCTGAACTAATCTCCTCCACCGTCAAGTCACCCTCAAATCTTTCCCAACGTCTGTGGTGAGCTGCGGTAGGGTTATGTCTCTTAGAAAATCACTGCAGTCCAGCTCTGTGTTTCTAGTCGAGGATGAATATAATGTTTCATAGTATGCAGCAAATGCCTCCGCTATCTCTTTCCCAGTTACATGTCGCCGCACTGCTCTATTTATCCCCGGGACCCAGTTATTGAGTACTCGTACCATGTGTTTGTTTTATTCTCCGTGTTGTCTACCAACTGACACTGTGGGAGATGTCCTCTACCCAAAAAGGCTGTTACAGAACAGGTACAGAGTTGTCAGAACCCCTATCAAAGGGCCACAGGGCACACAGGGGTTACTGGCCCAACCATGGGGGTTGAGGCCTTTTACTCCTGATGTCCTGTGGCCCAGCCTACTATGGATTCTAAGCAACTGGGTTAAGTACCCCTTCTGCACTTGACTCTCAGTGGTAAATGTGGTCGAGCATTCCAAGGCTTCCGGGGGGGGGGCCAGCAGAGGGGATACAGATTAGTGAACACGGGCTCACAACTGAAAATACGCACAACAGCAGCAATAAATATTCCCTTTAATGAAAAAAGAGGAGTATTTTATTTCTACTGCTTACCAACACAAAGGAACAATACAAACAACATTCACAAACAATAAAACAATTTCCCTTAAGATCGGGGCTCTAGTGTTTCAATATCTCATAGAGATTTCTAGCCGCAGATTCCTTACTTTAGAATAACACCCAGGTGTCAGAATGGATCTGGAAGATTTTCGAGCAGTACCCCTGCAGGCTGGTATGTGGCGTCGTTTGGCTATGCATGGCGTCGTCCATGTCAGAAGTGACGTGTGTGGTACCCATATAGGCACCACCTCAGCGCGCTGATGTCAGTTCTTTCCTTTCTTCGCCAGACAGCACTGATCCGTTCGGAGCTACCCCTCAGTCACTTTTTGACTGGTTTTTATTGACGTTTTCTTGACCTTTTTTTTTTTATTTTTCTCCTGGTGTGAAGATATCATCCAAGAGACCGGCTGGCTTCAAACCTTGTAGAGGCTGTCACAGTCAAATGTTGGTGATAGATCCCACTTGGTGTCCTTGTGGCGCTTGAAGTGGGACCAGTACTCTAAGACCTGCAGTTACTGCCGCTTCATGCACCCCATGGCGCTTAGGGAGCGATCCCTCAAGCTTCTCGCTGCCTGACATCAGTCGACTCTGTGACACTCGAGGTCCTGTTGGCGCAGAAGGACCCAGGAGTTAGCGGGGCTCGTGCTGATGTTTGTCGTCTCATTACCAGTGGTCAGAGAAGTCAGGTAAGTCTCTCAAGCATAAAAAGTCAAAGAAGCCAAAAAGGCCTTCGACTTCGCCGCGTCTGTTGACGTCTTCCGACGAGAAGCAGGGGTGTCAGCACTCCAGGCCCCACAAGTCTGCGGAACCTGAACCAGGGTCCGCTCTGTTCTTCCCCAATGTTCCTGGAGCAACCCCCACCCAGCTCAAAGCATCATATGAAGCCATGTGCCTTATATTTGGGTGGCCCAGCCCTTCTGGAGCACCTTCGCACCCCATTGAGCCTTCAATGGATCCACGCCGGCAGGCTCCCCCTTTGCACCAGTTGTACCCCATGGATCCCTTTCTGGATATGGAGCAGAGCTGGTGGCGAGACCGAGACTTTCCTCGATGCCCGCTCCATTTCCGACATCCGTAGGCAGCGTGACCCTATTATTCCTGACTCTGACAGGGAGCCAGGGCAACGTCGCTCATCGCCGATTCCGGCACCTACCAGGTCCATGCTTCCTGGTGCGGAGCCAGTGCCTTATTTATTTGACAGGCGTGGAGAGGGAGACAAATGTGAGGGGTCTACTGACCCTTATGGTTACCAGCTCCCTAAAGAAGAACAGGAACAAGACAACTGGTATGAGGAACCGGTAGAGGCCAGCAGGTTAGAGGCCTCACTCGATTCTGACCTGGTCTCTCCTCCTACCATTACTGTGGAGGAGGATGCCTCTTTTGCGATGTTGGTGCGTAGGGCAGCTGAGGTCTTGGACCTTCAGTTGCCCACGGTGACTGTCAAGATGAATGTCTTGATGGAGGAGCTTCAGTCGGGAGTCTCCCCTTTAATAAAGCCATTACATATGTCCTACTCTGGGCTTGTCCTACTTGGAGCTTGTCCACTCCCTGCACATGGGCTCATGTGGACATGATGGTTGTCCACCACCCTCGCCCCACTCCTGGGGATCCTACCCAGCACCCCACCCAAGGGAGCTTGGGGTCCAAGCCTCCAAATCCAGGATTAACCTGGCGTTTTCCCTACCACTCCACTGGATAGAGAAACAAAGAGGCTGGACGACTTTAGTAAGAGAATGTTCTCTCCTGCCAGCCTAGCACTGCGGTCAGTGTATACCACGTGCCTCTTGGGCCGTTATTCCCATACGATATGAGACTCGATTGTGCAAGTGTGGCCAATGGTCTCGGAGGAGGCCCGAGCCATATTCACCCAGGCTATTGCTGATGGGCGAGATGCAGCAAAGTTCACCATACGCTGTGGATGACCAGCTCGCTGGGCAGAGCGATTTCTTCATCCGTGGCCTTGCTGCGCCACACCAGTCTGAAGGCAATTGGTTTTTCAGGGGATGTCAAGTCTTCCTTCTTGGACATGCCTTTTGATGGCTCTCGCCTATTTACAGAGAAGACTGATTCAGCGCTGGAATGCTATAAGGGCAGCAGAGCTACTGCCAGGTCCTTGGGCTTGTCTACAGCCCCTCGTCAACCCCAATCTGCCCCTTTCCAGGCCATGGAAGGGGTCTCCAGCCACGCCCAAATCTTCCCAGCCACCACGCCCAACAGGCTTCCCAGCCACCACGCCCAACAGGCTTCCCAGCCATTTCATAGTCGAGGACTCAGGTCCCACAGACAGCGTGGGACAGGCGGCCGGTGGTCGGGTCAGCCGACTACTCCCCGGCAGCCGCTGCCTCCAAACCTCTTTATTTGTCCTTCAACCATCATGGGCATATATTGGGAGGCAGTATATGCCATCACCTGCCCCACTGTCGGTCAGTGACATCAGACCGCTGGGTTCTCCAGATCGTCCAAAGGGGCTACTTCCCCCCCCTTTGTGACTACCCCACCACCCATGCCACCCACTTACAATGGGCTGATGGAGCCGATCTTTCGTTGCTCCATCAAAAAGTGCAGACTCTCTTGGCAAAGGGAGCCATTGGGTAGGTGCCTGCATCAGAAGTAGGTCATGGTTGTTATTCCCGCTACTTTCAGGTGCCAAAGAAGGAAGGAGGACTTCTTCCTATAGTCGTTCTGTGCTTTGTCAACCTCTTCTTAAGGAGACTGGGTGGTAGCATTGGACTCGCAGGACGCATATTTCCACATTTCTGTACCATACTTGTGGCTCATGGTGGGCCAAGAGCACTTTCGATTGGCTGATGAAGGCGGGCACGCCCCAGGCAGTTTTCTCCCACCTTCAGACTAGGCCAAATCTCTTGTATTCGCTGGGGTTCACTAGCAACATGTTAAAGTCGCACCTGACTCCCTCTCAGAAGCTCCTTTTCATCTGAGTAGTTCTGGACTCGGTGCAGTTTCAGGCCTATCCTCCTGAGTGGCGAGTCCAGGATATTCAGGCTATGATACTGATGTTTCAGCCTCTACCATGGATTTCAGTGAGACTGCCTCTGAGGCTGTTGAGCCTCATGTCCTCCTGCATCCTGCTGGTCACTTATGCCAGAAGGCATATGCGGGCTCTGCAGTAGAACCTGATGTCCCAGTGGGCATAGCATCAGAGGAATCTCTCCCACATGATCCAGATCTCGAAGGGAAGCGCAAAAGATCTGCAGTGGTGGTTGACAAACTGCGACTGGGTCAGTGGCAGACCCCTGCCCCCCCTTAACCGGAGCCGACTGTAGTGACAGATGTGTCACTTCTGAGCTGGTGTGGCCACCTAGGAGAGATGGAAAACAGAGACCTCTTGTCTCGGGCAGAGTCTAAGCTCCACATCAACTTGTTGTATCTCCTGGCGTTTTGCTTGGCTCTGGAAGCTTTTTTTTCTTTGATCAAGGGAAGATTAGTGCAGGTGTTTATGGACAACACCACTGCCATGTGGTATTGCAACAGACAGAGCGGGGTGGGTCGTGGTCCCTTTGTCAAGAGGCCCTACATCTCTGGACATGGCTAGAACGCCCGAGCATTTCCTTGGTGGTTCAGCACCTGATGGGCTTTCTGAAAGCCAGAGCGGACAAACTCAGCTGGTGATACCTAGTGGATGACGAATGGCGTCTCTATCCAAAGGTGGTGCAAGGTCTCTTTCAACAGTGACGAGAGCCTTGCTTAGATCTTTTTGCCACTTCTGAACGCCCCAGTGGGACCTCAACCTGGTCCTCAACTTTCTCATGTGTGCACCATTCAAGCCTCTGCACAATTGCCCTCTTAGGCTCTTGACTATAAAACTGCCTTTTTTGCAGCCACATCGACAGGAGGGTCAGCGAACTCCAAGCGCTCTCCACACACTCTCCTTATATCACCTTCTATACGGACAAGCTGGTGCTCTGGACGCGAAAGAGCGTTGTTATTCTACCTAGACCGCACGAAAGAATTCCGGTGAGTGATCAACTCTTCTTGGGTTATGTTGGAGCAAAAAAAAGGAAGTCAGTGCAGAAAAGGACCATTGTACGATGTATTGTCTAATTCATTAAGATCTGCTATGCATTGACCCTGAGGGCTTGTGGCCTCACTCCACCAGAGCCAATGCTGCGTCCACTGCTTTAGGGCACAGCTTCTCAGCATTGGATATCTTTCAGGCAGCAATGTGGGCTTCACTGTACACGTTCACCAAACCCCTGCCTGGACAGTCAGGTCCATCATGACCGGTATTTTGCCCGTTCAGTCCTGAAAGGACATTCTGGTCTAATTGGTTTCGCAGCTCCACCTCCAAGGAGGTTTTTCTTGGGTACCTATTCTAAGGTAAGTAATCTGCAGCTAGAAGGCTCTATCAGATGAACAAGTTACTTACTTTCGGTAACGCCTTATCTGATAGAGACTCTATCGAGCTGCAGATTCCTTACCGACCCACCCATCGTCCCCACTCTGCAAATCAATTATGATATAGAGAACACCCTCTTAAGGGCCTTTGTTTATCACACCAGTGGTCAGTGCTCATTGTGGCTCCACTCTCCTGGCTTGAAAAGTTGTGAAAGTAACTGATGTCAGCGCACAGAGGTGGTACCTATATAGGTAACAAGCATGTCACTTCCGGTGAAGATGACACCCACGACGCCACATGGATCTGAACAATGCCACCTACCAGCATGCAGGGGTAGTGCTCAAATCTTCCGGATCCAGTCTGATGGCTGGGAATTATTCTAAGATAAGGAATCTTCAGCTAGATAGTCTCTACCAGCTAAGGCGGTACCGAAGTAACTTTATCGTCAATTCCCTGTTCCACTCCCTCCTCGCATTAGCGATGGTGTATTCCACATTCACTGTTGACACCATCCATGGAAATGCTCTTCTAGCAGTCGTGTCTCAAGCGCCTACTCTGACTCTTACATTTAAGTCAAAAGTGTCTTAGCACTTCAGCGCTCTCAACAGCGAGATCCCTAGACGCCTCTAGGCCCGAAAGAAGTCTTACCCACTCCAGTAGGAGTGAATCTTGCAAAGTTCTGGAGTGCGTCCTGTCTGCGGGCACTCGCAGCGGCCCAAGTCCCGATCAGATGAGTCAGCAGCGAGGTTTCCTGCAGTCCTCCTGCAGGGTAAATGTCTCCACGCTCCCAGTGGAGTGGGCAGGATTGATTCAGACTCTCAGATTCTTGATCACGAACCTGGATGACTATGTTCCCATGACGTCCTCACTTGCTCAACGGTGTTGCAGTCACATTCCTCTTCATTCCCGGTGACCTATGGGTCACCACCACTCACAGTCTATGGGCTTTGGCCCAATCAAATTGCCACAAGTATCCCCAGCGGCCCCTCCTGCATATGGGGTTGCTGCACAGCTGCCACACAAGGCTTTGACGCTTACCACACTGCAGTCTTTACCATGGCAGCAGAGCCTGGCAGACGGGGTGGCTGCAACGTTACCGCACAGGCTTCGTCCCTTACTGCGCAACAGTTTTTCTATGGCTAGCATGACGGCAGTCCTCTCTTAGCATTCGGGGGTCTCTGACTCAGTCCTGCACACGGGCAATGACTTCAGTCATTGCACTGGGAGTCCACCTGACAGGGCTCCCCACTGATCCGTGCTCCCTCCAATGCTCTCCTGTCCCTCACAGGCACACTGGTCTTGGCAAACAGGCAGGTGCTGATGCTCCAGGGCAGGTGGTCTTGGATTACCTGGGTGATGTCCCCTCACCCAGCAGGGAGGCTAACTGCCCTTGGCCCTCAGTTTTGGTCACAGACAGAGCTTCACCTCCTCAAACAGCCCATCTGACTGCATAGCAGATGACAATTTCTGGAGTCTTAAACTCTGCTTCTTATAAATCCATTTCCGGACAACAAATGTGATTTAGGGTCTGAATTTTTGAAGTTTTATGTTTGAGTTCTGCTTCTGTTTGAAGTGACTACTCCTCTGCTCTCTTTTCCTCTTGAAAGACCTTATATACCACAGCATGAGTGTCTCCGAAGGTGACAGTCCCACAACACAGGCCATGGGAGTGACAAGAGTTCACACCCGAATGTCAGTGATATGTGTCTCAAAAGGTTAGCCCAGGGCTTCCCAGCCCTGACTTCTATGATTCTGTTATCATCTCCATCTCCTTCATGAGATGTGCCCATACCGCTTCCTTGTGACCTCTATCTGAATCAAAGAGCACCCTTTGAAGTGTACAGGGAAGACCCAGGTCTCCTCTCCTCTGTGTGTGTCCCACCCAGCTTGCACAAATGCAGCAATCCACAAATCTGTCTGGGGGGAATCTCTCTATCTCCGCTCCATGTTTCACCATGCAGGCCTGGGTCTCCCAAAATGGAACCCAGGGCCCCCTATGTATTGTACCATCCACAGGCACAAATACATCCAGCATGTGCATTTAACATGCACTCACTGCACCCTTCATGTATTACATTGCTCACAGGCACACATACAACTAGGATGTGCATCTAACATGCACATACTGTATCCTTCATGTATTGTACCACTCACATGTAAGCATACAACCAGCACATGCACTTACCCTGCAGGCACGCTTTTCACAGCAGTACATTCTTCAGGTGGTGTACACCTCATAGGCACATGCACCTCCAGCACATGCTTACACCAAGTACACACTGCTCAGTGCAGTATCATCCCTGTATGGCACTCTCCCCTGACATGTATATACCGAGCGCAGGTACACCACTTCTGTGCTGTGCAGCACTTCACTCCAACCTGATGTAGGGCAAGAGTGAGTTAAGCACGCAGCAGCAGAACCTTTATAAAGCGAGTGAGCCTGTAGGCCTCACACCAGTGACACAGGTTAAAAAGGACCTGTTCACTTCTACTGATCTCTACACTTGAATACTAGCACCACCACGATCGTGCTTCTTAACTCATGGTGAAGGTAGTAGCCTTCCACCACTATGAGGGTAGCTCTTTTGGTGCCCCTCCCAGTCCAACAAGACCACAATCCGTAAGACAGGCCTACGTCATGGCATACTCGCATGATCCGTGTTTGCCTATGACAACAAAAATCAGCATTAGGTATCTAGACATCAGTATAGTTGGGCACTCAGGGCAAGGGTGCACGTCCATTACCATGAAGAGGACTTTTACGTCCCAATAGGAGTTATTATGCAGTGTGAATGCTTTTTAACTGGTACTTCTGCAGTTCCCTGAGAAGCTCCAAAGAGAGCTCTGCAGTATCTGAAATTTCACAGAAGCAAGGCATACTGTGCGGAACTGTAGTAACACATAAACAACTACAGTAACTGTAATGCATTCGAACTTGAGTGTATGGTTTATTAAGCTAACGACTGAATGTAGTTGATGTAGATTAACTGTAAAATGCACACCTCCACACTGCAGTGGGAGACCTAAACAAGCATTTGCAATACAATAGGTCTCGCATTTACGAGAGTTTAAGCTATTGGCATTGTAGATGAAAATGCCTTTTATTTATGTTTTAAAAACAAAAATAAAAGGCATTGTTATTTACAATGTCAATAGCTCAAACTTGCGTAAATGCGAGATCTATTGCACTGCAAATGCATTTATATAGATGTGTTGTGTACACTTCCTCATATTGGGACTTTCAGCTGTATGCTAAGAAGTGTAGAACTACAAAACCATCATACATATAATCTGATTTCATTTCATAACCTAATTCTGGTTATATTTGCCTTTCACATGTGTGAAGATGTTAAATGCACTGAATTCATATATGTTACATTTATATTTGCCCGTTAGTGTATGAAATATTTTGTGCAATTTTTATCGTCCCTTTCCCTCCGATAACCCCTTCTTTGTATTATTTATTTTAATTTATATTTGGTCAATAGATAAGATAACACAATCTTGAATACCACCCTACAATTGAAGCAATAAGTATTGACTTGTTGGCACCCTATTGTACGCTTACTATACGTCTTGTGTGTAAGTTTGCCATTCACGTGCACACTTACATAACGTACGTAATGAATATTAAACAAAGCTATTTTATGTTTACATGAGTTATTTCGATTGCGTAACATACAAGACAGTTCCTAACAGCAATGGTCACATCCCGCCGCAGTCACCGAAAAAAAAAACACAGGTAAAAGACGTCCTAGTCACGGTGAAGCGGTTACCGTGCTACTTTCTTTCTGTGATAAATTGCATATTTTTATCGGTCTCCTGCACCTTTTCATTCTGCAAGGACAGACAAAGGGAGAGCGGGAGCATGTCTTGGATCAAGGAGCTGTCAGCAAGGAGAAAAACAAGAAGCAGGTGTGCTCAATCAGGATTCAGGAGGGGCTGGGCACGGAAGAGAAGCTGTAACTTACCTTTAACATCAACGAATCGGGTGGTAATTACACCACGTGATTTACCTTTTCTCGCCACATGTTTTAGTCAACTCTGCTGCATAATTTGAGCCATCCCTGCCGCATATTTCCAGTGGACCTGCTTATATTTTTTCATTAAATGCCACTGGCCCTTTCACGAGTAAAGCTTCGAAAGTCCACCAGTAAAGCTTCAAAAGTCCACCACCACCAAGCGATGAGGAAAAGCAAACGGCGGTTCGTCTGCAGAGAAGTACAGTAAATATTCACCGCTCCTCAAAGCAAACAGTTTCTCTCTTATCGAGCAGCGCCAAAAAAAGAGTGGTTTGGCAATGTGGTCATCCATTGACGGAAAGGAAAGCCTTATCTGCCGAGTTCCGTCCCTGCGAGTCCCGGACCAGGGCATGCTTGGGATGTGCTTGCATAGACAGCTAGTGGAACAGTACAGTGGGTTGAGCGCTTGCTGTAGGGACATGCATGCAACTTGCAGACCACGGGCTGGAATGTCGCCAGGGGTGTCTCAGCCGCTCATTCCGCTACGACAGATAAAATTTAACACTGGAGTTGATTTATCACCAATTATTAAAAATAAAACTAAATTTAAGGTGTGAAGGACATAAACGACTCTCGCAAGCAATAGTTCACCTTCCCCAGTAAAATAATTAAGACTGTAGAGGCTCCAGAAATTTACGTTTCATACCATCGGCCCCAGCAGCACTTTACAGCAAGAGCGTCAGTCACGTGACACAATACTAAAGCACAATACCACACTGAAATCACTCAAAGGAAAGCAATAAGTACACCCTTCACCAGCCGATAGTAACTTTTCATATAGCGCGTACTATCGCAGTCTTGCATGTTTATAGGACTGTAAAACTCCGGTGCCAATGAACGCAAGAAAACTCATTTTATCACATCAGAAAGTTGAAAGGCTATGTCGGTCTCACTAATCAAACCGGTGACTTGCACGGCGAGCACAGAGCTCAGCCGCAGCAGGCACATTAACTCGCCTAACTACTTTTCCGACAGAATACATGGCGCGCTCTTAAAGATAGGAGCCCTCCAGAGGCCCAGGCCTGCTGCTCCGCGGTGGGTGATGTGCAGAGCCTTGGGTAGCGGGACCGCCCCGGAGCGCATGGGGCCTTCTCGTAATCTTCACTGGCAGCTTCCAGAAGAGGCTCAAGAACAAACTTTTCCCTGCAGATATCGTTAATGAGATGTTGCTAATCATAAACTCGCGCTGAATCCTACAGTGCTGGTGTCCTCGCGTGCCGCTCTGAGGTAACACTGAGCGCCTGTGGTAAGGGGACGCCCAGGACAGAGGCCCAATGTTAACAAGCGAAGCAAAATAAATCTGGCTTGTACAACAAGCGCGCGTGCATATCTCCTGTCCCTATGGGTGCATGTTCTGCTGAAACGCTGTAATGAAAAGACACGGCCGGGGGACTCGGCAGAATACAATGGAAAACAAGCGCGCGTGCATATCTCCTATCCCTACGGGTGCGTGTAATGAAAAGACACAGCCGGGGGACTCCGCAGAATGCAATGGAAAACCAGCGCACGTGCATATCTCCTGTCCCTACGGGTGCGTGTTCTGCTGATACGCTGTAATGAAAAGACACGGCCGGGGGACTTGGCAGAATGCAATGGAAAACAAGCGCGCGTGCACATGTACACGTGCACATCTCCTGTCCCCCTTCCGGCGACAAAACCGACGACAATAGATCTCGCCAAGGCGAGCAGCGCATGCGCTGCGTCGCTAGGCGAGATCGAAAAAAAAAAAAGAGAAAGTGTGATGTAAGCTAGGAAAAACACTTAAAAGGTATTATGCTAGTTTGATGGAATCCACTCAAATTAATGTGACATAAAAAAACGAACAGACCATCCTTGTGTATTGTCGCAATGCTGTAGTGCATGTGACTGCCACTCAAAACAACTTGAAGATGTTTTAGTTTCAACTGTCATGGTGGGACAGTTTTATACACACACCGATAACTGCTCTCACTGAGTATTGCAAATGATAGGTGCGTGCTACTTTTACCAAAAATCCAGTTCTCAATCACATTTAAAATAAACCCCTTAATAAAACTTCATATATTTTAACCAAAACATTCAGGTTTTACTTGTCCAAAATTACAGGCCTGATTTCTAACCACATTATTAGTGATTGCCCACATTTCAACTTTAAGAAATGTCGGCAAATTGCAGGAGTTTCTTGGCTTCTTTCTGCCTTTGGTAGAAGTAGCCAATAAAGCTGTCGCCTTCTACTAATACAAAAAAATGTCTATATAACACACACAAAAATGATCCGTATCTTCTGTTACACATTTTGCATATGTAAAGGTGTCGAGTTTCATAGCTTTCTGAAAAGCAGTTTACCAAAGTGATCTTTTTACAGTTATGTATATCAGCTATTCGGGACGTCAGGCCCTGTAATAACATCCTTGTAGTAATCAACAGATAGGATTTATTACTGTACTCAAGGCACTGCTCTAATAGAAATTTAGACAACGCAAATGCGGCCTTTCATGAGGGATCTCAAAATGCACAACTTAGTAAAGAAAGTCTATATCAAATCATGAAACCATCTAATAAACATATTATAAAATAACCCAATGTAAATATTTACTAATGAGACTTCATTATGGGGATTTTACAGTGAGGAAGGGCCGTGATAAATCAAAAGGTGCGGCTATGTAAGTAGAAATATAGCCCAAGAGGGAGGTGCAATTGGATGTATCAAGTTGAAATTTTAGAATAAAGTCTAAAAATGATAGAAAGCAGGCATTTCATAACCACTTCAGATGCTTATGTAGGGCATGCTTTGGTGGACATGCCACTAGGCTTATTTTCACTTTGCAATTGTGTATTGTTAAGGTTTATGCATTTTTATTTTTCTAAATCAAAGGCACCATGCTTCATACAGAATGCAAAAGATCATTTCAGTGTTATGATTTCTCAGTAGGTAGGCCCTGATGGGTTTTCTTTTACAGATTAGCTGGTTTTCTAGTTTGGTCTAGATTGGAAATTGGTCTTTTTCTTATCCTCTGTGCATATGGTTTGCAACAAAGGAAATGGGGGAAAGTGCTTTGCTCTGAAAACTTCAGCTCTGGCATTTTGGTGAACATACCTAGCCATGATTCAACAAGGTCTTATTCATAGGTGAAGTGATACTCTGTGCTTAGAAGAGCACTTTCTTCTGGTAAGACTATACTGCTGTTATGACATAAAAAGCTAGATACTTATCACCAGAAAAGGTTATTCTCCTTTTGCATCTCAAGGCAATGTTTTTTTCTTCGTCTTTTTGCCGTTAGATGCGGTTTAAAGATTATCTTTATTGCTAAGTTAGTTGGACATTAATTGAAAGCAGTTAAGGAAATTCTGCAAAATTTAGCATTTCAGATTTGTTTTGAATTTTTAAGTGTATCTAAAGCCTCTTACTGGGCTAACGGCATGATTACCTACAGTTGAGTTTACAGAGCCTTCATGGTCATTCCCAAGAAATATAGTTTTCGCAGTAGAATAGAATAAAAAAGAACATCTTAAAGCCTTTCATCAGGTGAAGCTGCTAAGGTGGGAGTAGACATATGGTTGATGTGACGTTTTTAAAATACAGGTGGCAACAGACACCTTTGTCTGGTTGGTTTTGAATTGAACAACTCAGCATTTCAGTCAGCAGATTCCTTATAATTACTTTCGAATGTATACTATTTTGTCGTGAAATAAGAATTGAAATTGTATATTTGAATGGGAGGTCAGCTGAATAAAAGACCTTGAATTCTGGTGGAAGTCATTTTTGGAGCAATGATATAAATGGAGACACAAGATTGGTAAATGTGTATTCAGTACAAGTAATCTATCTGAGAAGACATTTAAAATACTTTCTGTGGTGTCTTACTTACTGCTTTGAAAAAGCTATATATATATATATATATATTTATGTATATATATATATATATATATATATCGCTTAATGAGCCTTGCCTGGTTATGCACAAGATTTTTGGGATTATTAAATGGATCTGGGAATAGACATGTCTGAGGACGAACACGAATGAGTCTGCTTAGAGAAATGTTTAAAATATAAAGTAGTCCTGTGCATTTATGAATTACTGAAGAATATATCAAGGATTTTGAAAAGGTGCCTTGTATCCATTTCTTAGGTAACTGATTTATCTCACAAGAGGGGTATCTTGTGCTGTTCGGAGTACACCGATAGCACTGGGTCCTTTATTAGGTCTCGCCTGAGCCAGCGCATGCGCTGCTCTGGCGAGAGTTTTAGTAAGCGGGTTTAGGAAATGCAAACAGTGGCTTTTGCCGGCGACCAGCTTGCGTTCGCGAGAGCGTGCACGCGCGCAGCTGCCATGCATTCCTCGCATCGCTGGCGAGGCGCCATCTGCCTTTCCTCCCCCTCCCTCACCACTCCTCCCCCTCCCTCAACAGAGAGCGTGTTTCTTGGCCGCGCGTCTTGTTTTTTTTTTTTTAAATTGTTTTAATCAAAGGTTTTGTACTGCTAATTAGTGCTCTGCATCTGTAGACATGGACACTTGAGGCCGTGCGTCTTACTACGTCTTATTGACATGTCTGAACTGGACAGTGTCATTTAAAGTCTGCACCCATGTCCTTGTTTGTTTTTGCCGTGATTAGTAGTGCTCCATACGCTTTACTTCCTACCGAGATTAGGGAACTGACATTGTTTTGTTTCTATGCACAAGTGGGCTTGTGGGGGAAGGGCCGTGAGGCGCTTCTTCCCTTTGAAGTGGCCGCACGACAGAGCGGCTAACACTCGGACATTATGTGAGATGAGGTTATCTGGCTCTGCTTAAAGTCTCAAGTTAGGGCGCCATTATCCACTGGTGCGTCGGCCGTGCCCGGCGCCTGTGACTGACGTGCCCTGTGCTCGTGTCACCAGGATGTTTACCGAGGCTCCACGCTGCTGGCCAGACGTACGGGACACTCATTCATGGCCACTTCTCACCCCTATCGGGGCTCCCCAAACACAGACATATCTCAGAAAATTCTCGCTCGCCCTTTTGATCTACTCAATAAAAACGGCTTGCAGATAAGAAAAAAAATGATGTGTAGGCGTGCACTCCCTTTCGATTTTAGATGTCAGCCTTTAGGACTGTTCTCAATGCACTTATTATTGTCACAGTATAAGCATTGACGCAAAATAAGAGTTTGCAAAATACAGCAGTGTATCACAAAGATGTATGCAAGGCCTTTATTTTTTAGGACTTTAATAGCACTGACCTCTAATTGTACACGTCAGAACGCTTTACATGGTTGAAAACGTAATAGTAATATACAATTTGCGATCAAAGCTATGCGTAAGAAATTACAATCACAGAAAAATCACAGTTAAATTTGAATATCATGATTCTTAACCACCTTTACACTGTCATAATTTTTTTAATTGGGTCATTCAGTTGTACATAATATCTTCTTGGTTATATACAAGGTAACAAAAATACTTATAATACTTTTTTATTATAACTTTTCAACATGCTGCACAGCAGCCACAATGCTCTATAAAATAGCTTAAAAACATTGGCAACGCCGAGAGCACTGGCTGAACACTTATAAGGACCCAAAGGCGAGACCTATTGGCTATGCCAATGCTTGTTTCCTTGCTTCTTGTTTTGCGCTACTTTTCCTTGATCAGAGCTCATGCCTTACACCTAAATTATTACATTTTTTAATTTGGCAGCAAGCAGTACATAAGTAAACAAGCATTTGCAATGCAATAGGTCTCAAATTCACACGATTTGAGCTGTTGGCATTGTAAATGACAATGTCTTTTATTTATGCTTTGGATTTTAAAACATAAATAAAAGGCATTGTCATTTACAATACTAATAGGTTAAACTCTCGCAAATGCGAGACCTATTGCATTGCAATAAAGGGCCTTCTCGACCGCTTGTTAGATTGTAAATATCAGAGGAAGAGACCAGCCTGCGACGTCTTCAAAGTACTGATAAATAGTACAGTGAAGAACATGTGTAAGTGTTGTAAATTACACAGACACAAAGTGTGAAGTGAGAGTTACATATGATCCAAGCTATAAACACTAACAAAGCGCTCCCAACACCTTTCGCTCTGTGATTACACTGTCGCAGCTCAGTAGGAAGAGCGGGAGGGCGGGGGCTATTTTCTGCCCTCTCCGTGATTTGAGTGTGCAGTGTGGCATTGCGTAATGTCATTGCTATCTTTGGCCTAATAAACACTTCAGCTGTAGTAGGGCCATGGCTTCACCTCCTGGTGCAAAGCGGGATGTGCTTTATGGCAGGCATGCAGGGAGGGAAGGATGGTCTCGGCTGCAGCTCCAGCCTCGTACAGTGCCCCTGCTATTACTAATGAGCGAGAGGCGCTGAGGAGGTGGTGGTGGTATTGGTGGTGGTGGTGGTGGTGGTGGTATTGGTTTTTGTGGTATTGGTGGTGGTGGTATTGGTGGTGCTGGTATTGCTGGTATTGGTGGTATTGCTGGTATTGGTGGTATTGGTGGTGGTGGTATTGGGGGTGGCGGTGGTATTGGGGGTGGCGGTGGTATTGGGGGTGGCGGTGTTATTGGGGGTGGCGGTATTGGTATTGGTGGTGGTGGTATTGGTGGTGGTAGTGTTGGTGGAGGTGGTGGTATTGGTGGTATTAGTGGTGGTGGTGGTGGTATTGATGGTGGTGGTATTGGTGGTGTTGTTAATAAAACAGGCTTTTGAAAACAACCCGTCATGTGGCTTTAGTACAGATGACATGTAACACAGATGTGCTGCTGTCAGCTTCAGCCCATTAGCACAGGATTATGTGCTACCTGGAATTCACATGACCTCAATTTGCTAATCCTTTCTAAATCCATTTTACTTGGGGGGTTGAAACAGACAATCAATCAATCATGTCACTTATAAAGCGCACTACATACCCGCGAGGGTCTCAAGGCGCTGGGGGAAGAGGGGGGTGGTGCTGCTACTGATCGAAGAGCCAGGTCTTGAGGAGTCTTCTGAAGGCCAGTAGGTCTTGGGTCTGTCGGAGGTTGGTGGGGAGGGTGTTCCAGGTCTTGGCGGCGAGGTGGGAGAAGGATCTGCCGCCGGCGGTCGTTTCCGGATGCGGGGGACTGTGGCGAGGGCGAGGCTGGTCGGCGGAGCTGGCGGGTGGGGGTGTAGAAGCTGAGTCGTCTGTTGAGGTAGGCTGGTCCGGAGTTGTGGAGTGCTTTGTGTGCGTGGGTGAGGAGCTTGAAGGTTATCCTCTTGTTGACAGGGAGCCAGTGCAGGTCTCTCAGGTGGGGTGTGATGTGGCTGCGTCGGGGATGTCGAGGATAAGACGTGCAGAGGCGTTCTGGATGCGTTGCAGCCGTCTCAGGAGCTTAGCCGTTGTTCCTGCGTAGAGGGCGTTTCCGTAGTCCAGCCTGCTGGTGACGAGGGCCTGGGTGACTGTTTTTCTTGTTTCGGTGGGGATCCACTTGAAGATCCTGCGGAGCATTCGGAGGATGTTGAAGCAGGATGAGGAAACGGCGTTGACCTGCTTAGTCATGGAGAGGGTGGGGTCGAGGATGACCCCTAGGTTGCGTACGTGGTCGGTGGGTGGCGGGGCTGTTCCCAGTGTTGTTGGCCACCAGGAGTCGTCCCAGGCTGAAGGGTTGGAACCAAGGATGAGGACCTCCGTCTTGTCCGAGTTCAGCTTCAGGCGGCTGGTCCTCATCCATTCGGCGACGGCCTTCATTCCTTCGTGGAGGTGGGCTTTGGCGGTGTGAGGGTCTTTGGTGAGGGAGAGGATCAGCTGGGTGTCACAAGATAATGCCGGGTTAAAGTGATTGAAAGCAGGCACCTGTGTTTCGGGGGCAGCCGTGCTGCTTAAAAAAATACAAGCGGTTTCAGCTGAAGCAGCGCATGTCCTGCCTGCAGTAAGAGAAACTCAATAAAGTAAATAGTGCTTACAGACTAAATAACAGGTCCCATGTAATAACTGAAGTAAAAGGGCCTGTCGCCATGGGAGGGTACAAATGAAGACCAGGCCGATTAACGAATCTAAAGGCAGCATTTACGAAAGACAATGACACAAGCCAATGAAAAATATGGAAGGAGAGTGGGCGCGGCTTCTCTCCCATACTCTACTTCAGCAGTCTCGCAGAGCGAGCAGCGTATGCACGATGCCGCTAGGCTCGACAGAAAAAAGGACAAATATTTTATTTTAGAAGGCCTACGTTCTTAAAAAGGAAATAAGAGCTGGCCACTAGCGATTGAATTCATGTGCAGTGCCTCTGCTGGTGGCAATTTATCATTGCATTTCACAAGAATTGTTAAGTTATTGCCACCATGCCATGAAAGTTGGAGCTCTACATCCTGTTTTCTTGCGATAATTAAACCACAAATTGGCATTGCGTAAAAGGTTATCTCATTTGCGTAAATGCCTGGCAGTATAGCTTTTGAATAAGGAGAGATCCACAAATTACATATTCAGTTTTATTTAAAAAGGATGGAGATCCAAAATTAATGGCATATCACAAGCATAGGAACACTGTCAGCTTGTGAGCGTGAAGAGTGAAGGTGGTGTTTAATAGAGTTGTACCATTTTGATAGTTAATGTGGGGTGATGCAGAATGCGTGCAACTTTGGATATAGCTGTGACCTTAGTCGAGTAGTTGTAATGACTCTACAGAGTCTCTGGACTATTGAAAGAATTTGACCTGGCTTTATGCGTTCTTGTAGCCATTGAGGCCACTTATTAGCCCAAAGAGTTGTATCACCAGTTTTAATTTGAGTAAATTTGGTGTATAAAACAGAAATAGAGGATAGCTTTATTCTTATTACCAAATTAGCAATGGTGTGTGAATTGAAGGAAATGTTTGATTCATAGTTTTAGAGAAAATATGTATTAAGGATAAGTATTTGAAAAAATCGTTTTTATAAAGATTGAATTCCCTCTGAAGTTGTTGAAATGATTTCAGTTTGGAGTTTGAAAACAAAGGTTGAAGTTGTACGATACCTTGATGATACCACTTTTCAAACATTTTATCACGAAACAGATTTATGTAATTCATAGTTGGTTTTCAATGGAGCACGGTAGTGAAAATTGGGAATTTGGCGAAATTTCTTGAACTCGCCCTAGGTCTTGCCCAAAGTGAGCAATGTCTTAAACTTCACTTTTTTAAAACATTTTTAATTGCCAAATTTTATAGATAAGCTTTGTATGCAGTCATTCAACAAACACTGTCCAGTAGCCCTTGGGAGTGACAATAAAGTATAGAAATCTTATATGTTTATAAATACAGGCACAATAATACAACCTCCAATCAGGAGCATCTCAGCTGCCATGAGGTATTGGAAGCTTGAGAAATTTTAAACTTCATTGGGCAATTTTGCCATGCGATATGAATTGAGAGATTTGAACAGGGCTCTCCAAAGTCGTCCTGGAGGGCCGGATCCACGTCAGATTTTGAGCATATCCCCATTTAGATAAATGTACTTATCTTACAAATCTGGCGTGGATCCAACTCTCCATGACTGACTTTGGGGAACCTTGGATTAGAGTATCCAAGATTTTTAATAAACTATTTGGTACATAGAGAAGTGAATATAAAGGTAAGAAAAACTTAGAGAGAATTGACATCTTGACTAGATTCATACAGCCAGCCAGGAATATGGGAAGATATTTCCAATGGTTGAGCTGCACCCTAATAGTGTGGAGCAGTACCAGGTAATTATTTTGAAAGCACGTTTCAATGCTGGAATGCTGTGTGATATAATAATTCCTAGATATTGTACCGATTTAATAATTCCTGACTCATTCAACGTAGCACCACTCGTTGCAATAATTAGGGTTTTGTTAGTATTCAATTTATACCCAAATATTGAACCAAATTATTATGCAAATTCTCCAATAATAGTCCAAGTGAAGTTTAGTGTAGGAGACACTGTAAGTGTATGCAGCTATGGTATTAGAAAGTTTGAATTGGAAATTGAAGGTAACCTTGTTTGCAGTTTCATAATATATGGCTCCAAATAAAGAGCAAATAAGACTGGTGAAAGTGGGCGGCCCTGTCAAGTAGACCGATGAATAGAAGACGATAGAGTACTATTAATACGGACATAGACAACAGAGCATTTATACAGAATCTGTATCCATTTAATAAAATCCTGATGAATATTCATACCTTTGTATACTTTCCATGAGAACTCCCAGAAATACCAAATCAAAATCCTTTTGGCTTCTAATAAAATGCTGAATAATGGTTCTTGCTAAGTTTCATATCAGTCTATAAATGCAATTGCTAGGTTAGTATGCAAAGTAATGTTACTGTCGGGGACAAACCCATGTTGAAATTTGAATGTTGGTGATGGGGTACAATCTGTTTGCTCAAATGTTTGCAAAAAGTTTAAAGTCTATGTTTAGCAGTGATATAAATCAGTAAGATTTACAGTCTCTAGGGCCCTTATCTTTTTTTAAAGAAAAACTGTAATTCCAACTTTTGACCATGAAGAAGAAGCTTGGTTGTTTTTTTTTTTCTTATTTCCAGCAATAGCTTAAAAATTGGGGAGTTATTTATTTAACCAATAGTTTCTATACCTCTGTAGAGTTATTAGCAGAGCCTGGTCCTTTGCCTGGAGGTAACTAAGAAACCACAGGCCTGATTTTCTCAGGAGTAAATTCAGCAGTAATTATTCTATTATCTTGCTCTCTAGCTTGAGTGATCCCTGAATTGTTGAGATCTTCTTTATCTGTTTTCCAGGTCTTCACAACAATTTGTAAGAGCTTTAATCTGAGAGTTTGTCTTCTTTTGAAGATAGCCCATTTTGCTTTTAATTTCGGTCATCTTCTTTACAGTTTCTGTGTTTGTTTCAATAAAGATGATTAATTGTGCCTCTTTAGAGCTGAGATTTAAAATGTAGCCATTTGTGTGCACCTCCTTATGGAAACATTGATAAGGTAGAAGTTGGGATTGCTGATTGGGCACTGTAGTCCCCTGAATCCTCAGTGCCAGAGGTTAATGGTGTTGAAACCTGTTTATGCTGAATAGAAGGTTGCATGAGATACTTCAGTATGGGAGTGATCAGTCTGTTGAAGATGCAGCCTTAGTGCTTCGAGTCTGTTAGAACTGCCCCTCTTAGTATAATGGCATGCTGTTAGCAAGATATAGGAAGCCTAATAGTCCAATTGTTTACCTGTCCCCTTTTGAGTTTTGCTTGATCTCGTAGAGAAGTTGTGAAATGATTGTTTTGCCTTGGCTTTTGCTAAGATAACCTGAGAATATTTGAAGCTTGAGGTCTCTTCATGAGGTTGAGTTGCCTTAAGAGACAATGTGGTCGGAGGATCTCTTCTAGAGAGTAACTTAGGTCTGGCACCGTAATGACATGTGAAAGCACTCATGCAATTTAGTCCAGTTTGCATCCAAAGTTTGGTAGATTAAGGCAATAGACACTGAATACTATTCGAAACCTTGTAATATCTGTAAAGAACTTCGAGCTCCTTTAATGTCAAGCAGCATTTTGTAACATTTAACATCAAAGTTAAAATATAGAAAGTAAAAATTGGTCAAACAAGGGGAGGGGGTTGCCCTTAAGGAAAATCCTAGTTTAGCATGCTCTGCAGCGTCGCTGCTCTATAAATGATTTTTGGTTGCAGCAGTGTAAGAGTCATCATTTTTAGAATGCATGTAGTGTGTTGAAATTGGGCAACATTAGGGTGCAGCTTAAGATCATTCTTGAATAGAATGGATACATTGACCTTGGGGACATGAAAAAGCCTTGAGGAAGGCAATGCTTTTATGAAAGTGTTTGCTGTGGTCTTTGAGATGGTATATCGGTAGTTTCTTTGGAAAATGTTCAGAGCCAGGAATAGAATAGAATGTCTTTAGTTCTCGCTTACAGTGTTAGCTGTCTGTTGGCAACAGATCTGTTGTATCCAAGACAAACTATAGTGGGCTTTGAAGCCACCCCTTGCCCATGATTCAGTGACTTTCTTGCCTATCTAAATTCCATGCACCTAATTCAAGTTGCATTCCTTCCCATTCTTGTTTTCGTCCCACTCAAGGAACATTTCCGTCTCAATGGGTTTTGATTGTATGAGTTGCATACTTCCACTGCTGACATCAAGACCCTGCTTTGCAATGAACGAGGCACTATTTTCACTCTCTTTGTCATTGTTCTTCCTGCTCTCCCCTCCTTTCTTCCTCCCTCATTTCTTTATTTAACAGTTATTAAATTAACTTACCGATTGTGCTCTGTCTGACACCTCCCACCAGTGCAGAAACAGGCAGCCATCTTTGAATGTTATTTTAACCATTCCAAAATAGCCACCCAAGTCTGTGTGCGCGCTTGCTGGATCCCACATACTGTGGCCATTTTGAAATGCTTTTTTTTTTTTTTTACATTTTATGAAAAGCAATTCCAAGATGGCCACCATACATATGCATGCATAACCTCCATCTCAGGGGAAATGCATTGGGAAAGTCATTAGGTTTGCACTCCTATTAGTCTAGAACTCATAGTTTTGCCAATGCTTATTTTTATTTATGAAAAGTAGGCAGACTGTTAGCTTTTATAGCGCACATTTGGACTGGTCATATGAGCGCAAGCTTTTCCGATGCCGAAGTGTACCGTGCCACTGATAACGCATCATAAAATGGAACCATGATGGTGAGGAATCTTTGCTGCCAATATTCCTGTGCAGTTGATGCTGTGAACTGATTCCCTTTTGGAGACACGTTCATTATGTCATTCTGCATGATGCCTCACTGCTTGTACATCCACCAGAAAAGGTAACTGCAGTTAAAGGCCATTAATATTACCTTAAACACCGTGCTTTGAGATGGACTGGGGTAGCCAACTAAACAAGCCCAGAGAAACGCGCAGAAAATATCTTGGAACAGCCTGATGTCACAGGCATGCTCCAGATTGGATTTCCGGGTGATCGAGAGGTTGGTCCTACAAATAATCCAATTTGCAACCGCAACAATTTCTGCGTGTTTTGTTACTCGGCTTCCCATCTGCCCATGTTAGCAGCCCCTGTCTGCTGAGCTCCAGAAGTTCGCTGCCATCTGAGGTGTTCTAGGCAAGATTCTACAGAAATGATTGCACGTGATGCACGGTTCTGCAACATTTGGTATTCAACAGGAAGGGCGGGTAATGATGGTACAGCACTGGTTCGACATTTTACACATCCACACGTTTACATTTGTGCACGGAAGGCGAGGGCCTCTTCGGTTTGTGTTAAGTGGGTAAATAAGCATGCACAAGTTACTCCTGCACAAGGGCTGTCAAGCGCAACGCGATGCTGGCATTGACAAGCTTGCATTTCCGACCTTGCCTGTAAGAATCCGAAAAAGAAACGCACCCGTGTGCTCACGTCCTCCGCGAAAGTAAAAGGAGAACGTAATATAAAACAAACATTTGTTAACCGAGTTCTAAGGTTATCTGCTAGTGGTCATGAAAGCCAAGAGGTCAGATGGAGTTTCTTCACAAGAATGTACTCGTGGTTTCATATATGTTTAGAAGCACGCAATGTTACTGATGACTGTCGCTCATCAAGTCTAAATTTAACGTTAAGAGGTTGACTCTGCGCCATCTCGTTGCAGGCTGTTGTTTGGCAGAAGACCAGAGTGTCGGATCACAAATCTGCCTTCATGTCAGTCCTGGGAACTGCCGTTATGAGCAGTATGGTACCTTTTCAGCACAGCTCCGAGGATCCCGAGGTTGGTGAAATTCAGAAAAACAGACGGCTCTTATTGTGATTGTGTGCTGAAGTTCCAATGTCACTGTACAGTCCTTCCATCATGCATTCATTGTAAAACTCGGAACATACTATTGTCAGAAACCTCATATGTACCGAAAACATGCCATCGTCAGAAAACATACCGTTTTGGAGTGAGCGAAGTGGGTGTATTTGTATGGTTGCGTTCACCGGTGTGGGCTTCCATATGTCACATCACTGATAAAGAGGTGCCCACTTTACCTAGTATTTAATTTTATCATGAACTTTTTTCACAATTGTTTTTTCCAGAAGTGCAAGTGTAGCCAACTAACCTGGCGACAGCCAACGCCCCCACAGGCAGCCAGTCCCACAACCTTTCGTTTTGCGGGATGTGGGGTTGGCTGTAAGGGCCTGGCAAGCCAGGCCCTACGTTTAACTCCCCACAGGCAGCAACCCAGAGTCAGCCAACCCCACTCCACTTATGGCCTTTGGTCGTGTGTGGGGTTTGGTGCAGGGCCTGGGTTGCAGCCAGGCCCTATGTCCAACTCTCTACAGGCAGCCAGCCCCATACTGCGCACAGCCTTTGGCCGTGTGCAGCGGGGACTTCGCCACACCCTGTGGCCAACCGCACCATGCAGCCATGCACAATGAGGGATTGGCCACAAGGCCTGGTCTGCCGCCAGACTGTGTGGCCTAACCACCAGAAAGCAGCCAACCCCCGCAGGCCACCAACCCCATGCCATGCACAGCCTTTGGTGACGCTGCACAGGGTTGGCCTTTGAGTCCCGTGAACCCCATCTCCCAGGGACCTTTTTAGGCTCCGGAGAAATGGCGGCTCAGGAGGATGGTGTCCCGAGGCCTTAATAGGCTTAGGTAAGGGGGGCCACACGGCCCGCTCCTATTAAGTAATATCTGCAGCCCCCCCCCTCGGACCCTGGCCCATCCCGGGGTGGGTGGGAGCAAATTATAAAAAAGAAAAAGGTTTTTGGCCCCTACCCTGCTCCCTATGTCTTTTTTTTTGTGTGCGTTTTTTAGGACTTGGGACAGAGTCCTGAGAACTATGATGGCTGCCACCACTTCCTTGTTGATGTGGTGGTAGGCAATCAGATCTCAGCAGGAGATCTGTTGGAACCAAGGAGGCTCCGTATCCAAAGAAATACAACGTTTTTGACCATTAGTTGCTCTAAAACTACTGAATGGATTCACACCAATTCTGGACCAAGATCTAGCTTTCTGCCTAATTTGGTGTAAATCCGTTCACTGATTTGAGTGGTAGCTGTGTCTAAAGTTCCTATGAAAAAATTAATGGGAAAAAAAGGTTTTTCGGAGGAGATTTGTCAAACGGTGCCAAAGTTATTGGCAACACAAAAAAGGCATTTTGTATGGAAACATGATCCTAACTATAACTACCCAGTGAAATAACCATCTCCCTGGTGGGATGGAGCACGAAAACTGGAGTAGTTGGTCGGTAAATCTAATGTTTTATGCATCCCAAATAATACCATCATTCAGGATCAGGTGCAGAGAACAAATAGTGATTTATTCAGCTACTGATCAGTAAGCACACTAGAGGCCAGGGATTACTTTTTGTAAGGTGGGAGCTGACCCCTGGCAGTATGCTAGTGCTCCCCCCCTCCCTAAGCAATACAAGGTTTTCTGACACTCCCCCTCCTCCCCCTCTGGGTGGCAGCAGGGGGTCTTTACCTCCAATCTGCCCCACCGGGTAGAGGGAAGAAAGTCCACTATACATCAGGGATTACTTTTTTTGAAGGGGGCAGCCCCAATGGGCTAGTGCCACCTCTCCCCCCTTTTGGCCAAAAACTCTTTCTGCCCCTTGTGGGGGTAGATAAGAGTGCTTTACCTCCAATGTGCCCCTCAGGGCAGCTGGAATCCCACTAGTTGCCAGGGATGTTTTTTTTTTTTTTGAGGTGGGAGTGTATTACTTGTGTTTTTTAGTGGGAGCGGTAAGCATGGCAATGGGCTATTGCTCCATACACCCCAGGCAGTGAAAGTCTTTCTAAAGCCCACTAGACATCAGAGTGACTTTTTTCATTATAAAAAGGGGTGCAGGTATCGGGCAGAGTCCACAACTCAGTATATACCCACTCTTTCTGCCCCCCGGTGGACATATGGGAGGTGTGTACCTCCAATCTGCCCCCTCCCAGATGGGTGGGGGGTTGGTTGGGGTAAAGCCACCTGGGTCCCAGGGAAAGTATTGTTCATCAAAAGGTCATGGGTGGGGACAGTCCTCCCTCATATCAAACCTTGCGCCCACCCCAAAAAATGCCCAAACTGTTTTTCTGCCCTCTCTTGGGGTGAATATGGGGGTTTTACCTCCCAATAAGCCCACTAGGGGAGAAAGCCCAGTAGACACCAGGGAAATGAATATGCTAAAAACAAGGGCAGGCAGCTACCCTAGCAATAGGCTAGTGTTCCCTTTCCTCAGGCACTAACGTATTTTGACCCCCACGGGGGACGGGTAAGAGGTCTTTGTCTTCAATCTGCACCACTAGACCCTAGGATTATTATAGCACAAAAAAGGGGTGGGGACAGACCTCTGGTTGAGTCCTCACACCCCTAATGACCAACACAGTCTTTAGTTTTTCTGCACCCTTGGGGTGAATTTGTTTTTTTACCCTAAATCTCTCCCTGGGGGCAGAAAGGCCACTAAGCACCAAGGGAAAAAATGTATGCACCACATAAAAAGAAGTTGGGCGGCCCTCCAAGACAACAAGCCAAGCTCCCAGCCCAAAAATGTCTTTCTGCTTCCTTGGGGTGAATTTGAAGGGATTGCCCCGAATCTGCCTCCTGGGCGAATGGGGGGACAGAAAGCCCATTAGCAGGGAAGTTTGGGGCAGTCCTCTCAGGCATTGGGCCAAGCCCCCATCCCGCTGCAGCTGCAACAGTCTTTCTAACCCTTCCCCCACCACATTCTCCCCTCCTTGGGAACTGAGAGGCCACAAGCAATAGAGAAAATAGGCCCAAAAAAGGGAGTTTGGGGAGGCTCACCCTGACATCGTGCTATGTCCCCACCCCAGAATGGATGCATTAGTCTTTCTTCCCCTCTAGGGGTGGTTGGGGGTGTTTACTCACAATCTGCTCCCGGTGGACAGAAAGGCAACTAGACCTTGTTAGGTAGGTCGCTCCCCCACCACACAGCTCCGCCTGTGTGTTCTGATCCGCCCCAGCTGCCGCTGCTGGAGAAGTTGAGGCCCTCCTCCACCCGCAGGCTACCACCTGCGCCTCATCCCTGGTGGCCAGTGGTAGGCCTTAGGTCTGTATTCTTTCGCTGTCTTCCCTGCACAGCCCTTACTGTCCTCGGGTACTGCGACTGCTGTTGTCTGTCTCCCCCCCTGTGCCTGCATTCCTTTCTGTGCCCGTATTTTCCTTCTGTTTCCCCTTGTTGCCGCCGATTTGTGCCCGTATTTGCCTTCTGTTTCCCCTTGTTGCCCCCGATTTGTGCCCATATTTGCCTTCTGTTTCCCCTTGTTGCCCCCGATTTGTGCCCGTATTTGCCTTCTGTTTCCCCTTGTTGCCCCCGATTTGTGCCCGTATTTGCCTTCTGTTTCCCCTTGTTGCCGCCGATTTGTGCCCGTTTTGCCTTCTGTTTCCCCTCGCTGCCCCCTTGACTCTGTGCCCATTTTACCTTTTGTTCCCATTGCTGCCCCCGTGATCCTTGCCCCCTTTCCCTTGCCTCCTTTCCCTTGCCGCTCCCGCCAATGCATCCCCTGCGGCCCCGCCCCCCCACTGCCCATTCGCTGCCCCTGCCTCCCGCCTCCAAGCTGCTCCTCCCTATCACCTCCCCATATATGGCGCCCCCCGCGCCAGCCACGACGACCGCTGCCGATACGATGCCACCATACTCCACGCTCTCAACCCCGGACAGACACACACCTGCTTCAAGGCCGCCCCGAAACGCACTCATGGTCCCTTCACCTGCCGGAACTGCAGCTACACCAGCCTCAGAGCCGCCGAAGCGCCTGCCAAGAAGGACCTCAACCACCTCCGATGCATCCTACTGAACATCCGCTCCGCACGCAAACACGCCGTCGAGCTCTGGGACCTGCTCGACACATCATCACCGGACGTCGCCTTCCTGACAGAGACCTGGATGAACGACTCCTCCGCACCCGACATCGCCATAGCCATCCCAGACGGCTATAAGATCACCCGCAGAGACCGCACCAACGGAGTAGGAGGAGGAATCGCCATCGTCCACAAGAACACCATCAGGGTCTCGACCGGCACCGACGACACTCTCTGCACCGCCGAACACATGCACTTCCAGATCCACACGGACCCCAACACCACCCTTAGAGGCACCCTCGTCTACAGACCCCCTGGACCCCGTCCCCAGTTCAGCGACTCCATCGCCGACTTCATCAGCACGCACGCCCTGACCTCCACCGACTACATCCTCCTCGGAGACCTGAACTTTCACCTGGAGAACAACAACGACAGCAACTCCACCACCCTGATCGACAACCTCGCCAACCTCGGACTGAGACAGCTCGTCACAACGCCGACCCATTCCGCCGGCCACACGCTCGATCCCGTCTTCTCCTCAAACCCTCACGTCTCCTTCAGCCACACCACCGAACTCCTCTGGACCGACCACCGCTGCATCCACTTCACCTTCCAGAAACCCATCACACACCACCGCACCCAACAGATCCCACGCCGCTGCTGGAGCAAAGTCACCGAAGACCAACTACAGGCAAACCTCGATCTCAGCCCACCCACCGACCCCTCCAACACCACCGACGCTGCCCGCAACCTCAGACGATGGATAGACGACTGCGCCAACACCCTCGCCCCGCTGAAAAAACCCACCTAAAGAGACACCAGCAAAAGAGCCAGCTGGTTCACCCCGGAACTCCTAGCATCCAAGCGTACCTGCCGGTAACTAGAGAAGAAATGGCACAGTGAAAAGACACCGGACAGCCACGCAGCCCACAAAGACGCCATCCGCAACCACCATCACCTCATCAGGTCCGCCAAGAGGATCTCCTTCAAAGACCGCCTCAACAACAACGCACACAACAGCAAGGAGCTCTTCAACATCGTGAAGGAACTCTCCAACCCCAGCTCCAACACCAACGACATCCCGCCGTCGCAAGCCCTGTGCGATTCCCTCGCCACCTTCTTCCACCGCAAGATCGCCGACATCCACAGCAGCTTCAACACCCAGACAGCCCCAACAGACACCGACACACCAGACCCGCCGCACACCATCAACCACGACCCCTTGCCAGCCTGGGCCAACGTGAACATCGATGACACCATCAAGACCATGAGCACAATCCACTCCGGCTCCCCTTCAGACCCTTTCCCGCACCACATCTTCAACAAAGCCAGCAGCTCCATCGCACCCCACCTGCGCAACGTCATCAATCTCTCCTTCGAGACTGCGACCTTCCCAGAGAGCTGGAAACACGCCGAGATCAACGCCCTACTCAAAAAACCCAAGGCGGACCCGAGAGACCTCAAGAACTTCCGGCCCATCTCCCTGCTTCCGTTCCCAGCCAAGGTCATCGAGAAGATCGTCAACAGACAGCTAACCCGATGCCTCGAAGAAAACAGCATCCTGGACCCATCCCAGTCAGGGTTCCGCAGCAACCACAGCACCGAGACTGCCCTCATCGCCGCCACCGACGACATCAGGACCCTGCTGGACAACGGTGAGACCGCAGCCCTCATCCTGCTGGACCTCTTCGACACTGTCTGCCACCGCACTCTACACGCACGCCTCCACGACGCAGGGCTCCGAGACAAGGCCCTGGAATGGACCACCTCCTTCCTCTCCGGCAGAACGCAGAGAGTCCGCCTCCCCCCATTCCGATCCAAAGCCTCCGAGATCATCTGCGGCGTACCCCAGGGATCATCCCTCAGCCCAACACTGTTCAACATCTACATGGCCCCGCTCGCACGCATCGCCCGACAGCACGACCTCAACATAATCTCCTACGCCGACGACACTCAACTGATCCTCTCCCTCACCAAGGACCCCCTCACCGCCAAATCCAAACTCCACGAAGGAATGAAGGCCGTCACCGATTGGATGAAGAGCAGCCGACTAAAGCTGAACTCGGACAAGACGGAGGTCCTCATCCTCGGCTCCAACCCTTCAGCCTGGGACGACTCCTGGTGGCCCACGACACTGGGGGCAGCCCCGACACCCACCGACCACGCACGCAACCTGGGAGTCATCCTCGACTCAACGCTCTCCATGGCCAAGCAAGTCAACGCAGTCTCCTCCTCCTTCAACACCCTCCGCATGCTCCGCAAGATCTACAGGTGGATCCCGACAGATACGAGTAGAACAGTCACCCAGGCCCTCGTCAGTAGCAGACTCGACTATGGAAACGCCCTCTACGCGGGAGCCCCGGCCAAGCTCATCAAGCGACTTCAACGCATTCAAAACGCCTCTGCAAGCCTGATCCTCGACGTACCACGCCACAGCCACATCACCCCCCACCTGAGAAACCTGCACTGGCTCCCCGTCGACAGGAGAATCTCCTTCAAACTCCTCATCCACGCACACAAAGCACTCCACAAGCCCGGCCCAGCCTACCTCAACAGACGACTCTTCTTCTACGTCCCCAACCGCCAGCTCCTCTCCGCCGACCTCTCCCTCGCCACCGTCCCCCGCATTCGAAGAACAACCACCGGCGGCAGATCCTTCTCCCACCTTGCCGCCAAGACCTGGAACACCCTTCCACTCAGCCTACGACAGACCCAAGACCTGCTGACCTTCAGGAGGCTACTCAAGACCTGGCTGTTCGACCAGTAGCAGCACCCCGCCCTTTTTTTCCCCAGCGCCTTGAGACCCTCTCGGGTAAGTAGTGCGCTCTACAAATTCTTGTATTGATTGATTGATTGATAAACACCAGAGATAAATAGGCCCCAAAAAAGGGTCTCCCCTTGGCACTGGTTGGATTTGTTCCTATGGCAGGCAGAAGGTCCAGCTACACAAGTAGGTTTTGCCATTTTGTCGAGACAAACTGGGGAACGCTGGGTGGTAGGAATTTTGTGGATTCTTGCAGATATTGTTAGTTTACGTCACAAAAAAGCAAGGAAAATGCACAATATTAGGCAACGTTTGAGGTTTGCAATACTGCAGCTACCCAATTGCCAAACAAAGTCATTTTCTAGATAGATAATTTTGATGCCTCCATGTGAGAAGTTGGCCTGGTATATGCTGTCCACTAATTATAGTGGGCACCTTGCACCAGTCCAAACAACCCCTTATTGGAGATAGGTTAAAGACAACCTTATTGAAAGCTATCCTAGTGGTAGCTATGGAGAGCAGCCTTCAGGCTAAGTCTTGAAGGAATGTAAAGCAGCTTGTTTTACCAGTCTATAATCTCTTGAGTGACCAAATGAAAGAGCACCACACCAGGTATATATTCAAAATATATGTATTTATTGCTAAACACACCCCTCTAGTCTCTTTATGAGGCTAGAGTTCGAAATACATAAGTTAGAAGTTATTTAAACACAGTAATAGCACAAATACACGTTTGGGCCCTAGGGGCGTACCAAACCATATACCAATAAAGTGGTATAAGAACCACGACTGAACTAGACACTAGGCCTAGAGCCTCTAGAAGTGCTTGGACCACAAGGAACCACCCAAGGTAGTGACACAGGGGACCCACGGGAGACGCGTGCAGTGTAAATACACAACCGCGATACGCCGTTGACTTCTATGGAGAAAGTCGCGATCAGGAAATTAAAGAAAAGGGACACTTAAAGGAGGACTTGGAGCAAACCCTTTGAGAACTAGTACTTTGAAGAGTCTCTACCCACGGGAGCACCGGAGTACTCGTGTTACCTCACCCAGGAAGCCGGGTGCATAGGTGCCTTTCGGGGTCGGGTTTCGTCGTCGATTTGAATGGCGATCTGCTGCAAAGTGCTGCTGGCGACCAAGTGGAAAGTGTCCGGGTGGATCCAAGAGTGGATCGGAGATCTGAAGAACCTGAAAGCAGAGGGGACAGAGTCTGGGTCACTAGCCAGTGACCAGGAAGGCGATGGACAGATGCCCACCGATGTCGAGTGCTTCAGGTGCGTTGACGGTCGTCTTGACTCTGCAGCCACGAGGTCCAGGAGGCGTTGTCGGCGACCAGGAGCAGGATTCGGGCTGGTACACGATGTCTGTCGAGTGCTGAGGTGTCGGCGACCGGATTGGACCCAACAAGCCTTGGCAACGGCAAGTCTCGATGCAGAGGAAGATCGTCGATGGTGCAGACCAGCAAGGTCTGGGGAACTCACCCAGCGAGGGTAAGTGAGGGCAGGCCTGGAGCCACCAGGATGCCAAGTTAGAAAAAGATTGGCCTTCGTTAAGGGCTACTAGCCAAAGGGCTAGCGACCGCGAAGGAGCCTCGTGACGCCGCACGTGGATCTGGCTCACAGGACACTCGTGGAGTGGGGGCCAGTGATCTTCGGTGCAGTTGGTGCTGGAGGCTAGGGCTACTCGGAGCCCAAAGCACGACTTCTTGGAAGACCCAGAAGAGGATGCACTTGCAAATGTGCTCGGTGTCCAGGGGTCACGGTCTCAAGTCACCCACGATAGCCACGGGCCTCAGCTTTGCTGGGGACTCAGGGTAGCCTCGGGGAAGTCTGAGAATCCACCTCTGGTGATGCGATGACTTCGGCGTCCGACGGGAGCTTCAGAAATGCGAACCGGACAGATGCTTCTTTGGTGCCTGCCAAGCAGGGAGTCACTCCTTGACCCCAAGGGAGATTCTTCTGTCCTCTAATCGTGAGTAGAGCGTCGAAGGTCCAGGATTCAGTTTCAGAGTTTTGTCCAGGGATAATCTAAAGTCCTAAGGACTGGGTTCCTATACTTATACTAAGTATAGGGGTTGGACTACTCTGTGGCCCCACCTATGGGTGGGTCAGGGCAGAGGGGTGGCTACACCCCTTTCCCTTTGTCCAGTTCGCGCCAAAGCAGGGGCTGCAAGCCCCTGATCCGGTTTGAACTGGGGTATGCACTAGGGACACCAAATGTGCCCCCAGTGCAGGACTTCAAAGCACCCGAAAGTGCTCCCGCCCAGCCCCAATACACATTATCCTGTCTGGGGAGGTGGTCACACCTCCCTGGGACAGGAAACCTATTGTCCAGGCCTCCCCTGCCGGAGTTTCGTCCAGCAGCAGGAGGCCAGACTCGTGTCTGTGGCAGCAGCATCCATTTTGTGATGCCAGGGCTCTGGAAAGAAGTTACCGGACTAGTCAGAGTTAACATGTCTTTCCCTCTAGAAGGGTGGAATGCTACCCCCGCCGCCAGGATTGGCGTGGGGGTAGTATTCCAAGATGTTTGACACCAAACACAACATGTTTAGGTGCAGCCAGTCCAAAGTTAGCATTTTACCGCGAGGATATAATGCGCTTAAGAGTATATGGTCAGGCTGCACTACAAACAGCATCACAGATGGTCTCCGAACGCTGCAGAGGGGCCCTGCTCATGCAGGGGCACCCTCTCACATAGGAACCATGCACTCTGCCTTTGGAATTGATAAGGCCTGCCTTAGGAGTGACTTATAGGTTTATATGTGTGTATGTATTTAGTGATATAGGTAACCTATATCACAGTAAAGAGTGCATGCACCACCTTACCCAGGCTGCAGTAGCAGACCTGTGGTGTCAGTTTGGATGCCCTTCCAGGGGTGGCATAATACATGCTGCAGCCCCTGGCAGGCCTCTGAGGTACCTATGCCCTTGGTACATAGTATACCATATACTAGGGACTTATAAGGGCACTCCAGATCCCAATCAGTGATGTGCCTAAGGCACATGGAAACCTTTTACAGAGAAAGCAGATAGACTGGGGCCCTGAATAGCAGGATCCCAGTCCAACTAAGTCATAAACCAGCAAAACACCATAAAAAAAGTGGGGGCAACCATATAGTCAGATTCCACCTTCCTACATAACCCCCCAAACGAAAGGAGATAAGGCTAACCTTGGCCAGTTGAGCCTTCATTGACTAAGTGGTCATATAAGGAAGCACCTGCACTAGCATGGTTGCCCCCTGTCTTATGGCCTACTAAGCAATCCCTCACCCTAAGGGTATGAGAGGGTCTCCACCATGGGGACTCACTACCTGTGGTGTGCTTAGGTAAAGTACAAGGCTGGTGAGGTGTCTGAGTAGGGAAGTGAGGCCCTAGGAATGTTGGCCTCAGCTTCCTCAGATCACTGGTCACCATGTATGCCTGTCTTTCCATGACTGAGTTGCACTTTGCTCTAAGGGTCAACCTTTGGCTGCCTACAGCTGGGGGTTGGGTCCCTTTGGATGGACTACTGGAGGGACAGGGCAGGTTTGGAACCTTCAGGTCCCAGGTTTGCCCTTGCCTACCAGAGTCCTTCTGGGGAGGTCCCTACATAAAGGCATGGGGGATCCCTCAGTGTGTAGAGGAGTTTTCACCTGGCTAGGGCTACTAGACTGGGTGCCCCTAATCTGCTGATGGGGGGTTCCTCTGGACAGGGGGCCCTGGGGGTCCACTGACCTCCCTGACCTCTGCAGCCCTGGGCTGGCTGAGGCAGGGTAGAGAGGGCAGGTTACCTGCTCCAGACTGGGTACCACCTTGGAAGGGCCCTCTGCCATCAGGGGTGTGGCCAGGCCAGGCCTGACTACCTCTGTGGCAGCTCCTTCACTAGGGGTAGGGTCAGTTCCCTGAGGAGGCTGACCCTTACCTACTGTCTGGGGGAAGAAGACTTTTCTTCAACCCTTGTGCTCTCTTTTGGGGGAGAGTGGGCCATTCTTTCAGGCTCCATCTCTCCAAATTCTTGGGCTGGGGCTGTGGCCATCACAGCCCCACTAACCTTTACAGGGACGCCCAACATCCTAAGATGGGTTTGGTGTTCAACTTCAGCCCAGGCTGAAATTTCCAAATCATTGCCCATCAGGCAATCTACAGGTAAGGTGGGGGACACTGCCACTCTCTTTGGGCCTGTGACCTCCTCCCAGCTGAGATTGACTATGGCCATGGGGTGATCTGTTCTGACACCATCAATGTTGGTCACCTGGTACTTAAACTCAGGTAAAAACTGGTGAGGGGGGACTAGTTTCCCAGCCACCATGGTGACACTAGCCCCTGTGTCCCTAAATGCCACAGCTTTCTGACCATTAATTATTGGCTCCAATCTGTACCTGCCCAACGCTGTGGGACCCATGGTAAAGGTGGCAAATCCTATACCACCATCAGAGTCAGAGGAGTCTGTTGAGGGGTCCCTGTCTAAACTAGGGCTCACCTCTGTTCCTCTTGCAAAAGCACCCAACTTTTTGGGTGCACTACTCCCAACTGGAGGATTACTACTGGTAGTACCAGGAGGGGTGGTAGTAGTTGTGTGAGGAACATTTTCTTTGTGCCAATCCTGGGGCAACTGGGATCAGTTTTCCAGTGCCCAGGCTTTTTACAGACATGGCAATATGGTTTCTTTTCAGGAGAGGAAGGAGTTTGGGACCCACCCCCAGAAGAGGACTTTTGGGGCCCTGTAGGGGACTTATCCTTAGATTTATCCCCACCTTTCTCTTGGGACTTAGTAGAATCTTTCTTCTGGTCACCACCCTGATTTCTAGTTTTTACTCTGGTTCTGACCCATTTGTCTGCCTTCTTTCCCAATTCTTGGGGAGAGGTCAGATCAGAGTCCACCAGATACTGGTGCAAAAGCTGGTTTTGACAATTATTAAGGATCTGCTCCCTCATAATCAAATTGTACAATCCTAAAAAGTCATGCACTTTGTTGCCATGTATCCAACCTTCCAGAGCCTTTGTAGCACAATCTACAAAATCAACCCAGTCTTGAGTCTGTGCTTTTTGGGTGTCTCTGAACTTCAACCTGTACTGTTCAGTGGTTAGGCCAAACCCATCAATAAGAGCACTCTTCAAGACCTTGTAATTATCAGCATCCTCCTCTCTAACAGTGAGGAGCTTATCTCTACCTTTGTCAGCAAAGGAGAGCCACAAGATTGCTGCCCACTGCTCCTGAGGGACCTTCTGTACCTTACAGGCCCTCTCTAATGCAGTTATCCATTTGTGGATGTCATCCCCACTCTGGTAGGGAGGGACAATCTTGCTCAGGTTCCTATGGTCATAGGACCTTTCCCTGTCTCTAGGGACATGGCTGCCACCATGGGACTCTAGTCCCAACTTTCTTCTCTCTCTAAGGAGATCTAGGGATTCCCTATCTAAAGCCAATTGCTTTTTCTGATTTCCAGCTGAGTTTCCTCATACTGGACCAGTCTGTCTCTTCTCTCATGAGAGGATTCCCTCCTGTGAGAGGAGATAGAGCTCCCTATGGAGGTGCCAGAGTGGTTAGACTCCTGAGAAGGAGATCTAGACTTCCTGGGCACACTCTTAATCCTTCCTGGGGGGACAAAGTGGGGATCATTCAGATCATCCTCATCATCTTCCACAGGAGGGATTGGGTTATCCAGGTCAGGGTCATTGTCACCCTCCTGGCTAGTCTCAGAGGGGGGCTGGGGGTATTGGTACCCCTGGCCTCCTCCTCTTCCTCTGCCCCACCCTCGGCTCCTACCCCTTCAGTCCCCAAGGGCTTACTAAGGTCATAAGCCACCAACAACTCCTTGAGGTGTTGGGTGGTGGGGACTTTAGCCTGTCCTTAGTTTTCTCAAGTTACATAAAGCTCTCAATTCCAAGAATGGGAGTGTATCATACTTGGAGGGTGGAAGCTCAATGGCTTCCTGCAAGGATTCTTTAGATCCTACCCTTAAAGACATTACTAGTGTGGTGTGGTGTATGCACTACCTACTCTAGTGTGGCCTACTAAACTCTCTTGAGTTGTAGAAAGGGTTGTGCTATCCCTTAACACACAACTCTAAGTTCAGTAGAACTTACTGTATTCTAAGCTTAAATTATATGTACCTTAGGTACCTTTAGTGGTTTTCAGTTGATCAATTCAATTGAGATTATCTGGTAAAACAATAGCAAGCTGGAATCCCACACGCTGCACACCAATGTGAGAAGTTGGCCTGGTATATGCTGTCCACTAATTATAGTGGGCACCTTGCACCAGTCCAAACAACCCCTTATTGGAGATAGGTTAAAGACAACCTTATTGAAAGCTATCCTAGTGGTAGCTATGGAGAGCAGCCTTCAGGCTAAGTCTTGAAGGAATGTAAAGCAGCTTGTTTTACCAGTCTATAATCTCTTGAGTGACCAAATGAAAGAGCACCACACCAGGTATATATTCAAAATATATGTATTTATTGCTAAACACACCCCTCTAGTCTCTTTATGAGGCTAGAGTTTGAAATACATAAGTTAGAAGTTATTTAAACACAGTAATAGCACAAATACACGTTTGGGCCCTAGGGGCGTACCAAACCATATACCAATAAAGTGGTATAAGAACCACGACTGAACTAGACACTAGGCCTAGAGCCTCTAGAAGTGCTTGGACCACAAGGAACCACCCAAGGTAGTGACACAGGGGACCCACGGGGGACGCGTGCAGTGTAAATACACAACCGCGATACGCTGTTGACTTCTATGGAGAAAGTCGCGATCAGGAAATTAAAGAAAAGGGACACTTAAAGGAGGACTTGGAGCAAACCCTTTGAGAACTAGTACTTTGAAGAGTCTCTACCCACGGGAGCACCGGAGTACTCGTGTTACCTCACCCAGGAAGCCGGGTGCACAGGTGCCTTTCGGGGTCGGGTTTCGTCGTCGATTTGAATGGCGATCTGCTGCAAAGTGCTGCTGGCGACCAAGTGGAAAGTGTCCGGGTGGATCCAAGAGTGGATCGGAGATCTGAAGAACCTGAAAGCAGAGGGGACAGAGTCTGGGTCACTAGCCAGTGACCAGGAAGGCGATGGACAGATGCCCACCGATGTCGAGTGCTTCAGGTGCGTTGACGGTCGTCTTGACTCTGCAGCCACGAGGTCCAGGAGGCGTTGTCGGCGACCAGGAGCAGGATTCGGGCTGGTACACGATGTCTGTCGAGTGCTGAGGTGTCGGCGACCGGATTGGACCCAACAAGCCTTGGCAACGGCAAGTCTCGATGCAGAGGAAGATCGTCGATGGTGCAGACCAGCAAGGTCTGGGGAACTCACCCAGCGAGGGTAAGTGAGGGCAGGCCTGGAGCAACCAGGATGCCAAGTTAGAAAAAGATTGGCCTTCGTTAAGGGCTACTAGCCAAAGGGCTAGCGACCGCGAAGGAGCCTCGTGACGCCGCACGTGGATCTGGCTCACAGGACACTCGTGGAGTGGGGGCCAGTGATCTTCGGTGCAGTTGGTGCTGGAGGCTAGGGCTACTCGGAGCCGAAAGCACGACTTCTTGGGAGACCCAGAAGAGGATGCACTTGCAAATGTGCTCGGTGTCCAGGGGTCACGGTCTCAAGTCACCCACGATAGCCACGGGCCTCAGCTTTGCTGGGGACTCAGGGTAGCCTCGGGGAAGTCTGAGAATCCACCTCTGGTGATGCGATGACTTCGGCGTCCGACGGGAGCTTCAGAAATGCGAACCGGACAGATGCTTCTTTGGTGCCTGCCAAGCAGGGGAGTCACTCCTTGACCCCAAGGGAGATTCTTCTGTCCTCTAATCGTGAGTAGAGCGTCGAAGGTCCAGGATTCAGTTTCAGAGTTTTGTCCAGGGATAATCTAAAGTCCTAAGGACTGGGTTCCTATACTTATACTAAGTATAGGGGTCGGACTACTCTGTGGCCCCAGCTATGGGTGGGTCAGGGCAGAGGGGTGGCTACACCCCGTTCCCTTTGTCCAGTTCGCGCCAAAGCAGGGGCTGCAAGCCCCTGATCCGGTTTGAACTGGGGTATGCACAGGGACACCAAATGTGCCCCCAGTGCAGGACTTCAAAGCACCCGAAAGTGCTCCCGCCCAGCCCCAATACACATTATCCTGTCTGGGGAGGTGGTCACACCTCCCTGGGACAGGAAACCTATTGTCCAGGCCTCCCCTGCCGGAGTTTCGTCCAGCAGCAGGAGGCCAGACTCGTGTCTGTGGCAGCAGCATCCATTTTGTGATGCCAGGGCTCTGGAAAGAAGTTACCGGACTAGTCAGAGTTAACATGTCTTTCCCTCTAGAAGGGTGGAATGCAAGATGTTTGACACCAAACACGACATGTTTAGGTGCAGCCAGTCCAAAGTTAGCATTTTACCGCGAGGATATAATGCGCTTAAGAGTAAATGGTCAGGCTGCACTACAAACAGCATCAGAGATGGTCTCCGAACGCTGCAGAGGGGCCCTGCTCATGCAGGGGCACCCTCTCACATAGGAACCATGCACTCTGCCTTTAGGATTGATAAGGCCTGCCTTAGGAGTGACTTATAGGTTTATATGTGTGTATGTATTTAGTGATATAGGTAACCTATATCACAGTAAGAGTGCATGCACCACCTTACCCAGGCTGCAGTAGCAGACCTGTGGTGTCAGTTTGGATGCCCTTCCAGGGGTGGCATAATACATGCTGCAGCCCATGGCAGGCCTCTGAGGTACCTATGCCCTTGGTACATAGTATACCATATACTAGGGACTTATAAGGGCACTCCAGATCCCAATCAGTGATGTGCCTAAGGCACATGGAAACCTTTTACAGAGAAAGCAGATAGACTGGGGCCCTGAATAGCAGGATCCCAGTCCAACTAAGTCATAAACCAGCAAAACACCATAAAAAAAAGTGGGGGCAACCATATAGTCAGATTCCACCTTCCTACACTCCACATTACATTTAGGCCTCTTTCCTGGTGCAGGCGCTGAACCCACAGAGGCAGATGAGATACCATTTTTTATCGGGAGACATGGGGAAACATAGGGTGATATGAAATGTGTGGCTCCCCACAGATTGCAGTTAACCTCCCAGAAATATAAAGAAAATGTGTTTGATGAAATTTGAGGTTTGCAAGGACTTCTAGGTTAAAAAAAAACCTGGTGAGAGCCATGCAAGACACCGCACCCTGGACTCCCCAGGGTGTCTAGGTTTCAGAAATGTGCAGGTTTGGAAGGTTTTCCTGGGTGCTGGCTAGATCTCAACAGCCACAGCTACCGAAATTGTAAAAAAAGGGGTTGGTTTTCAGTGGAAAATTTGATGTGTCCTTGTTGCATTGTGGGCTTTTTCGTATTGCGAGCACTAGGCATCCCCACACCACTGAGGTACCATTTTTATTGTGATACTTGGGGGAACCCTGGGTGGTTAGAAATGTGTGGTTTTCCCGCAGATTCAAGAACTCATCCCATACTTCATCACACATCCCCACTCTATTAGTTTAAGCTACTTAATTTGCATAACTGTTGGTCTGCTCTACCTAGTTTGCATAAATGCTCCTAACCTTACACTTACTCAGGTAGTTTTGGTTGCAACATTAGCTGTTAGGTCTCCTGTTGGATTTTAGCCTATTGACATGCCTCCTATGCAAACCGTCCTCATGTGTGACGCTCCGCCCTAATGAAATGAAAAAGGAAATTTATAAAGCGCAAAACAATCACCCGAAGGTGTCAAGGCGCTTGCTCGATAAACAAGGATGGACTATGGGGGTCGCAGGCACACTAAAGACTGAACAACCATGTCTTCAACATTTTCCTAAAAGTCAACAAACGGCTTTCCTGTTTCAACTTTATAGGTAGAGAGTTCCAAAGTTTTGTTGAACCTACCAAAAACTTCTTCCACCCCAGGAGCATTTTTTTGCCCTGGGAACAATCAAGTCATGAGCATACAAAGAGCGCAGATGACGGACTGGAATATAAGGTTGTAAATTCTGTTTTAAAAATCCAGGTCCTGTATCGTGCACGGCCCTAAAGACAATACACAAAGTCTTAAACTTTATTCGCTTTTCAACTGGTAGCCAGTGTAGGTCTTTCAAAACCCTAGACACAGATTTATGTCTTGGGATATTAAGCAAAAGCCGCGCTGCAGCATTCTGTACCACCTGCAATTTAGCCAAACATTTTTTCCGCAGATTGATAAAGAGGCCATTACAATAATCCGCTCTAGATAGAACAAGTGCAGAGACCACAAGTTTACGTAGCTCCGCTGGAATGAATGGTAAAATCTTTCTCAAGAGCTTTAACGTGTAAAAAGCATGGGAAGTGACCTGATTGACATGACTCTCAAACGAGAGTTTAGGGTCAAATATAACTCCCAGGTTTTTCACCTTGGCTACAGGCATAGGCAAGGGACCCAACTCCAAAGGCCAAAGCTCAGATGACCAGAAATTGGTATGGGCACCAAAGAGTAAAACCTCTGTTTTACTCGTATTAAGTTTTAAACAGTTGGTAGCCAACCAATCACCAACCTATCGCATATATGAGGACACAGAGGAACAAGAGAAATCTGTGATCTAAGGTAGAAACTCCCATAAGGTGGAGGTAAATTTATATTACCGCCTAGACACTGGACCGGACTGCAGCTGGTACCATGTCATATTAACCATGACAATTAAGTATGGTTTTTAAACATTTAATTTTTACCTAACTTTAGCAGATGAATGCTGCAAACCTTGTTGGTCATTTGGCAGAAACATGTTGACCTTTGACGAATAGGACATTCTTTCAGTCCTATATATCACTGACCTTTTTAACCCTAGTCTATGGGGACATGGAATAAATTGAGTTGAGTCACCCATGAGCTAGTTTTAACGCACTGTTAGTTTTTCTTTTGCACTCTGCCTCTCACCCCAATCGCTTACATTGGGTATACCAGAAAACACCTCACGCTCCTCTCCAGAGGGAGAGTTGTAGCCCATACTGTGCACCTTGCGGTCGCAGTGTGTAAGAGGGGACCCAATGATGAAGCATGTCACCCTTGGGTGAGTGAGGGTTCTCGTCTTTAAGATAATGACTTCCCTTTTCCCCGTACACATAATTTGTAGTTTTTGTTGCAATAACTAGCGTCCCATTATTTTGTGTGAGTAACAAGTATGAAATTGTGCCATAGTATCAGTGGGAGAGCCGGTCACTGAGACGATAATCTGCGTATCGTCGGCATAGGAGATGGCCGAAAAGCCCAGGGACTTAATCAGCCTAGCCAGTGGTGCCACATAGATGTTAAAAAGGGTCGGACTCAAAGCCAACCCCTGTGGCACCCCACAAGGCAAAGTAAAGTTGGGTGATCTAAAATCATCCAAGGCCACAAACTGCTCCCTACCAAACAGAAAAGATTTCAGTAGGGAAAAAGCTTTCCCTTGATACCGATCCCCTCCAGAACTTACAGCAATTTCTGATGGTTCACCGTGTTAAATGCGGCGGAGAGGTCGAGCAGCACAAGTGCTGCATTGCCGCCCGCATCGACCGTTTGCCTAATCAGTTCTGAAGATGTAATTAGGGCTAGTTCGGTACTATGATGTTTGCGAAAACCGAACTGGGTATCATCCAGGAAGCCATGCCTCTCCACATACTCTGACAGAATACCATTCATCGCCTTTTCCACTAATTTTGCTGGGAACGGCAGCCTGGAAATCGGGCGGTAATTGTTAGGCTCCGCCCCATCCAAATTAGGCTTTTTCAAAGAGGGAGCACAGACGCCAATTTCCAGCTATCCGGAAAGATGCCAGAAGCAAAGATTTGATTGAAAATCGGGGTCAAATAAGAAGCAAAAAGCTCAGGTAACAGTTGGAAAATTTTTGGGGGACACAAATCCAGTGGAGAGCCCGATTTAGTAGATCGTAACAAATCTGTTGTCTCATCTAAAGTTAATGAGGGGAACACAGAAAGTTCAGGAGTATCTCTATGTTCACCAAGAGCGCTAAGGACAGAACTGCCAACCCTCAGATCAGCTGAGGCCTCCGGAGAATGTATCTTTCCTGAATCCCTAGCTCTAATGAATCCATTATAGACTGCTTTAACCTTCTCTTGGAAAAAATTAGCAACCGTATTACAAAATGCCTGATTTTTGGGAGAGGCTACCACCTCAGAGCATTTGGCTAACTTTTTAAGAGTCGAAAAAAGTTCTTTTGAAGAATTTTTCGCTGTAAGAATGGGCGTGGTAAAATATCTGGTTTTCTCCTTACAAACAAGTTTTTTATATTCCAGCAAGGCCGATTTATAGAGCGTTTTATCTTCCAGCTCATCCGAGAGTCTCCATTTTATTTCCAGACGGCGGCATTTTTGTTTTTGTAGTCTGAGCTGTTCTGAGTACCAGGGTTCAGAAGGTTTAGCCCTATGGCTGGATATACATTTAATTGGTAGTGCTACATCTATTGAGTGACAAAGCCATTCCTCAAATGCGGCAACAGCGGCATTGGGATCCTCTAGAGGTTGTGGTGGATTCTGAGCCAGAGCAGTTTCAAAGATATTCAAAGCCAGCTTGTTCCATGGCATGACTTTTTTCCGCTGCCTGTTTAACAATTTCTTTGTCTGGAGATTTTGAACCGGAAAGGAGAACATAACAGCTTTATGGTCCGACCAGACCAGTGGCAGAGATGGAAGACATTGTAGACACTTATTATTCGAGAATACTCCGTCAAGCAAATGGCCCCCGAGTGTGTGCTACCAGTTACCTGCTGAATGAGGCCCATACTATTAGCTATATCAATGAATTGCACAGCCTCCTTATCTAGTGGATCCTCAAGATGAAAGTTGAAATCACCCAAGAGCGTAAAATCCGGTGATTGAGAGATTACATCAAGGGAGCTGCCTATATCCTTCAGAAAATCTGCCCGGGATCCCGGGGGTCTATAGCATAACATGCCGTTAAAGGTATGATGGTTATCAATCAAAATTTTGAACAATAAAGACTCCAAAATGGGACTATTTTTTTGAGAAATAAAAGTCCCTTTCCATATATTTCTAAAGAGGATAGCCAATCCACCCCCTCTTTTGCCTATACGATCCTGTCTAAACAGAGTGTACCCAGCGGGGACCGCCAGAGCCAAATCAGGGTCTGAGGAGTCATCTCCCCACGTTTCAGTGATGAAAGCCACATCGACACAGTGTGTCTCAACAAATAGGGCAAACTCAGATGCATGTTTACAAAGAGAACGTGCATTAATCAGCGCGCCTACTAGTGACTTTGTCAGGTTCCCAACCCCCAATAAGCAATCTCGACCGTTTAATATCCGAGTTAATTTGGAGGGTTGTAAAACAAATCCACAAGCGCAGCATTTAAAACAAGTCAAAGCGGGGTAGGTACTAGAGCATACTTTTAAATCACACCTACCCGCATTATTAAAAGCACGTAGTTGTTCTCCGATTTAGGACCGTAAACCGGCAGCATTTCCGGCCCTGGGCACTGACCAGGCGGCACGCCAAAGGCAAGCCCGTCTGCGCGCGCCCGCTGCGCGGCCGCTTTGCGGGCGTGCTAAAATCCCCCCTGCTGCACATCTAGAGCGGAAGGCCGCCCTACGTTCTTCCGGAACAGGCAAAAGTCCAACTAGCCAGGCGGAAGTACTGAGCCCAAGGCCTCCGTTCCCTTTACACGCCCTGTGAAGTGAAAGTTCACAGGGACCAAGTGAGGGCGATTAGCAGCAAGTGAGGGGCCAATAGTAAAATATATTTAAAAACAAGTTCAACTTAGAGTCAAAAGCATTCAAAGTGACTTTATATCCCGAGCAATGTAACAGATGTCAAATTCAAGACAGTGTCATATAAACCCCCCTTAGCCTTTCAGAATCTTTATAAAACATCAATTCAGCAATTATAAAGCAAGACACAGTGCCTGCGGACCTAGCGTCCCGCAGCAATTACCAGTATGAGCAGGTCCTGCGCCCGCTTGCGGCCGTGCTTAAATCCCCCCTGCTGCACATCTAGAGCGGAAGGCCGCCCTACGTACTTCCGGAACAGGCAAAAGTCCAACTAGCCAATTCTGGCATCCTTTTATACCTTTGCCTCCAACAATTCACAGTGGAAAGGGTGTGGGACTCCCTGCACACCTCCATGTTGCTACTCTTGAACACTGACTATGCTCTTGACAGTTAAACAAATGTAGCTCTTTTTGCTTTTTTCCTACTCAAATCCGTGCCAGGCAAGGTAGTCTTGCACTACTTGTAGCTCTCCAGAGAATGGAAGGTTTCCAGTATATTTGATTTGTTAATACGACTAATATCAAGCTGCAGTTCTAAATCAAATCAAGTATGGCTATTGAGAACACATTTATAAATATTACATTCAAACAGTTAGGTAGCCTTCCAAGCTACCTAACTAAGCACAAGGAGTTAGTGTGTTCTTGTGGCTTACACTCAGGTCTGGCTTGTATATAGCACCAGGAAAGCCCTACCATATGTGGCGTCATAGTATGTTACTTTGCCTTCCTTCACCCAACCTTGCAGTACCTTCTTATCCCGTTCACAAAATATTCCTAAGACTGATTTGGGGGGTCTCCCTAAACTTCAGGTGGCAGCTTTCAGCACTGAGACCAATCTTGGGAATGAGTCGGCCTCCATGGGTTGATAATGCACTTGCTTTTTCTCTTCCAGGTTCAGTAGGATATTCTTCTGCTAGACCGGTATGTCTCCAAAAACTACCACCCTGTCCACCTCCCACCTTCCTTCTCTTCTATGGCCCTTTGTAAGGCAACCCACATGCTACAAACCACTTATCTATGTCAACCCCAGCTACATAGCTTGGTACAAGATCTTTAGGCATATTACTTTTTGAATGATCACTCTTGGGTATTTTATTGTCGTGACCACCATTCTCATTGGACTCTGATGCCCTCCTGAACCTCAAGATCCTCTTGCTCTGGCTCCTGTCGTAGGCCAGCAGGATCTGCAGTTTTTCTTCCCACGCAAAGTCTGCTGCTGTCTGCTACTCCTCAACAGCCACTGATGCAGCTGTTTTCTTCTCCTTAGCCGCTAGTCTAAATTCCTTAGGAGAAAGGACTATATTTCTCTCCTCCGCAACCAGGCTGCTTCTGCCATTTTTTCATCTAAGTCCTGGGCTGCCCTTTTCTCCTTAGCAGCTATGGCAGTGTCCTCCTGTTTATCCTCTGCCGCCAAAGCAGTCTTTTTTTCCTCTACGGCAAGGATGGCCTGTTTAAATTTCAAGGCCCTTTCCACCATCCTGTCCACCGGCACCAGTTACGAGCCTCCAGCTCTGATGAGGACAAGCTGCTAAAGAAGCTACTGCTCCCAGTCCTGGACAACCTCTGTGAAACGTCTCTTTTTGAACTGGTGCTCTTGAACTTCATCCCATTTGCTGCAGAAGTGAGTTGCCCTTGGCTGACCTCTTCCCAGGCCCCTTTCTGGCATTCCAGTGTACTCTCAGCCTCCTTTCTTTGCACATGTTCCTTATTTCCATCACAGAAAAGCCAGCCAGGACAGACACTTCAATCCCAATATTCCAAAAGACAAAAAAGGTGCAGAAATTTGAAGTTAAAAATCCCCACACAAATGTTTGCTTTCTAAATCTAGATTAGGATTATTAACTTTTAAAGGGGACATCCAGTGCAGAGAAAATAACAGTTCACAAAACCACTCAGTCCTGTATCTCTAACAGTAGGCAACAATAAACATCATAGAATGTTGCTTTGTTTGATGATGTAATCTTGGGTTTTGAGATGTACTCTGACATCGTTCACTGAATAGCCCCTTTAGCATTCAAAATTCAATGGTAGCTGCTGGAAAAGTCCTATCGCACCACAGACCAACAGTCTCAGGAACTGGGTTATTATTTTTTGAGGGGGTAAGCCCTTCCAACTTAAAAAAAAAATGCAATCTGGCTAGGCCAAAATACAAGAATTTGCTCAACCTCTGGTAACTGTCATAATCCGCAAAGAAGGGCATGTTATTTTCAAGCAGTATCAACAATTCTAAACTCAAGAAAACAATGCAATAAAGTTTAGAAAAATAGACAAGATTTTATAGAGCATAAAGACATCAAGCTAATTCTACTCAGATAAGGGTGACAGAAGATATGATTTTTTTAACAATGTTAGGGAAACAGGCATTGGTAAATGCATTAGATTTCGCCTTTGTGATTAATAATACTTTTTGTTGTTGTAAGTTTTAGCTTGGTGAGCAGTTATACAATATTAGTTACTGAAACTCCATAAAAGTGTTAGGACTTGTTTATTGAGAAAGACAATGTATTGTGCAGTAACTGGTGGTAATATAATGCGAGGAAATTAGGTACAGAGCGGAGGACAAAGTAAAACAAGCTCACTCTCTGCACAAAACACCAGGCAGTTTGACAGGCAAATGAGACCATGAGTGAGGCAGGCGGGTGTAAAGTTGCATTTCAAATGTGTCACCGCATGTTCTGCATGGGCTGTCTGGTATAGATATTGAGGGGATTGTGCAGCCACACTGGACAATACGTAAAGTCAGCGGATGGGCATCACTATGCTGTGTCTGGAGTGCAGCCTGGAAGACATTTGAAATGTATACATATTGAAACAGTGCACTGTCTCCGCAAAGTTCTTCTCAGGATCGTTCGTGTTGAGACAGTGCTGCACAAACTCGAGCCACAATGCAAACTTTAAATCTTAGCTCCGTCCTGTTTTGTGTAACATTTCTTATTGTAACGGTCACTACTTAGCTGAAAACATAACATGGTAATAATTACATGAACTTGTTAAGAGGGTCAAGCACACACGACAGGAACACTTGATCACATTTCTGCATCACTAAATACAAAAAGTAATTTGGCTTGGCTATCACCGCGCAGTAATGCTTTTCAAAGCGATATGAAATTTTCGAAGTTAACAGAACATGAATTTAAGTGCAATGTAATCAGTCTCAAACTGAACTCCCATTCACACAGTATGTCAAAGTCCTTAGGCACTTTTTTCTCTGCGTAAGACCAGAACTGTGGATAAACCATTTTGACAAAGTTCGTGGAGTATTCGGTGTTTAAACTTTCTTTACCTTTTTCTCATGTTGATGAGATGGACCAGTGAGTTGAGCGCCGCCTACCTCCATGGCAGAGAGAGGCGCGTATACCATGGGGCTGGCTCATCTATTCATACCTCCTAAGAGGATACTTCGATTGTTACTGAGTTAAGCAGTGGTATCTGCGCCGAGAGGCAAGAAGTAATGCACTCCATAAAACTCCAGTGAACTCCTGTGATTTAATAAATGTGCTCCACCACCTTATGGGCAGCTTTCCTTGGGATTAGAATTCTTTAACATTTCATCTACAGTTCTGTCTGTCATGAGAGAACCAGTTGCATTAATAATGTGAAAAAAGTCAACAATGGCTACAAATGTACCAGCACGCGTACAGGTGGTAGACGAAAAGGAAAGCTAGCGTACGACAGCTAGGACACAGACTCTGTCAAAATATATTTAAAAACGACCTTTGCAAAACCAGATGGAGTAGCAGATAGATACCAGTGACGGCAAAAAAACATGGCACATTTTACACACCATGACAACCATAAACAGAGAAAAGACATGCATACACCCCGCTATATACAAGTGGTTTGTGCATTGAAAAAGAACATAGCATCTCCAGGAACATATCTAAAGCAGACCAGCACGTACTCACACCGACAGCTTCCCGAGCTGACATGCCACTTCTAGCGGCTTGTCCCTTGCCCAGGCCGTGTACACGTACACCACAGAACATGTACACTGTATAACCTCTGCGTGCCCACAAACTGTGCACGTACAAGCAGCCTGCATTTTAAGACTTAAGAGTCAGCCTTAGCAGCATGTGGGTGCAGAGAGTACATTTGCACGCAGGCTAAGATGAACTGTCTGCAGCCCTGTAGGGGTAGCGGGTACACGAGACATAGGAGCAGCCTTCGCAAAAGATCTGCTCAAGTGTACAGCCGGCAAGCAGCGCAAGGTAGGTATATAATTAGAGTGAAGTTGTACTGTCCAATGGGGCAGTGCACTAGAAAATCAAGAGTTAATGTGGTTATAATGAGTAATAGTACAGAGGTAGCAAGATAATGGCTATGAGATGAAGAACTAACCATAATCAATTGAGAATGACTTGATAAACGGCACATGGAATCCAATTAAGGCACATACATGGCCAGAGGAATGAGAAGAGAGGGGGCACAACAATAAAAAGTGGACACAGCCAGGTGAAGAACCTGTGAACAAGAATTAACAGGGGAGTGGAGTATCATGGGGGCGAATGGGCCAGAAAGAGAATCAGCATTTAGCAAGGTGAACAAGTGTACCTGGTTGCTGGGAGGTATTATGCCCAACACAGGTAAGTATAATGCAATGGCGATACCTATAATAATTGCACAGGTCAAGCTCTGCAAGGTAACATGGCTGGGAAAAGAAGTGGGGGAAAAAATCAGTGAGAATGGGGACCGGTCAGTTCGACTGAGCACGTGGGAGGTAAAAGAGAAGAAGGCACTCACCTGGGGAGCAGCAGCGAGCGGTCATGGTTCAATGCGTGTATCCAGTCCTTTCCTCCTGAGATGAAACGAGACACTGGCAACTGAGCCCAGGGGAATAAAAGCAAAACTGGATGGGCGCGCAGCATATGAAGTGCGCTGACAGCCAAAACAGGGGAAGAAATCGGCCACCATGTTGGAGAGGGACCGCAATGGACCTGAAGCACCCAAACGAACTAAAATTATCATTAAGAAAAAGTTTATATTAAGAAAAAGGGCCCAACGCATAGAGGACAGTTAAGGGAAATAAGGAAAATATATATGCCGACTAAACTAATGGAGCTGCATATACTCAGTGCATTCTGCGCATGTGCGCTACCAAGAGGAGGCACAGTGGTCATATTGACGACTCTGTATGCGCAGTTGAGAAAAGTCAGCCAAGCAGAGAGGAAAAGTAATTCCTGATGGCGAAGGCAGACTGGCGGGCACAGTGAGACCAATGTAAAACCACAGAAACAATTATGCTATGTAAAGCACAATGAGTGTAGGCCAGTGATAGAAAATAAAAAACAAGCGCTGTGCAGGCAAAAGGTTAAAAAACAAAGTTCCGAGGGGCGTGGCCAAGTAAGATGGCTGAGCGGTCGTGAGCCGCTTCAGCTCCGGACCCCGATGATTGCCCCATGAGCATTCCGCACATACAGTGAGCCCTGCTTTGCCGGCCTGTCGCCCACAATATCACAGGAGGTGTCGGGACCCGGAGGGGCGACGAGCGGTGGCGAGATTCCTACCTTCTGGGATCGCTCGCCGGACCCCTGAGACCAATAGCGGGATGGCGTAGACGGCCGGGACGGAGCCTCTACCATCTCCCATACCCGACGGCGGTGGACACCGGAGGTGCCTTCCCTTGCAGCGGAGAGAGGAGTAGTCCCTCAATTCTGCGGTCTGGTGAGGAGGTGCCGGGGGCAGACGCCGCATCCAGCGGACCCGATGGGGTAGAAGTTGCGGCCGACATATCCCCGGCGCCATTTTAGCGCTCCAAGGCAGCTGAGTGGAGACGGCGGCTCTATGAAGGGAGCAGAGGAGCGGCAGAGAGACAGCTGAGGCACACGCTTGAAGCGGGTCAGTTTCCTACTTGTTGGGAAATCCAGCGCGGTGTGCCAGATGGAGGGGCCGGGGGAGCGTAAGCCATGAGTGCCCCGCCTGACCCTAAGATGGCGGCGGTCAGGGACACGCGATGGTGATCCCCTTGCACCCGGGGCCTTGAGAGGGAGTCGGACGGCGATTAGAGGAGAGCACCCATCAGCATCCGCTAGCAGTCCCAGGGAATCGGTCTGAGGGGAGAGACGTCGAGGCAATCAGCCGGGTGGTGTCATTTTCTGCCTGACCTCAACAGGGAGACCAGACCAATCTGCAGAGGCCTGGGTTAGCTGCATGTGGCGACCACGCATTTCCTCGGGGCCACCAGCGCCTGTACAGTAGTGGGCTCTGGGGATCCTTGACCTTGCAGGGCGGCGACCTTATGCCTCCCAAGAAATCTGCGAACAAGGTTTCCCGCTACTTTAAGTCTGCCGAAAAAGATATACCCCCAGCGGAGACCAGCCTCCCGCAGACTATGGCGCTCACCCGTGAGGACCTGGTTGCCGCCCTCCGTGACTTCAGGGCAGAGCTCTGCCTGGAGATCAAACAGGACTTGCGCTCCTCCGTTGAACAGATGAAAGCCGACCTCACCGAGAAAATGGCGACTCTACGCCAGGATGTGGAATCCGTGGGCTCCAGAGTGTTGGAGGTGGAGGAGCAGACACAAGAACTGACGACGACCACGGCTAAAATGCAAAACTCCCATCAGGGCCTCCAGGCCCAGCTCCAGCAAGTGATGTTGAAGGCGGAGGACTTGGAAAATAGAACCCGGCGAGAGAACATACGAATCCGGGACCTGGAGGAGGGGGCGGAAGGGCCCGATCTCGAAGCATTTGTGACGGGCCTCTTTGCGGAGCTCCTGGCCCCCCAACAACTGAAGCTCGAATTGGACCGGGTCCATCGCGTGGGCACTCTACAGGCTGGAGGCCGCAAGCGCCCAAGAGACGTCCTGGTTAAGCTACACTCGTTTAAAACGAAGGAGGCTATCTTAGCTGCAGCGAGAAAGAAGAAGGAGGTGTCCTTTCAGGACCACAGGTGCTCCCTTTACCAAGATATGTCCCCCTCCACCTTGGCCAGACGTCACTCGATGAGACCGATCACCGCCAAGCTACAAGAAGAGAACATTCGTTACCGTTGGACATTCCCTTTTGGCCTCGCATTCGAGTATCGAAACAAATCACACCACGTGACAGAGCTTCCCGATGGCGTTCGCATCCTTGGTCTCCCTTTCCCAGAGGAGGCGTCCACGTCGGGCTCCCCTGCGGAGGCGGAGAGAGCCAGGAGAGGCTCCAGGCCTTGGCACACGGTCACGAAGTCACGATGAATCATGATAGGCTCAACTGGGGATCCCGTCTCTATACAACTGCCGCTCCCCTGGGGTCTCGGACCGTGTTATCCTCCTGGGAATCGATGGTGCTCCCTCCGGGTGGGGCCCTGGCTGGGGGGACGGCTGGACTGAGATCATTTGAACTGAAGATTGAACATTATGGACACTGAGGTTTTATTTTCTATCTTCCTCCGACTCGTATTGAAAAGCTCGCTAGTCACTATGATATGGCAATCGGGGGGTGCGGGCCTTGCCCGTGCTACCCACAATTCTTCCTCTTTTTTTCGGAAGCATCACAAGCCGTGGACCCGTTGGTCCTCCGGCTTTCAGTTTAGGGGTTTGTTGGGGGTTCTTTTGGGGGGGAGGGGGGGATCCTGGTGGTGAAGTCTGGGTTTTATTGTCCATTTTTTTATGTCCCTGGGTACTCAGTGGGAATGGGTGGGAAGACTCTGAGGGCATGACACCGGCGGGTGGGATAGATCACATCTCAGTGAGAGAGGCCACCAACGCATGCTCCAGGGGGCCGAGGATCACAAGGGAAGGGGGATGGGTCCAGCCAATCCAATGATTACTGTAGCGTCGTGGAACGTCAAAGGGTTGAACTCCCCCCAGAAACGTCAGAAAATATGGAAATATCTTGTGGATCACGGATTGGATGTGGTGGCTCTCCAAGAGACTCACCTCAAGCGATCTGATGTCGCGAGGCTCCGACATAGGGAGTATCCCCTTATTTATACCTCCTCGGCAACCACTAAACACAATGGAGTGGCGCTACTTTTTCGTAGCACAACTAAGTTTCAGCTCGAAGCCACCAAAACAGATCGGGAGGGGAGATTACTTATGGTGAAGGGATGGCTGAAGGGCACATTATGCACGTTCGTTTCCCTATACGCTCCCAAATCGGGCCAAGCCGTTTTCCTTTCCACTGTTCTCGACCTATTAGGGGGATTTGCAGAGGGCCACATTATATTGTTAGGAAACTTTAATTTAACCTGGCACGGGTCCTTGGACAGTTCCCACTCGGCGAGGGCACCTACCGGCTCTTTTTCCAAAGGGGTCAAACAGAAAATACATGCGCTCGGCCTCTGCGAAGCCTGGCGCTCCCTTCACACCACCACTAAAGACTACACGCACTATTCACACGTCCACCAGACATACTCCAGGATTGACTATAGTTTCATCAGCCAAACCTTGCTGGGGCCGCTACAGGCAGCGCAAATACTGCCGATCTCTATCTCCGATCATAGCCTGATCACCATCAGTCTGGACTGGGTCGGTCCTAAATCTGGATCCCCCAGATGGTATTTCCCGGTGGCGCTTACACGGGATAAGGCCCTCAGGGAGGAACTAAGGGCGTCCATCATAGACTTCTTTACCCATAACATTCCACAAGACACATCCCCGCAGAACAATTGGGACGCCTTCAAGGCAGTGCTACGGGGAAAATGCTTCCAACTCAATGCAACCCTAAACAAACAGAGGACGAGAGAACGCATAGCTCTCGAGCAGGAGTTACAGATAGCTGAACAGACACACAAAGCCACACCCACGCGTGAGTCAATGCGACATCTCACTGCCCTCCGAGGCAAACTACGTTCTATATACACTAATCGAGCAGAATACACTCTGTTAAAGCTTCGTCAAACGTCTTTTGCTCAGGGTGACAAGGTGGGTCCACATCTGGCTCGCCGGCTTAGGGTAAAGAGGGAACGTGAATATATTGGGGGCATTTTGGACCACAGGGGCCAACTCACACACACCGACACCGCTAAAGCCAACCTTTTTGGTGATTTCTATGGGCAGCTTTACCAAGGTACTACCCCTGATTCGACTTCACAACAACAATACCTTGACTCGGTGACGCTTCCGCAGATTCCCCCTGCGATGGCCGACTCGTTGGATTCCCCCATCGCTCAGGAGGAGGTGAGGGACGCTATCGCAAGGCTCAAACTACATAAAGCCCCGGGACCCGATGGCCTAACGGCTCACTTCTTTAAATGCTATGCCTCTGAACTAGTCCCCCATCTTACCACTTGATTTCAGACCGTAGCTCAGGATGCACGAGTTTCTCGTTCAATGGCAGAGGCGGTGATAACGGTGATTCCCAAGCCGGGGAAGGATCCCCAGCTATGTGGCTCGTACAGACCCATAGCTCTCCTTAAACTCGATGCAAAGCTCTACTCCGCGATCCTGGCGGCCAGACTCGAAAACCTGTTGGTCGACTTAATCCACCCGGACCAATCGGGTTTTATAAAAGGCAGGCAAACACACGATAATATCAGACGCACCATTCATCTGATTGAGAAAGTATCCAAATTTAAGATTCCTGCAGTTCTGGTGGGCTTGGACGCGGAGAAGGCTTTCGACAGAGTGGACTGGTCCTTCCTTTTTTTAACGATCCGTAAATTTGGTTTCGGGGACACATTTCTTAACATGGTCAAGGCCAACTATGATCTCCCACTCTCACGGGTCACGGTCAATGGTTGTAGTTCCCTTCCCTTTTCTCTGAGTAGGGGTACCAGACAGGGGTGTCCGCTTTCCCCCCTTTTATTTGCTCTTAGTATCGAACCCCTAGCAGCCAAACTTAGGTCAAACGATGAAATTCGAGGCATTCAGTTTAGTGGCGTAGAACATAAAGCATCTCTTTTTGCCGATGACATTTTCAATCAATCAATCACGGCATTTATAGAGCGCGCTACTCACCCGGGAGGGTCTCAAGGCGCTGGGGGAGGGGGTAAGTTACTGCTCGAACAGCCAGGTCTTGAGCTGCTTCCTGAAGGCGAGATGGTCCTGGGTTCGCCGAAGGTGAGTGGGGAGGGAGTTCCAGGTCTTGGCCGCCAGGTAGGAGAAGGATCTTCCTCCGGCGGTGGTTCTGCGGATGCGTGGTACGGTGGCGAGGGCGTGGCTGGTTGATCGTAGCTGGCGTGTGGGCGTGTAGAAGGACATGCGGTCGTTGAGGTACTTTGGGCCCAGGTCGTGGAGGGCCTTGTGTGCGTGGGTGAGGAGTCTGAACGTGATTCTCTTGCTGACGGGGAGCCAGTGCAGGTCTTTCAGGTGTACGGTGATGTGGCTGTGTCGGGGGATGTCCAGGATGAGTCGTGCGGAGGCGTTCTGGATGCGCTGGAGTCTCTTTTGAAGTTTGGCTGTGGTTCCGGCGTAGAGGGTGTTCCCATAGTCCAGTCGGCTGGTGACGAGTGCCTGGGTGACGGTCTTCCTGGTTTCAGTGGGGATCCATCTGAAGATCTTGCGGAGCATGCGCAGGGTGTTGAAGCATGAAGATGAGACGGCGTTGACTTGTTTGGTCATTGATAGGGAGGAGTCCAGGATGAAGCCCAGGTTGCGTGCGTGGTCCGTTGGCTTGGGTGCGGTGCCCAGGGCCGGGGGCCACCAGGAGTCGTCCCAGGCGGAGGGTGATGAGCCCAGGATGAGGACTTCCGTCTTGTCTGAGTTCAGTTTAAGGCGGCTGTTCCTCATCCAGTCGGCGGCGTCTCTCATCCCGTCGTGCAGGTTGGCTCTGGCGGTAGTGGGGTCGTTGGTGAGGGAGAGGATCAGCTGGGTGTCGTCGGCGTAGGAGATGATGTTGAGGTTGTGTCGGCGTGCGATGGCTGCGAGGGGGCTCATGTAGACGTTGAAGAGGGTCGGGCTGAGTGAGGATCCTTGTGGAACGCCGCAGATGACTTCGGTGGCTTCGGATCTGAACGGGGAGAGGCGGACTCTCTGGGTTCTTCCGGCGAGGAACGAGATGATCCATTCCAGTGCTTTCTCTCGGATTCCGATGTTGCTGAGGCGCTTCACTAGGGTGCGGTGGCAGACGGTGTCGAACGCCGCGGAGAGGTCCAGGAGGATGAGGGCAGCTGTTTCCCCGTTGTCGGTTAGGGTTCTGATGTCGTCGGTGGCTGCGATAAGGGCGGTCTCGGTGCTGTGGTTGGCCCGAAACCCGGACTGCGAGGGTCGAGGATCCATTCGTCTCGAGGAAGGCGGCAAGCTGTCTGTTGACGGTCTTCTCGATGACTTTGGCCGGAAACGGAAGGAGCGAGATGGGGCGGTAGTTCTTGAGGTCGGTGGGGTCCGCCGTTGGTTTCTTCAGGAGGGCGGTAAGCTCGGCGTGCTTCCAGCTCTCCGGGAAGGTGGCGGTGCGGAAGGAGGAGTTGATGATGTCCCGGAGATGGGGTGCGATGGTGGCGTCGGCTTTGTTGAAGACGTGGTGTGGGCAGGGGTCGGTTGGTGATCCGGAGTGGATGGAGTTCATCGTGCGGGTGGTGTCTTCGGTGTTGATCGGGGTCCAGTTGCAGAGGGTGGTGGTGGCGGGCATTGGTTCGGCGGTAGGGTGCGTTGTTTGTGCGTTGAAGCTGTTGTGTATGTCGGTGATCTTGCGGTGGAAGAACGCGGAGAGTGAGTTGCAGAGGTCTTGCGAGGGGGTGATGTCGTTGTTTCCGGCGCTGGGGTTGGAGAACTCTTTGACGATGCTGAAAAGTTCCTTGCTGTCATGGGCGTTGTTGTCCAGTCGTTCTTTGAGTGCCGACTTCTTGGTGGCACGGATCAGCTGGTGGTGTTTGCGGGTGGCGTGCTTGAGGGCGGTCCTGTTGTCTGTGGTCTGGTCGAGTCGCCAGGTTTTCTCGAGAGTGCGGCAGTTCTTCTTGGATTCCTTGAGTTCGTTGGTGAACCAAGGGGTTTTCTTGCTTCCGGGTCTGCTGGGAGGGTTTTTAGTGGTGCGAGGTCGTCGGCGCAGGCGGTCAGCCACTTGGCGAGGTTGCTGGCTGCTTCGTTTGGGTCCGTTGTGTCGGTGGGTGTGTTCTGGCTGAGGGAGGCGGTGAGCTGCTCGGCGGTGATCTTGCTCCAGCTCCGGCGGGGAGCCTGTTGCGGGTGGTGGTGGGTCGCAGTCTTTCTGAAGCTGAAGTGGACGCAGCTGTGGTCGGTCCAGTGGAGTCCGGTGGCGTGGCTGAAGGAGATGTGCTTGCTGGACGAGAAGACGGGGTCAAGCGTGTGGCCGGCGTAGTGGGTGGGCGTGTTCACCAGTTGCTTGAGTCCGAGGTTGGCGAGGTTGTCCAGCAGGGCGGTGGTGTTTCTGTCGTTGTTGTTCTCCAGGTGGAAGTTGAGGTCCCCTAGGAGGATGTAGTCGGCGGAGGGCATGGCGTGCGGGCTGATGAAGTCTGCGATGTCTTCGCTGAATAGTGTGCGTGGTCCCGGGGGTCTGTAGATGAGGGTGCCTCGGAGGGTGGTCTTGGGGTCCGTGTGTATCTGGAAGTGTAGGTGTTCGGCGGCGGTGAAGGTCTCGTCGGAGTTAGTCGAGATGCGGATGGTGTTCTTGTGTACGATGGCGATGCCTCCTCCCGTCTGGTTGACGCGGTCCTTCCGGGTGATCTTGTATCCATCCGGGATGGCTATGGCGATGTCAGGCGCCATAGCCTATGGCTTCACTACGGGCGGTACAAGAAGAACTAAATCAATTTGAACAGGTGGCAGGTTTTAAAGTAAATTTGTCCAAATCGTTCATACTTAACCTTACCCTTTCTACTGCGGAGGCAAATGGATTAAGGAACCAGACTGCCCTACAATGGGCCAAACACTCCTTGCTGTACCTGGGGGTACAGCTTACAGCTAAGCTTAGCGACCTCTACAAGGCTAACTACCCACCCTTGCTGGCGCAACTACAGCAAGACCTTAAGAGATGGTCCCCACTCTACCTTTCATGGCTCGGACCAATTAATACGGTCAAAATGACAATTCTGCCCAAGTGGCTCTATCTGTTCCAAGCCCTACCTATCGAGCTTGACCGGAATCTATTGCCACATCTCCGTTCATTGATCACTAAATTCATATGGCAGGGAGGGAGGGCGCGCTTACCGTACCATGTGCTAAGACGTCCAAGGAATAAAGGGGATTGGCTCTGCCTGATTTCGCATTATATTATCAGGCCTCACAACTAAGAGTGGTGACGGAGTGGTCCGCGAGGAGTCGGACAAACATTGGTTGCATATGGATCGCTCGGTTGTAGGAAGATGCATTTGGGATGTCCTTTGGAAACCAAGGGAGATCGGCCCTAAACGCTTACATTAGCACCCCCACACGTACCACCTTGACCGTCTGGGACCAACTCACAAGGCGGGAGGGTTGGACTTCATTTCCATCCCCCTATACTCCAATACATTTTAACCCGGCGTTCCCACCAGCGCTACGCGAGGGGCCCTTCGATTGCTGGAGGGAGGGAGGCTGGCTGGCTGCATAAAACTTTCAGATTTGTTTCATAATTATGACATACTGACATTTGACAGTTGTAAGAGAGAATTTGCGCTTCCTCATAGTGAATACTACCACTATCTTCAGCTTAAACACTGGGTAACACTCCCGCACATTAGAGAGGCAGCTACTAGGGAATTAACACCCCTAGAGCAAATGGTGATACACAAGGCAGGTACCATGAAAGGCGCTATCTCCTCCCTTTACGAAATACTTCTAAACACATTGCACGCACCCCGTGCACGATACATGGCCTTCTGGGAGCAAGTCCTAGGCAGAGATGTCACCGAAGATGAATGGAAACACGTCTGGGGCGACATCACTAAACACAACAAGTCCATGGCTCTACAGGAAGCCCACTACAAGACGCTACATGACTGGTATCTGTACCCTACCAAGCTCCGACGAATATTCCCGATACCTCTGATCTTTGTTGGCGGGGTTGTGGACTTCAGGGAGACTTTCGCCACATCTGGTGGGACTGCCCGAGCATTCGCCCCTTCTGGGAGGAAATTCTCTCCCCACCTTAAAGACATGCTGGGATATCCCATTCCCGCTACCATTGAGTATGCCCTCCTGGGCATCAGGGACCCGGCTTTAGAGCACCAAACAAACGCTGACAAGGCGATCATATGGACATGCTTGGGGGCGGCGAAACTCACCATAGCAGCTTCATGGAAAAAGATAGAAACACCAGCGGTCTCGTTGTGGCACGCCCGTTTGTGGAGGATCCTCTCCATGGAACGCTTGGCGGGCATTTTTAGGGATAACTATGAGGGCTTCAAGCACAAGTGGGGCCCACTGGTCACTTTCCTGTCCCGGGGTCTGCCCTCTGCAGTGTGTCCACCATCAGTAAGGGATATGCATCTCTTTCAAGTTTAAGACGACCTCGGTCTGACCAGGAGTAGATCGGCCCCTGGGGCGCGAATGGAGGAGGCCCCACGCCGAAATTTTTTTTTAATCCATGGTAACACTCATGCTTCTCAGGGTTATACGGCGCACCTTCTTCACCACTGGGATGGGAGGGGGGGTATGTTGTGGGGGGGGAGGGTAAGGGGTATTTTAAGGGCAGGTTCCAGGTTGGAGACCTCCCTCAGGGGTTTGTTTTACCGAAAAAATGAGCATCAGTTATCTTGCCGGGGGGCTTGACATGGCCTAGGGTTATTCGAAACTGAGAATCAAAATGGCTGAATGTTCTGCAACCCCGGGGCCTGCGCGCCCCTCTGTGGTTATGCTGTCATTGTGATATGTTCTTGATGCTTAATAAAAATGAGTTAATATTAAAAAAAAAAACAAAGTTCCACAAAGTAGATGAAAACAGTACTTTTGCCATGGGAGACTGATAAGAGAAACACACAGAGGAAAAACAGGACATAGTATGCTACAGCTAATGGAAACGGAGGAAAAGTAAATGGCAAGCACACCAATCAATGTAAAGTGAGGGTGGGATGTAAGACCCTTTTAAGATTTATATTAAATACAATAGATTTCACTAGCACAGTGCAAGAGCTGTGCAGGTCAAACCTAAAAAGTGCCTAGAAAAAGTGAAGCGCCATTGAAAAACAGCTCGTGGTTGACATGGATATAGATGTGATTTCAGGCTGATTGTGATAGGTGAGAGGTTGGATATACCAAGTGGGAATTTAGTCTCTGAAATGAAAGCCAAAATCCTTCAGGAGGACAAGATGGAAGACTGAGGCCGATAAGGGTTGCTAGTAGCCTGATATGTCCTTGTTGAAAATTTGCTGAAGCCGTTGGTTTAAGCACCAAAAGCTCCAGAGGGCCAAGGTTAGATTTTGTAGACATCAGGTTCACTTCATGACTGCAATGCCTCAGTCCAAGTTTTTGGCTTTGGATTTTGTCTCTTTTTTGGTCAATAAATTCCTCCAGCATTGCAAGGCTGGAAGCTGTACCCGGGCAGGGCTCGATGAGGCTGAATACCTTTACTGCAAGGTCTCGCTGAAACCGTTTTCAATGTGGGAAAAAGTTACAACCCAAGTGATACTGGATGTCTTGCCCACCTTGGCTGCAACATCCCAGGGAAAGCCTCAGCACCTTGTCTCAGTCCTCCAGATGTGGAAAAAATGGCTAAGTCACGCTTTTCTCCAACTGATGGAAAAGTTCTTTCTGGTCAGTCATATAGCCCCCAGATCCTCAGGGCAGGCTACTAGGCACTAGATTTCTCTCCAGCCAGGGCTCCTGCTGGATCCTGTCCTCTGTGATCAATTACACCCTCTTGGAGTCAAGAGTTTTTAGTATTTTGTATGCCTGGAGCAAACGGGAGACCAACCGTTTGATCATTGCAGAGAAGTTCAGGTTCCTCGTTGCCAGCAGGAATCCGGTGTCTGAGGCCTCTTCTTCCAGCAGGAGTCAGGAGTCTTCTTTCTCCCAACTGTGCTCCAGAAATGTTTTGAGAAAATGGACTATCCAGTGATTAGATAATTTTTCCTCCTCAATCCTTACACTGTTTCACCCATTGGCCACCTCCTTTTGCAGTGCTTCCTCTTTGCTTTATTGTAAAAATTCCTAAAATTCAAGATGGCTGAGCCCTTCTTCATCCTGGAAGAGCTCCAAGCTAACCTCTATTCACTCCCCTATTTAGATGAGTTATCCTTCCCTTTGCTGGGTCAGAGGTGTCATAAGCCAAAGAGTCTCCGAGGGTCCTAGGAATGAATGACAGCAGAAGATCTGGTCAGCCACGTTTGGCTTTAACAACTCAAAAGAAGTAGTGTTAAGTTTGTCCTTTATTCCCTCAGTTGTCCTGTATTGCTCTCAGCAGGCTTATACATACTAAGTGGCTACTTTTTTAACAACATCTGTCTTCCGGTCCTGAGGCCAGGCTATTGTCCTCCTGCAGGCAGAGAGGTCGGCTCCAGCAAGGATGCATATTGGCCTTTGAAGGTTTGATGAGTGAAAGAACTGGTTTTAAGCCAGTTCTGATACAGGCAGTGCATAGTAAAAAAATTTAAAAGTTATTTATCCATTAGAAGTATCAAAATTCTCATTTCTCCATTAAATCAGATTTTGAAACCTAAGTAGAAAATAACTTTGAATTAAGTTTCTACCATTTTTCCCAAGCAGAGCTATTAAATAAATATTTTAATCACACTGTGGTCTCTCTTAATGAAAGCGTAGCTGAACCTGCACTGTCGAAATAGCATTTGGGTCTTCATCCTCTGAAAGGGCATCTATTTCAAATATATAGTGTACTACATTTTCATATATTAGACATCCTGCCGTGCAGGCTTACAAGAAATAGAGTCCTTATACTAGTTAAAGATTGGGTACAAAAGAGGCAAAAAATCAGGGGCGGAAAGCAGAAAAGGCAGATTTCACCCAAGTTGCTACAGTATGTAACACACCTGTTCACATATGTGAACATTCTGATGGCCATTGAAGGGCACCTCTTTCCAACCATTATATTGGTTATGCCATACATGTCCGGGATTGATAAATAAGAATTCTATATAAGCTTTCGATTGACTTGCTCGTGCTCTGCAATTGTAGATCAATGCATTTGTTCTTGGAAATTTGGCTTTTCATAATGTGTTAAATACAACATGAATAATAGGGCAGGTCTCTAATAACCAGAAAGAGAGAGGCATCCAATCTGCCTTGCTATGATATCCAGTAGGGCAGTAGATGACCAGTGCTCTTATGCCAATCCTGTACACACTCAAACCTCTTATACTGTGGATTGCTACAGTTACTATCCTTAAGAAGGGTTGTACCCGCGGCTCTTGCTGTTGTGACAAAAGTTTGGAATTTTGTAATAGTCCATTGGCCACTTATGAATAGAGAAGTGGGGGCATGCTCTCTTTCTGTGTATGTTGGATTTATTACTGTTGGTGAATTGTGATTTGACCTTTCTATAGGGTGGGACAAACAAAAAGGCTGTTTTTAAGCTAACCATTTTAATGTAAATTGCCTCTGGTAGCGTTGTATACCTGTAGCTGGATAGTCTGCATTAAGTTTCTAAATGCAATTTAATTTTTTTAATGCTGTGTTTTGTTACAGTTATGTGAAAAACTATAATTTTTGGGAAGGCTCGAAAAAGATTAACTTCTAGCCAGGTCGCACCAGATTAGCATATCAAGTTGTAGTAACAGGGCGCTATATATATGGAACAGTATCAAAGATAAAAAGGTGTCTGGTGTACTACTAAAAGCAAGATGGACCCCAGTGGAAGCTGAGAACTAACTCTAGGCATGGAGATTGACACTTTACTGATAAAGAGACTTCCAATACCTTGCTGTCCAAAGAACAGGCCCAAAAAGGTGGCGTTTGGACACACACCTTTTTTCATTCTCGACAGGGTTGGTAGTTTCCATGTTTGCAACATGCATAATTATTTGGATATGTAGGAGTTTTTAAATATTTGTATTAGTTTTGATCAAATCTTCATCAAGAAATAGAGGAGAAAAAACTATCACGAAAATCATACATCCACCTCACTCTCAGCAAATTCATGTCCACAATCGCCAGCCTTAATGTGTCAACTGCAGCGTTCAGAATTAGGAATCTGCCAGGGATCTACTGTGTATATAAATATCAGACATTACCACACACTCCATTATATGTGGTATGTTCAGTTTTTACAACGCGTTGTACCTTTACAGATATACAGTACGTTGATTTACTATGACATAGTTTACCTCTCAAAAATGCTGGTAAGTATTGTGTATATGTGTGTGTGTGTATATGTATATTATCTACTGGCGGTCGCCAGTAGATAGTTATAGTTAGGACCTATTTTCCATAGGAAATCCGCGACATTCTATTTGAAATAACTCTTGCGTCGGTTGACGAATCTTCGCGAAATTTTCAAACTTTATGGCCCGCTCCGGTCCGCTCCTACCCTGAAAGTCTCAGGGTGATTCGTCAAGCGGGGGCCGAGAAAAAAGGGGGGTCCCAAAACGTGTTTTCCCCATTCATTTTCCCATAGGAAACTTTAGACACGGCTACAGCCCGAACTGCTGAACGGAATTACACCAAATTTGGCAAAGAGGTAGTTCTTGGTTCAGAAAGAACCCTTTTTGTTAAATGGTGTAAATCCGTTCAGTAGTTCCTGTGAAAATCAAAATGAAAATCACATATATATCTATGGCCGCGTCGGATTCGCGCACCCTGAGCGCACCCTGCGCGCACCGTCCCGATCACGAGCTGCATGTTAATTGGCTTTCAAGTGGCTGTCAACACTCCAAATCAGGAAGTGTTGGCAGCCATTTTGTCCCTCGGTAGAACCGAGGGACAGAAACAAGTGCGCAAAGCGCAAAAAGGGGGCAGGGTAGAAACACCCTGACCCCCTAGGTCTGCTCAGGGGGTCCCACAAGGACCCCCTGGGCAAAAAAAAGCATTTTTTTTTTTTTAAATCGGCAGGATGCGCTCAGGGTGCGCGGATCCTGCCGATTACAAAAAAAAACAGAAGAAACAAGTGCGCAAAACGCACAAAGGGGGCAGGGTAGAAACACCCTGACCCCCTAGGTCTGCTCAGGGGGTCCCACAAGGACCCCCTGGGTAGAAAAAAGCATTAAAAAAAAAAAAAAATCTGCAGGATGCGCGGATCCTGCCGAAAAAAAGAAAACGAAGCGCGGTCTCCCGCGCTTCGATGTTAATTGCCCCCGGGTGGGCCAAGTCCCGGGGGCATGGTGGGGGGGGTTTAAATTTAATGTGGGGGCCTCGAAGGCCCCCAAGCCCGAGGACCGCCACCCCCGGGGCTTTGAAAAGATAATGCTGCGGGAGGGCTCTTGGCCCTCCCGCAGCCCCGAGACCGCCACCCCCGGGGCTTCTTTTTTAAAAATAATTTTGACCTGTGTGGGGGCTCCAGACCCCCACACACCTCGGGACCGCCACCTCCCCGGGGCACTAAAGATTTGAATATGGGGGTCCGTTACGGACCCCAAAGCCCGGGGACCACCACCTCCCGGGGCTGTGAAATGGTTGGGAGGGGGGCCGCGCGGCCCCCTCCTGGAGCCCTTGATGGCCCTGGGGACCGCCACCCCCAGGGCCGGCTCCTGCAGTGTCCCGGGGTGCCTACCCCTGGGACACTGTAGTTTGCTATGACAGGACGGGAGCCTCGTGGCTCCCGTCCTGTCATAGCAAACTTGGTTTGCATTTTGAAAGAGAGCAGGAAACCTGCTCTCTCTTTCAAAATGCAAACTCAATTGCTTTCCACACGGGGAGCAGCATGTTAGCTGCTCCCCATGTGGAAAAGCAATGCCGGCTTTCGCGCAGGAGGCGGGGACCCGGCTGGGACTGTGGGGGATTGGGGACCCCCACAGTCTCCAACAAGAGGCCAGGACCCGGGGATGGGGTCCCGGGGCCATAAGTGGCCCGGGAGGGGGGCCATGCAGCCCCCCTCCCCAAATAAAAAAAAATAAAAAAAATAAAAAAAAGGGCAAGGCCGGCCCCGGGGCCTTAAATGGCCTGAGGAGGGGGGCCACGCAGCCCCCCTCCAAATTTAAAAAATACAAATCGAGGGCATGCCCCGGGGGATGGGGTCCCCGGGGCCAATACAGGCCCAGGGAAAGGGGGCCACGCGGCCCCCTTCCCGTTTTTTATTTTTTTATTTAAAAATAAAATAAAATGCTCAGGCCCCGGGCGATGGGGTCCCCGGGGCCAAAAGTGGCCAAGGGAAGGGGGGCCACGCAGCCCCCCTCCCATTAAATTTTTTTTTTTAAAACGGCCGGCATCGTACCGGAGGCCCCGCCCCCCTCCCAGCAGTACTCTGCAAACGCACCCCCTGGCGCGTTTTAAGAAGGGGAAGTAATTCCCCTTGAATACTGGGGGTCCCTGGGGGCCAACTAGCCCACCAGGAACCTCCAGTATGCGCCAGGGGGCTGCGTTGCAGAGAGGTGTACAGAGGCCACGCCCCTTTTACACCTCTCTGCAACGCAGCTCTGTGGCGCTTTTCAGAAGTACATGGTGGGCTAGTTGGACTCCAGGGACCCTCAGGATTCAAGGGGACTTAATCCCCCAACTTAAAACGCGCCACGGGGCGCGTTTGCACAGTGGTGAAGGGAGGGGGCGGGGCTTCAGGTGACATGTGGGCAAACAGGCCCCGTGGCGCGTTTTAAGATGGGGAATTAAATCCCCTTCAATCCTGAGGGTCCCTGGGGGCCAACTAGCCCAACAGGTACGTCCAGAAAGCGCCACAGAGCTGCATTGCAGAGAGGTGCAAAAAGGGCGTGGCCTCTGAATACCTCTCTGCAACGCAGCTCCCTGGCGCATACTGGAGGTACAGGGTGGGCTAGTTGGACCCCAGGGATCCTCATGATTCAAGGGGACTTAATCCCCCAACTTAAAACGCGCCACGGGGCGAGTTTGCACAGATGTCACCTCAGGCCCCGCCCCTCCCTTCACCATTGTGCAAATATTCCTCTAAAATCAGCCGAACTACGAATTCCTATTTACTCACCTGTTATCAGGAGAGACCTCAGTGCTGCATCTTTCAGCCCAGTACTGATCCTGAAAAGTAATTTTAACCGTACTTACCAGTAACTTGAATTTCCTTCCATAGGCTAACATTGACTTGTTTCACTTGGAAATTCTTCTAAGTGTGGAGTTTTGGAAATTTATAATATTCCTCTAAAATCAGACGAAATACGAAATCCGATTTACTCACCTGTTATCAGGAGAGACCTCAGTGCTGCATCTTTCAGCCCAGTACTGATCCTGAAAAGTAATTTTAACCGTACTTACCAGTAACTTATATTTCCTTCCATAGGAATCCATTGTCTGGTTTTCAGCAGAAAAGTTTCAAAGAGTTTATTTTCACAAACTACAAATATTCCTTAAAAATCGCCTGTATGACTTAAACGCATTCTTTCAACTGTTTACAGGAGATGCACAAAGTGCTGGATACAGGATCCACCACTGAGTAAGAAAAAGTAACGATAACACTACTTACCTGCTAAGTGAATTTCCTCCCATAGGATAACATTGGTGATTCTATGTGAAAACGTTTCTAAGTGTCAACTTTTTAAAATACAATAATATTCCTTAAAAATCACTACTGTAACCAAAACGCTTTTACTCAACTGTTTACAGGAGATGTCCCAGGACTGAATCTAGGATCCAGTCCTGTGGTTAGAAAAAGTAATCCATAAAGTAACTAATTGCATTTAACTAGAAATTCACATTGAGCTCAATTTTGCATTGTGGTTGAAATTGTGTTGCCCATTGCAACAACTGTAACTACTGTACTTAAAAGTCTATTGCCTATTTGCAAAGTATTTAAACTAAAGTAATTCATTCTGAGAAAGTATATTTTGTAATGTAATGTATAATGTAATTACAATGTAATTTAATAAATAAAATATCTAAAAATAAATAGTTTTAAAAAATGTAGTAAATCAGTATCAAAAAAATTAATATAACAATTAATATATTTAAAAATTGTCATTTACAAAACCTTTGAAATTCACTGAAAAAACCATAGGTTTTAGGGGCGTTATAGTTAGAAATTAGCATTTAAAAAACCTTTGAAATTCACTTAAAAAACCATAGGTTTCAGGCACGTTATAGTTAGAAATTAGCATTTAAAAAACCTTTGAAATTCACTGAAAAAACCATAGGTTTTAGGGACAGTTATAGTTAGTTGGACATTTCACTCGTACAAAACCATAGAAATTCCCCCGTTCTAGTTAGTTCAGCTAACTATAACTCGCGCCCCCGCAATGCACTGCTGATAACGTCACATATTACATCACTCACGACATGGTCAGTGACATCACTGATGACATCACTGATGACATCTCAAATGACATCACTGATGACATCATCCACGTGATAATCTGATGCACCTCCTCACACCCTAATATAACCTTTGATACACCCACTCTAAATTACAGACTGCCATTCGCAAAACCATAGACACTCCAACACCAATAACTACATTCCCACTCACTGATTCTTAGGTCTACACACACATCCACTCACTCACCCATACAGTCACTCATACTTACGGTCACTCAGTACAGGACTATCATATGCACTCATACTCCTATATAGACACTCAAACACCGCCACTCATCCATAGAGGTACTCACACACCTAGTCAGTCATGCAAATAATTAAACACACTGCCATTTACTCACCTATACAGTTATACACACACCAGCTCACTTACTCATACAAATACTAGCACATTCTTACGCTCTTATACAATCACTGATACAAGCACACACTCATCCATATAGTCACTCTCACAATCACACACTCTCGCTTATAGCTATTTATATACTCCAACACACATATATACTGCCTTTCACATATGTAGTTACTCACACATGTACCACTGGGACATACATTCACTCACTAACACACTCTTACACACACTTAACCACCCATACAGCCTATCACAGATGCACTCTTGAAACCATCCACCCAGTGAATCACCCACTCACACATCTATGCACAGAGTCGCACACACCCCACCCACACAAACACTCATGCACCCATACAGATACTCAGACAACCAATCAATAACTCATATAGACACTCATGTAGCTATTCACAAACCCATGCAGCCACTTACACAGCAACAGACAGACGGATACAGACATTCACCCAGTTTAGTCACTAACCCTTGCATTCAGTAAGATACGTTTAATCACTCACTTATAGTCAGTCACGCACCTACTAAATCCTTCATCCACACACTTATACACCCACTCATTCTTCAATACACCTTTCCCTATATATTAAAAATATTTAAACTTTACAGAAACACAGTCACTGGATGATGTCATCAGTGATGTCATTTGAGATGTCATCAGTGATGTCATGAGTGATGTCACTGACCATGTCATGAGTGATGTAATATGTGACGTCATCAGCAGTGCATTGCGGGGCGCGAGTTATAGTTAGCTGAACTAACTATAACGGGGGAATTTCTATGGTTTTGTACGAGTGAAATGTCCAACTAACTATAACTGTCCCTAAAACCTATGGTTTTTTCAGTGAATTTCAAAGGTTTTTTAAATGCTAATTTCTAACTGTAACGTGTCTGAAACCTATGGTTTTTTCAGTGAATATATATATATTTAAATCTGTTTGTTTCATAAATGTTTATTGGGAGAAATCCCAAACCTCCTCTTAGAATTGGGATTTCTGGTTGGCTAGGGCAAGCGCCTAAGCCAGGCAGAAACCACCACTCTAGTCAGGGCAAGGGAGTTACACGCTGAAGATAACCTCTGCTCACCCCCTTGGTAACTTGGCACGAGCAGTCAGGCTTATCCCAGAGGCAATGTGTAAAGCGTTTGCGCAACACACACATACAGTAGCAACACACTAGGCACACTACAAAAGAAACTCCACACAAGGTTATGTAAAAATAGCCTTTGTATTATCCAAAACACATTAGAATCGTAATCACACAATGTACACTGTACCAACTGGCACTAGGCAATATTCACAGGGGATTATATACAGGACAGGGCCAATAGGGCCACTGTCAGAACCATCACAAGCACAAGTAGTAAAAATATCACAACCAGTAACTACTGGTCACAATAATGACCTCAGCACTATATCATATTAGCATTATCATCAGCATAAACACATTATGCAATCTCTGTAGGCATAAACACATTATGCATAAACATCCTAACCATAACATTAGCATAAAACACAGTATGCAACAATCATATTAGGTATCACCATCAAAAATGACCCCAGGCCACTGGCCTTCTGTGGGGCTCAAATGCCCTTTGTCCAAAATGTCAGGGCGCGAACCGAGGGCTTTCCAAGTGCCCTCTTGCTGCCAATGCAGCCAAAGCAAAGTGTGCAATGCGCTGGTGTAGGAAACTGGCTCTATATATACTACACCAAAATTAGATATAGTGTGTATAGAGTCCAGGTGACCCCAGAGGTAGGCAGAGGTTAAAGTTAGATAGAACCGTACTCTCTATTTGTGGTAGAGTGGTCGAGCAGTAAGGCAGTATCAGAGGACAGTATTAAGCATTTGATGTACACACTCAGTCAGCAAATGAATTCACACACTCAAAGACCGAACTCTAGACCAATTGTTTTTGTATAAAAAATATACTGTTGTTTTATTTTTAGAACCAAGCAAGCCTGGCACAGGTAAGCATTAAATACTTTACAGTAATAAGTTGCTGATTGTAGAACAGTTTGAAAATGCAATAGGAATTGTACTTTGTTTGATTTACAGGGGATTCAGCAGGTTGCAATACTTAGCAAATACAATACATTGAAATGAATAGGCTTTTTCAGTAAATTACAGGAAAGTTACTTTTTACATTACTTTTCTAACTCAGTGCTGGATACCTAGATTCAGCACTGGGACATTTCCTGCCAACAGGTAAGTAAATACGTTTTGGTTATTCGTGCGATTTTTAAAGAATATTTTTAGATTTCAAAACTCCACACTTAGAAACTTTTTGGAAGAAAAATTGTCAATGTTATCCTATGGAGGAAAAACAGGTCATCGGTTCACAGGTAAGTTATCGACTGTGGGAGTTAAGGTTCTGGGGTTAGACTCAGGGGTCCCCCAGGGTCAGTGATGCACTCTTGTTACACCCTCAGCGGCACAAGGGCGGCCGGGTGCAGAGTGTTGAGGCCCAATGTTATCCTATGGAGGATAGGGGGTGTCCGGTTGGTGGCGGCTGGCAAGCAGGCCACTGGGTTGTGGGAGCAAAGCTCCTAGGGTTAAGGTCAGGGCAAATGGGGAAACAAAGTAGCACAAAAGGTGCACCCTCAGCGGCACTGAGGCGGCCGGGTGCAGAGTGCTGTTTCGACGTCGGGCGCCCTGTTGTGTTCTATGGAGAACCTCCGGTTTGCAAAAGCACTGCAGGCAGGGAGACGAAGGACTTCTGGGTGCGACCACCACTTCGAGAGGTAAGTTGGGAAGGTAGGGATTGGTTAGGCACCGTTGGTTTGGGCACACAAGGCCGTGGGGCGTCGGGTGCAGGGGTGCCTTTTGGGGTCGGATCTGCTTACCAGCTCCGGGTTGCGGTTAGGGGGGCCTTCTGGATTTAGGCTGCAGGCGTCGGCTGGAGGCTTGAGGCAGGTCAGGGGCCGCCGGATCTCGGGTCAGGATCGCCGGGTGGACCTCCTCGTGGTGTTTGCCCACTCGAGCTCGGCCCGTGGACGGCGGGTGCAGAGTGGGGCGGATTCGCTGTCTCCGGCTGCTGCCAGAGGTTGCAGTTGAACAAATCCGGTGTTCACGGGAGAAGCAGTCTTTGGAAGTGAAGGCAGGCAGGTCCTGCGGGGTTTTTGAGGTTGCTGGCTGCAGGACACACCGGGATTTTGCAGGAGCAGGTTTGAGGGGAGACAGGCCTGTAGGGCTGGGGCCAAGTCAGTGGGCGTCTTCCTCTTGTTAGCTGGCTGCACGGCTGTTCAGTCCGTCTTCTTCTTTTCTTCTTGTCGTTTCTGGATCTGAGGAAGCAAGGTTCAGGGTGCCCCCTAAATACTAGATTTAGGGGCGTTACAGGTAGGTAGAGGGCAGGGACCAATGGGTCCCTTCCCCGGGGTGGGTACACCCCCTATCGTGCCACCATCCAGTGGGAGGGGGGCAGGAGCCTGTCCATGATTGGTTGGGTCCCCCCATCCTCAAGATGGCGGGGACTCGGAGTTGTGCTTTACCTCGCCTCCCCCACCTGAGGGGTGGAGTTGGCAGAGGTGGGCACACCACTCTCCCTCACTTGTTTTTCCCGCCGGTTCTCCCGCCCAAAGTGGGGGGTAGAACCAGTGGGGACCAGTTGCTGAAAGCAGCAAATGGTCTGGGGAGGCTCACAAAGGCGGCATGCCTTTGAAGCCTCCCCTTTCGTGAACCCTGCCCATCTTGGGGGAGGAGGCTTGGCACCTCGTCCCAGGATGTGCATTGTTTCAGGCCCTCGAGAGCAGCAGGCTCTCGACCCAGGGGTCCAGAAACATGTCTGTTGGTGGCAGCCTAAGCAGCCACTCAGTCGGGACACTAGAAGTTGGTCGAGTTTCAGGGGGGGCATCTTTAAGATGCCCTCTGTCGTGTATTTTACATTAAATCCCACACTGGCATCAGTGTGGGTTTAATGTGCTGAGAAGTTTGATACCAAACTTCCCAGTTTTCAGTGTAGCCATTATGGTGCTGTGGAGTTCGTAATGACAAACTCCCAGCACCATATACTCTTAATGGCAGCACTGCACTTACAATGACTAAAAATGGACTTAGACACTGTAGGGGTACAGGGCTCATGCACCTGTACCCTCACCACTGGTATAGTGCACCCAGCTAGAGGGGTGACTGACCTATGCCAGGGCAGTGGTTTGTAGGCATGGCACACAGAGATGTGTGCCATGTCGACTCTTCACTTTGTTCTGCACCAAGACACGCAGCCTGCAAAGGCAGTGTGTGAGTGAAAAGGTGCAGGGCCTCTAAGGGTGGCACAATAAGTGCTGCAGCCCTTAGGGGCCTTCCCTGGTCACAGAGCCCTGGGTACCTGTGGTACCATTTACCAGGGGCTGACCTGTGGCCAGAGATGCCAATTGGGTTAGTTTTGGGGAAAGAACACAGGCCCTGGGAACCTGATTGGCAGGGACCCAGGGCACACCAAGAAAAAGTGCATCAGTAGTCTGGCAAAAAGTGGGGGGGTTACTGCAACAGAAACCCACTTTCCTACACAAGCCCCCCCCCGCCCAAAGGTCAGTAGACTCTGCCAAAGCTGGGAGAGTCTTCCTAGTCTTTCAGGCGAGGAAGAGTAGAGGAAGTGGTTTGAAAGTTGCAGGGCCTACTCTGCCTTACATCCTTCTGTCCAGGTCAGTCCCTTTGGGGAGCTGGCCTACCTCAACAGTTTCAGGACCTAATTCCCAATGCTTCTTTCCTAGCTCTTTAGTGTCTTCACCCCATCCTTTTAGTTTGGGTTCAGAGGTGCCCACCTCTGCAAATTCTAACTTAGCCAGGGCAAAGCCCAGCTTACCCACAGAGGTCACCCACAGCTTGAGCAACCCCACCATGACCAATAGGGTCAGGGGGCCTAACTTGCTATTTGGCAGGGGGCTAGGCCACCATGCCAAGGACAGTGCTGCCAAGAAGGCTAACACCCAGCAGAGGCTGCTGACAGCTGTCTGTGCCCAGAACCACACCTTTAGCTCCTGACTGGTAAGTGAAGGGGCTATCTGACAGGCTTCTTTGGATTCTGGCCTGTCTGCTGTTTTAGGGTGGGGGGGGGGTCACTACACTGGGTAGTGAACACCCTTCTTCCACCCTCTGTTCTGCCAGCTGAGGAGCCACCAACTCAGGCTGGACAGTTGCCTGACTAGTCAGGTCTTTTTGTTGGCTAGGGGGGACTTCACCAGTGCCAATTTTGGAGTTCTCCCTTACTGGGATAGAATCTCCTTGACCCACTGGAACTGTGGCTATCAGTTGCCCACCTTTCCTACACTGTTTCTTTTTTTTCTTTTGGGGCATAGCTGCACTAACTGCAGGTTGAGCCCCCCCAGGTTTCTTGGGTGAGGTCTGGCATTTGACCAGTACCTCTCTTTGGCTCAGACCAACCTCTGGTCGGTCATTCCCCAGGAGACAATCAAGGCGGAGGTTTTTACTGAATACCACCTTTCTCCATCTAAGGGTCCCAGCTACTTCTAGGAGCACTACAGCCACAGGCCTAACAGTGACACCCCCTGGGACAGCCCTTACTCTTCTTGTTTCCCCTGGGACATACTGGTGTGGGAGTACCAACCTGTCATGCACCACAGTGTGACTGGCACAGGTATCTCTCAAGGCAGTGGCTGGGATTCCATTCACCAGTAGGTGATGGAAGTGTCTACTCCCCTCTGGAATTTCCAGCTCACCTTTTGGGCCCATTTTCCAGTTGAAGGCTAGGAGGACTTCCTCATCTGAGGAACCATCCTCCAAAGCTGCACTGGAAACCCCTGGAGCTGCACTAGGGGCTTTGTTTTTAGGACAGCTAGGGTCCTTGGTGTATTGTCCTGCCTTTTGAAAGTTGTGACACCATACTCTGTTGGGATCCCAATTCTTACCTTGGTACCCTGTTTTAGTTTGTGAGGTGTTTTTGGGCTCACCCTCCTGGACAGGTTTTTGGGGGGCTACCTGGGACTCCTTACTTTTATCTTTAGGGGGTTCACTGTCTTTCCTCTGGGGAGGCTTTGTAACCCCTTTCTTTTGGTCACCGCTAGTGGACGTCCTAGTTACCCTTGTTTTGACCCAGTGGTCTGCCTTCTTTCCCAATTCTTGGGGAGAAAGTGGACCTAAGTCTACCAGATACTGATGCAACTTTTCATCAATGCAATTACTTAATATGTGTTCCTTCATAAACAAGTTGTAAATTCCATTAAAGTCATGCACATTGTTTCCAGTTAACCAACCACCTAGTGTTTCTACTGAGTAGTCTACACAATCAATCCAGGATTGGTTTTGGGTTTTGTGACACCCCTGAATCTAATTCTGTACTCCTCAGTTGTGAGTCCAAATCCCTCAATCAGAGTTCTCTTCATGAGGTCATAGGACCCAGCATCTGCCCCAGAAAGGGTCAGGAGTCTGTCTCTGCAGTTACCAGAGAACAGTTCCCAAAGGAGTGCCCCCCGGAAAGTCTTCTTCACCCTTCTGGCTTCACAAGCCCTCTCAAAGGCTGTGAACCACTTGGTGATATCATCACCCTCCTCATATTTAGTGACAATCCCTTTGGGGATTTTAGGATCATAAGATTGCTCTCTATCCTTATTATTTTGATTGCTGCCACCATTGATGGGTGCTAATCCCATCTCCTTTCTTTCTTTCTCTAGAGCCAGGAGTCTGGTCTCTAGGTCCAGTCTTTTGGTCAGCCTTGCTAAAAGGCTGTCCTCCTCATTGAGGCTGTCCTCAATGTCCTCACCAGAACCTGAGCCACCTGTGTGGCCTCTAGGTCCCCAGAGGTTGCCTCTTGGAAGTAAGAGAATAGGGTTCCCTTCTTCCCTAGGAAGTGGTGGAGGTGGACACCTTTCTCCATCCTCCTCCCCTCCTTCTCCCTCTGACTGGTCATCACCATTTTCAGAGGGGTGGGCCTTTGAATACTCAGCCAACAGCTCCTGGAGCTTTTGTTTGGGTGAGAGCCCATGGGTATATTTTTATTTTTACAGAAGGACCTTACTTCCTTGAAAGACAAGTGACGGTAAGGGGTGAGGTCAAGCTCCTCAACCATGTCCTGTATGTTATTATGGTTATCTTCACTAATAGCTGGGTGCTGTTTTTGAGACATTCTAACAAAAAAGTTCTAACCCCTCTACCCTTGACTACAGTGACTTTTTATTTTCTAAAATTCTAAAGGGACTTAAGCAAGGCCCTAACAAGACTTTTAGTAGTTTTGCAAAAATGCCAATTTGAAAAAAATCAGAATTCTAAAGGCAATTTAAGAGTTCTGTCGTGTGATCAGGTGGTACACTGAAAAAAAGGAACCTTCCCACGAGGAGAAAGGGGAATCACCTGCCTAAGGATACATTAGAGCGCACAGCGTCTCTGATGGGCTGAAAAAAGGATCTAATCCCAGGGAACAGAGTCAGAGTTGTGTCAGAAAGAGACAGAAAATAATAAATAATGAACTAAAGAAAATGATAGCAAAAAAATATATATTCCATTTATTCAACATATAAGAATATCAGCAAACATATAAAGGTCTTGATACTAATAACAAATAAATATGCATACATTTTCAAACAATACAAATAATGTCAAGGCAATAATATATAGTGTTCTTAAAGTCCCAACAGGGACCGATAAGAATAAAATTTCCCCGACACAGAAATTCACGGCAAAGACAGAAAATCGATTAATTACATCCTACCATCTGTACAGTCACTCATATCCCAAAATCATTCATACTAAAATCTTACCAGCACAAACATACAATAAAAAGAATTGCCTAAATATGAGGACAGATACCATAACAAAACAAATATACAGTGGTATGATGATAATTAATACTTTACATTGAGCCCAAAAACTTCTCTGGTATAACCATGAGCTCAAGAGCAGCTTGCAAACAATGATGTTTAGCAATGCATTAATAGCAGTAGATGATGCTTAAAGTGACATATACTTTATGTATTGTAAATTTGGTTCTTCTTGTATTTGTACCACCGTATGGTTTCTGTCCAGCGCAGTGCCGACGCGTGTTTCGGTGTGGGCTAGGGTCTAGCCGTCACCTTCTTCAGGGCACAACTAAATAAGCAATCCAAACAATAGGCCGTGCAGTTCGGGGAAGGAGAACAGAATATGTATATATCACATATAGGATGGGGTCCACTGCTTCATTCTATAAAACGAAAAAGAGACATATGCTTTGACACATCTTGCTCCCTAGAAGGGCAATCAAAAAGAGTAGATAAGCATAAGTAATAGTAAATAGATAGATCCAGTACCAAAGCAAAAAATGTAAAAAAACGAAGAAAAAATAAGATTCGCGAGTGGCTCTGCAGAAATAGTAATAAGTAACACCGTCACCTGAAAACGCACAATGAAGAAACCCAAAAGAAAAGTGGACAAGCGAAAAAGCCAAATGAAATGAGTTTGAACCCATGTGCCAAAGATTAGTGCTAGAGAAATCAACAAGTCTTCAAAAACACAGCGTGCTGAAAAAAGTCGAGGAGGTGAGAGGGAAAACAGCCTGCTAATGAGAAAAAATTATCTAACAATAACGCACTTACAAGGAGCAGTACACAGAACTGGACCAACCATCAGTCAAGGAACTGGTGGTAGAGCGCAGATAAGGAGGCAATCAAAGCTGAGGTGGAGCTGAGATAAAGAAAAACCAACAGTAAATATACAAACAGGTCCCTCGATTAAAGAAATAATTCTGAAACAATCTTGGTGCCTGAAGCATGCCAAAACATCTAGAGTAAGTACGTCCAATGGCAGGATAAGAAAAGTTCATCAGTGTGGCCCAAGGTATCGAAGTCCAGAAGGGTCCAAAGTTAGAAGGGGCAGCAGTCGACAGAGAAACCGGCAATCAGGGCCTTGAAAAGTAAAAGGCAACAATAAATGGAGTGTCACCGAAAATCGGAAATTGTTGGCTAGGGAAATCCAAAAATAATCGGATCAAAAAGAGTTCATAGAAAATGTGTTTCTAAAAAATGTGTTTATAAAAAACCCAGAGGGCGTCCGTAGGGTTACGAAAGGCTCGAATGTAAGGACATGAGAGCAGTACTGCAAAGGGAGCAGGCAAGAGGCTGGACCAAGGTCGGGCCACACAGTTCAAAATGAACCCCCCGGGGAGCTGGAAGACATTACCGAGGACGATGCGGTTCCGCGTCCACCAAAACATGTCTGGGGTGGGACCCCCCTTCCTTCCTTCCCTCTCCTCGGATAGGACCAGATATCTGGGTCTAAGGAGAAAGTCGTCGTACAACGAGGAAATGAGGAAGGATGCAAAGATTCCGTGCTCGGCGTCTTAAGGATACGTTCCGCAAGGATTACGGAAAGAAGAGGTCACATGCAGGGGTTCCGAAACGTGACCTTTACGTGCAGGCCCAGGTCAGGTGACTCACTAAAAGTTGCAAGCTATAGCGTGAACCCGCAACATGAAACAGATGCCGGCGGCCATGTAAAGAATAGATCGATGGAGGTCAGGTGACTCATCCAAAAAAAAGAGCTAGAGCGAAGTCCCACAAAGAACTAATGCCGGCGGCCGGGAAAAGAGTGGATCATTACAACCAAATATAAAACGACTGATGGTAAGCAATACGGCGTGAAACACGCCGGATAAGTGTGATAGGAAAATTAGAAACCAGGGCCAGAACCGTTCCCTAGATACTTCCAGTGAATTGAATCAAATGAGGACGTTGCAAAGATAAAAGAAATCCTCCACTAGATACGATAAACTACTAGAACAAAAAAAGTTCAGCATTACAGGCATCCAGTCCTACCTGTAAGTCTATGCTGAGTAAATAGGAAAACTAGCTGACAAAAAAGGATCCAATAATCCCTGAAAAGATAAGGGTACTCTGGGACCAAAACAAACTGCAGGGTCCTCTATCGATAACCGAAGACAGGATGGTAAAAAATATACCCACATGGAAAAAATAAGAGGGGAGGGATAGATCAAAAAGAAAAGGGTCAGATCCACAAAGGTGGGGAACGCAACGTGGAGAACAAGAAAAAGATGGTTGCTCAGGGGGACCAAAAATAACAGTAGTCCGGAAAGGGGTGAGGTGTGGGCGGTCGGCAGGGGGAACATTTACAGAACTTGTGTGATCAGGTGGTAACCAAGTAGTCCAACAAATGCAAAGTTGTGTATCCCACCGCTGATCCACCAATGTAGGAAACTGGCTCTATATATACTACACCAAAATGAGGTATAGTGTTTAGAGAGTCCAGGTGACCCCAGAGGTAGGCAGAGGTTAAAGTTAGATAGAACCTTAATCTCTATTTGTGGTAGAGTGGTCGAGCAGTAAGGCAGTATCAGAGGACAGTGTTAAGCATTTGATGTACACACTCAGTCAACAAATGAATACACACACTCAAAGACTGAACTCTAGACCAATTGTTTTTGTATAAAAAATATACTGTTTTATTTTTAGAACCAAGCAAGCCTGGCACAGGTAAGCATTAAATACTTTACAGTAATAAGTTGCTGATTGTAGAACAGTTTGAAAATGCAATAGGAATTGTACTTTGTTTGATTTACAGGGGATGCAGTAGGTTGCAATACTTACCAAATACAGTACATTGAAATGAATAGGCTTTTTCAGTAAATTACAGGAAAGTTACTTTTTACATTACTTTTCTAACTCAGTGCTGGAAACCTAGATTCAGCACTGGGACATTTCCTGCCAACAGGTAAGTAAATACGTTTTGGTTATTCGTGCGATTTTTAAAGAATATTTTTAGATTTCAAAACTCCACACTTAGAAACTTTTTGGAAGAAAAATTGTCAATGTTATCCTATGGAGGAAAAACAGGTTATCGGTTCACAGGTAAGTTATCGACTGTGGGAGTTAAGGTTCTGGGGTTAGACTCAGGGGTCCCCCAGGGTCAGTGATGCACTCTTGTTACACCCTCAGCGGCACTAGGGCGGCCGGGTGCAGAGTGTTGAGGCCCAATGTTATCCTATGGAGGATAGGGGGTCTCCGGTTTGTGGCGGCTGGCAAGCAGGCCACTGGGTTGTGGGAGCAAAGCTCCTAGGGTTAAGGTCAGGGCAAATGGGGAAACAAAGTAGCACAAAAGGTGCACCCTCAGCGGCACTGAGGCGGCCGGGTGCAGAGTGCTGTTTCGACGTCAGGCGCCCTGTTGTGTTCTATGGAGAACCTCCGGTTTGCAAAAGCACTGCAGGCAGGGAGACGAAGGACTTCTGGGTGCGACCACCACTTCGAGAGGTAAGTTGGGAAGGTAGGGATTGGTTAGGCACCTTTGGTTTGGGCACACAAAGCCGTGGGGCGTCGGGTGCAGGGGTGCCTTTTGGGGTCGGATCTTCTTACCAGCTCCGGGTCGCGTTTAGGGGGGCCTTCTGGATTTAGGCTGCAGACGTCGGCTGGAGGCTTGAGGCAGGTCAGGGGCTGCCGGATCTCGGGTCAGGATCGCCGGGGGGACCTCCTCGTAGTGTTTGCCCACTCGAGCTCGGGCCGTGGACGGCAGATGCAGAGTGGGGCGGATTTGCGGTGTCCGGCTGCTGCTAGAGGTTGCAGTTGAACAAATCCGGTGTTCACGGGAGAGGCAGTCTTTTGAAGTGAAGGCAGGCAGGTCCTCCGGGGTTTTTGAGGTTGCTGGCTGCAGGACACACCGGGATTTCGCAGGAGCAGGTTCGAGGGGAGACAGGCCTGTAGGGCTGGGGCCAAGTCAGTGGGCGTCTTCCTCTTGTTAGCTGGCTGCACGGCTGTTCGGTCCTTCTTCTTCTTTTCTTCTTGTCGTTTCTGGATATGAGGAAGCAAGGTTCAGGGTGCCCCCTAAATACTAGATTTAGGGGCGTTACAGGTAGGTAGAGGGCAGGGACCAATGGGTCCCTTCCCTGGGGTGGGTACACCCCCTATCGTGCCACCCTCCAGTGGGAGGGGGCAGGAGCCTGTCCCTGGTTGGTTGGGTCCCCCCATCCTCAAGATGGCGGGGACTCGGAGTTGTGCTTCACCTCGCCTCCCCCACCTGAGGGGTGGAGTTGGCAGAGGTGGGCACACCTCTCTCCCTCACTTGTTTTTTCCGCCGGTTCTCCCGCCCAAAGTGGGGGGTAGAACAAGTGGGGACCAGTCGCTGAAAGCAGCAATTGGTCTGGGGAGGCTCACAAAGGCGGCATGCCTTTGAAGCCTCCCCTTTCGTGAACCCTGCCCATCTTGGGGGAGGAGGCTTGGCACCTCGTCCCAGGATGTGCATTGTTTCAGGCCCCCGAGAACAGCAGGCTCTCGACCCAGGGGTCCAGAAGCATGTCTGTTGGTGGCAGCCTAAGCAGCCACTCAGTCGGGACACTAGAAGTTGGTCGAGTTTCAGGGGGGCATCTCTAAGATGCCCTCTGTCGTGTATTTTACATTAAATCCCACACTGGCATCAGTGTGGGTTTAATGTGCTGAGAAGTTTGATACCAAACTTCCCAGTTTTCAGTGTAGCCATTATGGTGCTGTGGAGTTCGTAATGACAAACTCCCAGCACCATATACTCTTAATGGCAGCACTGCACTTACAATGTCTAAGAATGGACTTGGACACTGTAGGGGTACAGGGCTCATGCACCTGTACCCTCACCACTGGAATAGTGCACCCAGCTAGAGGGGTGACTGACCTATGCCAGGGCAGTGGTTTGGCGGTTCCTTATGGCACACTCAAATGCGAGATGGGCTCCCGCTCTCAAAAGCTGGCAATTGCGGGGTGGGCTCCTGGTCCCAAAGGCAGCAATGCGGGGTAGGCTCCCGCTGTCTTCTGGAAAGGGGGGGGGGATCCCCACACGTTGAAGCCTCGCGCTGCAGGCCACCAGCACTCCACTTGGAGTAAAAATACAGCGCGCTCGAGGCGCTAAGCCCCAAGTCTCAAAGGCACAAGGCTGGGCCCAGGCAGGCCAGCTCACAGGGCCCTCCAGCAGGGAGGCAGTCCCTCGTGGCGGTTCCTCCTGGGGCTCATCAGCAGCAAGTCCCAAAGCACCAAGAAGCACAACATTTTCATGGGGCCACAGCCCTAGTATTTATACAACATTTTCTTTTGTCTGCCCTTGGCACAGGGTTTGGGGGAACCAGCCTGAGCTGGTTCTGTTTTTTTTTTGGAGCACTCTGTTTACAGGGCTCCTCTTCCCTATTGTCAGGTGGGGGCTCATCATCAGACACACCACAGGGGGGCGGAGCCAGCATTCACCTAGGCAGGAACAGACCTATTCAGGGTCAGGGGACTACTCCTCCTCCTCCAAATGCAGATCTCCCATTCGGCCTAGCACTGACTCACCCTGCCCTCCCTGGAGCCACACACACCTCACCAGCCCCTGTCACTCCAAAGCCAGACATGCAATCCACATCAGGCAGGCAGACACATAGCACACAGAAATGCCAACTTCTAAAAGTGGCACTTCTAAAATAGGTATAATAAATCTGCGCACACCATTGCGTAGCATTTATTATCACTATTCCAAACATAGCAAACTTGACCACGTTGCTCCTCTCGTATCAGGAATTACCACTGAAACACTTTTCTGGGAATCCCCAATGCATTCCTATGGGAGGGCAGCCTCACAGCAGTGAGAAACCAAAATGGCTGATTGTCACTACCAGGACATGTCACACACTTAAGTTACATGTCCTACCTTCTACCTACAATGCACCCTGCCCATAGGGCTAGCTAGGGCCTGCCTTAGGGGTGACTGACATGCAGTAAAAGGGGGGTCACAGACATGGCACACACTTTAGGTGTGACGTCACAGCGGCAATAGCACTGCGCGCACAGGCCCTGCAATGGCAGAGGCCTGGGATAGGTTTGAAAGGCTACTTTGGTGAGTGGCGCAATCAGCGCTGCAAGCCCACCAGTAGCATTTAATTTACCGGCCCTGGGTATCTGAGATACCACTTTACCAGGGACTGACAGGTAAATTAAATATGCCAAACAGGTGTAGACCAATCTTACCATGTTTACCACAGAGAGCACACGCACTTTACACTGGACAGCAGTGCTAAAGTGCCCAGAGTCCTAAAACCACCAACACCATGTCAGAAAAAAGGCTAGGAGGAAGGCAAAATGTTCAGGGATGACACTGCAAAAAGGGCCAAGTCCAACACAACCCCCTTCCAGCCAAAACGCAGGGCAGACCAATCACTACCTTGAGGGGCTTCCCTGCTTTGGGCGATAGAACACGGATGCGGGCCCGCAACTGCAGGGGCACACTCCAGTTCTACGCCATTCTGAACCCATGTGGTTCCCTCTGTCAAAGCTCCCAGGACCAACTAAGCTACCCCACTGGTACTCCCTAGTTGTCCGCGCCCAGAACCAGGCCCTAGGCCATCCAGATGTCTCTGGTCCTTGCCATCTCACAGAGTGGGGGACAGTAACCCCTGGTACATAGTAACCATTCTCCACTCTTCCTCTCATCAGTGCAGTTCTAAACTGCCACTGATCCTCCAACCTAGGGTCCGCACCCTCAGGCTGACCAGGAGTCACGGGCGAGGCTCTCCTCCCCCTACCTCTCCTTCTAGGGTTCCGCACTCTCCTCCTCCTTGGAGAGGCACCCTCAGGTCCTGAACTGGAGGGAGAGTTGTGTTCTATCTCCAGCAACTGGTCTCCCAACCTAGGGTCTAAACCCTCAGGTTGCACCGGGGGTCAGAGGCGAGGGATCCCTCCCTCTGCACCCCCTTCCAGAGTTCTGCACCCTCCCACCTGGAGTGGTACCCCTGGAAGACAAACCGGTCAGGACACTGCTTACAGATGTCCTTCCCTTCAGGTCAGGCAGAACCTGAACCTGGCCTCCCAACCTAGGGGCTAAACCCTGCGGTTGAGCACTTGCCTGGCACGCCAGGACTTCTGGGGACGCACACAGTATCCCCCCCGAGGGTAACACATGACTCACGTGTTGTGTGACAGTCTGCCTGGTGCAGATCTCCCGACCCCTGTCCATCTGACAGTGCCCGAAGATCCCCCAGGACAGAAGTGGTGTCACCATGGTCACTCCTAGGAGGCTCAGCCCTTCTGGCTGGCCCCTGATCCACTGGTTCTCCCACTGGGGAACACATCCCCCTCTCACCCCTCAATCTGGACTTCTGCACCCTCCACTTAGGAGCGGCACTGCCAGACACCAGAACCACTGGAGCTCCGTTTACAGACGCTCCAGGTTCTCCTGACACTAGGAGATCCTCCTCAAATGGCCTACTAGTACAGCCTAGGCCCCCGACCTGGTGTTCCCTTAGGGAACCCTCCAGGCCCTGAGACTGGGTTTCGGGCACCTTGGGACACAGCCCACACTCACTCCTTCTCCGCTGAGACAGGACGTGAGCCCCTACACCCCTCCCACTACACCGGGACCTAGCTGGGCTACTCTGAACCTCTCCCACCACACAGGACCGGAAGATACCTGAGCCACTCCTTTCAGGATCACTCCCCAATGCCTCTTCAGACCCTCCGTCACACAGCAAGAGGTCTGCCTCCCGTGCAAGCTCCCTGGGATCAGAGAACTCACACTCCAACAGGTGTTGGCGTAACCCCAGAAAATAATTACTGAACAGGTGCTCTCTGACAACCAGATTGAACAGCCCTTCAAAATCATTTGCCGTGCTGCTCATCACCCAACCTTTCAGTGCATCACAACATTCATCCACAAACTCCCCCCAAGACTGGTGAGACAGTTTCCTACTGCCCCTGAACCTCAATCTATATCCTTCAGGTGTGACACCCTCTTCCTGGGAACTAGGTACCACGCTCTGGGATCTGGGAGTGGGACTTCCTGCACTGGACTCCATATTGCTGCCACCACTGGACTCCACCCTCACTGGTGAATCCAGACAACTAAAATTGCACTCAGGGGATAATCTACCCTCCAGAGCTAGTTTTTCTCTGGCAAAGGCCCTCTCTGCCTCCGCCATCCTCTCCTGAGCTAAGACCCACTCAGTCTCTAGCTTTTTCTCCTCAAGGCCCAACGCCTTGAGACTCAACTCCTGGGCCAACAAGGCCTTTTTCTCCTCCAAACCCAGCCGCACTATCTCCTTGGCATACTCCGACTGGAGCGTGTCCAAAGCCAGCTGATGCTCCCTTTCTTCTCTCCTATCTACCCACTCCTCTGGGGACAGGGAAAGGGATGGGGCACTGCCCCCGGCACTGGACCCAGCAAGGGACTCCCTATCTATGGGGTCCTCACTACCTACTGGCGTCCCTGCCCTGTCATTTTCTACCTCCTGTGCAGACTCTTCAGGACCTCCCTCAAAACCACCCTTTAGGTATGCAGAGGGGTAATCTGAAAGGTCCCCCCAGGGCTCTAAGGGTTCTCCCCTGCGGAGGGCTTCATAGAGGAACAGATTTCTGAGGATGTTACCCACTATTGGTATCCCCCTCTCTCTGCAGAATTCCTCTAACTCCTCCCGGGTGTACTCCAAAAGGTCATCCTCATTATAGACTAACCCCATCTTGGCAAGATACACAACCCACAGTGCATCAGGAGAACACAATTCAAAAATGACACTAATAGGAGAAACAAAATCAGGAAAATTAATCCCCAAACATGTGATTCTCTAAATGCAGAGTTTGTAGTGCAACCAGTTGTCGCTGTGGTACTGCGCAAACGCAAGTCCTATCCTCACCGCTGACAACCAATGTTAGAAATGGGATTTCTGGTTGGCTAGGGCAAGCGCCTAAGCTAGGCAGAAACCACCACTCTAGTCAGGGCAAGAGAGTTACACGCTGAAGATAACCCCTGCTCACCCCCTTGGTAGCTTGGCACGAGCAGTCAGGCTTATCCCAGAGGCAATGTGTAAAGCGTTTGCGCAACACACACATACAGTAGCAACACACTAGGCACACTACAAAAGAAACTCCACACAAGGTTATGTAAAAATAGCCTTTGTATTATCCAAAACACATTAGAATCATAATCACACAATGTACACTGTGCCAACTGGCACTAGGCAATATTCACAGGGGATTATATACAGGACAGGGCCAATCGGGCCACTGTCAGAACCATCACAAGCACAAGTAGTAAAAATATCACAACCAGTAACTACTGGTCACAATAATGACAGGACTATATCATATTAGCATTAGGCATTATCATCAGCATAAACACATTATGCAATCTCTGTAGGCATAAACACATTATGCATAAACATCCTAACCATAACATTAGCATAAAACACAGTATGCAACAATTATATGAGGTATCACCATCAAAAATGACCCCAGGCCAACTGGCCTTCTGTGGGGCTCAAATGCCCTTTGTCCAAAATGACAGGGCGTGATCCGAGGGCTTTCCAAGTGCCCTTTTGCTGCCAATGCAGCAACGCTGGGGCAGGGGAGTGTATCTCACTTCTTTCTCATTATGAAAACAAAATGCCCCCGTGTTGCAGCTGCCCGCTCTCTCTCGCGGTGCAGCTGGAAATTAGGCCTGGCACCACTGTGCCTTTTGAGCCCCACCCCGGGACTCTTAAATACAAACTTGCCCCCACGGTGCAGCTGCCCGCAACTGCGGCGCAGCTGAGGAAATTTGCCTCGGCACCACTGTGCCTTGGGAGCCCCCCTCTGGGACTCCTCCTGGTGCCCTCGCGGCACCTGCCAAAACTGTAGCTCTGCCCCACTCACCGGGGCTCCTCGGCAGCGTCAGGCCCTCTCGACGGACATGGTGGGGGCGGGACACGGAGCGAGGTCTCCGCCGGTGTCGTCCCCGCCGCCTCTGTGCCTTAGCCGCGGGGCTTCCTCTGGCCACGGAAGTCCCGCCTTCAAACAGGCACGAGCTCGCCTGACTTCCTCCTGATTCCTCTGCCGGCCTCTAAACCACATGCGGGGCTTCCCTTTCCTCCCTGGAGCCCCGCCCATAGATAGGCACAGCCTTGCCTGCCTTCCTGGCCGCAGGGAGCGAAGTCTCCCGAGGCTCCACACTCCTCCTCTGGTCCCACGGGACACAGCAACGCTGGGTGGGCTCCCGCCAGCAGCTAGGCAAGGGTACGGAGCGCAGCCTCCGAGGTCTCCGCTTTCTTTGCTAGGCACCACGCGGGGTTCCCACCGGCAACACGGGAACCCCGCCCACTTCCAGGCACGATGCCTGACTTCCGGTCCGCCGATCGCGGTGGCGATCTCTCGGCGGTTCCTTAAGGCACACGCAAATGCGGGGTGAGCTCCCGCTCTCAAAAGCTGGCAATTGCGGGGTGGGCTCCCGCTCCCAAAGGCAGCAATGTGGAGTAGGCTCCCGCTGTCTTCTGGAAAGGGGGGGGGATCCCCACACGTCGCAGCCTCGCGCTGCAGGCCACCAGCACTCCTCTTGGAGTAAAAATACAGCGCGCTCGAGGCGCTAAGCCCCAAGTCTCAGGGGCACAAGGCTGGGCCCAGGCAGGCCAGCTCACAGGGCCATCCAGCAGGGAGGCAGTCCGTCCCTCCTGGCGGTTCCTCCTGGGTCCCAGCAACAGCAAGTCCCAGAGCACCAAAAAGCACAACATTTTCATGGGGTCACAGCCCCAGTATTTATACAACATTTTCTTTTGTCTGCCCTAGGCACAGGGCTTGGGGGAACCATCCTGAGCTGGTTCTGTTTTTTTTTGGAGCACTCTGATACAGGGCTCCTCTTTCCTATTGTCAGGTGAGGGCTTGTCATCAGACACACCACAGGGGGGCGGAGCCAGCATTCACCTAGGCAGGCACAGACCTATTCATGGTCAGGGGACTACTCCTCCCACTACTCCAAATGCAGATCTCCCATTCAGCCTAGCGCTGACTCACCCTGCCCTCCCTGGAGCCACACACACCACCAGCCCCTGTCACTCCAAAGCCAGATATGCAAGCCACATCAGGCAGGCAGACACATAGCACACAGAAATGCCATCTTCTAAAAGTGGCACTTCTAAAATAGGTATAATAAATCTGCGCACACCATTGCGTAGCATTTATTATCACTATTCCAAACATACCAAACTTGACCACGCTGCTCCTCTCTTATCAGGAATTACCACCGAAACACTTATCAGAGAATCCCCAATGCATTCCTATGGGAGGGCAGCCTCACAGCAGTGAGAAACCAAAATGGCTGTTTGTCACTACCAGGACATGTCACACACTTAAGTTACATGTCCTACCTTCTACCTACAATGCACCCTGCCCATAGGGCTAGCTAGGGCCTACCTTAGGGGTGACTGACATGCAGTAAAAGGGGGGGTCACAGACATGGCACACACTTTAGGTGTCACGTCACAGCGGCAGTAACACTGCGCGCACAGGCCCTGCAATGGCAGAGGCCTGGGATAGGTTTGAAACAATACTTTGGGGGGGTGGCGCAATCAGCGCTGCAAGCCCACCAGTAGCATTTAATTTACCGGCCCTGGGTATCTGAGATACCACTTTACCAGGGACTGACAGGTAAATTAAATATGCCAAACAGGTGTAGACTAATCTTACCATGTTTACCACAGAGAGCACACGCACTTTACACTGGACAGCAGTGCTAAAGTGCCCAGAGTCCTAAAACCACCAACACCATGTCAGAAAAAAGGCTAGGAGGAAGGCAAAAAGTTCAGGGATGACCCTGCAAAAAGGGCCACGTCCAACACCTCCCTTAAAACAAATATATATATTTATGTATATATCTATAGAGAGATATATATTTGTATATATATATATTTATCTATAGATATATATGTGTTTGTGTATATTTATATATAAATATATATACACAGAAAAAAACGCCTTACCCATCCCTTAGATCTAAAAACCCCTTACTTGCCAGTACCCTTACCCAATCTTAGACCTAAAACCCCTTACTACTCCTTTTAGTCCTATCCTTTCCTGAACTATAAAAACCTGTTGCCAACCTTTGCTCCTACCCATACTTTAAACCTTAAAGCCCCTTACTCTTACCCACCCCTGAACCCTAAAAACCCTTGCCACTTTTTACTCTTACCCATCCGTTAAACCTAAAAACTCCATTCCATCCTTTATTCCTACATTTCCCGTCAAACCTAAAAACCCGTTATTATCCCTGACCCCTACCTTTTCCTTATACCTAAAACCCCTTACTACCCCATCCGTCCCTGAACACTAAAAACCCTTTGCTACCCATTACTCCTACCCACCCATAATACCTAGTTTTTTAAATGACATAAGTGATTTTTATTATATGTGTGTGAATGTGTATATAAGTGTGTTTGTGTACATATGTGTACAATGCCACTTAGTAAAAATATAACTTTTTGATGTGGTAAAGTACCACGCTGTAAAGGTATCTATGCTGTAGGCTGCATGGTCATGGCGATATGCAGTAAAAGATGTGTTAAAAAAATGACATGCCATAGTGTACAGGTGTTAAATAAGTTCTGCTTTCCATTTCTGCAGTTTTCATTTGTCTGAATTGGTACCACAATGTTTACTGTTCAAATGAATGCAAGAGTACTAACGCACCCCTTTCTTTATTATAACAAAAAGCAAAATCACAATCATCTGCCCCCGGCTTTTAATGAAATCTAGCTTGAGCACCTAAGAGGCCTGCTGTTTAATTCAGTGTCTGAATACGTTTTGCAGAATGTGAATCTAATCAAGAAGTGGAACGATAATTACTAGAGCACCTCGGTATATTTTTTGAACAAGTCTTTGACACAGCCAGTAAGTTGCGCCTTTAATGTGTGGATGCAGACCTCTTGGCTTTGCCAAGGCTTAGTTGCTTTAAGGTGCTGTGGAGGCAAAAGCATTACAAGATGGCTTTCCGTGCATGCACATGCATGCAGAAGCACGGACGGCAACCTTGGAATGTTTCTGGGGAAAGTATACCAAAAATACTGGCTGCCCTGCGTAAGCACACATGCATGGGCTCCTGCCTTGCAATGATTTTGCTAGTTGACAAAATGAGATACTGGCAGGGGAAAAGACGTAATTCACGAAGAGACTTGACGGGCCTTGTTTAATACATTATCAAATCTGTATGGCATAGAGGGGATGCCATAGCCCTAAATTGATTATATCCCTTTTGCATACATTGGTCAATGGCTTCAAACATAGGAATCATGTCCTGCAGTTTATAAATGCAAGAATGAGTGAACACGATGTACGATGCTTATCTCTAAACGAACTCTGCTTCTCATGAATCTAGGTCTCCATCAGTGGATTTCTTCCAAGTCCGGATTCAGAATATAGTTTGACAAGTCTTTCAAATTCAGAAAGGAGTTTCATTTTCATAAATCGTCGACCTGTCTGTCAGAAAGATATACTAAAGGTAAATGATTTAATTGTGTATCTTAGACTTATTAAACAATGTTGTATCATTGTGATTTTTAAATCACCTAGGAACAGTTGTTGTTTGCTGTTTTTCATTAACATTGCAGCCTCCTCAGATTGATGCTGTTTACACCATCACCAGCTTGGAAGACAAAAGCAAACACAGGCGCGCTTTTAGGTATAAACAAGCAGCTTTATTTGGAGCAAGCTTAGTGTGTAAAGAAAACATCCTTTGGCTTCTTGCCGCACAAACGAAAGATTCCCTAAACAATGAACTAAAAAATAACCAACTAACCCATCCCACCTCTCTTAAACAGTTTCCTCGCCCCTTTACATTTCCCTGTTTCACCTCCTCTGTTCTATATCCGTCCTTATGCCTCCCTGAGACTCCTCTGGCGTTTTCTCCTGGCCCCCTTTGCTTTTTGCAAATGGCAGGCTTGCCCAGCCTGCCATTCTTCCATTCACTCCTTCCTTCAACGTTCTCTTAGACTCTTCCCTGATACTCCAACATCCGTCCTGAGTATCCGCCTCACCACCAACAGAGGGACCCCTAGCTCGTGATGGTGCTTCCGCCCCACAAAGCTAACCAGAGCTGTTTACTTCCCTTCTTTCAGAGTCCTCAAAGCCCTCATTATTCCCTCTAAGTATTGTTCATTCCCCAGAGGCGATAAGTGCACCCTGTCCTCCTGAAACAATACTAAGTTCTCATAAACTATTTCTGGGTGTTTCAACACTTCAGAATAGCGCCCTGCAAAAACCCAAAACTTCCCTGTTGACTTCCCTCCTGGCTCTATTGTTGGTTGCCGGGTATATCGCCCCCTGCCAAATCCTTCTTAGTAGCAACTGGGTTCATCATATCTGAGCCTCTGATTACCATTCCTTTACTGTTATCATATCCTTCCTTTTCATTTTCAAACGTTCTAGGCTCATAATCTGCACAGAATCATTCTCTTCCATATGTATTATTGACTCATTCCGCAGTCCCCACAGCTCCTTAATTTCCAGTAACCCTGATATAAACCCTGATATCAACTGCTCTCATCTCTCCCTCCACTTGGAAACCATCTCACTTTTGACTTGTCCCAGTCCACTCCTAGTCGTACTCCTTGCTGTAGATGTTCTGATTGCACTCCAGCCCAATGTATCATGGAGTTTCCGCATATCCATATTTCCTCCTTATGACCTATCTATTTCCCCCTTCCAAGTGGGAAAAAACACCTTTTATACCATTATCTTGAAAGTGTCAGATAACCTCACTTGTCTTGAAAAGCTATACCCTCCATTTTTTCAGCTATGGTAATTGGAGAGCATCCCTTCTCTATCAAAGCTACAACGTAGCAGACTGGGTCTTCTTGTCCCAGTCTGAGCCCCATCTGATCCCTGTCTCTTTGTTGGGCTCCAGATTGCACAAAATTAAGCCATGCAGTTCTATATGTCCTCTGGGTTGACTCTGCCAATAAGTGACCCAACAGACTTCTTGCTCTTACCCAAGTTCCCACATGTCTTCTGGGACTGTTGTTGCTGTGGTATCCGCTCCCAGGACCAAATCACGGAACCTCTCTTTAGCTATTTGGTTTGCCAACCCTGGAATATGTTTTTCTCTGCACAGAATGTTCCATGCAAACACAGTAAAACAAACGCTCTCGATAAACAAGTACATGCCTAGTCTTCGTTTTTTTGTTGGTTTATGACATGCACTGTTTCTTTTTTTTTTTTTTTAAAGCAATTTTTATTGGCATTTCATTATTCCACAGTAAGTAGGCATACAAAAATGGTAGTTAATCAAGACTTAACAGTCATATGTTACGGTTCGCTAGCCCAGGTGAGATCCTGGGGCACAAGTAAAAACGAAAGGAAAATGTAATGGAATCGCACATATCGTGCGGCAGTGTGTGGGTCTTGATAAGTTTCAATGTTTGCCTAACAGGATGTTATGTCGTGGGATATAAAGCCGGTTTGCTAAAGGGAAGAATCAACTGGCATGTGTGCCTAACTGGGAGTTAAAACTTGGGGAATTCGATCGGGCGACCTGGTTTGTCTGCTTTATCCTTTAGGGACAAAGGAATCTACTTCGTCGTGTGTTTTCGTAAGCTGGGTTGGCATCAGGGGTTCTGCCAGGGACGCGTAAGCCGTTGGGGATGCTGTTCAGCCACAGTGTTGTGTGCTGCCTCAGTGTTCCGTTCTGGGGGATATCGTCTGATCATGACTCTTGGGCCGTTGGGGCTCGCCATCTCATGTGCCAAAAGAGGACCCGGGTTGTGCGGCACCGGTAGCTGCGTGTCAGCTCTATGCTGGCAGAACTGATGTAGTAACATGGACCATTCCATGGAGATGTCTTTTACGTGTCCCTTGTGCCTCCTCCCTCCTAATTGTGTCCTCCTCCGCTGAGCCCCATTTTTTGACTTCTCCCACCCAGGCTGCTAAGGGGGGACCGCTTGGGGTTCTCCAGTGCATAGCGATCCCCCTTTTTGCCAATAGGAGAGCTAGGGAGGCAAAACGTGCTTGAACTTTGAGAGTTTTACTCTTACAAAAGAGCCCCAACCCACTGGCTTCCCATGTGTCGATGACTTTGAGTCCTGTTATTTCCTGCAACGTCTTGTGGATAGTCTGCCAATAGGGCCGTAGTGTGGGGCATGACCAGAACATATGCACAAATGTTGCGTCTGCAGATTGGCATCTCGGGCATACGAACTGTGTATCTAGGTAAAAGCACTGGAGCCTTGCTGGGGTGAGGTAAGCGCGGTGCAGTATGGAAAATTGTATGTGTTTGAAACGGGCATTTCTAGAAACCTTCTTCGGGTACTCGAATACCCGTTCCCATTCCTTGTCATGGAATGGGCGATCTATCTCCTCTTCCCATTTCAGTCGCAGCGGGGCTAGTGTAGTGGCAGTGAGATCCTGTATCGCTTTATAAAGCCATGTGATTAAAAATGCCTCCCTTGTCCCATGTGGAGAATTAAATGTAGTACTGGGTGCGTCGCTGGTTCCCCTTCAGTGAGATCCTATATACGGCGGCTGCTGAGTATTAATTGCCTGTGTAGTAAGAATTGTCCTGCGGGGAGGCCTGTCTCATCCGAAAGGTGATTGAACAGCAACAGTTGTACCTCCTCGTACAGAGATCCAACTTCTAGAATGTTGTGATCCGTCCAGGTTTGCATCGTGCGGGCAGTGTAAAACCCTTCCTTTTTGGGCAGGCCAGCTAGCGGGTACAAAGTGGTATATAACGGGGTAGTGCCGGAAATGCGATGTATTGGCAGCATGCATGCCCGTTTCACCTTTACCTGGATCGAGTGCGATGCTCTGGGTTGCGTGCCTGGTAGCAGCAGGCGACAAACGGCCTGTGTTGACATGGGCCCCTCGTCTGTGGCCGTCTCTGCTAAGTGGCGTCCCGCCGTCCATCTAGAGATCCACTGTGCTTGCGCTGCGTAAAAGTAGGCCTCAAAGGACGGCGCCCCCAATCCTCCCTGGTTCAATGGGAGCTGTAGTTTTGAGAGTGCGACTCTGCGACGTTTGTCGCCCCATATGAGGGAACACAGCAGGGTGTCTAGTTCGCGAAAAAAGGAGCGCGGAGTGATGACAGGAGTGTTGGCAAAATAGTATAGAAATTGCGGTACTAGGACCACCTTGGCTAAAGCAACTCTGCCGATGGGTGCCAAGGGCAATGCCTACCAGAAGTTTACCCGTGTCCTGGCTCCCAGCAGGGCTCGGCGGTGATTGCCCTCAAAGAGATCAGTCGGTGAGTGATAAAGCCTGATACCGAGGTATCTCGGAGCACTAGCACTCCATGTTATGCGAGAGGCCCCAAATCTTAACTCCCATGGGGGAGGGCGAGTACCAAAGGTATATAACAGACTTCGCCCAATGGACTTTAAGCCCCGTTGCGGCTGCAAAGTCTGAGAGAATGACTCCAATGGGTCTGAGATCGGACTCTATATCCCTCACGTAAAGTAGTAGGTCGTCCGCGTACATTGACACAATATGGGTGGTTCCTGCAATTGGGATGCCCCACACATCCCCCTCCCACCGTAATCTAATCACTAAGGGTTCCATAGCCATGGCGAATAGGAGGGGGGAGAGGGGGCACCACTGCCTGGTGCCTCTCTCTACTGGGAAGGGCGAGGAGATATATTTACCCAGCCGTATTCTGGAGGTGAGTTTTGTGTATAATAGCTTTATGTACGCCCTGAAAGTGGGGCCTATGCCCATCCGCCCCAGTGTTTCGAAGAGGTATGGCCATGTTAGAGTATCAAACGCCTTTTCAAGGTCCAGGATCAGGCAGGCCGCCCTGGGGTAGCGTTCTACGACTTGATCCTGAACCTGAAAGAGTCTGCGAATATTCTGGGACGTATTTCTGCCCGACACGAACCCATTCTGGTCTTGGTGTATGAGTGGCGGAAGCAGAGGGCCCAACAGGTCCGCCAGGATCTTGCCCAGGATTTTGCAGTCGGTGGAGAGTAGCATGATTGGTCTGTATGAGGTTAGGTGTGTCGGGTCCCTGTCAGGTTTCGGGATTGAAACTATAAGAGATTCCCTCAGCGAACTTGGTAGTCTTCATCCTCCCCCCCCTCCCACCCAGGGCTGCCGTGTACATAGCGGTCAGTCGTGGCGCCAATTGAGTAATGAAAGTGTGATAATATTCTAGGGGTAAACTGTCCATATCCGGGGCTTTATTTCGGGCCAGTGCGTGGACCGCCTGTTTCACGTTCGACTGCGTAATTTCCTCTGCCAGGAGGTCTCCGTCCTCGCTCAGAATTTGGGGCATTGTAAGGGGGTCTAAAAATCGGTCAAGTGCACCCCGGCTGTCTCGTGTGGGGCACCAATAGAGCGTTACGTAGTCATCGCAGAAGAGCCGCAAAATGTCAGATTGGGCTGTCACGATTTCGCCTAAGGGGTCCCTAATTTTGGTAATTGGGCGGATTGCTTGGTGTTGACGGGCCAACCAGGCTAGAAGTGTACTTGATCTGTCTCCCTCCCTGTGTCTTTTAGCTGCGTATAATTTAAAACTGTATCGTTGCAGGTCCGCCAAGCCCTCCTCATATTCTATTTTAGCCTCTGCGACTTGTGTGTGTGTTGCCGCACCTGCATTTTCTGCTTTAGTCAGCATTGCTAATCTGAGTTCTGCCTTTTCGAGACTTCTATCAAGTGCCCTGTGTACTCCAGTTATTTGTCTGATACAGGCTGTCTGATACAGGCTCCCCGCATCACAACTTTAAAAGCATCCCACTCTAACATTCTGTTGGATGCTGTGTTTGTGTTGTCCTCGAAGTATTCTGTGATGCTATTCTCATGATCATGTCGGAATACCGGGCCCTCTAAACACTCGCGTTGCAGTTTCCAAGTTGGGACTGGTGGGTGAGGCGGTCTCCATCTGAGGGTTAACAGATGTGTGTCGTGATCTGAGATTACTCTCCCTAGATAGTCTGTACGATGGGTCGTGGATAATATTTCCTGCAAGCAGAAAAACCAATCAAGTCGCACCCGCAGGTTGTGGGGTACTGAATGCTAGGAGTATAGTTTAGAGGTCGGGTTTTGGGTTCGCCATGCATCCGCTAAAGCCCAATGTTGCATCCATAGGCAAAATCGTTCTGCGTGCGCTTGCACGGGGGATGTGATTGAACTAATGCCAGGTCTAATACACAGTTATAGTCGCCCCCCTAGCACCCATGGCGCGTGTGCGAATTGTGGTAGAACTGTCGACAATGAGTCCCAGAATTGCCCTTGGTCCGTGTTTGGGGTGTAGATGCTGCCTATTAACAGAGGTCGCCCGTCTAACAGCCCCTCTAGGAATGCCTATCTCCCTTCCCTGTCCACTATCCTACGTGTTACTTTAAACGGAACCCCGGGTCTAAGCCATATCATCGCCCCCCGGGCGAACGCAGAGTAGGTGGTGGCACAAAAAATACCCCGCCAGCGCTTCTGTATTCGGTCTAGTTCTTTCGAGTTGAGGTGCGTTTCTTGCAACAGCATGATCTGCGTATCGCTTTCTTGCCATGTGCATGCCCCTGACGTTTAAGGTCAGGAAGTTAATATCTGTTGTGTTTGACATGGCTTCTTTTTAGTTCTAGGAAGCCAGGGGAATAGGCATGGAAGGTGTTGCGTCCAGTTTTCGTCCCCTCCCATCCCACATGCTGATCCGATGTATTGAGGCGCCCGCCCCGGATGTGATTGTGTTTGTAAAGGGTTAAGGCAACTGGGAGGTGCAACAACTAATCATGAGGAACCATGTTCCAACATTACGGACCTATCACAACTGGTGAAACGTCCAAACTGTATAGTTTAACTGCATTCTAATGTATTGTGAGGTGTGTACTCTGCCGGTTTTCTAAGCCCATGGCCTTGGCCTTGGCCTTGTGCGGCCCATTTTGCTGTGTGTATCGGTCGTGGGTTTAGCATGTTTCAAGGCAATTACTGGTGGTGGCGTTCATTGCCGAGGTATTGGTTGACGCTGCTGTGTATGCGGCGTGTATGTGTGGTATACAAGCAGGAATTAAAGTTGATCTTGAGCGGTTAATTATTACGAGTCGATGTATTGGTCGCTGGGATTGACACTGCCGCTCAGGCGACGTGTGTGTGCTATGAAGGGGGAAGAAGAGGGTTAGTGTTAAGTGGCCGGCTCATTCAGATCAATGTGTCCGTCGTCTGGGGGGTCACCAATGGAGGGGTTATTGAGTCTTCTCGGGAAATACTTGTGTCTCTAGAATTGTCCTCAGACGAGAAGATATGTGGGCCATTCTCTGTCTGATGCCGTTGCGGCTATGTCCAATTTAGCTGCTGCCTGGATGGGCCTCCTGCGTTCTGCTATTTTTTCCTCGAGATTAGGGGGGCCTGTAATTGGGCTGCGTCCTTTCTGTTCTCGCTTCTTGTGCTCTCGATTTCTCCGGGCCCCCGTCTCCTCGATCTCCTCGAGCTGCGGACTGTCTCCCACTGCGAGCCGCCCGGGACATTGGTCTCTGCCCACTCAAATACTACCTTTGGGTCCGTAATGAATTTGGTGCCTCCATCGTTTATGATTCGAAGACGGGCTGGAAACAACAACGAGTATTGTATTCCTTTTTGGCGGAGCATTTTCTTTGCTTCTATGAAAGTGGCCCTTTGCTGTTGCACTGCTTTAGAGTAATCAGGAAAGATCATCATCTGCTTATCTTCGACTTGGAGCGGACCGTGGTGCCTGGCCACTCTCAGCACAGCGTCCCTGTCTCTAAAATGAAGCAGCTTCAGGAGCAGCGGTCATGGAGGCATCCCCGGGAGGGGCCGTCGAGCCGGGACTCTGTGGGCCCTTTCCACCGAGAAGAAAGGTGTGAGCTCAGCGTCCGGGGTGAATGATTTGAACCAAGTCTCGATGTACCTTTCGGGATGAGAACCTTCTGCTCCTTCCGGCAGGTTTATCACTCGGATGTTGCTGCGGCGGGATCGCCCCTCCAAATCGTCAGTCTTCTCCAACTGAGTCACCCGGGCCTGGAGACTCCGTATATTCTCCTGGTGCGCGCTAGTTAGCGGTTGAAGGCTTGTCAGTGTTTTTTTCCCCCTCCGTTTCTCTTTCGGACAACTTTCGGTGATCGTCGCATAATAAACCAAAGTCCAAGGACAGGGCCCCAAATCTGTCCTCCATTGTGATACGGGAGTGCTCTATTGCCGCCAGCACTCTGTCCAATTTGTCGGACATTGCTTGTGGCGTGGTAGTATCCGATGTTTGAGTTTGGTCTAAGTCCATCGGGGGCTGCTGACGTGACGAGGCCGTTGCCTGTGTGCCATTAGTTTGGCGTTGTCGCCCCATATTTACGTCGCTCCAGTGCTCCGCTGTGTTTGCAGGGTCTTTTCAACTTCCGACCAGTCGCCTCCTTCACGGAAGGGCCCAAGAACTACTGATCCCGGAGGCCGCCGGCCAGTGGAAAGCGAATAACTGTCTTGTTCTCTGCTTTTTGGTTCAGATTTCGGTGGTGCCCTCGTAATGTCCCTCCAGGGCGCATGCGAGTTGCATTTACTGTCCAGGAGCCTCCGGGCCTCAGTGCATGGGTGCCCAGGTGCTCTTGTTGGGGCGCCCTGCTTTTGCTTTGGCTGCTTCTGTGTCCCGTGGAGGTCAATCTCCCAAGTTTCTGGTTACAGCGTTGCCCCTGGAGGGTGCCGCGTCTCGCCAGGCCCCTGCCAATGCGATACCAAAGGGGATGATGGACGGAGCGCTTGAGCTAATCAAACACTCACCCCCAGTCAACTGATCTGGGTTTAATCCATCATCATTCTTTAGCTCACTCCACCACCCCAGTTCAGACATGGCCATATGCAAATCAGTCTGACCCTGTGCCTCATGGGAACAGTCCAGCCCGAACTGCCAAGCCATGTCTTCCCTGGACCGGAAACAAGCATCCTGGGACCGGTTTCTGGCTATTCAGCCGTCATCAGCCAGGCTAGCTTGAATCCAGTGGCAAAGTGAGCAAGGGACCCACGTCTAGGCATACCATGCCAACTTAGGGCGAACAAAGCGATACCAAAGGGGATGATGGACGGAGCGCTTGAGCTAATCAAACACTCACCCCCAGTCAACTGATCTGGGTTTAATCCATCATCATTCTTTAGCTCACTCCACCACCCCAGTTCAGACATGGCCATATGCAAATCAGTCTGACCCTGTGCCAGAAACCGGTCCCAGGATGCTTGTTTCTGGTCCAGGGAAGACATGGCTTGGCAGTTCGGGCTGGACTGTTCCCATGAGGCACAGGGTCAGACTGATTTGCATATGGCCATGTCTGAACTGGGGTGGTGGAGTGAGCTAAAGAATGATGATGGATTAAACCCAGATCAGTTGACTGGGGGTGAGTGTTTGATTAGCTCAAACGCTCCGTCCATCATCCCCTTAGTTATCGCTTTGTTCGCCCTAAGTTGGCAGGGTATGCCCAGACGTGGGTCCCTTGCTCACTTTGCCACTGGATTCAAGCTAGCCTGGCTGATGACGGCTGAATAGCCAGAAACCGGTCCCAGGATGCTTGTTTCCGGTCCAGGGAAGACATGGCTTGGTAGTTCGGGCTGGACTGTTCCCATGAGGCACAGGGTCAGACTGATTTGCATATGGCCATGTCTGAACTGGGGTGGTGGAGTGAGCTAAAGAATGATGATGGATTAAACTCAGATCAGTTGACTGGGGGTGAGTGTTTGATTAGCTCAAACGCTCCGTCCATCATCCCCTTTGGTATCGCTTTGTTCGCCCTAAGTTGGCAGGATATGCCCAGACGTGGGTCCCTTGCTCACTTTGCCACTGGATTTAAGCTAGCCTGGCTGATGACGGCTGAATAGCCAGAAACCGGTCCCAGGATGCTTGTTTCCGGTCCAGGGAAGACATGGCTTGGCAGTTCGGGCTGGACTGTTCCCATGAGGCACAGGGGCAGACTGATTTGCATATGGCCATGTCTGAACTGGGGTGGTGGAGTGAGCTAAAGAATGATGATGGATTAAACCCAGATCAGTTGACTGAGGGTGAGTGTTAGATTAGCTCAAACGCTCCGTCCATCATCCCCTTTGGTATCGCTTTGTCAATGCGGGTGTCTTGTATCGCCTTCCGGTGCGGATTCCACAGTTTCCTGCGTCTGGAGATCGTCTCCTTGACCTTTACTGGGCCGGTGAAGTAGGAGTGTCTTCCCCGCGGAGCCCTCAGTTCTTGGCCCTAATTGCTATCTCCACCTCTCGGTTCGTGCCGGCTGCTCTGCGGTATGGTCGGTTGCCCTCAAGCGCAGGACTCGTGCCACCCCGAATGTGACCCTATATCGGCGTTCTTTCCGTTTCTGCTTTTATAAGGAGATTTTCCTCACTTTCCTGCTTGTGTCGCATGTGGCTGCCATTTTGCGCCGGTGCCGTCTTCCTGTCTCTTCCCTGTGTCGCTTCTGCGCAGCTCCTCCCGGTCAGCTCTGGGACGGCAGCCAGTGGGTATGTCTCCTTTGGGGCTGACATCGGTTCTATAATGGCGGGTAGGCCTCAGCACCAACGTTCCAGGCCGTCTCAATTGCAGCAGCGAGCATTCTCTGGTGCCCCTACTCTTCAGTCCCCCTCCTCAGGGCCTCCAGTATTCACAGTTCCCAGCTGCCGCTGCGTAATAGGGATGTGGGGAGATCGCTTCTCCGCCAGGCCCACCCACTGCAGACTTGGCCCCGGTTAATTACTCGACTACCTCGCGCCTATTCCTGACGTGTCAGCCAATGCTGGCACGCAGCCTGCCTCTCTGGGAACGTTCTTGCTGGAATCACCGCCGCGGGCCTGGTCCCAGCATCGTACTCAACGGGCTCTAGGGCCTCTTCCTGCCCCCGCCCCTCTTGGGGGCCGCAGACTTCAGTGTTGGCGTCTGTTTATTTTCCTTCCCCCGCCGCGGCACTGCTCGGGCCCCGGCCCAGGCGCTTTGGGTCGTCTCGACCGCGGAGGAGTACTCTCGCTTGTGCCTTCACTTCATCGGGCCTGCCAGGTATTATCCTCCACCCAGCAGGCTCCGAACTGCTGCGCTGTGTAAATTCCTGGCAGCGTGAAGGCGCGCAGGTCGACTCCCGCGTCCCTCAGGTGCAGCGCTCACCCGGGGGCCCCGCAATGCCTACCAGGTCCCCCGGCGGTCAGCTCACTCAGCCGCTGCCCCCCTCTTCACAAAGTCCCTGCCGCCCGTAGCGATTGGGTGGCGCTATTATGTTCTGTTCTAGGGCAACGTGGGGGGGCGCTTGCTTACGGGGCCCGTTGTTTTCGCGCTCAATCGGGATCCTACCCGCGCGCACAGGTCCGCTTTCGCGCCTAATGGAATGGCACCGGCGCTTGACCCGCACCCCAGAGCCACTCCTCACCTGGGTACAGCAGTGGGGTCGAGCCCAGGGCCGTTTTCAGTCGACTTCAGGTCCCTCCAGGGTTCCGCCGCACATTCTGCCCAGCTTCTCGATCGCGGAGCTGGGGGCAGCCATTTTGAGCCGACTCGCTCCTCCTGGTGTATTGGCCCGGTTTTCAGGGACCCGGCCACGAATTCCGGACTGATGCCTTCGTGCCTGCCGCCACCTTTATTTGGGCAGCTTGTAGGGACGTAATCCAGTCCCCACGACCAGGATGGCTGTCGATGCGCTGGGCTGGCGGCCGGAGCTCTACATGAGCACGTCCGCCATCTTCCTTAGCGTAGCCACGCCCTCCTTATGACATGCACTGTTGACTCATTTTCTATATGAAACATTACCCTTTTCCTTGACAATTCTTTTCCCCATAATCATACTGCCACCAATACTGGCAAAAAACGGGAAAGCAATGCTGTAACTCTTTTTCCTCTATTTCTCTGGCCAACCTTTTGCACACCATTGTCTTTTCCAGTACATCTCATCCGCCCCATTTCCAGACGAGTCAGAATATATTTTATATTTCCACTGACCAGTTTATCCAATCATCAAGCTGCCACCCTATTATATTGTAATTGCATTTATTTAGCGTTTACTACCCTTGACGAGGTGTTGAAGTGCTTTTCAGCAGGTAGCGCGCTACTCCAAAACTCAAAAGGGATTAGTGGTGAATTAGTATAGGGAGATATGAATTTAATTTGATCGATGGACTTGTGAGTTTGTTCTTTCGATTGAAAAAGGATAGTGGACAGATAGGAAAGGGAAGGGTGTGCATTTATATAGCACTTGCTAACCATGATGAGGTGTTGAAGTGCTTTTAGGCAGGTAGCACTCTACTCCGGAACCCAAACAGGATTAGTGGAGAATAAGTATAGGGAATTATTCAATTAATTTGAGCGGTGAACATGTGAGTCTGCTGATTGGATTGAAAAGGATAGTGGACAGATAAAAGAGGGAAGGGTCTAGAAAGTTTTTTGGGAGATCCTAGCAGTAGGAGGAGGTTTGGGATGAGTTATGGGGAGGTGAAGGGGGAAATGTCAAAGGGAAGGGTTTAGAAAGGCTTGTTTGGGAGATGTGAATAGTAAAAGAGGTTTGCGATGATGCAAGGAGGGGTATAGGAGGGAAGATTCGAGATTTTGTTATTTTGGGAATCGTAGTAGTATGGGGTTTGGGATGAGTCAGAGAGTGGAGGTAGAGGATATATTGAGAGAGGTATAGGGTGAGATATAGGGTAGTGCATTGGAGATGCTGAATTAGAAGTAAAGTAATAAATATGAAGATACATAATTACATGGAAGGTTTATATGTATAAGGAAGGTTATATATGTAGATTTAAGTTGTATTTAATAAACTCAGACTTTCAAGTGTTCCTGTACTTTATGCAAATGTATTTGTTTTTATAAATACATTTTTTTTGTAATTCAATAGTGAAGGATTTGTAGATAAATAGTTATGATAAAAATGTACTTATTTATGCAATGGCCTATATACATGTTAAACATAGACTAATATGACCATAAGTAATATGTACATTTGTTAAGCAAAACTAATGAATATCTATATATTTATAAACATAATAATTATACACGTTCATGCATAGTAATACACATATCTAGGTACACATATATTGCCCAAATAAATGCTTATATGCACAGGGAAATGCTGTATATTTATATCGGAGTATGGTGGTTATGTGGGGTAGAGCCAACTCTTGAGTAGTCTTCTAAAGTTAAGGTAGTTATCCGTGGATCTTATGTTTGGGGGTAAAGTGTTCCTTCGTTTAGCTACTTGAGCAGGGAAGGATCTGCCACCTATGTTTTTTTTCTTGTATGGTGGGCTTTTGAGGCGAGGTGGCAATCTAGAGCGGATGTTTCTTTGTTGAATGTATTTGATGATTTTATTCCTGAAGAACGGTCCTGTTCTATGTATCGCTTTGTGGGTGATACAATGCAGCTTGAATGTGGATCTTGTGGTAACAGGTAACCAATGTAGGGCTTCAATGCAGGGGAGATGTGGGCTTGTGGCTTTATATGTAAGAGTAGTCTGACAGCAGAGTTCTGTATCCGTTGTAGTCTTTTCATAGTTGTTAAAGATGATTCATAGTAGAGGCTATTGGCATAATCTAGTTTAGACAAAACAAGAGAGATAGTAGCCTAGGCCTTGTGTGGAAATCCCAGGTGGGGAAAGATGTGTCACAGAGTTTTTATAGTAATGAAGCTTGATCTTGCTAGTTTGTCCTCTTCGGCATTCATTGATAGCTTGGTGTCCGTGGTAATTTCGAGGTTTCTTACTTCCTTAGGTGGTGTTCCCAGATTGTCAGGCGGTGAGTGGGTCATAATTTTTCCAATCTCCACATGTGATGATTTCTGTTTTGGAAGCATTCAATTTGAGATGGCTCCTTGTTATCCACTGATCAACGGCTCTGAGGCAACTGAAAATTTGTGAGTTTCCAATGTCTTTTGAGCTTTCCAGTTTAAGGAGTATTTGTGTGTCTTCAGCATAGTTATAGCATGTGAGGTGAAATTCATTTGTCAGTGCTGGTAATGACTTCATGTAGATGTTGAAAAGCATGGGTGAGATGATAGAGCCTTGAGGGACCCCTGCTTTTGTGAAGTACAGTTTGTATGAGAAAGGGGGAGTACGGATGACATTAGTTCTCTTTTGAAGGTAGGATGTGATCAATCGAAAGCAGTCCCTTGTATGTCGGCTTCATAGAGTCTTTGTATTGGTTGTATGTCGGAACGACGAGTTCCTTTACAACGCCTACCTGAATAACGCAGTCTCTACTACGACCGTGTCTTACCCACGACTAGCTTTACCACGATTTTCCATGGTAAAGGCATGCATGGTAAACAGCTATCCGTGGCTGAGTTTACCACCCCCCTCCTTCTCACCCTGAGCCCTAAATACACCCCCAACCTCCTTAAAACTACCCAGAACCCCCCCTAAAAACTAATCTATACCCCTCCCACCCCCTAAAAACTAACCTGAACCCCCTAAAAACTAATTCTAACCCCTCCAACCCCCTAAAAACTAACACAAAGCTTCCCACCCCCCTAAAAACTACCCCTTAAAACTACCCCAAATCCCCCACCCCCTAAAAACTACCCTGGAGAGGTGTGGTGCAGCGGCCAGGGCAGCTGACTTCGGAGCACAGGGCTCACGGTTCGATCCCCGGCTCCGGCGGCAGCTCAGCTCAGCACCATGTGACTCTGGGCAATAGCTCACTTAATTTCCACTACGGCCCCCAGCGCCTTGAGACCCGTAAGGGTGAGTAGTTTGCGCTTTACAAATACGAATTTACATTTTTTAAATATTTTATTTACAAGCCCTAAAAACTACCCCTCCACCCCCCAAAAACTAACCCGAACCCCCCCACCCCCTAAAAACAAACTCGAACCCCTCCAGCCCCTAAAAACTAACCCGAACCCCCGCCCCCTAAAAATTAACTCGAACCTCCACACCCCCTAAAAACTAACTCGAATCCCCACCACCTAAAGACTAACCCAAACCCCGGCCCCCCCGAAAAACAAACACGAACCCCTCCCACCCCCTAAAAACTAACACAAACCCCTCCCACCCCCAAAAAACTAACACGAACCCCCCAACCTGAACCCCTCCACCCCTGAACCCCTATTACCTGTTCCTGTCCGACGCTCCTCTGAACTCCGCCCTGCCCAGACACTAGACCGACTTAGCCTTAACCACGCACATGCGTGGTTAAGGCTAAGTCGTTGTTCGGGCAAGTCATCATTCGGCTTGCGTGACTCCGGAACTGGTTCCGGAGTCATTGTTGAGGATGTTTTCCCTTTGTATTAGAGTGTCATGGTCAACCGTGTCAAAGGCAGCTGAGAGGTCCAAGAGAAGTAGTGCAGCAACCCTATTCCGGTCAACTGTGTTCTTAAGGTCATCCCAGAAGGCAATGAGGGCAGATTCTGTGCCTCTTCATGGACGGAATCCTGATTGGAGTTTGAAAGTATGGAATTGTCTTCAATGAATTGTAGTATCTGGGAGAATGCTGCTCTTTCTATCGGTTTGCCCAGGAAAGGTCCATTTGTAATTGGTCTGTAGTTGTCGGGGTTAAGCCGGTCCATGTTTTTTTCTTTAGTAATGGGCGTATGTATAACTTTTTAGATCTCCTGGAAATATTCCCTTAGTTAAGGAATTGTTGATGATTCTTTTTACTGGTGTGGCAGCAGAGGTAGTTAGAAGAATTTTCTTGAAGGTTTGTGGTGGACATGGGTCAGAAGGGCTGCTGGAAAGCCTGCTTGCTTTGACCAAGTGCATACATTTATTGTGTAATATTTGTTGGAAAGAATACAGAGTCTGGGTTAGCTTACCCGTGGGGTTTTTTTGGGGGGAAAGGATTGGTGCTGGTGGTTTTTCTTTGTTTTAAATAAGAGTCCGCCGTGTCTGCTTTAGTCGTGTAATGATTTGCCAGTTTGTCTGTGAAATCAAAGCTCTTTTTAGGCAATTTGGTTTACGAAATTCAGTGAGAATTTTATAGAATTCTTTATTTGCACATTTATCAGTTTGAATAGTATTTTATCTTAGCCTTTTTGATTGCTGACTTGTATAATCTGTTAGGTTTCTGTAGGCGAAGGTTGTCTTGACTGGTGTTTGTTTTGAGCCAGGTGCGTTGCAGCTTTCTAATTTACTGTTTTATCTCTTTTAGCCCTGTATTGCTCCAAAGGGCCTGTTTCCTTTTGTTCTGTTGTGTTGTTCTTAGTGGAATTAGGATATCAAAAGCTTCCTTTAGCTACTCATATCGTTTTCAAATGGAATTTGTGGCTAGATCTGTACTGGATGTTAGTTGTGTTTCTAAGTCTTCAAAATTGAGTTTGTTCCACAGTCCATAGGTGGATACATGCAAGGTGGTTTTATGTGTGTTGCTTTGTGTTGTTTTATGGTGGAAAGCAAGCAAATGGTGGTCTGACATGTGACTGGAGTAAATGTTTGAAGGGTAACTAGTTCTGAATTTGCAAAAATGACATCTAGGATGTGTCCAGCAATGTGTGTGGGTTTGTGGATGATCTGATGTAGGTTCACTGCATCTAGGCCAGTGATCATTGATTTTGGATGGGACATATTGGGTTTGCCAACCCAAATGTTTAGGTCACCAAGAATGCATAGGTTGGTGTTTAGCTTTATAAGGTTTGAAACAGTGTGTAGAAGTGTGTCTGGGAATGTTGCACTGCTAGGTGTAGGTCTGTAAAGGAGTAGGAAGTTACAGGAGGAAGATGGTATAGGGTTTCATATGGTGAAGAGGGCCTCACAAAGTTGTATGGAGACGTGGTCAGCTTTAGTGATATTTAATGTTTGCTTAAATACAGATTTTGTATTTCCTACGAGGCTGTTGTTGGCAAGGTAGCCTCTGCTGTTTTCAGAAGGACCCGAGTCATTGATTTCTTTTTTCACTGGAATCTTTACAAGAAGAGCCCTTAATGTGAAATTGAGATAACAATATCATGCTCTAGACTTATATTGATACTGCTTGTTCCGTGACTTTTGTACCAATAGTTATAGCGATTGTTGGACTATGCACATCTCATTCATACTCTAGTAAAGAGGGAGGTTTGCATGGTGTTATTTGCCACAGCTCTGCCCTTTCTAAATCTGAAAGCGATCTACATCAGCAGATGCAGGCTTTTTAGTGGTCCTCTGCGAGCCCTTATTCAGACAATCGATGTTAAAATATTGTTGCCTCTGATTCTTCTCTTCAGTTGCCTCGATTTGAACATCAAACCTGGATCCTGTGAGCCAGACTTCATATCTGTCCCCTCAAGTTGGCATTTGAGGATATGATTGACATTTTTGAATATGTTCAACATTAAAATGGTGGTTGTTAGACCGGGCCTTTGTTGGTGTAGTCTCCCCGAACCTTTTTGGCTGCCAACCTCATGTTTTTACCTTGTTTTGCTAGCCTTTAGATTTAAGTGTGTTAGGCACTGCCGTGCAGTGTCAAAGCACTGTGCTCGTCATATATACACTGTGGATCAGTATATATATGATTGGCTGATTCGAGTTAGCTGTAAGTCCCTTGTTATGGGTTAAGACCTATATCAGGGGCATGTATCTCGAATGCGCCTCCGTGGGCCTGCCGCACTGGTTGTGCCAACCATGGAGGTAGCTCGTCGATTGTGCCACAGGTTTGCCCTGGTGGGACCTGTGTGCCTGGTTACTGTTACTCGGTTTGGCATTTATAAAGCTACGTGTCAAGTTTCTTCATGTCTCCTGCTATATTGGAGTTCTCGTTTGTGACAGGGTACGGTGTTGGGAAGAGGTTGGGTGAAGGTGTGTGTGTATGTTATCTGCAAGAGTCGTGAATGACATCGGATAGTGTGTTCAGTACGATGGTAACTGCTTCTCACATTGGATTAGCATGAGGGGGTGTAGGGAAAGGCTGTAAAGCATTATTTCCTACGGGCAGAATAGTAACAGTATCGTGTTTTGTATCGATGAGTTCGTAATGGCGAATTCTCTCCGGTAGTGGGAGGGGGTACGACATTACGGTGCTGGAAATATCACTTTGGGAAAGTGAGCATTTCGATGTTCGGGCCTCGGTGTGCCTGGCAGCCTGCCTCCTAATTCACAACTGGGTGCTAGGGGGGCAGCCACATCTGTGCATTCCTGATAGAGGGCCATAAACGAGGGGTTCATGGGAAACTACGGACCTCTGACTCTTAAGGGGCCTTTCTAGGATGGTTAGGTTGGGTGGAATTGGCAACAGCATTCCAAGGGGCAGGGTCCTGGCCCCACTAAAGAATGTGATCAAACCTCCCAGGGTAGGACGTCAGACAAGACAAAATTTAGAGAGCACCGGTGCATTTCAAACGTGACCTTCTGAACTGGTCTTATCTTCAAAGGCCATGGTGCATATAACTACTGGGTCTGCGGCCTCCAAAAGTTGAGACAATTTTGGATTTGGAACCATACTACGCTAGTTCGATACTGGGACCTTGACACAAGGAATCATTAGGGCAGGAGGGACTGCAACTGGACTATTCACAGACGTGTGGTGGTTTGGAGCTCCAAGAAGGGGACTATCACTTGGTGGATGTTGCCAGAACATTGTTGGCCGGCAGCTAAGTGCTGGCCTCCTGTCTGCGAGATCCCTGGTACACAAAGGATCTCACTGTCTCCACGAGATCGTAAGGACCGCACTGGGTGTGGCATAGACAGGTGGAAGTGATCGTGGTTGGGACAAGGACTGTCCTGACATACACCATCATCTTGCTGTGCAAGGGGAGTGTGTGTGCAAGATCAGCAGCCATCTGAGGTACCGAGACGTGAGGAGTTCGAGGAGTGCGGGGGAAGCGTGCAGAGTCCGAGGGGACTTGTGCTTCCAACCAGGGGCCTGTGCTCGCTTGTGCTCTACAGCGTGTGGTGTCTGAGGGGCGTTGTGGGAACCTGAGCTGGGAGCTGACACGGTCTCCGGCCTCCAGATTGGGAGGGCGACAGTACCTGACTTCGCGGGCTCTGTCCAAGGTCATTAGCTCCCTCTCTCTAGACCCACGCCACAGGATGCTTGGTTTTGTAAAACACCGTGATGGGACCCGAAGGGTTTTGTGCGCCTTGTTTGCATCTGCAGCTGGCTGTCGGGGGTCTGCGGCAGGTCACACCTTCGCTTGAGGGGAAAGCATTTCTCCAGACTTGGGAGCACGCCAGCTTCCTGGGTCACAACCTTTTGTCTACGGGGATATCGATCCCGCACTCATGGAGGTGCCGTTGCGCATCTGGAGGCCTACTCCGGATATGCAAAGCTAAGTTCTGGATTCTTTCTGTGTTAGGTGGTTCCGACTGCCTAGTCAAGCCGGGGCAACGCGTATCGTTGGCTGGTATAGTTGAAGACTGAGGGGCTGGGTCACGAGGAGTAGTCAAAGAACTGTGACTGTTTAACCTTTCTGCTAATGGAAAAGTCTGATAATTGCATATAACCCTAAAGTGTATATACAATGTGTACCTCATTTTGATTTGTGTGTGTGTGTGTGTGTAATACAAAGACAAGTATTTTTTATACTTAGTGTGGAGTGTTTTTGCAGCGTATTAAGTGTGTTTCGAGGGGGGTTGTTGTGCCATTAATTCACCCTCGAGACCCGAGGATCAGCCTTACTGCTCGGTGCCAAGCTACCAGAGGGTGAGCACAGGTTATTGAACAAGTGTATCGTACTCATCCTATTTGGAACAGTGGGTTCTAACTGGCTTCGATGTGTCTTAGCCAGCCCGAAATCGCTGGGTCTAACATTTGGTGATCAGCGGTGTGGATAGGATGTGGGTTGGCACAAACCCTAGCAACACAGTGGTTCGCTACGACTCCAGTGTACAATAGTTTTCTTACCTTGAGGTTTCTTTCTGTGTGGCCATTCTAGTTTGGAAACCTGTCGGTGTTCTCAACAGTCGTGTCTAAGTTGGGGGAACCAGCGGATGTACCTGCAGTAGGGGAGTTTTGGAAGTTTGAGCCAGATATGTTGGAGCCTTATACAGTACCCCAGCTCAAATGGTTCTGTAGAGACCTGAAATGTTGTTTTAAAGGCCTCAGTAGGAAGTAGGAGCTGCAAAAGGCATTGAGGGCCTGGCTGGAGGCCAGAGGTACAGCTGAGGATCTTGGGTAGGGTGAGGTAGTGGATACTGAGGAGCTGGAGCTGCCGTAGGGGAGCGTAATACTCTCTAGGTCGGGCAGTAGTGACCTCTCTAGAAGTCTGTGCCCAGATGAGCTGGAGGACCAGCGGAATGAAAGAAAGCACAAGTTCGAGCTGGCCAAACTTAGGTGGGAAAGTGAGAAGGCCAAGGTGGTGATAAAGGAAAAGAAAATGATGTTCGCTCAGGAGTTGAGCCTGAGAGAGCTGGACATAAAAGCCAGGAGGGCAGAGACCAGCACAGATATTGGCAGCATTTCATCTGTGTCTTCGGATAAACAAGTTCACATACCTACAGGGCTGGTGCCTGATTATGGAGTGGGGAATGACACAGAACGGTGGTTTGGGGCCTATGAAATTGCTTTACAAATGCACAGGATCCCTGAGGGGAAGTGGGGGGGGGGGGGCGGGTTTGTGGAAACATATTCCACCAGAGGGGAGGGACAGCTTGTTGGCCCTTGCAGAGGGTTACCGGGTGAAGTATTCTGTCCTGCAGGAGGCCTTGGTCAGGATGTTTTGCAAGGTGCTGGATGGTTCGGTGAAGGGCAGTAAGGTGGTGGACTACAAGGGGATGTACAATCTGATTGTGCAGGAGCACATGCTTAGCCTTTGTTCTACCGAGCTATGCCAGCCCTTGATTGTTAAGAAGCTTTCTGATCCTAGAGAGCTTGCTAAGGATGCGGACTGCTGGGTTAAGACCTGAGTCCGCAAACAGGTGTCTGGGGGGGATCCCGTCAAAGGTGGGTTGGGTCCCCCTCAGAAGAAGGAGGGGATGGCAGGAATAAGAGTAAGGAGGTCTGTCTAGGCCCCCAGTCTCCGGGTAAGGATTCCCAACCCCCTGGTGATAAGCAGCGGGTCCCTACAGGTAAGCCTGCAGGTAAGGCCCCTCCCTCCCCCCGGTGCTATGCTTGTCAGCAAGAAGGGCACTATTGTGGGGATCCCAAGTGTCCTAAGTGGGCTCTGTCCCCCACTGGTGCGCAGACACTGGGGGGTGGCGGGGGTTGTGCTTGGGGAAGAAATGAGCACGGACGATGGTGGAGAACCATCGGGCATAACCCTAGTGTCTCTGGGGGACAATAAAGTTGTCCAGAGAACCGTCATGCCTAATAATACTAGGAATTACAGGCAGTGGGTGACCATTAATGGGCATTGGGTGCAAGCTCTGCGAAGCACCGGGGCTAATATGACGACCGTCAGGTGTCATCTGGTGTCTGCAGAGCAGGTTGTTCCTAACGTGGTTCACCAAGTGGTTGCAGCTGACAACAGTGAGAGCCTCTTTCTAGTGGCACAGGTCCCCTTTGAGTGGGGGTGTTCTCCAGTACCTCGAGGATAGCCGTGAGCCCGTCTATGCCTGTGGACTGTCTGCTCGGCAATGACCTGGAACATACCTCCTGGAGGGAGATGAAGCTCCAGTTGCACTTGGCTATGTTGGTACTGCCTGAGTGGGTGTGCCTGACCACACGGACAAGGGCGGCACAGGAGGATGGTCAGAAGGACCCTGAGCCTGAAATAGTGGCTCCGGTCCCAGCCAGGAAGAGAAAGGGCAAGGGTCGTGGGAAACCTTCCCCTGAGCTTCCCTTTGGCCAGCAGGAGGCTGACACTGAGTGGGGAGCCTCCGGTACCTATTGGGGAAGATGTGGCTGAGCTGGGGAACTTGACTGAGCTGACCAATTGGCAGCAAGACGGAGGTCCCTCCAGGGAGGAGTTCTTCGTGGTGCAGAAGGAGTGCCCTACTCTTGTGGGCCCTTGGTGGCAGGCTGAGGCTCAGGCAGCTGGTGTAACCTCTGAAACTCACTGGATTTATTCTGAGAATGGTCTCCTGTATAGTAAGCCTAAGGTTGCTGAACCAGGGTCCTCCCGTGTGTTGGTGGTACCCCAGTGTTTCAGAGCCTTCCTGTTGGGTTTGGCTCATGATGTGTCGCTGGCAGGTCATTTAGGTCAGGGAAATACCTTTGATAGGCTTGCCGCCCACTTCTATTGGCCCCAGACGAGGAATGCCTCTGACGCTTTCTGTCGGTCCTATCCGACCTGCCAGGCGAGCGGCAAGACGGTAGGGAGGTACAAGACCCCCCTGCATCCGTTTCCTGTCGTGGGCACCCCTTTTGAGCTGATGGGCCTTGTGGGACATTGTGGGGCCTCTGGATCCCAAGACTGCCATGGCAGGGCATGCTGTGGCCATAGAAAAAGGCTGTAGCAGATGCCGCCGCCGTTTAGCACCTCTGTCCCGTCTGTACACCTTGTGCCATACACCATGGCATGCATGGCACATAGTGCACACAAGACAGTGCCAGAGATGGGAACCACATGTGCAACAGGTTCATCCTGGTCTTGGTGGACCATTCCACCCGATACCCAGAAGCGATCCACCCGAGGATGGTAATGGTGGCAGCGGTGGTCCTGGTACTGTTGGGGATCTTTACCTGCGTGGGTTTCCCCAAGGAGGTGATCTCTGACGGGGGGACCAACTTCATGTCGTCGTACATGAAGGCCATGTGGAAGGAGTGTGGGGTATCCTACAAGTTCTCCACCCCCTACTATCTCCGAACCAATGGGTTGGTTGAGAGGTTCAACCGAACCCTGAAGGGCATGATTATGGGTCTTTCAGACCCAATGAGGTGTAAGTGGGATGTCCTCTCGCCATGTCTTTTGTTTGCCTACAGGGAGTTTCCGCAGAAGGGGGTTGGCTTTAGCCCATTTGAGCTTCTGTATGGGCACCCTGTGAGGGGTCCTCTCAGTTTGGTGAGGGAGGGCTGAGAGCAAGCTCCCAAGAAAGCCTCCCCAGGATGTATTCAGATATGTCCTGGCCTTCCGTAACCAAATAGACCGCTTCAGGAAGCTTGCTCAGGCGAACCTGGAAGCTATTCAGGATGATATGAAATGATGGTATGACCAGAATGTCTCTCTGGTTGAGTTTCAGCCTGGTCACAAAGTGTGGGTTATGGCCTCTGTAGTGCCTCGTGCTCTACAGGACAAGTGGTCCCGGCTATTTGAGGTGAAGGAGCGCAAGCGTGTCGTCACCTATTTGGTGGACTTGCAAACTCCTAGAAATCCTTTGTGGGCCATGAATGTGAATCGCCTCAAGCTACATTTTGAGAGTAGTGAGTTGACCATGTTGTTGGTAACGGATGATGGGGTGGAAATGGAGACTGAACCTCTCTCTCCCGGACCTCCTGTCTTTCTTTGAGCAGGATGGGTCAGTAGAGGTGGTGCGTCTCTCCCCTAGTCTGACTCAGGAGCAACAGGGAGACTGCTGCCTATTGCTAGAGCAGTTTGCTCCCTTGTTCTCGTTCACCCCCGGGATCACTCATTGGTGCATTCATGATATTGATATGGAGGATAGTCTACCTGTTAAGCATAAAGCTTACAGGTTGTCAGATAAGATAAGCATAGCATCTGGGAAGAGGTTTCCAAGATGCTTGCTCTTGGGGTGATTTAGCCCTCCAACAGCCCTTGGTCCAGTCCTGTGGTATTGGTGCCCAAGGTTGCTCTCCCGGTGTGGCTCCTGAACTCCGGTTCTGTGTGGACTATTGTGGGCTCAACGCCATCTCTCGAACTGACGCGCACCCCATTCCCCGAGCGGATGAACTTATTAATCGGCTAGGAGTGGCCAAGTTCCTCAGTACCTTTGATCTTACATCCAGGTACTGGTAGATTGCCATAACTGATGCCAGTAGGGCATTTCCAGTTTCGAGTTATGCCTTTTGGATTGAAGAACACACCTGCCACCTTTCAGAGTTTGGTCAACCAGGTCTTCGCGGGGCTGGAGAACTTCAGTGCTGCTGTCTTGATGACATTGAGGTTTCCAGCTCCAGTTGGGAAGATCACTTGGACCACCTCTGGCAGGTACTGAGGGCACAACAGCATGCTGGACTCACTATCAAGGCCAGTAAGGGCCAGATAGGGCAGGGGTCTGTGATTTACTTGGGACACCAAGTAGGGCGCGGCAAAGTGGCGCCGCCACAACCAAAGATTAAGACTATTCTGGCATGGGCAACTCCCCAGACACAGGTGAGAGCCTTTTTAGGTCTCACTGGATCCTACAGACGATTTGTCAAAGGGTACGGTACCATTGTTACCAACTTGACGGAGCCGACTTCGAAGAAGCAGCTGTGTCGGGTGATCTGGATGAAGGCATGCCAGGTGGCGTTCGACACCGTGAAGAAAGCCATGTGCGCGGTCCCGTGCTCAAGGTGCATGAATTCTCCCAGGAGTTTGTGGTACAAACTGATGCTTCACAGCATGGCATGGGGACTGTTCTGTTACAGCTCAATGAGGAGGACCTGGTTGAACCGGTTGCCTTCCTTAGACGGAGGGTACTTCCCAGGGAACAGAGGTGGAGTGCCATTGAAAGGGAAGCCTTTGCTTTGGTCTCGGCACTGAAGAAGCTGAGGCCTTATTTGTTTGGGACTCTTTTCCGGGTTCAGACGGACCACAGGCCCCTCCGATGGTTAATGCAGATGAGGGGTGAGAATCCTAAACTATTGAGATGGTCCATCTCCCTACAAGGAATGGATTTCACAGTGGAGCATCGGCTGGGATCTGAGCACACCAAAGCGGATGGTCTTTCCAGATTCTTCTGCCTTAGTGATGAGAACTCCCCTGACATGGCTTAGTTCTCCCCTACTTTCTCCTGAGGGTTGGGGGGGTGGAACGAGTGTTATACCAGGCCTTTGTTGGCATGGTCTCCCCTAACCTTTTTGGCTGCCGACCTCATATTTTGACCTTGTTTTGCTAGCCTTAGGACTTGAGCATGTTGGCACTGCCGTGCAGTGTCAAAGCGCTGTGCTCGTCATATATATACTGTGGATTGGTGTATTTATGATTGGCTGATTTGAGTTAGCTGTAAGTCCCTTGTCATGGGGTAAGACCTATATCAGGGGCATGCAACTTGATTGCACCTCTGTGGGCATGCTGCACTGGTTGTGCCATCCGCGGAGGTAACTCATCAATTGTGCCACAGATTTTCCCTGGTAAATCCTGTGTGCACGGGTTAGTGTTACTCTGTTTGGCATTTATAAAGCTATGTGCCAAAGTTCTGCATGTCTCCTTCTACATCGGCGTTCTCCCTGGTAACAGGGTGCAGTGTTGGGAAGAGGTTTGGCAGGTGTGTGCAAGAGTAGTGATTGACACCGAATGATATCTTCGGTACGATGTGGCCCACTTCTCGCATTGAATTAGCATGAGGGGTGTAGGGAAAGGCTGTCTAGCATTATTTCCTACGGGAAGAATAGTAACAGTATGGTGTTTGGTATCGATGAGTTCATAATGGCAAATCCTCTCCGGTAGTGGGAGGAGGTTCGACATTACGGTGTTGGAAATGTCACTTCGGGGCTCTGTGTGCCTGGCATCCTGTCTCCTAATTCACAACTGGTTGCTAGGGGGGCAGCCACATTTGTGCAGTCCTAATAGGGGGCCATAAACGAGGGGTTCATGGGAAACTGCAGACCTCGAACTCTAAGGGGCCTTTCTGGGATGGTTAGGTGGTGTGGAATTGGCACCTGCATGTCTTGTGATCAAACCTCCCGGGGTAGGATGGCAGACAGGAAAATGTTTAGAGAGGGCCTGTTCGTTTTAAAGGTGGTTTTGTGAACTGAGCACATTTTCAAAGGCCTTGGTGGGTATAACTACAGGGGCTTCAGCCTCTGAAAGTAGAGACACTTTTGGATTTGGAACCATACTATGCTGGTTCGATACTGGGATACGAGGAATCACTAGGGCAGGAGGGACTGCAACTGGATAATCTGCAGACTTGTGATGGCTTGGAGCTTGTTGTGCTCCAAGAAGGAGACTATCACTTGATGGATGTTGCCTGGACATTTCTGGCCTGTGCCCACTGTTGTGGCCTGGGAATCGAATTACTCTCCAAGGGCCGGTGAGCTGGCCTCCTGTCCACGAGATTCCAGGGACAAAAAGGATCTCACTGTCTCCACAAAATTGTTAGGACCTTACTGGGTGCGGGGGAGACAGGCGGAAGTGATTGTGGTTGGGACAAGAACTGTCCTGACATGTACCATCATCTCGCTGTGTAAGGTAAGTATGTGCGCAAGATCTGCAGTCATTTGAGGTGCAGAGATGTGAGGAGTTTGAGGAATGCGGGGCAAGACTGCAGTGTCTGAGGGACCCGTGCTTGCAACCAGAGAACTTGTGCTCGCTTGAGCTCCAGAGCGTGTGGTGTCCGAGATGCGCTGGGGAAACCTGAGCTGCGAGCTGAGACTGTCTTCGGCCTCCAGATCGGGAGGACGACAGTACCTGACATTGCGGCCTCTGTCCGAGGGCATTGGTTCCCTCTCCCCGGACCCATGCCATAGGGCGCTTTGTTTTGGAAAACACCGTGACGAGACCCGAGGGTTTTAGTGTGCCTTGTGAGCATCTGCAGCTGACTGTCTGGCTCTACAGCAGGTCACACCTCTGCTTGAGGGAGAAGCATTTCTCCAGACTTGGGAGCGTGGCAGCTTCCTGGTTCACAACCTTTTGTCTAGGGGGGGTGATATTGATCCCAAGAGGTCTAATCCAGATAAACAAAACTAAGTACTGTTTTCTTTCCGTGGTAGGTGGTTCCGGCTGTTTAGCCAACAGGGTTCCAGCCAGGGCATTGTGTATTGTTGCCTGGTGTAGTTGAAGACTGAGGGGCTGAGTCACGAAGTGTAGTCAAAGGACTGTGACTGTTTAAACTTTCTGATAATGGGAAAGCCCGACAATTGCATATAACTGCAAAGTGTATATACGATTTGTGTTTAGTTATGATTTCACTAGAGAAGTCTGACAATTGCATATAACTGTAAAGTGTATATACAATGTGTATCTCGTGTGTGTGTGTGTGTGTGTGTGTGTGTGTGTGTGTGTGTGTAAGTGTAAAATACAAAAACAAATGTTTTTCAACATACGATGTGGAGTCTTTTTGTAGCGTACGCAGTGTGTTGTGAGGGGGGGTGTTGTGCCGATACTTTACACTGAAGCCCTGAGGATAAGCCATACTGCTCGGTACCAAGCTACCAGAGGGTGAACACAGGTTATCGGACAAGTGCATTGTACTCATCCTATTTGGAATGGTGGATTCTGATTTGCGACGATGCGTCTTAGCCCGAAACCGCTGAGTCTAACAGTGGTTGATTAACTTTTTGCTTGGGAAAACCTACTTTTTGTGTGATCTACATGGCTTTTTTGATTTTATTAGACTAGATGTACTGGCCTAATTTGACTCTGGATACTTGAGCACTGCTAATCTGTTCCTACTGCATGGGATATGACCCTTAAACATGGAGAAAGATTGTCATATTTTACTTTTAAGTTACGCTTTTAAACAATGCTGCAGTAAAATGACACCGGAAGTTCACCAGTGGTGTAAGCTAAATGTCCCATGTGGGATGCAGTGTAAATTTACACCACTGATGAGAGTGACTTTAAAAGTCTATCCTACGAACTGCCATTGCAGCCCTGAGCTCCTGTGGTTAAAGCTGCTGCAGCAGCCCTCTCTGAGGGCCACAGGGCATGCAGAGGCTACTGGGCAAAACCGTGGGGGTTGAGGACTTTTACTCCTGTTGTCCTGGGGCTGTAGCTAATGTGGGTCCTGAGCAACTGAGCCAAATACCCCTTCTACACTTGACTTTCAGTGGTAACTGTGGTTGAGCACTTAAGACTCCCTCTGAGGGATGTAGATACAGGTGAGCGAATACGACTCATAAATCAAAGTGTAAACAGTATGAGCAATAAATCAATATCCAGCCTAATACTCGCTTTTATAGAGAAAAGAAGTATTTTTATTTCTAACTACACATGCAAAGGTGTATAACTCAAAAGCAATAACACAATCCCCCTTGAGGTCAGGGCTCTGGCAGTTGTCATGCAAATCCCTCTCCCAATCGCCTTGATATAACAGGTTTGTGGTTATTCCCTATTCACTCATAGCAGCATCCAGGGAATGCAAACTGTTAGGCTGTACTCAAGAGCTCTCCCTTTAACTCTTAAATAATTAGTCAACAGTGTCTATGGTGCTGCAACACCGTTAGCAGCAAGTCCCCCGGGGCCCAAAAGGCCCAGTTCCAGTCTTACCCGCTCTGGCAGTATGGCAGTGTACATCAGTGCAGCAAGTGCCCTCTCCACAGGCGCTCACGAATCCGTCTCCTTTATGGTGAATTTGAGCCGCTCGCAATGGACACAGCAGCACCCAGCCGTGCAGTCTCTCTCTGTCGAGCAGCACTGACGGTCCATTCCACTGATCAGAGCTGTTCCCGCTCGGTAGACAGAAAGGTAAGTTGGGTAGGTTGCTGGTTATCTAGCTCCCGACCGGAGCTCAAACGAGGGTACGACTTCCTCTGCGGCATCTCCATGAGCCTCGGGGACTTCGTCAGGTGCAGATCACAGCATGCAAGCTCAACTCGCTGGTCACAGTAGTCTCCTCTGGTTCGTGCGACAACCTGAACTTTAGGCCAAAGTGTTACCGGCAGCCCCTCCTGATCTACGGGGTTGCTGTGGTAATCACGATCTGGGCACTGACTCTCCTGATGCGATCACCCTCACTATGGCATCCCATCAACCTCACTATGGCATCCCCTCCTGGAATATATGGGTTCGCTGATTTTGGCAACCACAAGTCCTGAGCTTCTGGCCCAAAATCGGTTCTTCAGTGACCACTGCTGGCATACTGGGTCACTGTGGTGCAGCCGGGTGGCCCGATGCTTCCCCCACAATGTTTCCGATACAGCTCAGAACAACGCGGCACTCTCCAGGCAAATGAGGGTCGCAGAGCCGATACGGCACACGGGCAACAGCCTGATTAGTCCACAGCCTCACATCTCGCTCAGGGAATCCTCATGCAGGGCTTCTCACTGGAATATGCTCCCTCAAACGCTCTCCTCTCCCTCACAGGGCACATTGATCTTGGCAAATAGGCAGGCGATGGTGCTCCAGGTCAGGTGATCTCGGTGTCTTGGGTGATGTCCCCTCAACCAGCACAGAGACTAGCAGGCCATGGCCCCCAGTCCTGGTCACATGCAGAAGCCTTGCAGAGCTTCCCCTTCTCACACAGCCAGTTTGCGTGCTTGGCAGATGACAAATGTTTGGGTACTCATCCTCCCCTTCTTAGAATCCTTTTCCAGACACCAAATATGAATTGTGGTCCAAGTCTTTGAAGTTTTATGTTGGGATTCAGCTTCTTTTGAAGAAGACACTTCTCTCTTCTTTGCTACTGATAGATGTGTGTCACAGCAGGCATGACTCAGAAGCTGATTGACCCACAACACAATTCATGGGAGTGACCAGAGTTCCCACCTGGATGTCAATCACAGTGAGATGTGCATCAAAAGGTTAATCCCGAGCTCTCAGCACTACTCTTTATGATTCCCTTACCTGCCCCATCTCCCTTCCTGAGATGTGTCCAGGCTCCTGACTTGTGATATGTCACCGAATCAACGAGCAGTCTTTTAAAGTGTAAAAGGAGTCTCTTCATTTTCCCTCCAGTGTCTGTCCTACCCAGGTCACATGAATGCAGCAATATACAAACCTGATCATTAAACAGTATGCCACCACCACCACACTCATGCTGCATAAAATTCTAGTGAAGGTGGTAGCATTATGGCTTTGTCTGCCCCTCCTGGTCCAACAAGACCGCAATCCTGGAGACAGGCCTATGTCATGGCGCAAACGCATTATCTGTGTTCACCTAAAAAATCAGCACTATGCATCTAGAAAGCAATACAGTTGGGCACTTAGGGCAGGGGTACATGTCTTTACCATGCAGAAGTTTTTTCCGTCCCAACAAGCCCTGGACACAATTTTGGCATGTTCAAAGAAAACCTATGTTTGACGTGAATAAGTCATCCAGTAGTAGTGCCTTGTAGTCCATGAGTTCCGGGTACGTAATGTCAAAGTGAAACAAACCTAATATTTGGATTAGTATTATAGTGATGGAATACGAAAAGCTTCTTTTTTAAAATAGGTTTTTCTATGGTAAAAGTGTACTTGTGAATTTATGCCAAGTCCCCTTTGGAAATAACTACAGACGTTATCTGTGCACCATATAAAGATTAACAAAAAGTTTATTTACTATTCAACATAGATGTTTGTAAAATAGGCTCCGTCTGAAAGCCTGGACAGGAGTTAAACCACATACGACTAGGCAGTGGCGGCTCCTCCATTGGGGCGTGGTGGCGGTGCGCGGTCCTGCTCGAGGGCAGGGGGGAGTGGCTTGCCCAATGTTATGGGCCCTGACTGTTTGGTCAGCCCCAGGGCCGACCCAAGCAGTCATGCACACTCCATTTTCTCTATGCAGCCTACATAGAGAAAATGGCCTCCCTACTGGCGCCCGGCTGGGACGCTCTCCGCTGCGCCGCACCAAACACAACGCTGCCATTGCAGCGTTGTGATTGGCTTAGGGAAGCAGGAGGAGGGAGGCTGCCTAAAACGCGCCAGGAGCAGCAGGAGCTGAGGCGGCGGCGCCTGATGCGGAGGAAGGTAAGTTTATTATTTTATATTGATTACCGTACCGTTCCCCCCCCCCCCCCCGCAAACCCACCCGCCCATTTTGCCGGCCGCGACTGCATATAGTAAGTACTGTGTATCTGTGGACTGGAAACTGTATTTGTTAATAGTTAATATGCTACAGTGCAAGGCAAAGTCAGTCCTGCCCGACGTGTTTCGTTTCGTATTTGTTGCGTCCCAGTTCGTTTTGCTACTAAATATATTCTAATCTTGTCCCGACAATGCTTGGTGCGTATCAAAAATAGTTGTGGCCTTTTATAACCCAACGGGTGTCACGTGTTTATTTATGTAAGTGGTGTGAATGCCATGAGAGCCGACTGTCAACAGGTCACACACAAAACGTATTATGTGTAAGAGACTACTAAAACGATTTGTATAATGGTGAATTAGATGCTATATGATTTGGACTGTATGGGTTTCTCAGAATTGCAAGAGTATTCCGAAATATAAGACAACGCGCTGACCGTGACACGGGTGTCCCTGCGTGCTTCCTTGAATTATTCAATGTCTACGTTTTCAACTCAAGCCGTGCTAACAAATGTAAAAATGCTATTAGCTATGTCACACGTCGAAAAGAAATCAGAACTCCGTGCACGTTTATCGAATGTTGGTAGCTTTGCCTGTGTTTTCCAAAAAAGCTTGTTCCATCTGCTCAGAGCAGTGACGCCGCTATCTTATCGACCCTGGAAGCAGTTTCACCCCCGGCAGGTGGGGAGGTGTTCCTCCATGGAAGGAATCCCCAGGCCTCCTCAGTGAAAGGAAGCGTTACCGCGGCTGCCTTTGTTTCAAGCCTCTGTTCCCAGCTGGGTGCGGTAACAGAGGCGCACCCGCAGCGTAGTGGGGACTGTGGAAATGCCCCAACCCCTTCCCAGCTACAGACTCCTGCTCCACTAGCTGCAGGCCTCCTCGTCGTGGGTTTCCACTCCCCAACTACAGACCTCGCCTGCCACAGGCACAGTTCTTCACTGGCATAGGCCCCTTCAAGCACAGGGCTCCCCGTCCCGGTGCCAAAGTTTGCTGGGTTAGAGGGTCCTGGTTGGGCTTCCGTGTTAGAGCCGGCAGAGGGAGAAGTGGGGGTGCCCGTATTGGCCTGGTTTTGAGTTATTCTTACAAACCAGGGGCGCGTGAGAGTTTGAGAGCATTGGGTGCTTCTGAGCAGTTAAGATGGAATGGCGTTTAAGGTGGCACGCACCTGGCACGAGCAGCTCCGCCTGAACAAAACTCTCTCGAAGTGTTCTTGTTACGCACTCTAGGACTCCCTACCTTGCTGTTACTTTTAGAGGGAGATTCTATTTCTTAAGATATTCCCTTTTGCGATTTGTTAGTCTTTCACCACTAGTTACTAAATGATGCTACCTCGAAGACACAGTCCTCAGAGTGGTTGACACCTTCCTGCTTTCTCAAATTTGCTTGAAAATGCACCATTTGGCCACTCTTCTTTCAAAATTTTCACGGGGGAAAACCCCCCGAACCCCCCTTAGGTGGTTCGGGCTTGCTCGCCCCAGTGCAGTACGACAATTGTTCTACACCTGACCATTTTCAAATGTCACCATCCGCCACTGCGACTAGGTTTTCCCTACTCCAGGAATAGTGATTACGTTTGGCGATTTATGAAAATGTGTTCCTGGGAGAAAACATTACGCTTAGCTTACTGGTTGGAAATCAGGGATGACTTAACTGTAAGTCATTAACTTACAAGTATCTTGAAATGTGGTACAGAGGAGTAGACAAGGATAGAAGGTTGTGTTTCATATACAGGATTTTGGTGTGTAGGAGTCCTTTAAATGTTCCTTGTCCCAATCCAACGTGTCTCTGCTATGAGTAAGAGTAACTTGGATTGAGAACCAGCCATGACCGGTTTTCAAGTGGAGTTTCCTCGTTGCAAAAGGAAATCCCCTGTCTGGCATTTTGAAAGACTCTCTCTGGGTGAAGTTCTCTGGGATTGTTCATCAGAAATCAAGCAGATGTACCGGGAAAAGTAGGCTGGGTTGGGCATGCAAACTTTCTTAGGATTGAACACAGAATTCACCAGTCACAGACTAGTGTAATACATAAGAAACTCCAACACCACAATATTGAAAGTATGGTCTTAACAATTGTATCTATAAGTGCTTCACTATCAAAAGAAATATTAAGGGAAATCAAATGCAACTTTAAAAAAAATATATATTTATATATATATATATATATATATAAATATATATATATATATATAACCCAAATAAATTCAGTTTTACGTACAGCAACACCTGAAAGTCTGAATTTTTCAATCTATACTTGCACATATGGAACTTTGTGCAATACAATTTTATTTCTTTATTATTTTCCTTTATACATGTATACCCTTTTTTATATATATATTCTATATATTTTATTACTTTACTTCTACTAAAGAAAGAAAAAAATAAGCCCCGCTTCTCTAACTACGTGTTAGAGATCCAAGACCCCAATAGTCAAACCTATAGAGACATAACCGACTTACTACAAATGTTCACTACCTACTATTCTACTTTATATACAACACGGAGCCAACAACCGATGAACTTGACTCCATATTTGGGGGACGTGGCCCTCAGATGGCTAGGTGACACGCAAAGAGAATTTTGATCTGCACCTCTGGAGGAGGATGAGATTCGCACTGCAATAATGAAGATGAGCTCTGGACGGGCTCCTGGGCCATATGGCCTACCGGCTGAATTCTACAAGGCTTATGTGGATCAGCTCACCCCCATACTAAAAAGTGTATATGATGAGGCAAAGGAGACTGGTGTTCTTCCTCCGACCATGAGGGAAGCGATGATCACCTCGCTACTGAAACTTGGAAAGCCAGCCAATAAATGCAACTCATGTAGACCACTGTCCCTGATAAACTCCAAAGCTAAAATCCTCGCTAAGGTGTTGTCTAATAGGTTGAGTTTTCTAATGGAGGAAGTGGTACTACCTGACCAAGCATGTTTCATCCCTGGGCGAGCGACATCCCACAATCTCTTAACCCTCTTCTCTGTAATGCAGGACATTGACCCGGAACTGGCAGCCGTGACGGACCTTCTCGTCGCCACGAATGCCTTTGATTCAGTCGAGTGGGACTACCTAATAGGAATCCTACAACGAATGGAAATGCCAATTGGCTTCCTTTCGTGGATGAAGTTATTGTACAGCCTACCGAGAGGTAGAATCCTCATAAATCGGGTAAGTTCACAACCCTTTTCAATAACACGAGGTACACGTCAGGGATGCCCATTATCCCCTCTTTTATTTGCACTATCTATCGAACCCCTGGCGGCCAAGTTGTGGCAACACCATCAGGAGCGGGCCCTCTGCTACCCCACACGACATATCCTAATTTCCCTATATGCGGATGACGTCACATTGTACATCAGAAACCCGCATGTAAATTTAAATCCCATACTGAGGGAATTTATCGCCTTTGGCGAACTGTCAGGGATACATATCAATTGGGAAAAATCACAGATATTCCTACTTGCAGAAGCCGCTGAGCCGTTCTCATTGGATTATCCCATAGAATGGTGTGCTGCGGAGGTCAAATACCTGGGAATCAAAATCACCAGAGATAGTGCAGAATTAATACAACTCAATTATGGTGCAGCATTAACATCCATAACTGATTCTATTACACGGTGGATATCCCTGCCATTGACAATGGCGGGAAGAATTTCCCTAATTAAAATGGTAGTACTTCCCAAGCTACTATACTTATTCATAAATATACCATACAATCCCAAGCGAAATTTTTTTTTGCAGCTCTAAAAACACATTCAATTCGCCTAATATCGGGAGGCAAGCAGCCTAGGTTGAAATGGGACGTACTCGCTAGGCTCTTTTTACAAGGAGGTTTTGAAGTTCCCAATCTAGAACTATACTATATTTGTGCTCAAGCACACTATGCGGTATATTGGTTCCACCCACCCCCTTATATGCCACATATTGCTGTGGAACAGGGCTACATGGATCCGATCCCACGGACGGGGACCATAACTATCGTACCCAAAATAGGAGGTGCAAATCCCACGACGGTGGCGTGCACCACAGCAGCCTGGCGACGCATAGCGGAGACACTAAACGCTCCAATGCTATATTCGCCCCTAATGCCTCTTACTTATCCCCCAGAATTACCGGTGATCCAAGAATCAAGCTGCAAACAATTATTCTGCAAGACGAAGATACTAAGCTGGGGGGACCTTTTATATAGATGGGACTTTCCGGACACGAGACCAATTTTTGGGCAATGTAGACCCCACGCTAATGGATATATATTTATACGTTAGAATAAGACAGAGCATCCGGGCAGCCACACCCACTTTTCCACAAGAGCCTCCAGCCTTGACCCCCTTACATGCAATCTTACAATCTGCAAGACCTGCACACGCTGTCTCACTATTATATCATACAGTACAAACATCTCGTACACATGGACAGGTCGCAGCGCGCGTGCAGTGGGAAGCAGAGCTAGGAATTAATGTACTGGAGAAACAGTGGGAATACTGTTGTATACAAACAGGGCAGATATCTGCTAGCAGTCGTCTGCGCATTATCCACTTCAAATTTATTCACCGCACATATTATACGCCAGTTAAATTGCACAAATTCCGAATAAGAGATAATGATAGATGTGGGAGTGACCGTGCGGACTTCTTGCATGGGACTGTGACATAGTCAATAAATATTGGATACATGTTTTTAATGCAATGGCCCGAATGATAACAGCTCCGCTACAAGCATCCCCGCTAATAGCCCTGATGGGATACATTGAGAAGGTAAAAACAGCATATAGAAAATATGCTGCACTGAGATTTCTCCTAGCTAAGCGTAGAGTGACCTTTAGATGGGGACGGGGAAGAGCCCCCAAGTTTAAGGAGTAGCGTCAGGATATGTTATTTGGCAGGAATAAATGCTAACATATGCGGAATTACTTTCACCCACATCCCGACCGAAGGACATATGGGACCCATTGAAAACATATCTGCTAGCCAACCCCTTAGAGGAGCCCAGTCTCCCACTGTCATGATATGCAGTAGATACTTGCTCGCCTACAGTATTGAATTAAGAAAGACGACAGCCCCCACCCACCATGAATGCTGATATGTAACTAGAGGCGGGATACTGCAGACATACAGACAGGTAAGCAACTAAAATGGAAGGGGGAGGGGTATACAGGGAAGAGGGATGATGCGTTTGAAATAACCAAGGGGCATAAAACTTATAGATGAATCGGAATATATCAAGCGATTCTTTATTTGTGGATGATATAATGTATGTAAGTTACACGAACCACTGCATGGAACTTGTACTTTTGTTAGATGCTATGTAAATAAACAGAAATTAAAAAAAAAAATTAAGAAAGAAAAAAACAAAAAACTTTCAACTCCCTGCAATGCACTACTGTGTCTCATCCTATACCTTTCTCAATATAACCTCTACCTCCACTCTCTGGCTCATCCCAAACCTCATTCTTGTACCATGATCTGCCTAAGATCCTTTCTTGACTCTTTCCTCCTCTGTCCCTCATTGACCCACCCCAAACCTTATTTTACTACTATGATCTCCAAAATAACCTTTTCTAGACTTTTCCCTCCTCTCTCCCTCCTTTTACTGATCCCAAACCTCATCTAGCTAATATGATCTTCCAAATAACACTATCTAGACTCTTCCCTCCTCTATTCCTCCTTTATCATATTTAATCAGACTAACAGACTCACATGTCCACCATCAAATTAACAACTTATACTTCCGTATACTAATCCACCACTAATCCTTTAGGGTCTGGAGTAGCATGCTACTCACCAAAAAGCGATTCAACGCCTCGTCGGGGGTAGTAAGCTCTATAAAAATACAATTACAACACAATTACTGTACAACATACACCACCGTAAACTAAACCCACTGAAACCGAATTGCTACTCATAGTCCCTCTGAACAGCTCCATTCCAATGGAACACTGGCTACACTCTGTGTCTACACTAGACCGCTATATGTAGATCATAAATTACACAAACTTGCTAGAGTTCCTACTGGACAGGAAACTCAAACTCTACTCCCACTGAAATGTCCTATCTAAAGGGGCCAGTCCAGTTTAGCCCAGTAAAAGGAATCAAGGACCTGAAGGCTTAAATAAAGTGACTCAATTGCTAGTATACTCGCCTTGCCCCGCTACAGATGCAAAGAAATTCGACTTCTGTGCGCATTCAAGTAGCAATCAATTGATGTGAGATGCTAATCCAAACTAGCCTGCATTATTTTGAAAACCCTCCAGTCTGACGTTGTAAAATATCTGACTCTGAAGCTGACCGTCTCTGGCAGCCAACGCCCTACATAGAGAAACTGCAGCACTCAAAAATCGAAAAACACTTCTGAATCAGTCTTTTCCGGCAGAACACTCAGAATCTGGAATGCTTGCCACCCACAATCTAAACACTGACCTCTTACTAATCTGTCAAGAAGGGATTTAAAGTTCTATAATCCCATCGTTATTTAGCACTTTGAATAGTTGCCACTAGAGCTAGATGTCTCAGGACAGACCCAGTTGAAGATATTATCTCTCTCTCTCTCTCTCTCTAATGTAAATATAATGACGTGAATAACTCTTCCTTCACTTGGTTCCTTCAAGCTACTTCAGAGCCACATATGATTGCCGTGGTTTAATTACTCTGTGAACGCTTATGTCTCTGAAATGGGTTGTTACCTGTGTTCTCTGTCACCTTTTTTTGGTCTAGTTCATGCTATAAAAATGTATTAAAAATAAACAAGTAAATAGAAATATATTTTTTAAATTGCTCCCAGTGTGGGCGTAAAGGTGCGTGTTGGAGCTCCTTGAGTTGGAAGGCATTGACTATTGTGTGGTTTTCTTTTGCACATGTATCTTTTAACTTTTTTTTGTCTGCTTACCTGCAGCTGGTTCGGCAGTACTACAACTTGAATTTCAAAAAGGAATCAGCCCGTTCATATCCTGTTTTTTTCATCAGCATTATCTTACCTGCTTCTACTGTTGATGTCAACCTAACACCTGATAAAACTCAAGTTATGATTCAGAATAAGGTAACATACATTTTAAGCATGTCATTATATGTGATATGAAGAATGCTGAGCAAAGCCGAGTTTCACTAATGATGGCGGTACATAGCACACAATTATGAAACCAATTTTTATTCAGTCTTTTTTACTTTGTACATAAGTGAAGGTAGAGCTCCTGTGAGGTATATTTTGAGAGAACAACATTTGTTTCCTCTTTGTATTTTTTATTTACAGCATGGCTACATAATGAAAAGCAGGAGGAGGATTTATTTTCAAATGGCACAGCATAAACCCAAGATGCTCTGCTCAGACATGGTTTTGTTCTTTTATTCCTGTGCCTGTCATTGTCCCCCTTCCAACATGCCTATTTCTTTATCTGTTTATTTATACAGCGTAGTGTTTTCCGATGGGCATCTTGGCGCTAGGAACAATAGACCCAAAAGCAGCAGAAAGGGTAAAGGCACGGAAGGTGTGGTGTGTTTGAATTTCCTTTTTAAAGTGGCAGAAATTGCAGAGAAAGCATACCTCAACCGAGGAAGCATTCCAAAGCCTAGGGCTTAGTGTGCAAAAGGCTCCAACTCTTGCACGTGGATGCTTAAAGAGTGGCACTCTGACAACAGCAGGATTCACACCGTAAAGTTCTGGAGCGGGCATAAAGGATAAACCTCCTTACCTAAACAAGCATTTTCATAGCTAGTAGGTCTCGCCTTTGGGACCTTATAAGTGTTTAGCTATGCAGCAGATTATCCTGGGTGCTACAACATCTACTGTTCTTTAACGTGGAAGCTTTGACACTAATAGGCATATGATAGAACTGTATTGAGAAGTACTTATTTAAAGTGTTATTTTTGTATAACTGGTAGTCTGAACTTTCATGGAGGCCCGCATGCCCATTAGTGTACACACAAAAAACCTAAGATGCCAGAAACTGCAGAGCTCTAAAAGCTGTACACTGTAATGCTCTCACTCACTTCAACCTCTGTCTTGGTGCAATGGACAGATAACAGGTTGTTAACAAGCATTTGCAATGCAATCGGTCTCACATTTGCCAGAGTTAAAGCTATTTGCGTGCAAAAGATAATGTCTTTTTTTTTTTGCGTTTTGCTTTGAAGTGGACTGAATGTATGTGGTTTAGAGTGGAATTATGTGGGTTGAATTGGAATTGTTAGTTGTGGAACTGTGTGGGGTGGAATTGTGTGCTGTGGAGTTGTGTGGTGTGGAGTGTATTTGTGTTGTGGAATTATGTGGCATGGTGAATAGATAGGGGTGAGAGCTTCACAGAATAGATAGAAAGGAAGATAGAGAGGAACACGTAGTTTGTGCACAAAGTGGTGAATGAACTCCAGGCAGAAGAGCAGAGATAGTATGTGAGAAAGAGAAAGAAGGGGAGAGCAAGCCACAGACGCATAAAGAGGGTGCGCCTGTGTATGTAGGAGACACCCCAAGAAGAGGAGGAGAGCGTGGGTTTAGAGGCGGGAAGCGTGTGTGAGAGAGCGAAAGAGAGGTGTGAGAGAGAGTACGAGAGAGAGGGACAAGTGGGTGGGGCACCCAGAGGGGAGGTGAGAGGTGGACCACTGCAGAGCGCAAGGAGGTACAGGAAGGTAGGACGTAAAAGCTAGCCTCTCCCTGGGTGTATTGCAGAATATAACTTATGAGTGCGACAAGATGCTGTAAGCTTGAACTGCGCTCTTCTGCAGCATCGAGTCTTTTGTTGTATGTACACAAGTTACACCAGCGCATGGCTCCCAGGCTGAAGCAAATGTCATTGAAGGGTGAGTGGCCTGGAGAAGTGTCTGATGCTCCAGCCAATCTAAGGTGGAACAAGTTCTTATTTTGTTGTTACTCTTTGTTATAAAGTGCACTATAAGTAATTAGGAAAACAATTGAGCAACAGACTGCGTTTTAAAATAAAGAAAGAACACTCAGCATAAGATGTTTTGTGCACAGCTGCTTTGACTCCTCGCATTATGTGGGTGGGTTTCAGTAAGTGGTACTTTAAGGCAATAGTTCTAATGTTTTTAACTTATGAAACCGATATAGCCTCCAGAGCGCATTTATTCACTCAAGAAAAATTGCCCGCGTCTGGGCTAATTAGCAAAACCTCTGCACAGGCTATGGACAAAAATAAACATTTTTTTAAAAAGATTTTATTGAGATAATAACAAGAGGTTACAGGGCGTTACAGTATATTGAGTTTCCTCAGAACAGGAAATCAGCAGTCCATTACATCTTATTAGTCCATTTTCAGCACATTTATTCAGCTATGAACTCCAATTACATGTGCCAACTATTTGAGCCCTGCAGACCCAAAGCAAAACCTGAAAGGAGTGGGGAACGAGGAGAAGAGAAGGGGAAAGGAAACAAGAGTGTAAGGGTGAGAGGGAGAAAGAGGAGGGGGGAGGAGATGCTAGCCTCTCAGTAGAGGCGGCACTGTGCACCAGTTACTGGTCGTTTGGTTAGTGCTCAGGTTGGGAGAGTCCGGTACAATGCATTCGGTCAGTGTCATGGGGCGGGCCGACAAGGGCCTGTGGATGAGTGCTGAGATAACTTTGCAATTGTTCCCATATGTCCGTAGGCTGAGAATGCATGGGCATAAGCTCTCAATAATTAGTCAGCTGTCCTTGGCAGAATGTTGCATCTCCTAACCAGTCGGGGTAGTGCCTCCTGCCTCAAGACATGGCTATCCGTCTTTTGGCAAGTAGCAGGAGCAGAGCCGCCAGCCTCCGACGGGGGGCTGGCACATGTCGCACATAGTCTAAGAACGCAGTTAAGGGGGATCGCTCGAACTTATACTCACAAAAATAAACAAAACGTCAACAAACAACCCATAGATGCTCAAAAGAAAGAATGACTATGGCCTACCTGAAAAAAATACAGCATATTCCTCTAGTTCAACCCTCTAGCACATAACCAGATTCCAGGCAAACAATGTGTTGTTTAGTGCGCTGTTGATAAAAAATATAAAACAGTACTTATTAGCTGCTGTTTAACTATTCATTTTTATGAACCAGAAAGAATGACCACATAGCTCTATGGATTTGGTCTCCCAATGTCTGTTAGCTGGTACAGTGCCAGAAGCGGAACCTGCAGCAATTTTGACTTTGAAGCCAATTGAACTTTGCATGATGGGATTTGTGGTTTTGTATTTGCTATAATAGTGAGCCTACAAGTGCTGCCATGGAAATTGCTGTTGACTTAAAAGTCATCAGATGACTAAGACATGTACTAAGGACGGAAACGTAACAAAGTTATTATCCATACAAAGTCACTATAAGCGCCTCTTTCACAGTCAAAGGTAAATAAATCTGTATTTTTTTTTAACACATAAGTATCCCATCTACCCCACTTTGTTGTTTGACTTAATGTCCCCATGTCATTGAATTTAAAACGGAATGAACAAGAGAACAAGGATGGGAGGAACAAAATGGACTAAATAAACCACTCACTCCTAAAAACAGGAAACACAAGCCAAGTGGACACAACTTGAGAATGTTCTTCAGTGCTGGATACTTTTCTCTAATAAGGTGGCTCCCAAGTTTCTCAGATCCAGGCGTGACTGTCTCCTCCAGTCCAGACTTATTATTTTGTTTCTGTGACTGGTTGTGCTGACTTTTTAATGGATACAGATCCCAGAATGCAAAGAAAACAAGAACTAACAAAGTCAATAGGTTTGTCCTTGGAAACTGTGCCATAGCTTTTATTTTGTTTTTTGCCAGCTTATGCAATACAAATCAAAGCTTAAAAGTCTAAAAGGTCAAAACCTGTTGTCAAAAGGTGGCTGGCATATGTTTGAAAAGAGAAATAAATGCCCCCCTGTGGACATGTGGTGATGATAAAATGTCATCGCTGGCAGTGTAAGGCAGCCAGTAAAGCTTAGCGGACTCTTTGTTCCATTCTGCATTCTATGGTAGGTGGACATCAATTGTAAATGACACTGAAATAGCGCAAGGACGAAGAGTACTGTCCAAAAACATGTATTAAGTATTTTTATTACGGATCTTCTTGAAAACAGGTTATCAAAAATGCTAAAGCTGTTTCTAGCCTGACTTAAAAGCTGCTCTGGATGACATTCTTATGCATGATCTATGACTTAAGGATTCTGTTAACCCTAAATAAGATTTGGTTACATCACTGCCCAATTAGGTATGTTTGACTATGGAGTATAGACTGAAAAGATTAAAAGAAGTTCATCTTGAAAAGGGGTGGAGCATGAGACATTGCCAAAAGACTAAAACAATACAAACCCGGTTCTCATGAGCTAAGCAAACCAACCCAGTTAACGTCTCACGACCTGAAAGAACTAACCCAGTTAACACCTCAGATACATTTGGATATAAGTTAGAGGTCGGGGTGTAAATAATGTCCAGGTGGAAGACTCAAAGGAGTTAAAGGCTGGTCGAGTTTACAATAAACGAGAAAATGTGCACTCAGTTGCGTGGCCATTTTAGGAGGTAATATTCTAGACCGTAGTAAAGGCATCACGACGTGGTCTTTTACCAGAGTTATCCCCCGATGACCCTGGTAAAGTATCAGATGATGTGTGCTGGCTGTTCCCCCTCAATCTGCATAATCGTGGAAGGTCCATGCAGAGCTTACAGGAAATGCAGCTTTGCTTCTCATTGCACAGTGGCTTTTTTCTTTGAGGATAATTTAGTAGGAACACACTTTGTGTGCAATGTGAAGACACAAGGCCTCATTCCCAGAGATTTCAGAATTATAGACGTGTAGTTAAGGTAGATCAGTGGGTTGTGCATTTGCTGCAGAGATCTGTTTGCTATTTATATCCCAAAAGTTAAACTTCTGATCGGTTTGCCTAGATTTATCACTATTTTCCCTGTTTATGCGTTGTGCGAGGATCAATCCGTTTTTATTCTACTTGTATTATGCGGCAAATAAATTTGCTCCAGCTTTGCCCTGTGCAAAATTATTCTGTAATACGTTTGCCAGTAAAACCTGCTAGCTCCAAAACTAGTAGCAATGTTGTGCCCTTATTTGTTATTAGTACTTGTCACCTTTTTACAGATGTAAATACAGCCTTACAGCCTTTTGGCCAAGATCTCAGAGCAGCGAGGTTAACATTAGACAGTTGTGGTTACTGTGACTAAAAGGGGAAGCAGGTAGCTACCCACTCAGTGAAAGTGTCATATGCTTTAGTGACAGAATCAAAACAAAAACTTTCTTCTCCTGCGGACATTTCTGTAATCACAGGGCAAGAGGCCACTTACACACACGCATTCCTAAGTCTGGGAACCATAAGGGAGTGGATGAGACTTGCATCCAGAGCGCTACTGTAGAAAGGTTGTTAAAAACATTTGTATGAAAGGGGGGGGGGGTTACTGTGGTGGCCGGTGACATGCACTGGGAATAGGCGGGTGGCATTGGTAGAGCTGGGGAGGGGGTCATATTCTCCAAAGGGATTGAAGCCTGAGGTAGGAAGAGGGATGTCTCCAGCTAGGGTCTCCCCCACAAAACCTTTTTCCTCCCTCTTTACACAAGCACAATTAAGGCCATTATTCAATATTCCACTCCTACACCGCCATCTACCTTCCATAGCGCATTGAACTCCCCATGCAACATGTATTACATTGCGTAAACTTTACAGTGCAGTGAATCTTGCGACGACTCTTGCATGGGTAATGAAAGCGCAAGAGCAGTATGTTTTTACCTCTCAAGTGGCATTACGTATGCAAAATGAAGCCTCTCCTACTGTAGTTAAAGCAAAGATTTTTTTTCTTGGGACAGAAAAACGAGGCGGCAGAAGAGAAGCGCATATTAGCTGCTTTTACACTGCTGCTCACAGGGTGTCCCAGCTCCAGATGCCAAGCATTGCGGGGGCAGCTGCAGAAGCTCAGGGTGTGTGCTGAAGGACTTAAGCAGCGAAAGGACTTGGAAGTGGCTCTGGAGGCGCGGGAGAGATTAACAGCCCCTGTGTCCTCCCTGTAACCAATTCCAGTGCCAAGCGGAAACAAATAAAGAGAAATGTCTGCTGCACCATACTACTACCGGTCTACTTAATAAATTTAGTAGATGCTCCAGTCCCTGGGCCAAAGAATCTGCCCAAAGCAGGCATCAATTATGGATGACGCGGTGTGTGCGCGAGAGGCAGCAGGATGGGAGGGTGGAGGGGCAACACTACTGCAAGTCCAAAGAATACAAGCTAAAAGACACATTTACAAAACATTGTGGTTAGGGAAGCACTAAAAGGAATCTTGGGGCGGTTTGCCACTGGTACAGCAGTGTGGACAGCGCTGGAAGGTGGCGGCCGGGCAGAGGGTGGAGATTAGGGACTGGGACCTTCAGGAGGAGGCCTGAGGGTCTGTGACACGCAAAAGTCTGCCTTTCGTGGCTACAGAAGGGGCACCCCACCACATCCGGCCCAGTCTAGCCACCAGTTCACACAAGCTGCCCAGGTTCTGCGTGGCCGCAGACGTTGGCCCCAGCGACCTTACGGGTCCGGGAGCCAGCGGGCGGGCCAGTCCACCCTTTCCCCCCCTTCAGCAGCCTGCAAACCCTCCTAGTCTGACCCTTCAGGGCCATCAACGGCCAGTGGGTGGCAGGATTCGCCATCACCTCCCCCACTGGCAATCCATCACATCAAACAGGTAGGTTTTGCAGATAATCTGAAGGCACTACTCCCTTCCCTTCGAGACTACCTCTCCCTCCATGCCACTGTCTTTCGATCGCATGTCGGAGGATCATTTGGCTCTTCTCAGCCAGGAAGTTTCACCTCTTCTGACAAGGGAGCTATCGAAAGGGTCCCTGCGCCAGAAGTAGGTCATGGTTGCTATTCCCGCTACTTTCTGGTGCCCAAGAAAGACGAGGGCCTGCGTCCTATCCTAGACCTCGGGGCCCTCAACCGCTTCCTCCGGAAAGAGAAGTTCAAAATGCTCACGTTGGCGCAGGTCCTGTCTGCCCTCGACCTTGGAGACTGGATGGTGGCGTTAAACTTGCAGGACACCTATTTCCATATCCCCGCCAGCCCACAGATGCTACCTAAGGTTCACGGTAGGCCACGAGCATTTTCAGTTTACCGTGCTCCCCTTCGGCCTTAACCAATGCCCCTCTGGTGTTCACGAAAGTTATAGCGGTGGTCGCAGCTCATCTGCGCAGATCAGGGGTTCCAGTCTTCTCCTATCTCGATGACTGGCTGTTGAAGGCAGGCTTACCCCAGACTACGGCGGACCTCCTGCACTCGCTGGGGTTCACTATAAACGTGCCGAAGTCACACCTGACTCCCTCTCAGTCACTCCTTTTCACAGTAGCTGTTCTGTAGACTGTGCAGTTTCAGGCCTATCTTCCCAAACAGCAAGTCCGAGATAATCGGGCTATGATACCGATGTGTCACGAATTCACTGCGACCTGTGGGGTACTGACCGCCATAAAGAGTGGTGGAGAGTACCTGATGTCGAAGACTCTCTCCTCTCCCCACAGCCATCGGACAGCAAGCCATGGATAGAGTACTCCCCTCTGGCCGATCCGCCTGCATGTTCCTTTAATTGGGAGCCTAACGAACGGGGCCATGCCCCCGACTGCCACGTCATCTGCCCAAGCTAATCACGGAAGACCAACCTCCGAGAGGAAAACTGAAAGTGAGAGAACCCGGAAGACGCCGCGGTGAAGAACCGGCATCGTGGACTTCAGAGGCTTTGAACCCCGGAGAAGGAGACGCACTGCCAAAACCGACGGAACCGAAGATCCTGGAAACCAGAAGGCCAGGAGGCCAACGCTGCCACCCTTCGCCCAGCCATATTCCTGGAGGAACGTGGCTCACCCAGGTATGTGAACGCTTCGCTGGGTGGGCCGGGAGGAGGGAGAAATCGGGGGAGTAACAAGCCGTTCTCGTGCCTGTGCTGACTCCCTTTCCCTTGCACTCCTCATCACTCTAAACCGACGCAGACGCACTTGGGTGTTCCCTCACTCCCTACCCTATCGGGAATTTCAAGAGGCCAGTATTTTGATATTTTCCTTTATTTTGTTTGTTTTCATGGTCACTTCGCGAGGATAAGCTGTCTCCGGAGGACGAGTCAAGGAAGCCTAACTGCTCCAACCTTACCCTTATCAAGGAGAGAGAGAAAACCCGGACTTTACTCTGGCTTCTGTAAAGGGAAATACTATAAGAAAGAATAAAGTTAAAGCAAGAGCAACCACTCCGTCTGTAGCTCATTCCTCTCGCTCGGGTGACAGCCCACACAATGTTTTAGCCTCTATCCTGGATTTCGGTGAGAATGACCCTGAGGCTGCTGGGCCTCATGGCCTCCTCCATCCTGCTGAAAGATCATGCCAGATGGCATATGCGGGCTATGCAGTGGGACCTGAAGTTCCAGTGGGCGCAGCATCAGGGGAATCTTTCCGACTACGTCCAGATCTCAGAGGGAATTCGGAGGCAGATCCCTCTCCCTTCCCTAACCAGTACCAACAGTGGTGACTGATGTATCACTCCTGGGATTGGGCGGCCATCTGGGAGAGGCGCAGATCAGAGAAGTCTGGTCTCCGGCAGAGTCCGGGCTCCATATCAACCTGTTAGAGCTCCCGGCGATCCGCCTGGCACAGAAGACATGCCTTCCCTCCCTCAAGGGGAAGGCGGTGCGCAGACAACACCACTGCCATGTGGTACTGCAACAAACAGGGCAGGGTGGGGTCGTGGACCCTATGTCAAGAGGCGCTTCACCTTTGGACATGGCTGGAACATCAGGGCATGACCCTGGTGGTTCAACACCTGGCAGGTTCTCTGAACGCCAGGGCGGACAAACTGAGCTGTCGGTGCCTGGTGGATCACAAATGGCATCCTCACTCAGAGGGGTTGCAGGGTCTCTTTCAGCGGTGGGGAGATCCTTGGTTAGATCTGTTCACCACCGAAGAGAACGCTCAATGTCCGCAGGTTTGCGCGTTGGAGTTTCCAAGGCGGCACTCGCTCTGCGACGCTTTTCGTCGCAAGTGGAACTGCGGCCTCTTGTACGCCTTTCCGCCTGTACCACTTCTGCCCCAAGTGCTGAAGAAGATCAAGCGCGACCGGGCCCAAGTCATTCTTGTGGCTCCAGACTGGGCACGAAGAGTCTGGTACCCAGAGCATTGCCATCGATCCTCCGATCAGACTGCCCCTTCGGGAGGATCTTCTGCCGCAGCAGCAGGAGACGGTCCTCCACCAGAACTTGTCCAGCCTCCACCTCCTTGCGTGGCCAGGCGTCCCTCCACTAAGACGGTATACGCCTGTCGATGGAATAAGTTTGTGGCATGGTGCACAGCAAAGGCTGTGGATCCCCTTTCTGCCCCTCTTTCAGAGGTTCTTTTATTCATCCTTTCTTTGGCCCAGCCGGGCTCTGCTCTGGGCACTCTAAAAGGCTATTTTGCAGCCATTTCGACTTTCCTTCGGCTACCAAATCAGCCCTCTTTATTCAAGTGCCCTATTGTAAATGATTTTTTATGGGTATTTTTCATCTTTTTCCTCCATCTCCTTTCATAATGCCCCAGTGGGACTTGAACCTTGTCTTGACTTATCTTATGTGCGCTCCATTCGAGCCTCTTCACAACTGTCCTCTTAGGCTCCTCACTCTGAAGACTGCCTTTCTTGTTGCCATCACCTCTGCTCGCAGAGCGAGTGAGCTTCAGGCTCTTTCTTCTAAGCCCCCTTTCTTCTCTGTGCTTCCGGACAAAGTGGTGCTTAGGACAAGACCCTCGTTCCTTCCTAAAGTAGTTACACCTTTTCACATAGGACAGACTATAACTCGCACCTTTTTTCCCACCTCCGCACCCTTCCAAGGAGGAGGAGAGACTCCACCGTCTGGACCCAAAACGTGCGCTGTCCTTCTACCTTGACCGCACTAAAGATTTCCGGATGGACGATCAACTCTTCGTTGGCTTTGTGGGTGCCAAGAAAGGTCGGGCTGTCCAAAAGCGTACCATCTCCGGATGGGTTGTCCTTTGTATAATAATTTGTTACGCTTTAACGAAAAAGGAACCTCCAGAGGGGCTGCATGCTCATTCTCCTAGGGCTATGGCAGCAACCACTGCATTGTCCCGTGGAGTCCCACTCCTTGACATCTGCCAGGCGGCAACGTGGGCATCTATGCACACGTTCACCAGACATTACTGTCTGGACAGTTAAGTCCGGAAAGACGGCTATTTTGCCCATTCTGTCCTCCAGGACTTTCTGGTGTGAACTTGGTTCGCAGGCCCTCCTCCGGGGTTGGTATTGCTGGGGTATCTATTCTAAGGTAAGGAATCTTTAACTAACTGTTTCTTTCAGATGAACAAGTTACTTGCCTTCGGTAACGATGTATCTGTCAGAGACATAGGTTAGTTATAGATTCCTTACCGCCCCACCCATCCTCCCCGCTCTGCGAACTGACTTATGGGGATAGGGACTCCCTTACAGGGCCCTAGTTGTGGCGCACTAGTTGTCAATGTCTTTCATGGTTCTGCGCTTCTGGCGTGCAAAGTCGTGTCAGAACTGACGTCCGCGCCTGGGCGGCATCGAAGTAGACACCACAAAGACATCCCGGCGACCACAATGCCGACGACGGACAGGGAGTCGACCGATGCCACCTACCGACGCGCAGGGGTACTGCTAAGAAAAATTCAACGGATCCAGTCTGACGCCTGGGGGAAATTATAAGGTAAGGAATCTATAACTAACTATGTCTCTTACAGATACATTATTACCGAAGGTAAGTAACTTGTTCTTTAAAAACCATCTTTACTAAAAAATGTTACTCAATTCTGAGTTCAGATAGCCCAAACTCCGTTTCCCTATCTTGTACCAATGGGAATTTATACTTGTAAGATGTTACAAAGTATCTCCCATTCTATCCTATGGGACAGATAGCCTTTCAATAGTGAAAAACAAAATACACTGTACTTCACTATCAGGACATGTCACACAAACCAGTACATATCCTACCTTTCACATACACTGCATCCTGCCCATGGAGGTACCTTGGGCCTACCTGAGGGGTGCCTTACATGTAAGAAAAGGGAAGGTTTGGGGCCTGGAAAGTAGGTGCACTTGCCATGTCGACATGGCAGTCACAGCTGCGCGCAGACACTGCAGTGGCAGTTCTGAGAACCTTCTGAAGGGCTGCTTGTGAGGGTGGCACAACCAGTGCTGCAGGCCCACTAGCAGCATTTGATTTACAGGCCCTGGGCACACACAGTGCACTGTGCAAGAGACTTAAAGGTAAATCAAATAAGCCAAACATGGAAACACCAATCCATAACCATAATTTACCAAAGGAGCACTTGCACTTTAACACTGATCAGCAGTGAGAAGGTGCGCAGAGACACTAAACCATCCAAAACAGAGTCAAAACCAGGAGGTCAGAAAGCAAAAAGACAGGGGAAACATGCTAAAAGATGCCAGGTCTAACACAGGAGAGTACAGTTAAGCACCATTATTATTGAACTAAGGAATTGTACAGGTTTACATTTCAGTAACAAAATGTATTAGCCCACTGAGGCAAGATATAGCTGAGCATATTCTACGGTCAACTACAGACCCCAAACTATTACAGAATATTAATGCTCTTAATCATAAGCATGATTAATAAAACCTCTACCCACTCTCTGAAACAACTAAAAAATGATCGAGTGCTCAGAGTAAATAAACATATCAGTGAAAGTGTTCTCACTAAATTCATCCATACAATACTAGCATCATGAGTGCCAGCACACCAGTACTACTTGTATGCCATGTTTTAAAATGGAGGCTCCTTTTTGTTGCCTATTACAGTTTGTAGCGTGCGCCATTGCCACAGTTGAGATTTACTGACAGCATGCCTTGTGTAATTTCTGTGCCTAATGCGGGCAGTTAGTTACTTTGTGGGCGTTTTACAAGCACTTCACAGCTTGTTCCCTAATGGCACAGGATGGTTGGTAAATGTAGCGTTATGGCTGAGAATAATTTGCTAAATGTTCCAAGGGCATGATATCTACAGAAATTCCTGCAGAAATAAATGAAAACTATTATATGAACCTTAGCAGTCTGAGTAATAAAAGGCAATTACTGGGCTACGCCATCTGTCCTTGCTTCACTAAAACCAGAGAACTTTTGGTAGCAAGACAAGGAAAAAAGAAAAGCATACAAAAAAAAATTGCCTACAGAACTGTCTTATGGTGCCAAGTCAACATGAGGAGAAAAGGCTACCATTTGCGAAACAAAGAAATAAATCCAAGACTGGAGCGTAATGCTGTAAAAACGCAACCCTCTCGCCACCCCAACATACCAATAGCCCTCTCTCCATTAGTACTTTAGGGAATGGCAAGTTATAATTTCTAATTGTGTTTAAAAATTGGACCAAATAGTGCATATAATAGCACGTTTAAAACAAAATTTGGCCAGCAGGCTATACGTTTTCAAGACATTTCTAGGATTTTTTTAAGTTCTGGTTTCCAAATAGATGCTACAATTACTACCTAAATTAACACAACATCTAAGAAAGAGTTCTCTTGTGTAAACCACTCAACCTGCTTGTAATGCTATTCAGAGAGACCTGACAGTACATGACCTTGACACAGGGCTCTGGATCAGAATGGGAATGCAGTCACCGGAAAGGATTCAATTTAGTAACAGCAGCCAGCACCTTAGCACCTTGATGTAGATATGTATTGAAGTCCCTTATGCTTTCCAAAAGACTGAGTGAGGAGCATTGATGAAATGTGGGAGTCCAGGGTTGTAAGAAATAAAGTTAGACAAGGTGATGATAGTAGGAATGGTACAGTTGAGTACTGAGGTTAATTTATAGAAATATTTGAAGATTTCTGGTGTAATAATAACAGAAGTCCTGAAATTTAGGATTAGGGTGGGTTATTGGGATTATGTTCGGTTAAGTGCTGAAATAGCAGATACTCATTGTAGATGAGATGAATTGGCAGAGATGTCTTTATACCAGAAATATAACTGCCGGGGGTGCTGTATGAGAGGATGCTTTGAACTGTGACTTAGGAAGCGCTTATGTAAGGAGTCTTCAGCACTATTGTAAATAGATAAGTCTATGAGTTTGGTCGTTATGTTATCTGAAAGAAACTGTAGTTATAGAGTCCTTACCTTAGAATTACCCCCAGACGTCAGACTGGATCCGGAGAATTTTTTTTTCTTAGCAGTACCCCTGCGCGTCGGTAGGTGGCGTCGGTCGACTCTGCGTTCGGCGTCGTGGTCGCCAGGATGACTTCACGGTGTGTACTTAGACGCCGCCCCTGCACGCTGACATCAGTTCTTTCTTTTTCCGCGCCAGCCAGCGCAGATCCGGAGAGAGCGTGCCCCTTAGTCAATTTTTGACTAAACTTTTTCGACTTTTGTCGACATCTTTTTCGAGACTTTCGACTCCTGGTGCACGAGGGATGTCCCATCGTCGGACCGGCTTCAAGCCTTGTGACTCCTGTCACAAGCGGATGTCTGTCACGAGCCGCACCTCGTGTGTCTCTGGTGCCCGGAGCGCGACCACGACCCAGAGTCGTTCTCCGACTTTCGGGCCATGAATCCGCAGTCTTTGCGGGAGCGGTCCCGAAAGCTTCTGGAGGCCCGGCAGTCGGCTCCACGCCGCTCGAGGTCCTGGTCGAGGGGAAGGTCGTGGGACCGGTCGTGGAGCCTTGATCACTCGTCATCGAAGTCTTCGCACTCACCGGGTAAGTCGAAGCACAAGAAGAAGGCGAAGAAGCATCGTCGCTCTTCGCCTTCTCCCCGTCCGTTGGCCGGCGCGACGCGGGACCCGGAGCGTCGTCGCTCCCCGGCTCTGTCTTTGGAGCCCGCTTCTGGGACGACTTCGCGCTTCCCTCCCTTTCCGGGAGCAGGAGCATCCCCTGCCCAGCTTCGAGCTTTCTACTAAGCGCTTCACGGCATCTTTGGGCAGCCCGACTCTGCCGGCGTGCCCTTGGGCTCAGTGGACTTGGCTGGGGGCCCTGGGCCTTCGAGGCCAGAGGGCCCTGAGGATCCAGGCCTGGATCCCGATCGGTGCCGGTCGACCTCACGGTACCTTCCCCGGCACCGATTCCAGTGACGACGCCCCCGACGCTGGTTGTGCTTCAGCCGGCAGCAGCCTCTTCGGAGCCCCTACTGCCTTTAAATGAGGCCATCACTGACATCTTCTGGGCACTCGATCCAAGCCCATCAGAAGGGCTCCTGTGGGCTGGATGATTTCCTGACGCCACAGCTGGCCGACCTACTTTTCCTCTCCCAACACCCTACCCCCGAGAGCTTGGTGGTCCAAGCCTCATCCTCACAGCATCTTCTTGCCCCATGCAGTCTGCCTTTCGCCCCTTTCGTGGCTACGGAAGGGGTGCCCCACCATGTTCCACCCAGAGCCACAGACCCGCGCAAGCTGCCCAGCCTCTGCGTGGCCAGGGACCCAGCGTCGTGGGTCTGGGGACCAGAAGGCGGGCCAGTCCACCAATGCCCCCCTGCAGCAGCCTCCAAACCCTCCTAGTCCGACCTTTCAGGGCCACCAGTTGCCAGTGGGCGGCAGGACCCGCCATCACCTCCCCCACTGGCACAACATCACGTCGGACAGGTGGGTTTTGCAGATAGTCCGAAGGGGTCTACTCCCTCCCCTTCGAGACTTCTCCTCCCTCATGTCAGGGGATCATTTGGCCCTTCTCCCTCAGAAAGTTACGGCCCTCTTGGCGAAGGGGGCTATCGAAGCGTCTCTGTGCCAGAAGTAGGTCGTGGTTGCTACTCCCACTATTTCTTGGTTACCAAGAAGGACAAAGGCCTGCGTCCTATCTTAGACCTCATGGACGTCAACCGCTTCCTCCGGAAGGAGAAGTTCAAAATGCTAACCTTGGCTCAGGTCTGGTCTGCCCTCGACCCTGGAGACTGGATGGTAGCGTTGGACTTGCAGGATGCTTATTTTCACCTCCCTGTCTTGCCTTCTCACCGGCGTTACCTACGGTTCACAGTAGGCCACAACTATTTTCAGTTTACCGTGCTCCCCTTTGGCCTTACCAGCACCCCTCGGGTGTTCACGAAAGTGATGGCGGTGGTCGCAGCTCATCTGCGCAGATCAGGGGTTCCAGTCTTCCCATAGCTTGACGACTGGCTGTCGAAGGCGGGCTCGCCCCAGGCTGTCGTCTCCGACCTCCAGACTACGGTGAACCTCCTGCATTAGCTGGGGTTTACAGTCAACGTGCCGAAGTCGCACCTGATTCCCTCCCAGAAGCTCCTTTTCATCGGAGCGGTTCTGGACACCGCGCAGTTTCGGGTCTATCCTCCCGAGCAGCGAGTCCGGGATATTCGAGCTATGATACCGATGTTTCAGCCTCTATCCCGGATTTCGGTGAGAATGACCCTGAGGCTGCTGGGCCTCCTGCATTCTGCTGGTGGATCATCACAGGTGGCATATGCGGGCTCTGCAGTGGGACCTGAAGTTCCAGTGGGCGCAGCATCAGGGGAATCTTTTCGATGTCGTCCAGATCTCGGAGGGGACTGCAGTTGCAGTGGTGGTTCGCGAACCAGGATTGGGTCAACGGCAGATCCCTCTCCCTTCCCCAACCAGAGTTCACAGTGGTGACAGATGCATCACTCCTGGGATGGGGCGGCTACATGGGAGAGGAGGAGATCAGAGGCCTCTGGTCTCCGGCGGAGTCCGGGCTCCACATCAATCTTCTGGAGCTCCGGGCGATTCGTCTGGCACTGAAGGCATTCCTTCCTTCCTTCTGTAACAGGAGGAGTAGTGCAGGTGTTCACGGACAACACCACCGCCATGTGGTACTGCAACAAACAGGGCGGGGTGGGGTCGTGGACCCTATGTCAAGAGGCCCTTCGCCTTTGGACATGGCTGGAACATCAGGGTATATCTCTGGTGGTTCAACACCTGGCAGGTTCCCTGAACCCCAGGGCAGACAAACTTAGCCGCCGGTGCATGATGGATCACGAATGGCATCTTCACTCAGAGGTGGTGCAAGGTCTCTTTCAGCAGTGGGGAGAGCCTTGGTTAGATCTAGTCGCCACCGAAGAGAACGCGCAATGTCAGGCGTTCTGCGCGTTGGAGTTTCCAAGGTGGCACTCGCTCGGCGACACCTTTCGTCGGGAGTGGAATTGCGGCCTCCTGTACGCCTTTCTGCCTGTACCACTTCTGCCCAGAGTGATGAAGAAGATCAAGCTTGACCGGGCCCAAGTCATTCTTGTGGTTCCGGACTGGGCACGACGAAGAGTCTGGTACCCCAAGCTCTTGAGCATGGCCATCGATCCTCCGATCAGACTGCCTCTTCGGGAGTATCGTTTGTCGCAGCAGCAGGGGACGGTCCTCCAGCCGAACCTGTCCAGCCTCCACCTCCTTGCGTGGAGATTGAGCGGCGACCTCTGACAGCTTTCGACCTTCCTCTCGAAGTCTGTAACGTTATCTTGGCAGTCAGGCATCCCTCCACCAAAACGGTATACGCCTGTAGATTGAACAAATTTGTGGCATGGTGCACTGCAAAGGCTGTGGATCCCCTCTCTGCCCCCCTTTCAGAGGTTCTCCTCTTCCTTCTTTCTTTGGCCCAGCAGGTCTCTGCTCTGGGCACTCTTAAGGGCTATCTTTCGGCCATTTCGTCCTTTCTTCACCTTTCTTCGCCTTCCTGATCAGCCTTTCGTCGCGAGTGGAATTGCGGCCTCCTGTACGCCTTTCTGCCTGTACCACTTCTGCCCCAAGTGCTGAAGAAGGTCAAGCGCGACCAGGCCCAAGTCATTCTTGTGACTCTTGACTGGGCACGAAGAGTCTGGTACCCCGAGCATGGCAATTGATCCTCCGATCAGAGTGCCCCTTCGGGAGGATCTTCTGCCGCAGCAGCAGGGGGTGGTCCTCCACCCGAACATGTCCAGCCCCCACCACCTTGCGTGGCCAGGCCTCCCTCCACTAAAACGGTATACGCCTGTCGATGGAATATGTTTGTGGCATGGTGCACAGCAAAGGCTGTGGATCCCCTTTCTGCCCCTCTTTCAGAGGTTCTTTTAATCATCCTTTCTTTTGACCAGCAGGGCTCTGCTCTGGGCACTCTAATAGGCTATCTTGCAGCCATTTCGACTTTCCTTCGGCTACCAGATCAGCCTTCTTTATTCAAGTCCCCTATTGTAAATAGATTCTTTAAGGGTATTATTCATCTCTTTCCTCCTTCTCCTTTCATAATGCCCCAGTGGGACTTGAACCTTGTGCTTACTTATCTTATGTGTGCTCCCTTTGAGCCACTACATAATTGTCCTCTTCGTCTCCTTACTTTGAAGACTGCTTTCTTGCTTGCCATCACCTCTGCTCACAGGGTGAGTGAGCTTCAGTTTTTATCTTCCATACCTACCTTTCTTGCTGTCCATCCGGACAAAGTAGTCCTCAGTACTAGGCCCTCCTTTCTGCCCAAAGTGGTTACTTCCTTCCACATAGGTCAGACCATCACATTGCCCACCTTCTTCCCGCCTCCGCACCTTTCCAAAGAGGAGGAGAGACTCCACGGTCTGGACCCAAAGCGTGTGCTGTCTTTCTACGATCAGTTGACTGGGGGTGAGTGTTTGATTTGCTCTAACGCAACGTCCATCATCCCCTTTGGTATCGCTTTGTTCGCCCTAAGTTGGCAGGGTTTGCCCAGACGTGGGTCCCTTGCTCACTTTGCCACTGGATTCAAGATAGCCTGGCTGATGAGGGTTATGAACCCGAAACCGGTCCCAGGATGCTTGTTTCCGGTCCAGGGAAGACATGGCTTGGCAGTTCGGGCTGGACTGTTCCCATGAGGCACAGGGTCAGACTGATTTGCATATGGCCATGTCTGAACTGGGGTGGTGGAGTGAGCTAAAGAATGATGATGGATTAAACCCAGATCAGTTGACTGGGGGTGAGTGTTTGATTTGCTCTAACGCTCCGTCCATCATCCCCTTTGGTATCGCTTTGTTCGCCCTAAGTTGGCAGGGTATGCCCAGACGTGGGTCCCTTGCTCACTTTGCCACTGGATTCAAGATAGCCTGGCTGATGAGGGTTATGAACCCGAAACCGGTCCCAGGATGCTTGTTTCCGGTCCAGGGAAGACATGGCTTGGCAGTTCGGGCTGGACTGTTCCCATGAGGCACAGGGTCAGACTGATTTGCATATGGCCATGTCTGAACTGGGGTGGTGGAGTGAGCTAAAGAATGATGATGGATTAAACCCAGATCAGTTGACTGGGGGTGAGTGTTTGATTTGCTCTAACGCTCCGTCCATCATCCCCTTTGGTATCGCTTTGTTCGCCCTAAGTTGGCAGGGTATGCCCAGACGTGGGTCCCTTGCTCACTTTGCCACTGGATTCAAGATAGCCTGGCTGATGAGGGTTATGAACCCGAAACCGGTCCCAGGATGCTTGTTTCCGGTCCAGGGAAGACATGGCTTGGCAGTTCGGGCTGGACTGTTCCCATGAGGCACAGGGTCAGACTGATTTGCATATGGCCATGTCTGAACTGGGGTGGTGGAGTGAGCTAAAGAATGATGATGGATTAAACCCAGATCAGTTGACTGGGGGTGAGTGTTTGATTTGCTCTAACGCTCCGTCCATCATCCCCTTTGGTATCGTCTTTCTACCTTGTCCGCACAAAAGACTTCCGGGTGGACCATCAACTCTTCATGGGTTATGTGGGCGCTAAGAAAGGTCGGGCAGTGCAAAAACGTACCATCTCTCGATGGGTTGTCCTCTGCATTAAGATCTGCTATTCTTTGTCTAAAAAGGAACCTCCAGTGGGACTGCGCGCTCACTCTACCAGGGCGATGGCAGCCACCACTGCTTTGGGACGTGGAGTTACCTTACTTGACATCTGTCAGGCGGCCACGTGGGCATCCTTGCACACGTTCTCCAAGCATTACTGCCTGGTCAGCCAAGTCCGGAGAGACAGCTTTTTCGGCCGTTCTGTTCTCCAGGACTTCCTGGTGTGAACTTAGTTCGCAGACCCACCTCCGTGGTTGTCATTGCTGGAGTATCTATTCTAAGGTAAGGAATCTATAACTACAGTCTCTTTCAGATGAACAAGTTACTTACCTTCGGTAACGATGTATCTGTAAGAGACATATGTAGTTATAGATTCCTCACCACCCCACCCATCCTCCCCGTTCTGCAAACTGACTTCTAAGGATAGTGACTCCCTTCTAGGGCCTTAGTTTTGTGCACCAGTGGTAAGTGTGTTGCATGGCTCTGCGCTTCTGGCATGGAAAGTCATGTCAGAACTGACGTCAGAGCGCAGGAGCGGCGTCTAAGTACACACCGCGACGTCATCCCGGCGACCACGACGCCGATGAAGAACGCAGAGTCGACCGACGCCACCTACCGACTCGCAGGGGTATGCTAAGAAAAAAATTCTCTGTATCCAGTCTGACGCCTGGGGGTAATTATAAGGTAAGGAATCTGTAACTACATATATCTCTTACAAATACATCGTTACCGAAGATAAGTAACTTGTTCGTTATGTCTTGATGATAAGTAAGAGTGTTGCTGTCTTGGTTAACTCGAGCGCTTTGAAGTCATGTGTGACACCTTCAACCAGTTATGGCTTTTCAGTCAATCGTACTTTGCGCTCAGTGTTTATAGTTCTACTGTAAAGAATGCACAAGAGCTCGTTCATTCGAGTAAGAAAGTGAGGTTGGCTTAAAAGACTAAATTTGGTAAATGCGTCACACAGAACAGACATGCTAAGTGTGCTAAATCAATGCCAAGCTAAAGATAGGAAGAATTTGTTGTAGGCAGCTGTATGTAATGTTAGCAAGGAAGTGCCTTCGCTCAGTAGCAGAAGGCTTCACTATGTGTTTGTCAGAAATGGACCCAATGGGGAGAAAGAAGCTGTCTGGCAGGCTGTCTTTAGTTATCAAGCAGGGAGGGCACCTGATCTGGAAAGTTCAGAAAATACACCCCTCTGCCAGCTCTCTAGGCTCATAAGTAATATTTAATTAGCTAATGCGTAACAAACCTTTAACCACAGTTGCTGACCAGGAATCTGGAGAGGCCAACTACAGGTGCACGTGCATCGGTGATTTTTCACAAGGAGCTGTCTAGAGCTCAGAAACTAATGCCAGCCTTTTGCATGCCTCGCTAACGTACAGCGAGAGAGCAGGCCATGTTTGCAGCAAAACACTTGGTCCCAGACCACCTCCAGGCCATTAACAGACAGGTTTAGGGTGGACTTGTGGGGAAGGATTTTTGAAATAAAGCGATACTGCATTATTCAGCAGCAGGCGCGGCAAACGATGTGGCTGGGAGCATTAGAAAGGAAAAGAATTTTAGCAGAAAGAAGGGTCTCTTTCTCTCGTTTGTCAGGAGGGAGGAGATGCCTCAGCCTGCAAAAACAGGGATTGAGGTTTCCACAAAGGAGTAACTCTGAAGGCTGTGGCTCACGTCGTAAACAATGTCAATGCTGATACTCTGGGACGTGTGGTCCCGTAAGTGTGACCTGCCTGTAAAATCAGCTGTAGGAGACTGAGTATCAGCCCCCCTTCCATTCCCACTTCAGCTGACGGAGCTGGGGGCTCACAACGCCACTGTCGTGTACAGTAAAAGATCGAGGCATGTATCTGAGTTTGTTACAGAAACACATGAGGAGACGGCCAGAGAAGGACAGAGCTAAAAGGTTACACAGTAAGAGGCGTATTTATACAAAGAGAAAGAACAACACACTAATGCGCTATATACATAATTACACTCACCAGCTGGTGAAAGGCGAGGTGAGGTTGGGTAACCGTGCTAAGTGCTCAACCTTGCGCAGGGGCACAAGGATTGTTAAAGATGCTCTGTGCCTTCTACAGTGGGGCTACTGTGCCTTCTAAGTATCAGAGGACAGACTGCAGCAGAGCTCGGGGACGGAGGCTTCGGTCTCTGAGGGGCCTGGTGCACACTCAGAAGCAGGGCCAGTTTCAGTGACTCACGAGGCAGCCGGCACAGGAAACGCTGGAGGCGGAGGAAGGATGTTCGATAGGTGTGGCTCATGCCAACATTTTAAAACAAGAAAAGGCTAAACCCAGCAGAAAGGAGAGCCTTCCTAAGGAAACAGAAAAAGAAGTGCATCAAAACTTAACAAAATAGAACAGAAGAGCAATAATACACGTAACAGGGCCAGTCGCCAGTACGGGAACCACCCACCGAAAGGCGAGACAAATGTGAAAATTAAACACAGAAAGGAAGGGAATTTCAAAAAGCACACAAAGGAACCAATGGGAAGCCATGAACGTGATCAATGCCTATAGAGGAGATACACCATGCCTCGCGAAGCAGCGCATGCTCGCTGCTAGGCTCGACCTAAAAAGCAGGCCAATTCCAAATAAGGCATGATGAGATGAGAAGTGTGGATGCCAGAGGAGGGAGCAGCAGACTATCATCACATGCTTGTGTCTACGCAGTCTGCTCACCAGTTTTACTGCCACATTCTGAAGGATACTTCTTCCCACAGATTTCTCATTTTATGAATATCCCCCAGTCGTCAGACTGCATCCTTAAGATGAGATTTTTCCACCAGCAGTAGCTCTCTAGCGTCGACAGGGGATGCCATGCAGCTTTCAAAACAGCCTAGGATGTGATGTTATGTTAGATCAGGGCTCTCCGACCTTTACACTATTAAGAGCTACTTATGTTCAATGAAAATCATTTCAAGCTACTAATATTGGTGGCATACACATAAAAAAAGATTATATTTGTGGCCACCCTATGCAAGATTACCAGCTGTGATCACCTCGGTGCAGGATTAGCGCAGTAATGTAAAAAAAGCTTTTTAAATTTTGAATGCCTCTGCAAAGGTAATACATAAAGACCACATCTGCAGTACCCCTGGCACCAAGGTAATATTATTAGTCATAAATCTCCCAATGCTGCTTATTTGAAATTATGGATTTTTGAAAAAACACACATTTTCATCTTGAATACTCACTTTTCAATTTTGGTATACATATATTATTAGTTCACCCAAGCAAAAGCTTCTAGATTAGTAGGCTGGGCTGCACACAGGACAGCTACTCACCGATAGCTGTAGAGCTAACAGTAGCTCAAGAGCTTACTCGTTGGAGAAGCCTGTGTTATATTTATAAAGCACACTGTCACCCTAGGGCATCCTGATACTAATAAACCTAGATCTGAACAAACGTTATAGGCATCTACTGTAACAATAGTTTTCAGCTTTTTCTGAATGGGAGAGGGTTTGACTAAAGCTGAAGATCTATCGGAAGCTTGATCCACGAACTGAGGGCACATACTAAGAAGCTTCTACCACCTGTCCATTCTTTATTGAACTATGAAATTCGCAAGAAAAATGCTCTGATGACCAGCGTGTCCCTTTTTGGGTAATCTATAAATGTTTCTGGAAATAGTTGAGAGTAACCCATAAAAAGCTCAATGAATAATGCAAAGGACCTTAAAGATAGTATACTGATGATTCGGAAGCCTATAGAGCACCTTACATATGTTGCATAAAGGACAGAACTGAATAGGACGTACCACCAGTCTAGTTGTATTATTGTGAATAGATTGAAGCTGCTGGGTACGGGTTGTTTTAATGTTAAGAAAGAGACTGGCTTCAACCACTAAAGGCAGAAACAGACATGGTTCTACTCTCTAGACTTAAGTGAGGCTTCATCGGATGAAGTTGCATAAGATGGAAAGTACCAGATAAGACTTGACAGTCCATCTGTAGAGCTGGGTTATGAACTGACCTCGATCCATCCCCTTGTAGCCCCTGTTCCTCAGTGCATCCAAAGGGCATCAGAGAATGGGAAGCAAAATCGTTTTTTGGACAAAGTCCGAATGGGACACCCCCAAAGCAGTTCCCCTTCATGTAAGCCTCTTGGAATGGAGCGGTCTTTCAAGAGATCCCCGACTCCCTCCCCCCCCCCTCCCCACCCCCCAAAAGCAGCTCCCCTTCATATAAGCCTCTTGGAATGGCGCGGTCTTTCAAGAGATTCTCCCTCCAAAAACAACAGAAAGAGCCATAGGAATGAGGGGTCTTCTTCTTTAAGTAAGTCTTCTACTTCTGGCACTATTTTGAACTCAACTCCTTATTACCCTGAGGCCAGTCGCTTCCTAGTCATCAGAGGTGGTTCAGGTTTTGAAGAAGCTGCAGCAGGAGTTCCTGACTTCATCTGCTGACCCTGGACCTATCTGGGCCTTTTGTCAGTGAATGCTGGACATGTGCGGGAGGGCCATGCTACACTCTGGGTCACCCCCCAGGGGTTTGTATGTTCTGTGGGTTTGACAGTTTTGGCAGCCTGACCCCAACAGTACCAGACTCCATGTTTCCATAGGCTCTGGGCTCAGCAGCACTTCCGAAGAAGCCAATATTTTCCAATGAACTGAACCCCATGTCCTTGATGCAGTCGCAGGCGCCACCGTAGGATCAGAACTCTGATCCGCTACTACCATTGACGTTGGTAGATATAATCCGGGCAGTGTGAGTCAATGAACATGCTTGTTTTGATGACAAACTGTTAGACGAGAACCTCCCTTGGGTCCAGATATTTGCTCAAATGGAGAAACTTTTTGATCTTGCAATGATGAACAAAGACTTCTGGCTCACAGAGGGTGATGATTGGGCACACGGAGGATCATGATGGCGTTTTCCTGGACTTAAAAAATGTGTTGTAACCTGTATTATATTTATCTGGTTACTTTCTGTAACTTTCTCCCTAGCTGCTCAGCCAATGTGAATGTGATGCATGGAATGTTGGTGTGAGAGTCTTGAATGGAAAGTTTGGGTGCCTGCATGCTTGAGTGTGTCAGTTGGAGTATGGGCTGAGCAGCAGGCAGACTGCTCCTGGTGGGGATGCATCTCTACAACTCAACTACCTGTAACTGAACTCAATAAATCTACATAAAACTGCATCTTGGCTACGGACTTAATCACTACAGATTTTTGGCGACGATTCTTGAAACGAAACTACTCGTGTTTTAAAAAAGGTCTTACTGAAACAAGAAATCTTTAAAGAAAAGCTACAGTAACTAAGAAGAAACCTCCAGTCTGAAGTACAAGACGTGCCAGCCCCACCAGTGTCTCTTACACCAGACAGCCCCAGCCTGCTTGTACTTCATTTGGTTAAACAATTGGAATTCCTGCTACTGTGACAGCTTGTGTGATCCTGAGCACTTATCAGCGGTTCTAATGCAAGCAGATAACTGGTGTGACCCTGAGCAGTGGGTCTGTTCACAAAGTTGCTACAACGCTGTAATTCAGAAGAGGATTAGTTTACCAGCATGTTACTTCAACGCTTTATTTCGGCCTCTATCTACATAATTCATCCTTGGCATGTTCATTGCATGGTATTGCCTGCTAACTGAAGGGGGAGAAGAGCAGCCACTCAAAAGCCATACAGATGTTTATTTGGAACCATGTTTCTGTCATCTAGACTGTGGAGATTTCAAAGAAAAGATGCATCATCTTGTTCTTGATCTACACCGTGTTCTTTGCTACCTTCTACATTGGTTGTGTGGTGCGTGCTGGGACGTGTACAAAACAGTTTGGGTAATTGGTCTCTTCGCCGGCGGCAAGAGATGGTCATCAGCTTTTAACACAATGTGTTGGTGAGTTTATTTTTAATACCAATGGCTTTCTTGGAGCAAGAGTAGTTTAACCGTCACTGCGCGGTTTAAAATCCGAAGCAAGAGCCCTTCAAAGCACGCGCAGACTTACTTGTCTCACGGGATCGCGTGGATGTACTGCTGGGCCTTCTGCGAGGGAACTGTTATAAGGGAGCTATGCGAGTTGCTTAAGGACGTTGTCTATCACGTTCCCAACTGCAGCCACCCGGCGCTCTACAGATGGACGTGCCGCCATTTTGGATTGCTGATGTTATTCCAACCAGCTCCGCATTATCATGTGAGGTGTCTATCTACACACAAATGCATGCACACGCCAGTCGGATCACAAACAAACTTATCACTTTAAACGTCAAGACCGCGCCGTTCCATTTGATTGCCGAGTATTCACCAGTTTTTCAATGTGTACCGTCCTGCAAATCCTCAGCAGAGTTTTGTTGGGTAACGTTAGTCCAAATTTTCTTATTGGGCAACAAGACCCCATCGATCTGGATTACTGGGTGATGCGATCCGTTTGTATTATGCCTAGGACGACATTTGGCTTTTGACAAACTTTATTGTAGAACTACAAGCTGGCAAAACCGTACACTACAATTAGTGTTATGTGAACAAACAACGTTGTGTGCAATCTTTCTTGCTCTTGGTTTGTTAGATTGTTCACATGTAACTTGATTTAGTGTTCTTGGTATTCTACCTGGTGTGTGTTGTACATTTCTTAAGGATGCCTTCTTGTCTAAGTTAAGTTTTTCTAGAATGCCAAGATTGAATTCTTACCAAAAAATGCCACTTTCAGTTTTGCAGCCATATTTTAAAGTCATTTATATGCTCATTTTTAGGCATTCTACATGTTATGTGCACGTTTCTTACAATGTCTATTTGCTGCCTAATTCGCATTAATTCTAGCATTTTCCAGTTTGTGTGAGATGCTCTTCAGCTCTCGCTGTTTTTGGTGTCTTCACGCCTCAGGTTGTTTCTATGCCTTTTGTTTTCAGCCTTTTATCCTTAAATCCGTTTTTCTGCACAAGGCTCTGCACTTAGTAGTTACAACCTTTTCACAGAGGTGGTTTTAGGTGTGTCTTCCTTTAATCACAGTTGATGGGGTTTAGTCCCATTCAACACAGTTTTCACTGTTTGTGGGTTTGAGTCCCATTCAACACAGTTTTCACAGTTTGTAGTAGGAGTTACTCCCATCTACACAGTATGTAGTGGGTGTCAGTCCCACTTACACACTTTCTAAGGGGTACAAGTCCCCATGTGTTCTTCTGTTCTGTGCACGTTTCTATCCTCCACACAAGGTTTCTAATGGGTACGAGTCCCATGTGTTCTTCTGTTCTGTGCACGTTTCTATCCTCCACACAAGGTTTCTAATGGGTACGAGTCCCATGTGTTCTTTTGTTCTGTGCACGTTTCTAACCTCCATACAGGGGTTCTAATGAGTACGAGTCCCATGTGTTATATTGTTCTGTTCACGTTTCCAACCATCACATAGAGGTTCTAATGGGTACGAGTCCCATGTGTACTGCTGTTCATGCTACTAACCTCTTAATAGGGGTTCTAATGGGTATGAGTCCCATGTGTATCATTGTTTGTGCGCACCATTTTGCCACTCTCATGGTTGTGTGCCCCTAGGCCTCTTTGGCTGTATGGTTAGCAGTCAACGTTCTTTTCTTTCTTTCCCCTTATCTATTTTCTACGGTTGATGTTGGGTGTAGATGTTCAATGTTGTTTCTGGTCCATTTATTCACCTATATTTTGGGGAAAGTCAGTTTGGGTGTCCTTCACCCATATCGAATGTTTAAAAAAAAAAAAAATTATAGGAGGATGATGGGTGGGTGATATATATTTTATGTATATTTATCTTTTGCATCTCCTCTACATTGTTTATTCTTCTGTACATGCACTTCTTGTACATCTCATGTATATTTTCTCTTGTACTCCTGTCTATACCTTCCATTTTATTTTCTCATACTTACTCTTGCATATCTCCTGTGTATTTTCTTTCATCTTCATGTTGGTTTTTCTTGGTATCTATGCCATGATCCTTTCACGTTTGGGTTTACTTTCTTCTTGTTTTTTTCTCTACTGTTGCACTTTTATTTGTCTTGGGTTCTCCTTGTTTGTACCTTTTCTTATTTGCGCTTTCTATTTTAGTGTTGTGGAAGAAAGGAGGATATGTAGTAAACTGTATTATATTCATTTGGTTACTTCCTCCCTAGCTGCTCAGCCAGTGTGAATGTGATGCATGGAATGTTGGTGTGATGGTCTTGAATGGAATGTTTGGGTGCCTGGATGCTTGAGTGTGACAGTTGGAGTATGGGCTGAGCAGCAGGCAGACTGCTCCTGGTGGGGCTGCATCTCTACAACCTGTAACTGAACTCAATAAATCTACTTAAAACTACATCCTGGCAGCGGACCTCATCACTACAGATTTTTGGTTACTGAAACAAGAAATCTCTAAAGGAAACCTCCACAACTAAGATAGCTTTCCTTTGAAGTACAAGGTGTGCCAGCCCCACCAGTGTCCTTTACATCGGACAGCCCCAGCCTGCGTGTACTTCATTGGCTACAAGGATTGGGTATTCCTGCTACTATGACAACTTGTGTGATCCTCAGCATGACAACTTGTTTGATCCTCAGCACTACACCAGTGTCCTTGTCAACGGACAGCCCAAGCCTGGACATGCTCCATTGAACTGAGCCTCACTTCTTCCACTTAGTAATTCTGTTACATTCTACTTCAATGTGGAAGCTGCACACATTGACATTTTCATCTCGGTTGGATTTTTGTGACAAACTGCACCAGTCTGGTATACACTCACTAAAACATGCCAGGGCTGTTTGGCTCAAAATTCCTGTCAATCTGAGGTAGAGTGTTGTTTCGGTGGTAGATCAGGCTCGGTGTTGTGTCGCAAACTTGATGTGGAGTTTTTTGGTGGAGACACAGAGCGTTATGAAATTCATGTCCAGTCAACATGCAGTGGCAGTCTTGGGAAGATTTGTTGTCACGTTTGATTTTAAGACAGCACTTTGTGTCTCAACGAGATTCGCTGTGTGTCAAAATTGGACTTGGCAATATTGAGCAAAGTTGTCGGTTTCTTTGGATTTCACATTACAGGTCGACTTGTCTTCAGCATCACTGTGGCTGTTTTTGTGATCGGCGGAGATCTACATGTGAGTAAACGCTCGCATTTTGTGGGGTCAGGCAATTTTTATAATGGAACTGTGGAGTTACCGCTGCGCTGCGTGGGACATGCGTGAGGCTCACCTCTTTGAATGTCCGTGTGAATGCTTCCACGAGGATCGCCTAACTTCCAGCGGTGACGAACTTGACTTCCAGTACGTCGGCACACGCTGCGTTGCACTGTTTGGTGCACGCATCCGCCTTGAGCCACCCCGCGCTGACGTGACTGCTAGCAGCCATCTTGGGGTTGGTGGCTGTGCACTAGCCACGGAGTGTCCGGTATTCTCTGCCAACCGCGAGCGTGTGCTGCTGCTCTGCTCTTCATTTCGGTGTAAGTGAAACATTGGGTTTTGTCCCGCAATTCCCAGCTTGCATTTGGTCACTTCTGGTCAACTGCGTGTGCACCTGCATATATGTACTGGAGTTTTAATAACACCGAGCACGTTGAATAATCCAGGTGTTCGGCTTCTCTGCTAGAACAATGGTTCAGTTTTGTGTGGTTCTACATGTGCATGGAGTAGACTCTTCAGGTCGAGGGATTCTTTTGTACAAAGGAATGGTGTGTTGAGCACATATGTCTAGGACAATCCTTTATCCTTCGCTTGACAATCGTTTTTCTTACTGAATTAAACTACGCGTGTACGCGCGTGGTACAAAATTGTTTTTAACATATTGCAAGGAATGCCTGTGACGTCTACAAACATTTGCTTTCAAGTCTTGTTGGAAGGTTTACAGCAGTTTGTCTTTACTCAAGTACTGCTCATTTCTGCTTTTGTCACACGTCTAGTGTTTGTGGTATACCACAGTGACAAATCCTTTGTCGGTTTGTTGTGTTTCCCTTTCACGCAAGGAATAGGTTTTAGTCCCATCTAACTCAATGTTGTCATGTTTCTTAAGTGTGTAAGTCACCTTTCTTCACACTTTGTTTGTTGTAGTGGGTGTTAGCCCCATCTACGCAGTTTGTAGTGGGTGTTAGCCCCATCTACGAAGTTCTAATGGGTACGAGTCCCATGTTTTTCTAATTCTAATGGGTACGAGTCCCATGTGTTCTACTGTTCTGTGCACGTTTCTAACCTCCACATAGCGGTTCTAATGGGTACGAGTCCCATGTGTTCAATTGTTTCTGTGCATGTTTCTAGCCTCCACATAGAGGTTCTAATGGGTATGAGTCCCATGTGTTCTATTTCTCTGTGCACGTTTCTGACCTCCACACAGGGGTTCTAATGGGTATGAGTCCCATGTGTTCTGCTGTTCTGTTCATGCTACTAACCTCTAAGTAGGGGTTCTAATGGGTACGAGTCCCATGTGTTCTATTGTTCTTTTTATGTTTCTAACCTCCACATTGAGGTTCTAATGGGTATGAGTCACATGCGTTCTGCTGTTCTGTTCATGCTACTAACCTCTAAGTAGGGGTTCTAATGGTTACGAGTCCCATGTGTATCATTGCTTGTGCACACTACTGTGCACGCACTCGTGGTTGTCTGCCCTTAGGCCTTTTTGGCTGCATGGTCAGTAGTCAACCTTCTTTTCTTTCTTTCCCTTCCATTTTCTTTGGTTTATGTTGGGTGTAGATGTTCCATGTTGTTTCTGGTCCATTTGTTAACCTGTATTTTGGGGAAAGTCAGTTCGGGTGTCCATCACCCATTTGCAATGTTTCTAATGTTTCTGGTAATATATATTCTATGTATATTTATCTATGCATCTCCTCTACTTTGTTTATTCTTCATACATGTACGTCTTGTACATCTCTTGTATATTTCATATTCTCTTGTATTTACTCTTACATCTCCGGTGCATTTTCTTCCTTGCTCTCGCTTGATTTTCTTGGTATCTTGGCCATGACCTTTCACGTTTGGGTTCACTTTCTTATTACTTTTTCTCTACTTTTCCATTTTTCTATTTTTTGGGGTTCTCCCTGTTTTAATCTTTTTCTTCTTTGCGGTTTCTATTTTTGTTTTGTGGAAGAAGGGAAGGTATGTTGTTACCTGTATTATATTTATCTGGTCACTTTCTGTAACTTTCTCCCTAGCTGCTCAGCCAGTGTGAATGTGATGCAAGGAATGTTGGTGTGAGAGTCTTGAATGGAATGTTTGGGTGCCTGCATGCTTGAGTGTGTCAGTTGGAGTATGGGCTGAGCAGCAGGCAGACTGCTCCTGGTGAGGCTGCATCTCTGCAACTCAACTACCTGTAACTGAACTCGATAAATCTACATAAAACTACATCTTGGCTACGGACTTCATCACTACAAAATGCTAGGGGCCTTAATACTCATCCAGAAGGGGACTTTCATACCCTTGTCAACCTCCTTCAGAGGAAGCCTGTTTACTCACCATGGTGGTACAAAAAGCTGCTTAGGTCTTGGACTTATCCTTGTTTACTACTGAGGTAAACTTCTGAGTTTTGACAGGAACTTTCTGAAAGGTTAGAATTGATTCTACCTTTCAGTTAAGCACTCTTGGACCTGATTTTGGCGGCCTGGAAGAAACCCTTGGTGCACCCTGCAGTCCACACACAGATTGCTTGAGGACACAGTCTGCTCCTTCAGATCTTAGGTTTCTTTTGTCAAACCCTTCCTGGATTGTGTACAATCCTCTTCCTGTAAACTGAATCCTAATGCATTTCCTGTGGCCCCTGCAGCCCGAGAGTCTAAGAGGCTTGACAGTCTGGGCCGAAAGGTCTTTGCCTTTGGCAGTTTAGTCCTCCACATGACTAATACAACCTGCCTTCTTGGCTGCTTCATTCATGCCCTATGGGAGCTGGCAACAAGTGTAGTTACCAGCCTTCTTGACCACATAAAAAATCTGTTACATATATGGCTGTCAATGGATTAGGCACTTCCAAACAAATCTTGAAGTGCAGCTTGGATTCTGTAGAGACCATGGCTCAATCTATGTCCATGGCCATTACCCTGCACCACTACACTTGGTTGTGCAGCAAAAGCTTCTCTGCAGATCTCCAACTAGCTTTAATGGCAATGTACTTTGATGGCAAATGGATCTTCAGTGAGAAGGCCACTTCCTCCAGGGGGAGATTCAGAAAATGATCACTCAGTGGTGAGCTCCCTGGGCTTGATGTCCCTGACAAAACAGTTCACCCAACCTTCCCAAAAGTTTCATGACTTCTCTGTGACACAACAGTCCAGTCAGCGACAGTTTATCACAGCCGATCCAAATACCCCTGCAGATGTATTGCACCTTTCGGGCCAGGGTGAATCGAAGAGACCTCATCATCAGCAACATCTCCAGTCCCCTCCTTCTTGCACAGGCTCTGCTGCCTAAAAACCTCTGTGATCCCTTCCTCCTTAGACTGCCAGCTTCTGATAACAGGAGAGTTCTCTTTTCGCCTCCTATTGGAAGAGGATCATGATGGATTACTGGGCAACCCACATTATCTGCAAGGGCTATGCTCTACCCTTCCTATCTTTCCTTGTGGACTGCCCTCCTTTCACCAGGATGTGCGTTCCAGCATATGCCTTAATCTTGACGGTTAAGTTCTTGCCTTGATAGACAACGGGGACATAGCAGCTGTGCCCTTGGAGGAAATGGGCATGGGGTTTACTCCCTGCGCTTCTCTATTCCCAAAAGAGGCAGAGATCTTTGACCTATCCTGTACCTTTGCATCTTGACTCTGCTCAGTCGGCAGGGCAAATTCAAAAAGCTGTCTTTGAGACAGGTGCTATTAGCCCTGAACACCAGGAGATTTGATTGGTGTACTTGGATCACCAGAACACTTACTTTCATCTGGCAATTTCACCTGCCCAGTAGTGCTGCCTGAGGTTCATTTTGGGCTCTCAAAACTTTCAGTCCGTAGTTCGACCATTGGGTCTGGCATCCACACTGTGAGTTTTCCCCAACTTATTGGCAGCGTTAGTTATGGGGACGAGAGCCCAAGTAGTTCCCTACTTTGATGGCTGGCTAGTGAAAGTGGTATCCCCTGTGCCAGTTTCTGAGCCTCCTCAGGGCACCATGCACCTCCTGCACAAATTGCACTTTTCTGTCCATGCCCAGTGGTCCCACCTCGTCCCCATGCAGAGGCTGACCATCACAGGTGTAGTGCTAGACACAAACTGTATGAATGCTGTTCCTGCTCCTCAGGGGATTGCAGACATTTGGGATAGGATTTAAAGGTTTCTGGCTCAGACAGTGATTTTAGTTCTGCAAGTACTACTCCTGTTAGGCCTCATGCATCCTCGAAACAACAGGATGCATGAGGCCTAACAGGAGTAGTACCATGCCAGATGTCTAATGAAGACATTAGACATCACCACCCACAATGTTCATCTGCTTCCACTGCAAGGGGGTCGGGGCTCTCAAGCCCAATTCTTTGACATTGCAGCTGTGTGCGAGGTGCGACTATATTGATTGACACCAAATAGAGACCTCTGTACCTACAGAAGTGGCAGGTGTTATCTTGGTTGCCAGGAAGCCCGCCTAAAAATCCGTTTATTCATGCTGCTGTAGTAGTTAGTTGTGCGAGTCAAAAGGTTTGCATATTTTTCGGCCCACCTTTCTGATATTTTTGAATTTGCGCTATCTCTTGCCCAGGAGAGCTTGATAGTCTCTACTGTTAAAGGCTACTTGGCTGCTTTACCTGCCTTCAAATGCCTCCACCAACCGCCTTCTTTATTGAGTCACCACTTTGGCACATTTTCTGAAAGCTTCATTTGTTTCCTTCTACACTGTACATTGTCCCACAGTAGGATTTTAATTTGGTGTTTGCATTCCTCATGTCCAGTAAATGCTGAAAACTTTTTTTTGTGGCAATAGCTTCAGCCTCTAGGATCTATAAACTGCAGGCCATTTCAATCAAGCCACCTTTCACATTGTTCTACCCGTGTAACCAGGTGCTTAGCAGCTCCCCTTTGCACTGTCTGCTTATGCACAGAATATGCCATTCTCATGGGCCAGTCCATCACTCTCCTGTCCTTCTTCCCTCTTCCAACACCGCACCCCCCAAGAGGAGGATCAATCTCATTCACTTGGACCTCCGACATACTGTGCAGGTCATTGTATAGAGTGGTTGATCAGCTCTTTGTGGGATTTGCTGGAACCAAGATCTGCAAAGTGGTAAACTAATGCACAATCTCATGCTGGATTACCATTTGAATAGCAATCTGTTGTGTGTAAGCCAAGAAAGATGTTCCTGCTGATATCTGTACCCACTTTAAGATGGCCATGATGGCGGGGGGGGGGCGGATCCTGGCTGCGATGAAAATGGCTGGCATCTGCTGAAGCCCCTGTTTGCCCCAGCGATATGTACTGAGGCTCGGGGAGAGTCATCAGTGCCAGCTACAGAGGTGGGATACCGGACCTTGCTAGTATGCACGATTCACCCATGCATCCTAAAAAGCGTGGCGTGGCTATATTGCTACAAAAATCACTGGAATACACATTCCAAAAAACCTCGGTGGACACGGAAGGGCGTTATGTCTTTGCACGACTTAAGACAATGGGTACGCCAATGGTGATGGGATCCCAAGTGGTGGTGCGAGGAGATTGGAACCTGGCCATGGACACATACATAGATTGGACAGGAGGTTATGATACAGCAAATGTGCGAGACCGTGCACTTCTGACGGTCGTCATGTCTGATTATGACCTCACAGACCCATGCCGACTTGTACACCCATTTCGTATCCGAGGTTCATGGGATCTGCTCCAAGATTCACTATTTCCTAGTGAACCATCCTACTCCAGCGGCCCTGCAGGATTGCACAATCCTGGAACGGGGAATTGCCGATCATGCTCCAATGGTCTTGGATTTAGAACTTGACCATGTCACCCCAGTGGCAAAGTGATAGTGCTTCAATGTATCTACAAACAACTTCTGGAAAAAGAGAGGCTTACAGATCACTTGCGTAGGTTCCTAGCTGAGAATAAGGGGACAGTATCCTCCACGCAAACGCTTTGGGCTGCGGAAAAAGTGGCTCTGCTGGGCAATCTAATGCATGACTCTGGGCTCTCTAAACTGGAACTGTAAAATAGAAAGGAGCATCTAGAGCACACTGTACAAACTCTAACAGCCCAATTATACACGACACCCATTCCCCCCACTTGCCCTCCAACCGAAGGGGGCTAAGATGGACTTGAACACGCTCTTTACCTGCAAGGCGGAATATGCTCTTTCACAACTGAAACTGTTGCATTACGAGAGGGCGAGAAGGTGGGCAGGCTTCTTGCTGCACAGCTTTTCCAGCACAGGGCCCAACTTGCCATATTAGCAATAAGTAACACCGAGAGCAGGATGTTCACACACCCCATGCAGATAGCAGACACTTTCGCCCACTATTTGAACACCTTACATAGAGTTGAGGCACACCGCCTGACCTGCTGGACGAAAATGCGTTTATGGCCAATGCACGTCTTCTGCATCTGTCACTGGTAGGCAGACAGCAGCTTGACAGGGACATCACGGAGGAAGAGATAGTGATGGCTATCTTGGAGATGCCATTCAACAAGACTCTGGTAGAGGATGGTTTTCCCATGGAATTTTACAAGCAAATACACAATTAATGACCCCACTCCTATGTCGAGTCTTTATGGAGGGAGAGGAATGAGGTGGCTTCCACACGAAATACAACAGAGCTATTGACTGCCTCATACTGAAGGCAAACAAGGACCCCACTGATTGCACTAGCTACTGCCCAGTCTCGCTCCTCAACACAGATATGAAGATTCTGACTAAAGTGCTCGCAATCTGCTTTAAGAAGGTCTTGCCTAGTCTGATACACCATCCGCAGGTAGGATTTGTCCCGGGCCAGTACTCCAGGAACTATATGCGCACCTGTTGTGGTAGGTGCACAATGATATGGATGAGGAGATCCTGCTTTTGCTTGACTTCAAAAAGACGTTTGATCGCATGCAACGGGAATACCTGTTCCATATGTTAGAGGGGGCGCGGGACTAGGACCAGGATTCCTGGTTAAAATTTGCTGGATATGCTCGAATCCCTCCTTCTGAAAAAAACTATTGGGGTTTTATGACTTCAATGTTCAAGATACACAGTGGGGCCCGACAAGGGTGCCCGCTGTCCCCACTCCTCTTCTTCCTAGCCCTGGTGCCCTGGCAGCAACCATTAGGCAGAGTGATAGAGTATGGCGTATAATGACACTGGCGAAGGAAACAAAGATCCTGTTGTATGCAGATTATATCCTCCTCACACTGTCAGAACCAGATACCTCTGTCCCTGCAATGATGTCCCTGATTGATTCCTTTTCTCAGAGTATAGGGGCAACTGGGGTAAGGGTAAGGCTAGTTCCATCACAAACCACCTACCCAAACGACCTAATGGAACTTTTGGGTTCACATGGAAGACAGCCAGGCAGTAATATTTGGCGGTACTGATGAATAAAGGACTAGCAAATATGGTCATGGACAATCTACAGCCACTGCTGTGCAAGATGGACATTGATTTTACCAAATGGGTGACCCTCCACCTCTCAATGTGGGAAAGGGCGCAAATTGTGGAAATCACAAACCCCTGCTTCAATTATTTTCTGTGTATGCTGCCACTTCCTGTCCCCAAAGGCATATTGCGAGCACTCATGAAGTTCACAAAAACTTTAATCTGGGCGGGGTGGAAGCCACGTGTGTATCTGCCAAATGGTATGGACATAAGAGTGGGAGGTCTCCGTTTGGCCGACATGTATGTGTTCTACTTGGCATGACACTTATCGCAACTACCGTACTTTTTAGAGGAAGGGGGAGGACTTACCAGAGGGGGTGATCATAGAGAGGCTGCTTGCCGGAGCCCAGCGGGGCTTACGTATTCTCTAACCCTCTGGAGCCACGGAGATTGTGACTTTCCCGATGAGGGCGATGCAGGCGGTATGGAGAGATGCACATAAATTACTGGGGGTCCCGGCAACTCTTCACTCAGGAGCGCCCTTACAGTCTAATGACAGCATACAGATAGGGCTCCATCCAATTAGATGGCAGCCCTGGATACAGGGGGCGTGATTATAATCAGCCTATATACAGGCGGTGTGTGTAAGCCCTTTCAGGTCCTTTGTGCAGAATTTGCCGTCCCCGAAACACAGATCTGGAAATATAGACAGGTCCAACACTGTTTAAGGAGCATGTTGAAACTCAACCAGATCTCGCTGCAGGAATTCCCAATTTATAAATATATACAGGTTTCGGGATATGGCCAGAGGGTTGGTTACTAACCTATACTAAATACTGATTCACTCTGCCACTACTTGGCCTGAGACCAAAACCTACTGGCAGGAACGGTTAGGTTTACAATTCGAAACCGAGGGCTGGAGAGAGCTCATGGACTCCGACTATCGTTCTCTGAGGGATGCCAGGTTGAAATTTACTTACTTTCAAATTTTGCATAGCTGGTACTGGACCCCATACACACTCCAGATGACAGGTGTTGGAGATGTGCTCAACAAGATGGAGATCAGTAGCATATCCTATGGCTTTATCTGCATGTTGCTATTTACTCGGCACATGCTCCACAATACCATTCTTTTCCTCTTCATAGACTCAGCGAAGCTAGCCCTCTGTCACGATATGTCATGTGTGGAAGAGGCGACACCCTCCTGGAAGAGGTTGATGTCCACTGCTTTGACTGTAGCGAAGATATGTATTCTGCGCTTTTTGCGATCGTCTAGGGTGCCCACAAACTCGTAACGGATGCCACAACTGTTTAAATTGTCCACGTATGACAAACTTATATATAGATTACTGGATCAACTCACAATTTTGAGGATGTATGGGGACCGTTTATTCACCAAATAGACCCCTGAATTGCAGTGGGTGAGGGGGGGGCAGAAGGTCAGGGGGGCGGGTGAGTCCTAGGGAGGGAGGGCAGGACTCGGACTGAATAAGTTGCAGTTGGGTGTCTGACGGGGGTTTTGTGAATTTGCGGTGTATCCTTACGGTTCAGCCTTACTCTCGCAGCGTTGATACTGTGGACTGTGCTCATATTTTGATATGTTTTTTTGTTTAGCTCTTCTAAATGCCTGTATAAACTATAACGAGGTGTACTGATTTTATTTTTCTTTGCTAAAATTTCAATAAAAATGAAAAAAAATGTATTGCCATTGTGGCTTTTATACTTCTCACCATGCGTTTCCTGGTGGCTAATATTTGCTGAGCGACCACATGGTCATCCATACATCCTGTGGTAAATATTTTTTCTGTGCAGCTGGGGCTCATATTGAGTGAAACTTTGCCTGGGCTGTGTTATATGAATGACTTAGTTAATTGGCACTACTCAATCCCATCTGTCAGAGTATTATTTTAGATCTCTTTCATAAAGTGAGAAACCTGCAGGTGGAAGGAGGAAGTATCCATTAGAAGTTACTTACCGTTGGTGACAAGAAATTTGTGGCGTGTGCAGCAGTACATCACATGCTTTACACACTGCTGCTATCTAGTATTGGGTGCAGACTTTGCAAGTGCTTTTTCTTCAAAGTATAAGTTTTGGTTTTGCAGCGTGAATCCTTTTCTGGATTCACATGCTGTGCATCATTCCGCCATCTAGTGGTTGGGTCCGGATTTGTCTTTGTTTTTTTCTTTTTTTTTCTTTCTTGTTTTGGTCGCTGTCGACCACCATTTGGTGTCAGGTACGTCCCCTGTATGACGTCAGACGGCATCCTGGAGGTCGACGTGCGTGGTGGCCATCTTCAGATTCTTTTTTCCGCCGTTGGGTCTGGAAGCAAGACGGGAAGCTCCGAAGAAAAGTTTGTTTTTCCCCAAAAAACTTCAAGAAAAGAAGATCGCCGTCGATAGGATCAACGAGAGGAGACCGATCATCGACGCAGAGTCATAGACAGAAGCACAGCGGCCTGGGATTTTTCAACACCAGAGGACCCCTCTGGGCCACAAATGGCGAGGTAGGGGCCATGGAGAAGACCCCTTTTAAATTCTGCCCTAAGTGCCATCACAAATACGCACAGCGTGATCCACACACCGTGTGCAAATTCTGCCTACCCTAGGATCACCAGGATAAAGACTGTGAGGCCTGTGCAGCGTTCCTGCCGAAAACTCTCAGGACACGCCAAAATCAAAGACAGGCCCACTACGCCACGATGTCGATGCCAACGAAGAAACCATCCATGAGGGAGATGGGTTTCTTGAGCGACGAAGAGGAACACGCAGCTCCTGCGGAACCCACACATGAATGATTGGACGTTGAAGTTCTAGAAAAAGACGCCGAAAAAAGACGCGCCGAGAAGAAGGCGAAGGAATCGAAGAAAAAGACTGACAAGGTAAGAACCAAAGATCCGTCAGAACCAAAGGGCCACGAACCAAAAACAGCCAAGGCAGCCCCGACGCCGAACAAAAAAGGCGATCGAAGGTCAGCCGCGACCAAAAGAAACCCACGGCACCCACCCAAAGGTTGCCGAAGAGGGGAAGTCGCACAAGGCTCCGAAGCCAAGGGTCGACGAGAACAAACCCGCAAAAAAGGCCTCGACGCTGAAAACGAACGTAGACGTCGAAATGAAAAGGAAGACCCCGGCATCCGACGCGGAAAGGGCCCTCGAAGTCGAGAAGAAGAAAAGAAGTCTCGAGGAAGAAATGGCTGCGCTATTGCCAAGGAAAAAGGAGTTTGACGATTCATTAAAGGAGTATAGAATCCCTAAGGCTCCGGAAGTCGAACCGGAAACCGTCGACGCCGAAGAGGCGGAAGACGCCGAAGAGGAGGAAGATGAGATCCTCCATTGCCGGAACCTCGAGGCGAAGATCCTGAGGAATACGATAACATACCGGAGGAAGAGGAAAACGAAGAAAACTTCGAGGACGAATGGAACGATCTCGACACCGAAAGTCCGGAGGAGGAGATCTGCAACTATCCCTCGAAGGCATCTCCCCCAGATGACATTGCCTCCTACAATGAAATTGTTAAAAGGGCTGCAAACCAGTTTGGGGTGCCCCTAGAGGAAGAAAAGGGGGATACATGTTTCCTGCTGGAAACCCTGGCACCTGCAACAAAGGGAACACAATATCTACCCATGTTGCCAAGTATTCTGGACCAAGGCAAGGAAGCCTTCAAGGAGCCAGCATCTAACAGAGGGGTAACTCCTAGAGTAGAGAAAAATATAAACCCTCTTCAAAGGACCCAAAATATATACAGGGAAACGTTATGCCAGATTCCATCATCGTAACAACAACCAGAAGGAGAGCTAATGCAGTCTCCAATACAGGACCTCCACCAGAAAAGGAGAGTAAAAGGATGGACTTGGTGGGCAGAAGAATGGAGAAAGAAGCAGCAACGCAGTGGTGCATGGCCAACTCAAATGCCCTGCTGAACAGATATGGCCACCAACAGTGGGATGAAATGGAGGAGTTTATAAACAAACTCCCAGAGGAGGACAAGAAAAGGGCAAGAGCGGTGGTCCAAGAGGGAAAAAATGTAGCTAATACCTGCTTAAAATCGGCACTAGATGCAGCAGACACCGCAAGCAGGCAAATGTGCACGGGAACCATACTCCCAAGACATGCCTGGCTAAGGATTTCTGGATTCAAACAAGAAGTTCAGACATCAATTATCAACAAACCTCTTAACGGACAAGAGTTATTTGGCAAGGAAGTGGATGAATCCCTTCAACAGATCAAGAAGGATAATGAAACAGCTAGGGCATTGGGGGCCCTACAACAAAGAGGATCTTTCAAAAGAGGAGGTTTCTCTAACAGAAAGAGGGAGAGGCAGCTTCGGCCAAAACCAGCAGATGCCGCAACAATCTCAGGGGCAAAACACAAGCCAACAAATGAGTCAACAATCTGGTTACCAGGGCTGGCAACAACAGAAGCAGCCCTTTCGGGGGCGAGGAAACGGCAGAGGAAGAGGCCAAACCTCAAGAGGGAGAGGTAATACCTCTAACTGACTTCCACACAAAAAAGGACCCACACAAAACACCAGTGGGGGGAAGAATATCGTTTTTCCACAACCAGTGGGAAAAGATCACAACGGACAAATGGATATTAAATTCGGTACAACACGGATATTGCATAGAACTGACAAAGACACCACCTGCAAATCCACCAAGAATAAGAAAACTATCCAAATCAGAACAAACACTGCTAAACGCAGAAATCAAAGAACTGTGTCTAAAACAGGCAATAGAAGCAGTACCAAAACAGGAACGGCACAAAGGAAACTACTCACCATACTTCCTTGTACCAAAACAAGACCTAACCCCGAGGCCAACCTTGGACTTAAGATTCATAAACAAGTTCATACGGACACAACACTTCAAAATGTGTACCCTTCAAGAAATAATCCCACAAATCCAAAAAGGAGATTTCCTAGCAACAATAGACCTCAAGGAGGCCTATCTAGATATCCCAATGAACAAGACACACAGAAAGTACCTAAGATTCCTACACAACGGAACACACTACCAATTCAAAGTACTCCCGTTCGGAATAAAATCAGCTCCATGGGTGTTCAGAAAGTGTCTAGCCGCAGTGGCCGCCTACCTAAGAAGAGAAAAAATCCATGTATACCCCTATCTGGACGATTGGCTAATAAGGGGACGCACAAAACAAATATGCCACAATCCGGTTCAGAAGACAATCCAAACACTTCGAGACCTAGCTTTTTCAATAAACAACAAAAAATCATCAACAAACCCAGAAAAGGAAAAACCTTTCTGGGGGCAAGACTAAATACAAAGAACGCAAGGGCTTACCCCACACAGAACAGGATACAAGCTATCTAAAAGGAAACAGCCCTCTACCAGAAGGGACAGTCTCTGACAGTGAGGAAAGTAATGAAACTTATGGGCATGATGGCATCATGCATCCCACTCATCCCTCACGCTCGCCTATACATGCGACCATTCCAAGAATGGATCACCAACAGCTGGTCACAAGCCACAGGGAGTTGGGAAGATCTAGTGGTTGTTACACAAAGGATACAAACAGAGACACAATGGTGGGCATCCAACAACATAGCACAGGGGAGACCTTTCAAGAACACAACTCCATCTGTGACAATCACCACAGCTGCATCCCTCAACGGTTGGGGAGCACATCTGAACCAACTACAGATTCATGGGCGATGGAGCGTAGAAGACTCCATAAAACACATCAACTTCTTAGAAATGAAAACTGTTCTTCTAGCACTCAAAGCATTCCAGAAACAGATTCAGGGGAAAACCATCCTAATACAAACGGACAACACAACAACAGTGTTTTACCTGAACAAACAGGGTGGAACGAAATCCTTTCCCCTGAGCAGACTTGCGCAAGAAATCTGGCAATGGGCAATCCCACAGCAAATCAATCTGCAAACAGTACATCTACCAGGGGTAGACAACATCACAGCAGACTGGCTAAGCAGACAAAACAGTTGCTCACACTAATGGGAGCTAAAGCAAACAGTACAATACCTGTTCAACATCTGGGGAACGCCAGTGTTGGATCTCCTTGCAACAATGCAAAACAAGAAATGCCGGAACTTTGCATCCAGGTTTCCACACCACCTGTCAAAGGGAAATGCGCTTTCACTCAATTGGTCTCAGACATTTGTCTATGCCTTTCCACCAATTCCCCTGATGCAAAAAGTACTACAAAAAGCAAGCAAACCAGGAACAAATATGATTCTAATTGCCCCCCGTTGGCCAAGACAGACATGGTACTTCTCTCTCCTGGAACTCTCCAAAGGAGAAATGATCAGGATCAAAGCAGACAAAGACCTGCTAACAATGCAACAGGGCCAAATCTCTCACCCAGAACCAGCAACGCTACAACTAGCAGCCTGGCGCCTGAATACATAGAATTTGGACACCTCAAACTGCCGTCCAGAACCATGGAGATTCTAAAGGAGGCAAGAAAACAGTCAACAAGGAAATGCTACAGAGCTAAATGGAAGCAATATACCACATGGTGCACCGCTAACAACAAGACTACTACAATAAATACACAGGAAACAGTAGTCACATATCTTACCTACGTTTTAGACAGCAACATCAATTTTTCCAGCCTAAAGGTACACCTCGCAGCCATAGTGGCATACACAAGAGGAAGAACATGCAAAAGTTTCTTTACTAGACCACTCATCAAAAGATTTCTGGAAGGAGCAAAAAGCGTGGCTCCTCCAAGAACTGCTCCTGTACCAACTTGGAGTTTAAATACAGTACTGTCTCAGCTAATGGGAAAACCGTTTGAACCCATGCATACAGCGGATATCAAACATATTACTCTCAAAACAGCATTTCTCATTGCAATAACATCACTACGGAGAGTAAGTGAACTACAAGCATTAACTGTACAAGAGCCATACTTACAAATCCACAAGGATAAGGTAATCTTAAAAACTAGCCCACAGTTTTTACCAAAGGTGGTAACTAAGTATCACTTGAATCAAAACATCATCTTGCCAGTTTTCTTCAAAGAACCAAAAACTAAGGCAGAAAGAAGCCTCCACACCCTGGATGTAAGGAGAGCTCTACTGTACTATCTGCAAAGAACAGAACAAGTAAGGAAAACTAAACAGTTGTTTGTTGCTTATTCACATACCAACACAGGATCAGGTGTCACTAAAGCAACCATTGCAAGATGGATAGTACAAGCTATACAACTAAGCTACACCAATGCCAAAAAAGAACTAACAATACTGCCAACAGCTCACTCCACTAGGAAGAAAGGAGCAGCGCTAGCTTTCATGGCAAATGTACCCATCGATGCAATCTGCGCAGCAGCAACATGGGTATCACGACACACATTTACAAAGCATAATTGTGTGGATATATAAATGAATAAGGAAGCACAAATTGGACAAAGGGTGCTTCAACACCTGTTTGCTAAGTCTTCCTCTCACCACAGCCTCCCAAACACGGGAGAAACCGCTACATAATCTGATGCACAGCATGTGAATCCAGAAAAGGATTCACGCTGCAAAACGAAATGGTTACTTACTAGTAGGAGTAGTTTTGCACCTTGAAGAGTTTTCTGGATTCACATGCGACCCACCCAGCCTTCCGCTAGAAGGAACACAAACAGGTGGGGAAGCAAAGTAGAACGTTAAGAACTATAAATAAGGACCATCATAAGGATTAAACAGCATACAAACAGAAAAAAGAATCCGAAGATGGCCACCACGCACATCAACCTCCAGGATGCCATCTGACGTCATACAGGGGACGTACCTGACACCAAATGGTGGTCGACAGCGACCAAAACAACAACAAAAAACAACAAAAAAAACCAGACCATTCCGGACCCAACCACTAGATGGCGGAATGATGCACAGCATGTGAATCCAGAAAACTCTTCAAGCTGCAAAACTACTCCCACTGGTAAGTAACCATTTCGTTTTGAGGTGACATGATTCATCCCCATAATCCACAATGCACCAGGACAAAGACTCCAAATTATTTTGCCTATGAAGACATTGAATGAGCCGACTCTGATGGGGAGGGTCCATCCGGTATCCTGGCATTCAGAGCCCAGAATCCATCTGCTCAGAGTTCTCCCATTGCAAAGAGGAACAGTTTTCAGAGACCCCAGGAAAACCTACTCCTAGGATACAGACTGCACCTCAGACCTGCATACCACTGACTCCATGCAAGGGATCGTCCCTCCAGGACCTTGACAAGAGTCTTGCAGGCAGGGCTAGGGCCGTTCTCAAGAGAGCTGAGCTTTGAACCCCAAGGATGTGCTAAAGAGGACTTGACAGGTTGCTCTGACCACTGTCCGCAAGCCCGCTTGGCACAGACTTATCTCAGAGCTGGAGAAGGCCCAAGCACTGAGCACCAATCCTTGAAGCTAAGCTATGCCTTCTTAACCCTTAGGTGCCGAACCACAACCTTTGGTGCCGAAGTAGACTCCGAAGTCAGCTCGGAAACATCTTTCTGCGCTAGTCTCGACACCGAACAAACCAACCATAACCACTGAGGTGCCTAAACTGCTTGATGTCAGACAAAGAAAGCTATACATTCGCCCTCAATCAGGGAAAGTACTTTCTCAGCCACCACAGCGAGAGGTGGATCCAGCATCTCTTGGAAAGAAGAAATTTACTTTTGAAGTGGGTGTCTCTGCGGAGTTGAGTGTGTTTCGCATACCCAAGAAATGCCAACACAATGGAGCTAGCTCTATGCTTCAGTCTCCACCTGGTCCTGTTTTTCCACCACCACAGCCCTTATCTTCATCACATCTCTCAGCACACGGATTCAAATCACAAAATTGAGTGTGACCCATAAGACCCTTACTTTGAGCCTTTCCCCGCTGAAAAGGGAGACGATCCCTTGCAGGAGTACTATGCAGACCCTCTGAAGGATCCAAAGTTTGAGCCCCTCCCAAGGAAGGCTTTACCACCAGATGATACAACAGCTTACCACACAGTTATCCACAGGGCAGTTGATCACCATAAGGTGAAACTGTGTAATACTGAGGAGAATGGAGAGGAGACTTTTTCCTTCTAAACTGGAAGGAAATGTCTTCAGGAAATTGGATCCTATCAGTTTCACACCAAGCCACTAAGCATCCCACGTCACCGTCATGCAATCAATCGTGCACATCAGAGATTGATCCACGAGGAGTTGCAAGTGCTTCTTAACAAGGGTGCTATACAGCCTGTACCTGTGCACCAAAGGGGTCAAGCCGAATAGTCCCTATACTTCCTCATTCCAAAGAAAAACGGGACGCAAGGGCCTATCCTAGACCTCAAGCCACTAAATCGTTACATACTGGTGGAGCACTTCAAGATGGTCACCCTGCAGGACATCAGTCCATTTCTCTGCACAGGAGATCATAGGGTGACCCTCAATCGCAAGGACATGTACTTTCACATCCCCAGCATATAATATCTACCTGAGAGTCATGGTGAGTGAACAACACTACGAATTCAAGGTGTTACTCATCGGACACGTAACATTGTAGTGTAGAGAGACAACGGAGCCTTTGGGGGCATAATTGGGCACTCTCTCTTCATGAGACTGAAGTTGTAGGAGGGACACTGACTAGCCTGGCTTCCCAGAAGGGAGATGAACCAGTGTAGGTTCAGGCCTTCCATCGCCACCTTTCAGAGACAATTAATGAGAATGGAGTGATAGACCATGCTGAATGCTGCAGAAAGATCTAACAGTAACAGCCGAGTCAAGCCCAAAGGTCATCAAGGCCAATTACCAACACTATTTCTGTCCTATGGTCCTGTTAAAAGCCCATTTTACCTTCATCCAATAGATTATGGCTCTCAAGATGGTTAACTAACCACCTTGCACGATGCTTTACCATTGGTTTAGCGATAAATGGTATAAAATGAAAGTTCTTCAAGTTAGAGGCGCCCAGGCCAGATTTATTAACATGGAGCGTAATGGTGCTTCTTTTACATAGCTCTGGACATAGATCTGGGACAGCTACAGAAGTCATTAAGGCATAAACGATCTGACTCAATTTATTGCAGGTGATAAGCTGATCTCCTTCAATAATGGCCACTGGGCACTGTTCATCAGGTGAGCCTGACGTAAGGGTATTCAAGGCTTAACAGGCATCCACTTCACTGAAGACAAAGAATTCTGCTTCATCGTTTTGGATTGTTCTGTGGCATTGAAAATATGAGTGGAGGATTTTTTCTAGTCACAGTCACCAGGACGACTCTTCATGCAATGTTTTAAAGTATTTTTTTCTATTTTAGGTTTTTTTTTCTCAGTGTTGTGCATCATCATCTTTCAGAACTAGGTGGATCACTCTCCCTTAACTTTCTTGGTGCATTCTTTTGTAAAATGCTTTCTTGCTGGGATTTGTCCTCCCTCAGGAGACTGGGGTATTTATTCTTTTTGGTCTGTGTGGTTCAATTCCCAGAACCCTTCCACCAAAATTAATAGTGCAGCGGGTACATGAGTTGCTTCCATGTTGATGGGCTGTGGTTCAATTTAAACAATAACGTTTTTCCATCCGTGCAGTGGTATGCCCCTCCTAAAAATGATTTGGCTGAATATTTTCAATCCTTCAGGAATAGACCAGTTTCTGTTTTTTAGCCTAGCTGTTTTTTATGTACCAAACAAATAGAGGGGGGTTGTCGGTAGCTTATTTTAATTTAATGTTGTCTATGAAAATAATGAAGATCCCATGATGGAGAAGAACAAGTTACTTATCTGTAGCACCAGTTCTCCGTCATGGGTATCCCATTACTAGCAGCCCACTATCTTTCCTAATAAAGCATTCGGGAAGGCTGTAGAGGTTTAGGGCCAGATGTACGACCATTCCGTTTTGCGGGTTGCAAATTGCGATTTTTTTATTTTGTGACTCGCAAAATGGAATGTACTAAAGTGTCTCAGACACATTTAGCGATTCCCATGGGGTCACAAATGACCTGCCTCATCAATATTCATGAGGCAGGTCTCAATTTGCGACCCATTGGGAATGAGCTACAATCACAGGGTTGGTGGCCTTCTGGCGACAGCAGACAACAATGTCTGTTTGCTTTTTAAATAAAGCAACTTTTTTTCCCCAAATGCAGCCCATTCTCCTTAAAGGAAAACAGAATGCGTTTAAAAGAAAAAATGAAAAGTTTTTTTTACAATTTTTAAAGGGCCGTCAGTGGGACCACTGCCTGCTCTTGAAAAATATTTTTGTTGCCAAACACAAAGAGAAAGGGATCCCCTGGGGACCCATTGCCGTTTGCAACTGGCTTACCACCAGTTTGAAATTGGTCGTAACTGCGATTGTTTTGTAACCACATTTGCTGTTGCAAAACAATCGTACATCGCGATGCGACTCGCTCTTAGGAAGGGATGCCCTTGGCACGAATATGCCTCTTTTTCCCCGCATACCATTACCCCGCATGTTGTTACAACGCGGTCGTTACAACGACCGCCTTGTAACAACGCATACCATTACCCCGCAAGTCGTAACAACGACTTGCGGAGGGGGGGGCGCTGGATGTTGGCATATTAAAATTTACTATTCCAACTCCAGTCTGTGCGGACTGTAGGGAAGGTGTTGGATTTTAAATCCAACACCTTCTCCCCCCGCCGCAAGTCGTTGTAACGACTTGCGGGGTAATGGTATGCGTTGTCACAACGACCGTGTTACGACCGCGTTGTAACAGCATGTGGGGTTACGGATGCGGGGTGACGGTTGTTTACCCCTTGGCACGCCCCTTCCTAATAGCGACTCGCAAACCCTATTTTGCGATTCAGTAATAGGTTACCAACTCGCAAAATAGGGTTTGTACATGCTACAACCCTTTTTAGTGGTCGCAAACGCCCCTATTTTTTGTTTGCGACCGCTACAACGGTCGTAGATCTGGCCCCTGGTGCGTTATATTGCTTCCTTCGCTCCACTGTCAAAACATGATGAAGGACCAGCTGCCACTGTGCTGCAGCTGCTTTGAAGACGAAGTACCGTTTTTTCTCTGTGCGAAGCGGGAGATAGTTTTCTTTATAGTGTTCTCTTTTCAAAGGCAGAAACTAAAAATAATGTGGACAACAATACAATTTTCTTTTTGGAAGGGATCATAGCTTTTGTAGTTGGGCAGCATTTTTCTCTGTTAAAAGATATTTCCTAGGACCTCAAACATCACCAAATATATTCTAATGTTTATGGATGTAGATATGTATGATGTAGAAGTGATAAAGTTCAGTAATCTTTTCCTCGAGTTCGCTTCCTATCACTTGAGTTCTGTTCAGTACTTTTGTACATGATTTTATATTGACCTGTTGTTTTAAAGGGAATCAAGTAGGTGTAAAATCGCTATTTAATATGTTATGTTCTTTGGACTACATGTAATTATTTGTTATTATATGCCCTTGTCCTGTTCCCTGGCTTCCTTTTCCATTGTTTCTGTGCGCGTGCACTCTCGCGCAGTTCTGGGTGTAGAATGTTGGGGTAGGGTGGCAGTTGGTGGGAAAACGTTACAGTGTTCTATGACGAGGCCCGCGGCGTTAAGAATAAACGCGCCCTGCTCCCGACTTGTGGCTCCTGTCTTGACTACAGAACATAGACCCCCAAATACAAACCCCACCAGGAGGAAGATTTGATCCCTTGTTAGCTCTTCTGCCTCACCGGACATAACGGTCACATTCATCCTCGCCCTCCACTGAACACATTCTAAGTGATGATGTTTATGTTGGAACAGGTAACCCTTCAACAATAACAGTTTGTCATTCTCACAGCAGGGACTAACAGAGGACACCGCATGCTACCATTTTGCGCACCCAAACGCTCCAGCAAAGGACACACAACTTAGAAGTTACCTTCACAAAAAAATTAAAAACATTAAAACATGTGCCTCAACCACACAGGGAGCTGACGTGGAAAATATGCATAAAAGGACCCAAACGCACACAATATTATCACAATACCAAAACTGCGCTCACTTTGAACACTTAGTCACACTGGCTCACAGGGGTCCTCTAAAACAGATTTATGCTCATTAGTGTTAAAACCTGCTGCTTCATCCCTACAGTGAGATACAGCATTTATTATGCGCACTACCTCACATGTACACATTCTGGCTAACATGATGCTACACACACTATCACACAACATTTGGATGAAATATAAACTCAAGTCGCAGATGCTTATCATCTCACCAAAACGAAAAATACATTCGCTTGCAAACCGCACACAAACGGAAAGTAAAGCTAAGCCAGACCAACGTGATAACTTGTTACTGTACATCTCCAGCTTGATACAGTTAAACTCAATAAAATGCACTGCTTTTTTACTTAAGATCTGATAGCGTTTCCTTTAATATGTATATTGCCTTTACTTTTCAGGAATATGTTTTGCTTGCTATGGAAAATATCTTAACATCAATGTATGGGTCACTCCCCGATACAGTTTCCAGAGGAAGTGATAGAGCAGATGTGACCTGCGTGGACATGTTTGGTAATCCAGCAGAACAAACAGATGTTCTTGTCAATGAAATTGAACCTTCTGGAAACGAAGGTCCCAAGACTCATACTTCATCATTTTCATTCAGTAAAGACGTGCAAAATAGTCAAGCAGGAAAAAACACTGAGGCCTGCTTAAAACATCAAATATTTGTCTGCGATAATCCTCTTGGTCCAGTTAAAAAGAATGAAGAATCAGACATTGATAGTGCATGCAACAAAATGTTTCTGAAAGGCTCAAACAATCTTTCTTCAACTATAGACAGCCAAAATGGATGTAGTATTACTTTTGGTATAGATGATATTAGTCTTTTGAACTCTCAATCTCATGAAGAGCATCTCCAGGGAGCTGCTCAAAGCGGTCCTTTGGAAAGAATGGAGGAAGCACCAGCGGTCTCCAAGGACGCTTCTCAAATCTGTGCTGATAGTTGGAGCATGGGGAATGCACTCAAAAATTCCAGCGGAGGAAACATGGAACCTGTCAAAATCCTGATACCTGGGGTAGAGAATGTAGGAAATCCTCCAGCAGGTGCTAATACTTTAGAGGCAATGAACTCAGCTGAGAAAGTCCCAAAAAGCCCAAGCCAAAATCTAACCAATGTGGTCAATAAAAAATCTGGGCAGATCACACCCTATGACTTGATTAGCAATCGAGTAATAAGAAAGCCTATGTCAGCAAGTGACATTTTCATGCAAGAGTATCGGCTCAAGGTTTTAGGAGAGAATCCGAAGGCTTGCACGGAAGACATTACTGTCACAAGTAAAGAACTGTGGAAGACATTAAGTGAAGACGAGCGAGAAAAGTAAGTTTCCAGATCTCACATGGGATCAGTAAACCTCGTAGTTTCCACTTTGTGTGACTCATTGGGTGCAGAAAACGGAATGAAAGTGAGCTTCCAATTTATTAAAACATTGTGAAAAACAATTGGATCATGTAGCATTACGTGCTGAAGCCGAAAAAAGATTATTACTAATTGATATGTTTACATCCTGCAGACTTCTGCTGCTTTTTGGGTTAAAGTTTGTTGCCAGAGATTCCACATTTCCAACTTTTAAATGTTTTCTGTCCGGCGTAAAATGGCTTTAAATTTCCATATTGCCAAGTTATATTTTTAATTATCTAGAAAAGTCTAAGGTTCAGATGATCTAATGGTTGAGTCGAATCGCAGAAGCTGTGATTGTATTCCGTCTGTGAATGCTACCTTAACACTGTTCCGGATGTAATAATCCGGTACGACTCATAAAGACCATTCACAAAGATTCACAGTAAGCATCCCTTATTCATTTTTATGAAGCATGACCTTCAGCACTACATTTGCATTCTCCATTATTGCCCTAAAAGAATGGCTGTCATACGAAAAAAAATGACACAATGGGGGAAGGCTTGGAGCAGTCCCAGTTCTCTGCACCCTACAATGCCTGCATTAGACATTCGGGCAGTAGAAGCTATACCTCACAGACATTTTATGAACTTATACCGAACTTGCATGACAATTTAGTACATTTCAAATTGGGTTTTTGCATTCGTAAAGGCTGTCAGTTTGCATATTGCAGGCTTTACAAAAATCCTTTGTAGATCTGGTCTCACTGTGCTTTTTAAGCGACGCATTTTTTAATCATTTGTAAAACGTAAGAGACACTATCAGTACATTCTTATATATTACATGCATATTTTGTAGGGGGTTTATTTATATTTAGTTTGTAGAAGCTGTTTACTTTTATTGTCAGTGAATGTGATTTGCAGTCAACGTAGCGGGGGACTAGGCAAGAAAGAGAGTTTCTTCTGTCTGGCATGCCCTTTTTCTTACCCAGCCCTTTCAGCCACTGACGGCATCTAGCAGTTTCATCTATTTAAGTTCATTTTTTTGTCAGGACATGGGAAGCACCTCTGGTGGAGGATGTGACTGCTAAGGCCCCATGTTGCTTCCTGCCTTTCCCGTAAGTATCTTCACTCTCGTAACCTGGATCATATCACTTAAGTGGTCATGGAGAGGGCGAGCCAAGTACGTGTGTTTGTAACATAATTCTTCAAGGAAAAAAGCTTAGAAATAGAAATCTGCGTTACAATTTGATGAATTTCAGCTTCTTACATTGTTTGAGTTTTTTAGGGTCATCAAAGAAGAATCATTTTAAAAGTTTGTTTGCTTCATCGAACATTTGAATGTGCTCAACATGCTTTTTAGGTCTTGTTTAGGCCGCACATGCGCTGTCTCTCGAGACATGCTGTATCTACTGTATGGGCTTTCAGCACACCCATCCGTTTCCATACATTCCTTAATGTATCTTTCGAAATTCAATTGTTTTCGTTGGTCAATAGTTTACATTTGTCCCTCCTTTTGCTGTTGGTCATGCCGTGGAGACTGGCCATGTTACATGGATCACTTTACTATCGGCCATAAGTTAGTTTCTGTGCACTACTTTTTCTTTTTCCTCGGCTTGTTTGGCTTTCCGTATGCACTCAGCCGAGGGCGGCAAACCATGCCCTCATCTTGTTTTCTATTGTCTTTGGTTTCACAAGCGTTTTTTCAGCTCGATGCTATGTTGTTTTTCATGCTATAACATTTTTGCTTTCATTAGCTCAAATATCCAAACCTTAAATAATATACTTACTTAATGAAAGTGTAGTTTAAGAAGACTTCCAACTGTAGGATCAGCCTATTTGCATTGTGCTTTTGACAGCATCATTATTTGGATACGACTAAAGAGGTAAACATTTTATGAAAATGGAAGCAGCTTTGTGTTGCACGCTTTCAACTTTTGATGCTTTCTTTTAGGTTTCATTCGTTGGTGAAATAATACCAATCTCAAGGGCCTCCTTGTGCTCTCCAAACGCAGCATGTAATGTGAGGCTACTTAACAATATATCCTGCAAGTAGACAGTGCAAAACCAGCGCAGCACCAGTTAGCGTCACTCAGCACCACTTCAGCAGCACCACCTGAGCATCTCAGCAGCACCTGAGCCCCACCACAACATTAGCACAGTACCACCTCAGCCCCAGCGCAGCACCACTTCAACACCAGCACAGCATCAGTGCACCACCTCAGAAACAGCACAGCACCATCTCTGCACCAATGCAGCTCCACTCACTACCAGCACAGCACTACCTCAGCATCAGTGCAGCATCACCACCTCAGCATCAACGCAGCACATACACAGCATCGCTCAGCACCACCACGGCATCACGCAGCATCTCCTCAGCATCACTCAACACCACCACAGCAGCACCTCAGCACCAGCACAGAACCACCCACGCATCGGTGCACCACCTCCAACGCAGCACCAACTCAGCACCAGTGCAGCCCCACCACCGCATCAACTCAGCAGCAGCGCACCCCCACCTCAGCAGTGGCTTAGCACCAATGAGGCACCACTCCAGCATTAGCACACCAGTGCAGCATCACCTCAGCACCAGTGCAGCATCACCTGAGCATCAACGCAGCATCTGTCAGCACCACCTAAGCACCAGCACAGTCACTCAGCACCACCTGAGGACCACCTCTGCACAAGCACACCACCACATCAGCAGCACCTCAGTATGACTCAGGTCTACCACAGCACCAGTGCAGCACCACCTGAGCATCAGCACACCCCCACCTGAACATCAGCGCACCACCACCTCAGCATCAGTGCACCACCACCACTGCCGAACCACCTCAGCACCAGCGCAGCACCACCTCAACATCAGCACAGCACCACCTCTGCATCAGTGCACCACTACCAGCGTAGTCCAAACCTCAGCACCAGTGCAGCCCCACCTCAGCAGCAACTCAGCACCAACGTAGCAACACTTTAGTATCAGCGCAGCACCACCTCAGCATCAGCGCATCACCTCAGCACTGCACCAACTCAGCATCACTTAGCACCACCTGAGCACCAGCTCAGCACCACCTGAGCACCAGCGTAGCGTCGCCACCTCAGCATGACACAGCATCACTCAGCACCAGCGCATCTCCTCAGCTTGACTCAACACTACCAGAGCACCACCTCATCATCAGCACAGCACAACCTCCGCATCAGTGCACCACCACCAGTGCATCACCAACTCGGCACCAGCGCAGCCTTACCACAACATCAGCGCAGTGCCACCTCAGCACCAGAGCAGCACCAACTTAGCCTCACTCAGGACCACCGGAGCACCACCAAAGCATCACTCAACACCACCTCAGTATCACTCAGCACTATCTCAGTATCACTCAACACCACCTGAGCACCACCTCCGCACAAGCACAGCACCTGAGTATCATTCATCATCACCTCCGCACAGGCACACCACCACCTCAGCGCTACCTCCTCATCACTCAGCACCACCTCAGTCTGCCCTCGGAATCTGGCATCTTTTGATTCTCCCCTGGTGTCTGTCCGCTGTTCTTGTTGTAATTCAGGTACTATTTTCCAACCTCCACCCTCCTGTTTGTCACCCCTCCCCGCATAACAAAAAAAAGCTATAACAAACAAGCATTAGAACAGGCAGGAATAAGTTGGCAGCATTGCAAGGACAAAAAAACTAGAAGACATTTTTTATGTTAATTCTTTTTTTAATAGGGTTGTTCAGTTGTACATAATGTCTTTTTGGTTATATATAAGGTAACAAAAATGCTTACAACACTTTTTTATTATAACTTTTCAACATGCTGCACAGCAGCCACAATGCTCTACAACATAGCTTAAAAACATTGGCAAAGCCAATAGCTCTGGCTAAACACTTACATGGTCCCAAAGGCGAGACCTATTGGCTATGCCAGTGGTTGTTACAGCTTCTGATTAGTGCACCTTCGAAAAGCTCTGCTGATTGTTTCCATCCTAAGTTACAGCAGAGCAGGTCTGTGTCTGAAAGATTGCTATACACTTTCACACATCCTGACCCCTTCCCTCCGTTCCTTGGGCATGTCACAGAGCTTCTTTGGGGTTTTAGAAAGCTAGAAACTTCTCAAAAACAAAGTCAGACATGAAGACATATTATAGCCTGAAAGTCCACTAACCGTAAACACTGAACTATGTCAGCACCAAACAACTATTTAAAGCTTCTCCCCCTTCCTTGTCCTCCTTTCTCCCTACTCATGTCTATCTATTTTCGCAGGAGTTATTGATATAGGTTCAGCAGCTGATGTAACTATGGACCGTAAAGCAGAATCACCCAAAAGTCTTGAATCTGAACTTCTACCTTATCTTTTCACATTGGACAAGATGACTCCGGGTCTTATAAAGTATATTGGACCTCTACTCATTCAGGACTGAATAGAATGGTGACAGTGGGCCTAATTCCATCAATCTTTAAAGTGAGGATTATCAGTATGTGATAATTCTCATCGACACCCTCTAATGCACCCCAGTGTGGGTTCATTGATGGTCATAACGCTTGAATAATTTCACGCTGCGTGCTTGGATCCCAAAACACTTTTCTATATAGTTATTCCATAGATGCAACATTGTCGCATATCTTTATCTACGAGTTCATGCATACTGCTACTCAGTGGAAGTCCATCAGAGTTGAACGTTTCTCCTAAATGTCCATAATGTTGCCTGACGATAAGTTTTGAGCCAAGTTGCAGTATCTGCCATGCAAAACCCCTTTAAAACATTGTGTACTTGAGGGTAAAAATGCATTTTGATATGCTTACTTTAAGAGTGGAGGAAAGAGAGGCATGTGCCTTTAAGAACCTGAGAGGCTCCCCTTTGTACAGGCAGTTGCTTCCCAGAGCAATTTTTTCCCCCACTTGTTAAAGCAGCATTTCTGCACATCCATGACAGACCCCGAAAAATCTACTTACCCACTTACTATGGCAAGTCAATTTTTATCTGGGCTAGCTATTTTTAGTGCCTACTGTCCAGTTCTGGTGAGAGAGCTCAATCTGCAAAGAGCATGTGTTCTGTTCATTCTTCAAGTGACTCAGCAATAAAGATGCCATTATATCTTGTTTTCAACTTGTCACATTGCTGTGCTTCACAGGCAGAGGTCAAATGTTAATGTTTTCTTACAAATTGCTGCATAGCAACCGAGCTGGGGCACAGGTAGTGTGAAATGAAAGGCTGTATGTAGGAGATCAGTTATTTCTAATACACAATATTTAAATACATTGTAAATGAACTGTGCAACTATTTCAAAATATATCAGCAGTTAGGAAAAGCAATTTTTTTGTAATTCAGAAGTGTGGTGACAAAAGCACATTATACCTGGTGGATGCGCAAATGATAAATATTTGCTAAAACCTGGTTTCTGCAGCTTATCATTTGTACGCTATATAGTTTTATCAGTAAAACTGCGCTCAGTGGGAAATTTTGAGTCCATTTCAATGGAATATGTGCTTCCTGTAAATGACAGTTCATTACCAAATCATGCTTCAGTCGTATATTTGTGACAGTGTGCTCCAGAATTCACTACTGATTACATATGACACCTTTCACATCAGTTATTTGCAGTGACACAATGACGAACAACAGTTGTTTTTATTGAACACTTGCTGTAGTGGTTATTGCCTCTCTATGAGTTCATATCATTACATTGAGTTTTTTATTTCAGTTCTCCTCAAACTGACATCCCTGGTGCTGGTGTTTTACTGAATCTCACCCACCTTCTGCTATGTAGGGGTGGCGAGCCACTAAATTAACAGCGATAGCTGAGCCAAAAGTCGTCTCGGTCTCTGAGAGCACATGCACGAGTAGAGCCTTAAAAATATTTGGGATATAAATCATACACCAAAAATCATGTTGGCATATGATAGTGTCTTCAAAATTGTGTAAAAAAAGTTTGTCTTTAACCTGTAGAAGTGTTTAATCTTATCACATCAGATTACATCACTGCGTTGAGAGTATTTATTAAAAGTGAAAGTTTTAAACATGAACTGAGAAAAACATTCATGCCCCTTCCGTGATGGCAATGCTATTAGTGAACTTAGAGGCAAGTCAGGGGTCATGTGTAACCTGTATGTGGGCTAGTGTCTTATCCTACGTGGAGCAAAAGTTGTCTATTAAGTCAAACAAAAGAGTTTTTTGCACATCAGACATGCTGAATCCACATAATTGAAGGTGCTTTCATATGTTATAATGCAGACAATGGAGGCTTAGTAAAATAAAATATTTGCCTATGATCACACAATTTGAGACCAGTTTATGGGTCAAGTGCATTACAGTTAGATGGAGTAGATTATTCAAGTCACTAGACCAGCAGTTCTGGTAACATTTTAATGATTTTTCAAGGCCTATTTGAGGATTCACACCTCTGAAAATCTCCATATTTTTCTGTCAGAAAATAATTGTTAACATATTCACTCAATGCCTTTTAGCTTTGAGTGAAGTGATTTCTTTTCCAGACAATGACTGGCATCTTTAGTCTAAATGCCATCTCTTTATTCCAAGTGTCCTTCATGTGGATGGAATATAGAAGATTCAAAGTGTATGTGGCATCCCTGTATCTCACCCTGTCAAGGAGTGTGATATTTGTAAAAAAAGAAAGTGTCTAAAAGAATACTCACAGAAAGGGAAGGCATCAGGCTCAAGGGCAAAGTGCAAGACATGAGGGATGACGACGAAGAGTATGTTAGAAAGATCAGCCTCTCAGCCAGCCTCTTTAAGTGTGCCAACATCTTGAAAAGACTCCCACCGGGGGTGATTTAACAGAAAGAGGTCCAGTGGCAGAGACACTTATTGGCACAAGTGTCACCTTCATAAACGTAGACATCAAAACCGACTATGTCACCATCAAGAGGCTCTACTCCTACATGTTCCAATCAAAGGATGGCTCATTGGTGACTTTACTTCGACACAGGTGACACTTTAAATTGTCAATATCAAAATACTAAATATCGATGTCGAGAAGAACACCTTTGCAGTCAATGATGACCCATCATGGCAGATCGATGTCGACCCACTTTCTATCAACCGCTAGAGACCCAAGATTGATGTTGACACATTCACCATCGATGTCAAAAAGATCACAGGTCTTACTGTCACAATCTTCAGCGGCTTAAAAAATGTGGTCCTTGTTTCCATCCATCCAATATGGACAGTCTTAGTCTCCTGAAATTCAGTTACCTTCTTCTCCAAGTAGGAGGTGAAGAGAAGCGTCCGTTAAGTTATCATAGAAAGGTTGCTGATTCAGACTTAGCCCCTCTTCCACATCTTCCTCTGACAAAAAAAACTACAAAGCAACCTCCATGTCTCCACTGAGAAATTTGAATCCCTCATCTCCAGAAAAAGTATCTCCACAGAGCACATCTGTCAGTAGAAGGCATAGATCGCTTTCACAGTCACATTCGCTTACTCTGACTCATCATGCTCATCCTACACTCCAACATTGCCCACTCATTCTCCATTCAAAGTCTCTCCAGTAGATGATATTTTAACATTCAATGAAGTTCTTGCAAGAGGAGCGGCAAAACTAAACATACCTCTTGAGACCGCTCAACCAGTGATGACCGTCATACTGGAGACACTTCAGCCAAGAACAGCACCCAAACCCTTTTTGCCTCTTGCTCTGGGTCTGCTTGAAATTGTAGAGGAGAAGTTTATGACTTCAGCAACAGTCAAGATGGTAACACCTCGCCTTCTAAAGAGATATAAATCACCACAGCAAGCCTCAGGGCTGATCCCAAGCCAGATTCAGTAATAGTCATGGCATTCAGACAAAAACATGCATCCGCGCCAGAGTCAGCTGCTCCATCTGAGCGGGGCAGCAAAAGTTTGAATGCAACAGGAAATGAGATGGCTGATATGGCTTACACTGGTTTGAAAAATACCAGTGCTACAGTCCTCCTTGGCAGACACCACAGAAAAATATGGAATGGTATGAAATCTTTTGTCTCTTATTTGCCAAAACCTCAGCAACAAGTCTTTATGGAGATGCTTACAGAGGGATCCTTAGTCTCTAACCAGGTACTTAGCACAGTGCTAGACCCGCAGCTAGCTACTGCCACAGAGTCTTCTTAAGGAGGTCTTCATGGCTTCGTCTATCACTCCTAAAACCTGATGTGCAACTCACAATTGTGAATTTGTACCTTTTTGGGATTCAGCACTCTTCAGACAACATGCTGAAGAAGAGATGCTTAGGGTGGAAAATGGGTCGGGGACCCTAAAAGCGGTTGGCCTGGAAGTACAGAAAAGGTTCTCTGAACAGCTCGAAAGAGCTAGCTATAAGGCCATCCTGGCAGAATATAAAGCAGCCTTTAGGCTAGAGAAATCTCTTTACTGCAATAAAAAGATGGCACCTGCCAACTCTTCTAGAGAGCTTTTTAAATTGATTAATCTTTTATCAGCACCTGGTACTTCTCCCAATATTGATAGTTCTCAGGCCTTCTGTAATCATAAGGCAATATTCTTTCCCTCCAATTTTTTTTATATCTACTCTACCTTGGACAGTCTCAACTCTGAACCCTTCATTTCTGCTCAAGAGAATATCTATGCAGCCCCTACCCCTTTACAGTCCAAGAACATGGATTCCTGTCTTTCTGACTTTACCCCTCTGACCCACGAATTGACTGAACAGTTTCTTCGAAGTTTTAAATCAGGCTCCCCACTTGAACCCTGCTCTCCTAAATTGATGCAGTTGGGGGCAGATATCATTATTCCTCACCTTACATCAAGTCTTAATAAGGCTACCTCTTCTGGATGTTATCCCCAAAGCTGGAAACGGTGATCGTTAAGCCTCTGCTTAAAAACCTCTTTTGGACTTGTCCGATTTGAAAAACTATCAGCCCATTTCTCTGTTGCTGGTTCCCCATAAGATCTTGGAAAACACCTAAATAGCCAGATCAGGACTTATTTGAAACAGCAGCATCTGCTGAATACTTCCCAGTTTGGATTTAGGAGTAACCATGGGACCGAGACCGCACTGTTATCTGCAATCAATAACATCTGTTACATGGTGGATGATGGACAGGCTCCGGTGCCGATCCTGTTGAATCTTTCCGCAGCCTTTGACACTATCTCTCCTACCCGGCTGGTTGACCATCTGCAGAAAATTGGGATCACAGATTCAGTCCTAAAGCTCCTGTCATCCTTCCTGACGGATAGATCAGACAGTGGTGGTGAACCAGTTCTATTCTGCCACCATAGCTACTCCGTGTGGGGTTCCTCAGGGCTCATCCCTGAGCCCCACACTATTTAACCTATGTCTCTCCCCGCTGGCCAAACTAATTAGAACGTTTGGGTTACAGGCTTTATCTTACACTGATGACCCACAAATAATCGTGTCTATCACGAAGGACAATAGAGGCTTCCGCCACAAATTATAAAAACTGCATGCAGGTTGTGGCCATCTGGATGGTACAAAACTACCTGAGACTCAATGGTGATAAAACCGAGGTTCTGATCTTTGGTAGCCAACCGTCCATTTTGACCCATTCCTGGTGGCCACAAATGCTGGGTTAACTTCCCAATGCTCCTGACTCTGAATAAAATCTTGGTGTTCTGGTGCATAACAACCTGTCCTTCAATCTCCAGGTTAACAGGACGGTATCATCCTGTTTCTGGGTAAATAAGGCCCTTAGGAAGGTGTTTACTTTTCTCTCCTTCTCTGCATGCAAACAAGCGTCCGTGGCATTGATTATATCCAGAATAGGTCACAGTGTGCTCTACAGGAACATTATTAAGACATCCATAGCCAAGCTGCAGCTCATCCAGAATGAGGCGGCAAGATTCAGTCTTTATCTTCCTAAATATCACTCAGTCTCTGCTGCAACTCAGAAATTGCATTGGCTTCCAGCCCCTAAACGAATCAGTTTCAAAGCCTTATGCATTGTCCATTAGGCACTTCACAATACAGGCCCTGAGGGAATTAAGAACCTGTTTCAACGATATATACCATCTAGACAGCTGTGTTCTGTGGGAAAAAAATTGCTGGTTATTCCCAAGTTCCGGAGGGCAAGATGGTGAGGGAACACTTTTGCTGTGGTTGTATCCAAGCTCTGGAACACTCTTCCTTACTCCATCTCTTGCCTGAAAGGCCACATTCCTTTTCGAAAGGCCTTGAAGACCTGGTCTTTGCCTTGTAATGCCTCCTTTAGGTCCGGGATTATACACTTTTTTCCATCCTCAGCAGACTAACTGCATTAGCGCCTTGACACCTTGGCAATTTATAAAGCGCATTTGTTTGCGCTTTATAAATTGCCAAATGAAATGAACAGCAGTACAGACACAAAGATGGACAATACTTCCATCAGAGGGTTTACTTTCTGAGGTATTTGTATCAACCTCACCAACAACAGAGGCTACTGCAAAGACAAAATTACCACAAGCAATATTAAAGGCAAACAAATGTAGCCTCTAAAACATCTAATTCATTTGGCAACATACCTTGATGGCCTAACACCTCCCCTACAGTTACCCACTTCTGTAGGAGGAGCAGTTACATCTTACTTTGAAGAGTGGACACTCCTAACCAGAGATGGATGGGTAATGAACATCATTCACAGAGGATATTCAATTTGTTTCAGGGCAATTCCACTGCCTATTCCACCAAAACAGACAAACAAAACGTTATATGTCTTTACCTAAGACGAGACACATCTTCTATTAAAAAAGCGGGCTCAATTTAATTTTGTATGTGTCACACTCCATCGCGATCAACCATATTTCTTGACTTTGACTCAGTCGCCGGTCACTAGGTGTCCACGGTTGGCGCTTTGATCTTTTAGGCTCTCGTCTTTACCGTAAACTCTAAACATACATAACTCCGGTACTACTGATTGAATTTTTGTCATTTTGGTGTCAAATAATTGATTACAATTTACTATATTTTTCTAAATTAGTGTGGGATTTTTCTTGTGTTATGTTTTTACTTTATTGCTATTTGTGTGCTGCAAAATAATGTATGCATTGCCTCTAATTTAAGCCAGGCTGCTCTTTGTGCCAAGCTACCAGAAGATTAAGCACAGGTTAATTTAGTGACTGTTGTGGTTCACCTTTCCTACCACTTCCTAGCCATTTGGCTCCTCCCTCTTTGATTTTACCTGAACCTCCTGGCACAGTTATGTCGTCTTGAATTCCATCCCACTCAAATGGTTTTAAATGTCCAGCACACTCAATCTGTTCTTTGCTTCCAAAGGATCTCCAAAGAATAGATATATTTGGATTATATTGCTTCCTGTTCTCTGCTGGTCCATTTGTGCATCTCAAGATGTGCAGGATGCAACTTTATTTCACATTTGTAAAGTGAGAAATCGAACCCATAACTATCTTATGTTTCCATCTCTCGAGAGATTGGTGAATAGAGCACCCCTGTTGATTGGTCTCCTGTTTTTGTCTTACGACCCTGCTGTTTCAGTTATGCTTGACTGATTGAAGTGCCCTGGCAATTTGAAGATCCACAACATCTGGCATTGTTAGGAAGACAGCAAAAAATCAGCATTTTGGAGTTGAAGTCTTCCTTCTTCTAGGGGGAGAATATTGTTGGTTCAAGCCACCAATATGATCGCAGCATGTTAAATTAACAAGCAGGTCAAAACCTATTTGCATAATGTGTGCCTCCTACCCATTGAGCATTCTTTCCCAAGAAATAGGTCTTTCAGCTGTGCACCTTGCAGGATTTTTGAACACCATGCCCCTCACTCGTAGAAGTTCAGTATTTCACTTTTACTACTGGGGAATTTCAGTATACAACTGTTTACCTTAAGGAAGAATTGAAAATGCTCAGCGTTTGCTTCCTGCATGAGCAAAGATTCCATCTTGTGGTGGCATGTTCTTTCTGAACTGGAAACCTGCTTTTTAAGCATACAAATTCTACTTTTGAACTTTCTCTAACCTACTAGTAAAGCCTCTCTGAGTTTGGTCACCTGAGTTACCAGCCCCTGTGATAGAACCATATATTGGAGTCTGAAATTGGGTGCTGGTTAATGATTTCAATTTCTAAGAGTCGCTTAGAACCTGCTGCTACTATAGACATTAGGACTTCTGAGCAGCGATGCTTCCTTCACACTTGTCTGCTGCTCACTTTCAGGAACTTGTTAATTTGTCTCCACTGTTTAGAAGACCTCAACGGATTTTGTATCTTTGTGTGATATTTTTCACTTTTTGTTCTGAAGCCCTTAAAGACGTTAGTCTCCCATAACATTGAACTTGTGTCATGGGAGACAGAGGTCCGGGTTTCTGCCGCCTTCCTCGGGAAAATTAGTGATCCTTTTTTGTTTCAGGGTTGTCCTTTCGTCAGAATTCCTTATTACTTGAGGCTTCCCTAAAGAAGAAAGCACTGCGTTATATGTACGTTTAAACTTTATATGGTCATTGCATGGCATCCTTGTGAGCTACATTGCAAGCATTCTGCAAACGCTATACTATTAACTTGAGCTCCAAGCCCTTTGCTTAACTCAACTCTTTTAAAATATGTGAAAATCTACATTGGCTTAGAATAGCTGCCTTCCCATGTGTTTATCTACCCATGAGCCTGGAGGAATAGCATCAACTGGCCATAGTACTAAGTGCATGTTACTCTCCATTGTGTTGTTTGTACTGCTAGTCCTTATTTCTTCTTCCTACAGAGAAATATGTCCACTGTCGTCTGTAGAGCAGGAAGGAGATTAAGAAGGCAAGGCCTTCGGGGAGTGCTCATGTTCTCGGGCTCCCATAATATTGACCAAAGATGGCTCTGTCCTCTAGCATGCAGCCTGGCCAATCCTATGAGTCTGGCTGCAGGTTTACTAAGAACTGGCAGTACAATAGTTGCTACACTGAGTAATGTGCATCGCACTAGATCAATTTAACAAGGGGTTGTCTGGCGTTGAAACAGACAAACATTTATTAACTGGAGACCTTTGGTGTACATGTTTCAACAGTAGTGAAGGGGCAGTGGCACGGTCAGTGATGTATAGAAATATACACACTGGGAATGTCTTGTGCACTAGAGATGATTTCAGGAACAGGGCCCCTTCCTGATCTTGGCTCTCAATCTATTCTTGAAGGGAAAAAACCTCATGTGCACTTTGTTGGCTATCCTCCCTTGAGATTCTGACATGGAAAACGTCTCCCTAGTGTGGAAGGCAATCCTGTCTGCTAAGGATCTGCGCTGTCATCCAGGGATCTGCCTTTTGTTTGTCTGTCTTGCACAAATGATTCAAGGGGATTTACCTCGGCGAGTGTACAGATGAGGGTAATTAGCACTTCATACACCTGCCACCAGCACTTGGAGGGCAGGAGGCTTTCTTTGTCCCCTGTTGATACCATTGATAATATCAACAAATCTTCATTTTGCCCACAGCACTTTGGAAAGGTTACTCCTGGGACGTCAGTGGGGGGCACTAAGTTGAGGAGAACAGCAATCATACCTTGTACCCAGGGAAACGGATAGAGGTTTGGGGAGAACTATTGAGGCACAGGTGGTAGTGAACAGTGGAGTTGGCTGACTCCAACATTGCTGCTGTCTGGTGATCAGGCCTGAAGTGGTGCAATAGAGTGAAGGCCTGCAACCCGTAAAACCTTGCAACTAGATTCTGCTGCCACCCGATGTGGAACTCGGATTTCCCCCCCAATCCCCCCCCCCCACCCCCCTCAGTCTAGAACTGGGCCATACTGGGTGTAGTATTGCGAGACTATGTGTGCTAGGACTCTTGCAGCTCTGGGCGGACTTGGTAGAGGTAGTGCATACTTTGCTGGGAGGTGTTAAAGGGTGGTTATTAACGGTTATGACATAATTCGAGAGTGAGCAGAGCGTGATTATGAGCAAGGGAATAAAGACCAACAATCTAGAGCTCCCTGTGTGATGTATTCATTTGCATGCTCACTGGCTGAGGAGGACGCTACACTGGGTTAGCACTGTTCCCCCTGGTTTGCGCACCGAGAAAGAACATACAACACGGGGGAGCTTGACAATTGTGCTCAGAACACCTCTAGAGTGGAAGATTGCATAGGAAGTGGCAAGACTGGAGAGTAAATTAGCGATGTTACCACCTTGCCTGAAGCCCGCTTGGCCTAGTGGCGATCTCAAGTAATAGGTGGATTGTCTGCATAAATTACTAAGCAATAACCCTTCACAATGGGCAAACTCAAGGCTGCCAAGATACCGACTGGAGCGGCGGAGATGGCATGTTAGTGACCAAGAAGTCAAAGGTGCTAAAAGTAGTCACCACCCACATCAGAAGTTAAGTGTCTGCAGTGTCCTCAGATGACAATTTGGATAAGATTCTTTAGTCAAATGACCCTACCAGAGCAACCATGGAGCATAAGATAGAAGTGGTTGCTACTATGTGATGACCAAAAGAAGTTTGCCCAGAGGGTAACCCAAATGGAGGCTTCTATATATATGATACAGCCCACAGTGAATGACCTGCAACAGCTGGTAGCCAATATGACTGATAAAATTAATTTTTCTGGAGGACCATGCAAGGGATTTAGACGGGCGCTCACACTTCAGTAACATAAGGATAGTAGGGCTGCCGAGGGAACTGAAGGGTCCAACATGATCAGGGCCGGACTGGCTACCGGGCGTTTTGCTGTGCTGCCAAGCTGGGGGCTGATTTCGTTGATGGGGACCTGCGTGTGCTTAAAAACATTCGTTTTGAAATGTTTATTTAAAAGCACACGCAGGTCACCATCAACGAAATCAGCCCCCACCGCAGCGAAATCAGCCCCCAGATTGGCAGCACAGCAAAACGCCTGGTAGCCAGTCCGGCCCTGAACATGATGACCTACCTGAGGAACTTGCTGTCTCAAACGCTGGTGAAACAATCTCTCCACTATTCTTCTCACTTGAAAGAGCGCACAGAGTTCTGGTTAGATGCCCTCCACCAAGTGTAACCCCAGACCAATTGTGGCCAATCTATTTTTCTATCAAGACAGAGACCTAATGCTATAGTAGACAACGAAAGCTGGGCACTTCACTTTAGACAATAATAGAGTTGTGGTCTTCCCAGATTTTAGGCTGGCTTTGCAGCATCAGAGAACGCTGTTCCACGCAGTGAAGCAGAAATTCCCAGAGTTGGGCATGAAATAGGCCTTAATGTTCCCAGCTAAGCTCAAAATAATGGCGAATCAACATACACATTGCTTCACAGACCTGAAAGTGGCATGCGAATCGTAGAGCAACAGGACAAACCACTGTCAGAAACACAGGCCTGCAATGCAGGGAATTGGTGACAACAAAATCGCAGAAGCAACAAACACAATAGAGCCCTGACGTCTATTGGGTCGATTCACACACCAGTAAGTTTATAAACTCAAGCACAGAAGATAGTAGCACTGACAACGGCGACTGCAGTGCTTAAAGACAATAAAGTCAAAGACAGTCATGCTTCAGCAACAGCTGATTCAGATTGAGACACTAAATCCAATGGTCAAAGCATTGACTCGAGGAACCTCCCCAAGATCGGCTGATACTTAAGTAACTGCACTAAACTACCTCATTTATTTATCATGCAGGAAAACTAAAGTAGGTGGATGTGAGTCTGAAATATGACCACATTAAATGATCCTTAAATTTTACTTTATTAATTCTTACTTATAATTTAGATACCTTAGAGGAGCTAGGCTCTGAGTGAGACAAAATGAAGTTGTACAAAATGTTGTGCATACTCCTTTTCGAATTCAAGGTAACAAGGGCCGGCGAGGAAAGCTGTAAACCCCTATGTACATAGATTGCACATAGAACCCTAAAGTGTTTTACTAAATTGCGATTGCAGAGGAGTTGGTAGTTACGATGTGAACAGCACAGTTAAATGTTCCATTATACAAGGCTGTTCCTAGGGATGGGGAGTGAATGGGAAGTTTAAAATCAGTTTATGCACATCAGTGTGTGGAGATAAAATTAATGGATTCTAATTGAACATGTGTTACTGTCTTGATGGCAAAGCTCACAAAAAGTTAGTTTGACTGGAAGACCCGACATACTAAGTTTAGGAAAAATCTAGACACCACTTAAAGCTATGATGGTTAATGATGACTATATTGTAATGACATGGAGCATTAGGGGTATGGAAACTGCAGCTAAAAGTGCATGCTTACATTAGAAGCAGAGGAACACATATTGTAACACTGCAAGAGATGCATATCACACACAGGGAGGGATCAAGTTTACAAAACCTTTGGAGAGTCCAAGTATTCTATATGGGCGCTCAGAGTATGCATGAGTTGTAATGATATGGATTAAAATGGGTGTACTCTTTCAAGCTACTGAGTCATTGATCAATAAGCAGGGTAGGTATGTGTTTGTGGTAGTGAAATTGGGTGGCTCACCCTTAGTTTTGCGGGAATATACGCTTCAAATGTACACCAAACTGAGCTCTACACATTACTTTCTACACTTTGTGCAGATGCCCCGGTTGCTGGGAGGTGATTTTTATGTAATGTTGGACTCTGTACTGGATTGTTCATATCCTACCTTACCACGCACCCAAGTGTTATGATGGCTAAAAAATGATATACTTGAAACAGCACTTGCATTTTTGATGGATACTAGCTACAGATTCCTCACCTTCTGAATTTCCCCCAAGTACCAGTCAGAATCTGGAAAACTCCAAAGCAGTGTTTCTGCACGTTGGTAGGTGGCGGCACGTGATTCCATCTATTCTGTTCCATAACTGACGGACAGAGCCGCATATAAGCGTCACCCAAGCATGCTTATGTCAGTTCCTTTCTTTTCGTGCCTTGAGACGTGGATCCGGAGCTCCACTTCTTTCTTCACTCAGTAAATGGCACAATTGAAACCTTAGGACGCTCTTTTCTCTGCCATCACCGTTGGCAGATCACTCTGGTGGGACTCTATGTCCCCGGGTGCACCGTTCACCACGAGCCACAGCTGCTGAGGGGAAGGCGTGTCCAACGCGCTTTAAAGCGCAGCCTCGACCCCCGCGGCGCGGGACGCTCTTTTCTCTGCCATCACCGTTGCCAGATCACCCTGGTGGGACTCTGTGTCCCAGGGTGCACCGTTCACCTCAAGCCACAGCTGCTGAGGGGGGAGGTGTGTCCAATGCGCTTTAAAGCGCAGCCTTGCCCCCCGCGGGCTGCGCCCGGGCCAAGGGCGGGCCTGTCCGTGCCCGTCAGAGCCCGGATGAGGCTGGGCTGGGCTGGGCCGGGCCCCCTCTCTTGGCCCTTGTATTCAGAGGAGAATTCGGATCGCGCCCATGAAGCGGTTAACGGAACCCCTCGCTTACACTGCCTCCTCCAGTACTGGCATTGGTTAAGCTGCAGAACAGACAAAAGACACTATAAGAAGGTTCTGTGCTGTGTGTTAGCACAAGGAAGTGCTGGAAGCTGAATCGATAGGGTTGGACTGGCCAGGTCGGGACTAATACATTAAGGCTGATCACGCAGAGTTGTTAGATATATTATACTTTCCCCCCCTAATCCCGTCTCTTCTTTGCTCCGCCATTTTTTTGTTTTTTTTCTACTGAATTAATTTAAGCCAGATTCTCTCTTGGCTACATATTGCATGAAAAGTTTATAAATACTAGGTAGCAACATTGTCCGAACTATGGGGAAGCGAAAAGCGACAGAGGCGCCCATGGGAAAGAGTAAAACACCAAAATTAAAGCAAAGTGCGGGCGGGAACTGTACAATATCTGAAATAGACAACCTAATAGAAGAGGTTGAGATAATGTTAGAAGGGGCGGCTAAAACACAAGACATCTCCAAAAAGAAAGATCACCTCCTTCTATGCAAGGCAGGCAGTGCTCAAACAATCGGCACCAATACATCAAAGTGACGTCGTAGTGCACGCAGCGCAGGTAATAAGCCAGCAAAACCTTCCTACGCAAGCACCAACAAAGCCCAAACTGCAAAACACACTTACCATTTCCACACAGCAATAGTCGCCTGGAAAGACCACAGGTAGGGAACCCACAGCTCAACTAAGAAAGGCGACAGGAGGAGGGGGTAATGCAGGTATTTTTCTTGCAAATAGGTTTGCGCCCCTAGCCAAAGAAAATCTTGACATGGCCTCTCCAGAGGGTACAGCGATCCACCCTAGTCGCATACACAAAGAGTCTACAGCACCCAAAGAACTAGCGCGGTTTGCAAGCGATTCCGGATGCAAGTGTATGGATGAATCCAGGAAGATACAGACACTAGCTCAGGAAGTCCATATACTAACAAAAGAAGTGGAAAATCTAAAAACCCTAGTAAATTCCCTGAAGAAGCAATTATGCGCCACTACTATAGCATATCCCGCTGGTCCACATATGGGAGACATGGGCACACCATCAGCACAAACAGCCAAACTGCTAATTAAGCATAAAGCGGCAGTTAACTGGACTCCTAATCGAGAGAATCACAACTCTACATATAACAAATTCCCTGTGGGCCCAGGAAGGGAGCAATTGCCCAATCGTCATAGGGAGAGAGGGTCTAGGCCAAGCAATATAGATAACAACGTAAACCAGATAACACACCCAGGTAGATTACAGCTTAAAACCTGGCCACAAAGAACCCAGAGAGGTGCCCCAAGGATGCCACACGACTCCCAAACATGCTGGCCTGCATTGAGAACGCAGCGAGAGAGCAGTTATATACCCAAACCTGCGTCTATAGAAGGGCCATACAAGAGTGAAGAAGGTCGGAGAATATACCTAACTAACATACCCAAGATTGGAGCAGGAGCAAGGGAGGACGAAGATTCGTTAAAAAATAGTCACCCACTGGATTAGGCACAAGCGACAATGTTTGTCGGTTGTGCGCTCAGACATAGAGAGGGTAGAGCGCTTGGATGGAAGAAATGAGAGCTCGGACACCATTAAATTGATTATGGTTAATAGTGAAATAGTACAGGGACTAATTGCGATGGCCCTAAGAACAAGCATGACAAGTGGGGTAGTCCAGCGCTTTAAACCGCAAGACCCTATAGAGAACTTAATATCACAAACAAGACATAGATCTCCCTCTGCCAATGAAGAGTTGCTTAGCCAGTTAACGTCTGACCTTGAATTAGTGGATTGACTAAGTGTAGGAGAACAGACAGACCTGAGGACAGATAAGCAATCAGATCAGGAAGGGAACCATAGAGACAACATCCTACTGAATGACACAGACGCAAGAGGACGCCCAATACAAAATATAGCAAAGGACGGAACATGCGAAATAGGAGAACTAAATTTAGAAGAACCACCTAAAATATGTAAAGCACTGGCAAAAGGACCAACACCTATAGCCATAGTCTCCTGGAACGTCGCAGGTCTAAAACAAAAACTTGAGGACCCAGATTGGCATAGTTATATAGAGAAATGTGATCTTTGTATTTTCCAGGAGACATGGCTATTGACCCCCCCATACAAGTTGGGATACAAAACACATCATAAGAATGCTGTTCTATCGCAGAGAGGTAGACCCTCAGAGGGGCTTGCAATATGGACCAAAAAAATCTGGAAATGCGAATTAATGTCCACACTATAGATTCACCCGATTTACTGGCAGTATATTTAGACATGAATACCTATAACAATGCAAATTTGTATCTTTTTAATGTCTATAATTGACAAAATCAGGCAAAATCTCAACTCCAAGATCATTGACTTATTAGGCAGTTCCCTGGACCATGCAAATCCCCATGACACTGCGATTGTATGTGGGGATTTCAACTGCACTCACGAACCACTAAATGGCTTAGAAAGTTTAACTGAGGCAGAGGACATGGCTAGGGGGTTGCCCCAGCTAGAGGCTGGACCGTCACAACCATGCACTAATGCTACAATACAGATAATGCAGCTCACCATCGAACACCACCTAAGGGCATGCAATGGAAGGGTGACTAATAATGGGAATGACAATCGTTCCCTAAATACATTCAAACGAGGTAGCTTGCAATCAAGAATAGATTATATTATGCATAGTATGCATAGCTGGAGTAGGATTATGAGCTTTAAAATAGATGCAAGAGAGGACAGTGACCATCGCCCCCGTTGCCTAGAAATAACAGGCTGCACAGTAAGGGACGAGCCATCCAACACTTGCCTACTAAAAACACATCCCCTAATAGGGAATAACCATAGAGTCATTAAATGGCCTCATTTTACAGACAACACAGAGACAATGACTAACATCTATAAGACATTTGCAGAGGTAGTAGGTCCTTCTGCAGAAACAAGTGGAACCCCAGCAATAGCAATGCATAACCTCCTAGTTGCAGAGCTCAAGCCCCTCCTTACTAGAGACATTACAAAGAAACTGAAGCCTAACTGCAAGATGAACACACAAATCAACCCCTGGTATACATCAGACTGCAGGAGAAAGTCTAAAACAGGGAAGCGCAGACTCAATAAGGAGGGCCAGGGACAGTCACACGAAAACATTGGTCGCTGCAAGGAAGAACTGGGAGGAAAATAGCCGGTTGGATCTCCTCCAGGCAGCAACAACCAATAATATGACAGTGTTCTGGAAAATAATTGCGTTCGGAGGCAAGGACCAAGTAGCGCAAACAGTGCATCACTTGGATTCAGCAGCCTGGACTGAGCACTTTACCAACCTATACTCAGGGTTTCAGTCTTCTAGCATTGAACACTGTGGACCTGCTAATGATGAGGGTGACAGAGATGTGATCATTTTTACTTTAAAAGAAACTGAACACGGAATAGATACCATCAAGCAGGGAAAAGCTCCGGGATTAGATATACTCCCTGGAGATCTGTTTAAACATGATAAAAAGGTTTGGGTCCTGTATGTCAATCTAATTAGTAATGCCATAGCAGCAGGTGCCCCAATACAGGCAACATGGAAAGGGGCAGAAATTGTCCCTATTCATAAAAAAGGTAGTAAATAGAAACCCGAGAACTATAGGCCAATTAGCCTAATAGATGTGCTCCAAAAAATCTTCGCTAGACAACTTTTGAATAGGCTCAACGAATGGATAGATACTAACAGCATACTGTCCCCGTACCAGGCAGGATTCAGAGCTCGCACAAGTACGGTAGATCAAGTCTTCAGACTTTTGTGCATCATTTGAAAATACATCAAGGTAAAGGGAAGGCCACATCTACATAGCATTTTTAGACCTAAGGGCGGCCTTCGACCTAGTGCCAAGATGCCCACTGTGGGACTCACTAGAAAAGCATAAAGTTCCTGCAAGCCTATTGGCCCAGATGGCAAGGCTACATCGTGACAATTACGCAAGAGTTCGCTGGGGCATGAATGGGAGCTTACAGAGCCGATTCCAATAGACAGAGGAGTGAGGCAGGGATGTGTGCTCGCTCCCACCCTGGTCTCGCTCTACATCAACGATGTGGTTGATCATTTACAAAGAACTAAAAACGACCCTCCTAAGCCGAGCGGGAATTCGGTTCCAGCATTATTATTTGCAGACGATACCATTCTGGTTTCACAGACACCCAAGGGCTTGCAAAACCTAGTGGACGATTTTAATATGTATTGTAATGCAAAAGGCTTAGAAATAAACATTGGAAAAACTAAGTACATGGCCATAAATCCCAATAAGGGTTTTAAAAATAATTTCGAGGTGAATAATCAAAAATTAGAATATGTCCCAAATTTTGCCTATTTGGGTATATTACTTGATTCTAAGCTAACATGGAAACCGCAGGCAAATCACTCCGCACTAGTGCTCGCACAGGGGGCAGGGGCTATCCTTAAAAAGTATAGCTTGTCCTCAAGCAAACCCCTGACACCAGCCCTAGAGTTATATAAATGTAAGGCGCAGGCAGCTGCTTTGTATGGCTCAGAACTCTGGGGCATTGGCGACATTAAGCAATTAACAAATTGGGAAAATAAGTTTGCGAGGAAATTAATGGGGCTACCCCTATCAACACCACTCATCCCAATGATCCACGACCTAAACATGAAGGGCAAACTGCAACACTGCGACCACTTCTTTACTGGATACGACTATGGATAGCACCAGAATTAGCGGTATACAGAGATGGTGTAAAAGAACTCTTAGCCATTGACAGATGTTTAACTTTTCCTTGGCTCAGATTTGTCAAAAAATGACTCATAGAACTAGGCCTTAGCTCATATTGGCCTGAGCCACATAACTTAATACCGAGTTGCAAAATTGTACTGAAAAGAACATACTGGATACATATTTTGAATGCACTCCATCGTGACCCTAATTTGGGAAGGTTAACAACTCAATTCCTCAATGCAAAACCTAACCCATTCTTTGAAGAATTTCTTGACCACATACTGCCTCATTTGGCAAGAATCTTTTATTTAAAACTAAGATACGACACCCTGCAGACTAAGAGTTATACTGTAAACTGGGGAACGCTGGGAGAGCGAACTTGCCCGTAATGCACTTTAGGGTTTATTGAAAATACTGCGCACATCCTCTTCTTCTGTCCAGCATATGCTCGGGCAAGGAGGAAATGGATTCGCCCGTTGTGCAAATCATTGGGATTCAGGAAGCACCAAGACGCTTTAAGGGTGCTGACAGTTAGCACTTTACCGCATGTAATATTTGCCATATCTAGATATTTGTTTGCAGTAGGGATTATACGAGGCAAGATGGGCCTAAAGTTGTGATGTTTCAATGAATAACGCGCTCCTCTGTCTGAAATATCCACTTTGAAATGTACTAATCTTATTTGTAACTTTTAATTTTATTATACACAGTTTTAGCTGATTTTATATATACACACAATAGGGGGATGTATTGGAGTACTTAGTGACCAGGATATACCATCCCTATTTTTTTTTAAGTAATGCACTGAGACCGATGATTATTCTATTGAGAACATCATATATACTGTTCGATGAATTTTTAGATCATACTAATTGGTTGTTCAATACATGTTTACAGTACAGTTGAATATGGACAGTTGAATATTTTGTTTTTATTGTGAAACCTTTTATGGCCTTTGGCCGAAATAAAGTATTTATGAATGAATGAAACCTTGTAGGGGCTGTTGCAAACAGCTGTCTGTGACAGATCCTCCACAGTATGTGCTTCTGGTGCGTAGGTTCATCACACAACTCCTGGGTCTGCAACAACTGCTTTGTGCTGGTTCTGCTCCAGGTTGAAGACGAGGACCCACTCCCAAAGTTGTTATCTAGGAAGTTCTTCTCTAGGAAGTTCTTCTTCGCTGTCGAAGTCTTCAGGTAATTTGTAGAAGAAACATAAGTCCAAGTGGGACTCGGTCTCCTCCTGCAACTCTTATTCTCCAGAGAAGGCACAAGGATGACACAGTACTCTGAGGTTTAGCTGACTTTCCACAGGAAGCGGATTCATTCTCTAGTCTGGATGCACCCTGAGGTTCCGGATCCATTAGCGACATCGCAGCAGGTCAGGGCCTTGTGAGAGGCCATGCTGCGCATCTTTGGCACGCTTCTGGCTCCCCCTAGTGCACCTTTGGGCCCGAAGGATCAGTAGGTACTCCTAGTTGGGTTCCCTCAGTGCTGTCTTGGCTCCTTGAATACGTATCGAGTTATGCAAGCGATGATGTTGGCACTAATGCCACAGGTTCCTAAGGAAAACCCTCAATCCATTGTGGTGTCTGACTCCAAGCAAACCGGTTTAGACTTCGAGCAAGGCCACCTCCAAGTTTTTTTTCTTTTTAATCTTTAGTGACCATTAAAACATGCAATTAAGGATTTACTGTGTGATCATCTGAACAGTAAACCTTTTGGCAAATGAACACCTTATCCAGGTACTTCACTTGGGAGGAGTGTAGACATTCACTTAAAAGTCACACCCAGATCTTGATGTGCCGCAGCCTACTAATAAATCCATCTAATGCGGATACAATTCTACTGGTGCGCAGTTGCTCTCAGACATTACACCAACTTTTTAGTTTGGGCTCTGACCACAGCCACTCTTATGGAAATGATAGTGGTGGGGATGGGGAAGAGTTTATCTACCATATGATGATGATAACTGGTATATGGACCTACAGAATGGCAGTGGGTTGCACACCTCACCCAGTCAGAGCTGGTTTCAACCTAGGCCACCATCGCAGGAAAGCATTTCATTTGCTGCAGTCATCACAATGGCTGCTGAGGCTCTTGACCTTCACCTCCCCTATATGGAGAAAAAAACAAACGTATTGGCAGAGGTCCTACAGACTGGCCAGGCACAGACCGCGCCTCTGTTGCCCTTCAATTAAAACCTTTACTGACACAATGCTGGGCACTTGGGCTAATCAATCCGAATTTATATAGCGCTGCACTATCACCCCCCGGGGTATATGGGCGCTGATGGTGCAGTGTCAGCTGTCGAACTAGGTTTTGAGGTTCTTTCTGAAGTCTGCCAGGGAGGGTGCTATTCGGAGGTGGAGAGGCAGTTCATGGCAGCGATGCAGGAGGAGCGACCCCCGCTGGGGCTGCGGCAGATGCGGGGTGTGCCCGAGTGCAAGAGAGGCAGAGCGAAGGTGACTTGTGGGAACCTCAGTCGATGGCTGATGTAGGCTTGTCCTTGATCATGAGGATCTTCAATTAGCATCTTTTCTGGATGGGGAGCCAGTAGAGGTTTCTGAGTTGGGGGTGATGTGGGTCCGTTTAGGGAGGTCCAGAATGAGTCTAGCTACAGCGTTCTGTATGGTCGGGAGTAGTCTGAGGAGTTTGGTGGAAATGCCAGCGTAGAGAGTGTTGCCGTAGTCGAAGCAGCTTAGTGACAAGGGCTTGAATGACAGTTTTTCTGGTGTTGGCTGGAATCCATCTGAAGATTCTGCAGAGCATGCGGAGGATGTGGAAGCAGGAGGAAGAGACTGCGTTGACGTGGCGTTTCATGGTCAGTTTGCTGTCGAGGATGATGCCTAGGTTGTGTGCATGGCCTGTCGATGTGGGTGTTGGTCTGAGTTATGCTGGCAACCAGCTGTGGTCCCAAATGGAGGTGTTCTTTCCGAAGATCATTACTTCCGTCTTTTTGGAACTGAGTTTGCAGCAGTTGTCTCTCATCCAGTTGGCTACGTTGGTCATGGCGTTGCGGAAGTTAGTTTTGGTGTTGGAGGGGTCTTTGATGAGTGAGAGGATTAGTTGAGTAAAGTCTGCGTACAAGATTATGTTGAGGCCATGGGATCTGACGACGTCTGTGGGGGGGGGGGGTGTCATGTTAGCTGAGGGATGATCCTTGGGGTAAACTGCATATGATGTCCTTAGGTTCGAAGGTGATGGGAGGCACCCGGGTGCTCTGTGTGCGTACTGTGAGGACGGAGGCAATCCATTTGAGGGTGTTTTACTGAATGCCGACGTTGTAGAGTTTAACGATGAGGGTGTGGTGGGAGACTGTGTGGAACACAGCAGAGAGGTCAAGGAGAATCAGAGCCACAGTGTCTCCGCGGTCGCAAAGGGTTCTGATACCATCTGTGGCAGCAACCAGCGCTGTCTCAGTGCTGTGGTTGGCACGGTATACTGATTGAGAGATGTCAAGAAGGTGGTTATGTTCCAGGTTTTTGGTGAGCTGTAGGTTGGTGGCTTTCTCGAGAATCTTGGCCGGGTAGGGGAGCAGAGAGATCGGGTGCTAATTTTTGAGATCGCTGGGGTCAGCGGAGGGTTTCTTTAGGAGAGTTCTAGCCTCTGTGTGTTTCCATTCGACTGGGAAGGCTGCTCTGGAGATGGAGGTGCTGATGATGCTAGTGAGCTGCGTTGTGATAGGGTTGGCTCCAAGGTTGAAAAGACGGTGGGGGCAGGGATCAGTGGGTGCCCCAGAGAGTATTGGAGACATGAAGGCCGTGGTGGTATGAATGGCGAGTGGAGACCAGGTGGTGATAATTCGGCTGGTGTGCGCTGGGTGGTTGAGGCTATTAAGGTTGAGGGCTGAGGATTGGGCGTAAATTGTTGTAGACAGTGGCAATTTTGCTGTGGAAGCAGCCAGAGAGGGAGTCGCAGAGTGCTTGGGAGGGGTGGATGGTGTTCTCTGTGGCTTCCGAGTTGGAGAATTGCCTGACTATTTTGAAGAGTTCCTTCATGTGGTTGCCCGCAGTGTCGATGCGTGCTGTGATGGCTGCTTTCTTTGATATGCCAGTTGTAGTTGTTGAGGGCGGATTTGTGAGCGCCTCAGTCGGAGGGGGTCCTTGTGACGTGCCAGCTTGGTGGTTCTGAGCTCTGGTGTGTACCAGCTGGCTTGTTTTGAGGCTTTGTTAGTTTTTTGCTTGTTTCAGCAGGGCAACTCTGCCAGTGCATTTGGAGATCCAAGCAGGAGTTGTTACAGTTTCCAGGACCAGGAGCTCTTCGGGGGTGTAGTGGCGGGTTGCAAGAGGACCTGGAGTTCTGGCGCGGTCGCTCACGCTCTTGCTGCAGCCTCCATAAGTAATCCCGGGAGGTGGGAGGTATCGGGAGGGTAGATGGGTGGGAGTGGGATGCGGGGAAAAAGTGTAGAAAAGGCAGGAAAAACAACATCGAACGGCGTCCCGAAAAAGACAATCAACAAAGGCTGAAGTGGCAAGGCAAAAGCACCAATAAAGAGGAGAAAATAGTTTTAAAGTAAACCGAACCGACCAATGCAGTAAAACAAACCAAGGAAAATATCACAGGCAGTCAGAGTCCCCACAGCGGGATCGAACCGTGCGCTCAGGGACTACGATGCACTCACTAACCCAGGGAGCCAATCAGGTGTGAGCGGCAGAGGGAGAGCTGCGCTAAGACCACATAGCTCAAGGGCTACTTCATGTTCTGGTCCCCCGGCCAACTGACAGATCACCCACCGCCATAAATCCGGATTTCCCAACAAAGCATCCACCAACAGAACGTCTTGTAGTAGCAAAGACTGATGTGGCAAGGCAAAGGCAAACGTATCAATAAAGAGGAGAAAATAGTTTTAAAGTAAACTGAACAAACCAATACATTAAAACAAACCAAGGAAAATATCACGGACAGTCAGAGTTCCCACAGCAGGATCGACCATGCACTCAGGGACTGCGGTGCAGTCACTGAGCCAATCGGGTGTGAGCTGCAATGGGAAAGCGGTGCTAGGACCACAGAGGTCAAGAGCTGCTCAAAGGGGCCCCGCAGCAGCCTCTATAAGTAGTCCAGGTAGGTGGGAGAGGTAGGCGTGAAGCGAGAGAAAAGGTGAGAAAAATGGCGTCCAATAACATCCGACAAAAAGACAATCAGCAAAGGCTAATGTGGCAAGGCAAAAGTACCAATAAAGAGGAGAAATTAGTTTTAAAGATAACCACACTGACCAATACAGTAAAATAACCAAAGGAAAATATCACAGGAAGTCAGGGTCCCCACAGCGGGATCGAGCCGTGGGCTCAGGGACTGCAGTGCATTCACTAACCCAGGGAGCCAATTAGGGGTGAGGGGCAGGCGAGAGAGCGGTGCTAGGACCACAGAGGTCAAGGGCTGCTCTTTGTTCTGGTCCTTGGTCAACCGTCAGGTCACCTGCCGCCATAATTCTGGACTTCCCAAAACAGCATCCAATAACAAAGTCTGGTAGTACAGGCGTCAACCAGTAAAGTTCACTCTAACACCTTAACAGGGAGTCAAAACAAGTGGACCCATTTGGAAAGCATATGTTCTCAGCAGCCTGCCTCACTCTGAGGTTGGTCAACGCAAGCTGTTTGCTAGGTCACCACATCGAAGCTCTGTGGGACACTGTGAGTGAGATCTTACCTACAGTCCCTGAAAACTTATGGGCTTCTTTAGCCTAAACCAGGGTTCTCAAATATCGGTCTTAAAGGTCCTGATCCATTCCAAATTTTCATGATAAATACTTAATCTAAATGTGGATATGCTAAAAATCTGCCATGGATCCGGCCCTCCAAGACTGACGTTGGAGAATCCTGGCCTTAACCATTCAAGATGATTGGGATGTGGCCTAATTTGCCTTACGCTTGGGCATGGACACCACAGATTATCTAGGTAGGGCTATGGGAACCAGCATGGTGCTTCAACACGATGCATGGATAAGGTCCACTGTCTTTTTGGGAAACTTGCCTTTCAATGGCTCCTGCCTGTTTGATGAGAAGGTGGTTTTGGCCCTAGTGCATTTTAAGGTAAGCCGGGTCACAGCACAGTCCTTGGGTCTTCCAGCTTTAGTTTGGCAATCCCTACCAACAATTTAGTCCTTTTTGGGGCTATACAGGAGGCTCTGCGTACCAGTAACATCCAACTCCATTGCCTGCACAGCAGGCCTTTTAGTCTTTCAAGGTTGGGGCTGCAAGCCCAACAGACAATGACCTGGCCATCAAGGCAGCGCTCTTATCAATCTTCAGCCCCTCTTGCTACAACCTCCAAGCCCATTTATTACACCCCCTGCTTGGCACACAGCTTCTGGTTGGAGGCAGGATCAACCACTTCCTGCAGAGGTGACAACAAATTATTTCTGACTAGTGGGTCCTGCTGATTGTCTGTAGGAGGCAGAATCAGCCATTTCCTGCAGAGATGGCAACAAATTAAATCTGACTAGTGGGTCCTACAGATTGTCTGGGGGGTGGGGCTACACGCTCTCATTTACTTTTGACCCACTGCACCTGCCACCTACTTGCGATGACTCATTGGAGGACCATATGAGGAAGTGCAGTCTCTTTTGGCCACAGGAGCCATAGAGAAGGTACGGGCCTGTGAAGTAGGGACTGGGTGCTATTCCTGCTACTTCCTTGTGCCGAAGAAGAATGTAGGCCTCGTCCTATCTAAGATCTTTGCGCTCTTAACCTCTTTCTGTACAAGGACAAATTCAGAATGCTTACCCTAGCCTAAGTTATCTCTGTCCTGGATCCCAGAGACAGGATTGTGGTGTTGTACTTGCAGGGTGTTTATTGACCCATCCCTGTCCTATAGACCCACAGACTCCACCTGCCGCACACAGTGGGTCACTAGCCCTTTCATTTTGCTGTGCTCCCTATTGGCCTCACCAATGCCCTTAAAATCTTCACAAAGGTGCTGGCGGTGGGTGCTGCACATCTTTGAAGGTTAGGTGTACCAGCATTCCCCTATCTTGATGACTGGCTGTTGAAGGCTTGCCACTTTTAGTCGTGGACCACCTCCAGAGGAAGGCGAACCTCTTGGCATCTTTGTGGTTCTCAATCAACCTGTAGAAGTCACACCCGAGTCCATCGCAGGAGACTAGACTCCAGCTTCCCACTTACCTTGGACTGGTCCTCAGACCATTCTCAGGACCTTTCAGACCCTTGAGGCCCAGGTTCGCTCTCCCCGCTGCTGCCACTCTCCATGCCTGTGCCTTCTTTTCTCTTTCCTCACACTTCTGTACCTCTTTCTCTCACTTGTTGCCTTTACTTTGTGCCTTTCTCTCACTCGTTTCCATTGCTTGTACCTCTTTCTCTCTCTCGTGTTCATTTCTTGTGCCTCTTTCTCTCACGCGTTCCATTACTTGTTCCTCTCTCTCACATGCTTCCATTGCTTGTGCCCCTTTCTCGCACTCTTTTCCTTTACTTTGTACTATTTGGTGTGTATCCATCTTTCCACCAGCCCTCCATCTTTCCCGTGCTTTTCCTTCTTCCCGCTCCTTACCTGCACTCCTGTGTCTTCTTCCCACCTCCCCTTAGCCCCGCCCACTTCCCCCCTGCGCTACCCTGCCCTCCCAGGACATACTTAATGGTGGCTGCTGCCCAATTGCACAGCGCGTGCCTCTGGAGCACCAAAGGTAAGCCCGTCCACACCCAGCATCATGACCCCTGGTCGGATCACCCACTGTCAAATATTCCGCAGCGACCGTCAAGGCACTACACCCTGGACACCCTTCCACTCGTGGCTGCCGCACTCCACCGCACGGTAAGGCTTTGCTCTTGCTTCCACTGTCACTTTACCTGCAGCAACTCAGCATTTCACCCCCCCACTCATACTTCGTCACCCTCTCACAACCCCACCCCACTCCACACCTGACCTTCAATGTACCCTCACATGTATGCTCCTTAACACGCGCTCCCTCAAAAAACACACCATCGAAATTTGGGATGTCCTCAACAACAGCACACCAGACCTCTTCTTCCTAATGGAAACCTGGATGAACCGTGGCTCTGCTCCCAACATCGCTGTGGCCGTCTCAGAAGGATGCAAAATTGCACGCCAGGATCACCTCCACAAAGCTGGCGGACGACTCACCATCATTTACAAAGACACTCTTAAATGCGCAACCACCATTGACCTTGACACACCTTTCGGGGGGAATTCATGCATTTCAACCTTCAGGGAACAACAGCCCCACCCGAAGGGCACCCTAGCTTAGAGACCACCCGGTCCACTATGCAAGTTCAGCAAACTCATCTCAGACTACATCTTTCCCCCTCAACTTCAACACCAAAAACTTTCCACTTCTATGTGACTTCAACTTCCACCTGAAAGACCTCTTTCCACTGCTCCTCCAACCTCTTCGAGAGTCTACACAACATAGGACTTTTCCAGTTTGTCGCGGACCCCCAGACAATGCAGGATGCACTTTAGATGCAATCTTCGCCTCAGGTAACAGCATTAGCTACCACTCCACTTCACCGCTGACATGGACCGATCACTACATTATCCATTTCAATATCTCCATGCCACAAGACAAAGCTCTTATAAACATCAACCAACCAACCCAGCCGGAACTGGAGGAGAATAATGGATACGGACTTGTGTTACACTCTCAAAACAAACCAACCTGACACCATCAACAACCTAGCAGAGGACATCACCAACTTCAATCAATGGATTTCTATCTGTGCTGATGCTCTTGCACTCATCAAAACTCATTAACATCACAGAACCAACAACCAGGCATCCTGGTACACAGAAGAACCCCAGGACTCTAAAGGATACTGCAAACAGCTGGAAAGGAAGTGGAGAACCAACCACGATGCCGATGCCAAATCAGCCCACAAGGCTGCCCTCAGGCAATACCACCACTTCCTAAGAGTTAACAATCGAAGATCCCTCATGGATGGGACCGAAGCCAATTCCAACAGCAGCAAATAAACATATGCCATTATCAAGGAATTCACCACCCCAGATGCCTCAACCAACTCCATCACCCCCTCCCAGGACCTATGCGATGACCTTTTAAACTACTTCAACAGCAAAATTGAGAAGATCTACAATAACTTCAAAAGCAATCCAAGCCTAAGAACATCATCCGCAAACTGCACAGCTACTACTCAGACAGACACCTAACAAACTGGGGAACACTCACTGAGGAAGACACAACCTCAATCATGAAGACCTTCCACTGCAGGCACTCTACAGACCCATGTCCACACCATAGCTACAACCAAAGAGGACCCATGATCAGCAAATTCCTCACTCACAGCATCGACTCTGCAACTTTCCCCTAGGAGTGGAAGCATGCTGCATTCACATCCCTTTAAAAAAACATCGTCTAACCCCAACCAACTGAGCAACTTCTGACCCATCTCCCTACTACCATACCCAGCAGAGGTGACCGAGAACGTAATCAACCAGCAACTCACCAACCACCTGGAACTCCATAGTCTTCTCGACCACTCCCAATCTGGCTTTCATAGTTATGACAGTATGGAGAGAGCACACAAGGCCGCCACAGATGAGATCCGCACCCTTCTAGACTGAGGAGAAACCATCACCCTCACACTGATGGACCTCTCTGCAGCATTCAGCACTGTCACACTCCAGCCTCATCAAAAGATTAGATGCTACAGGCATCCAAGGCCCAGTCCTCGAATGGATATGCTCCTTCCTCACAAGGAGTCAGACTACCCACTAGACATCGGAGCCCACGGACCTGATCTGCGGAGTCTCAAGGATCATCCCTCAGACCCACCCTGTTCAACATTTACATGACACCACTCACTCATGTCATCAAATCTCACAGCATCTCCTTCATCTCCTACGCTGATGACACCCAGCTCAGCCTCTCAATGTCGGACAAGTCCCCCACGACCAGATCCTACTTCACTGAATGCATGATCTGCGTAGCAAAATGGTTGAAAACCAACTGCCTGAAACTCAGTACGGACAAGACAGAAGTGCTGATTTTTCGGAAACAAGAACGCCTCCTGGGACTCCACATGGTGGCCATCAGAACTTGGTGCAACACCATCACCCTCTAACCACGCATGTAACCTGTGCATCATATTAGATGACAAAATCAACATGGCAGCACAGACGAACTCAGTCAGCTCCTCCTGCTTCCACATGCTAGATTACTAAAAAAAAATATTCTTATAGATTCTGAAGAGCAACAGAGGTACCGTCACTCAAGCTTTAATCACCACTATACTTAATTACGGCAGCATGTTCTATGCCGGATTCCCCAACCACCTCCTCCATCATTTTCAGACCATTCAGAATGCCGCTACTAGACTCGTCCTGGATCTCCCACAGCGCACTCACATCATGCCTCACCTCGGAGATCTCCACTAGCTGCAGATATACAAAAAGCTGCCAATTCTAACTCCTCACGCACGCATCAAGGCACTGCACAACATTGGATCAACCTACCTCATCTGCCGCCTCCACTTCGACAAGTCCACCAGACACCTATGCTCCACCTCATTCGTTCTCACACATGCATCTGCAAAAGCAGAACAGGAAGCCTAGCCTTCTCCTACCGCCCTCCCAAAGCATAGAACAAGCTCCCTCTATACATAAGGGCCTTCTCCTCGCTTCTTGAATTCCACAAGAAGCTGAAGACCTGGCTCTTCAATTAACGCCTAGCAGATGACCTTCACACCTGCTCCAGTGCCTGGATACCCTTTGAACGATAAGTTGCACTTTTCAAACCTGATAATATAACATAACAGGCTCCCCTTAGTCTCAGTCATCCCGGATAATATGCACTTTCAAGCTTTTCTTCCAGATCAAAGAGTTGAGGGCATTCAGGCTATAATCCTGATGGTTCAGCCTCTGTCCTTGGCCTCAGTGAGGTTGATTCTAAGGCTTCTGAGCCTACCACCTTCCTGCATCCAGCTCGCCGGCCAGGTGGCACGTGTGAGTTTTGCAGTGGGACCAGAAGTCTCTGTGGGCCCAGCACTAAGAGAATCTGTCAGATTCCATCCATGTGTTGGAGGGGACTGCAAAAGACCTGCAGTAGTAGTTCCTGCTTGGCCGCAATTGGACCAACGCCAGACCTCTGTTCTTGCCCATCTCTGAGTTCACGATGGATACGGATGCATCGCTACTGGGTTGGGAAGGTCATCAGGGAAAGCTAACGATTGGCGGACCCTATCCTCCGGCGGAGATCCACCCATCTTTTTGGAGTTGTGCGTGATGCCCTTGACTTTGAAGGCTTTCCTGGTCTCCATCAAGAGCAATGTCATTGCCATGTGGTAGTACTAGTGGGGTAACATGCGGTCCTGAATCCTAAGCCAAGAGACCCTTCGCGTCTGGAGCTGTCTGAATCGTCAGGGGATTTTCCTGGTGGTACTCCACCTCGTAGGATCTTTAAACACCACAGTGGACACCCTCTGCCAGCGGTCCTTAGTTGCTCATGGGTAGCAGTTACCCAGGGGTGGCACAGGACTCCGTCCAACAATGAGGACAACTCTAGCTCAATCTCTTCGCCACTGCTGAGAATGTACAATGTCAGCACTTTTGCACGTTAGATTTCCCAAGGTGACTCTCTCTCAGAGACAGATTCCTCCTAGAGTAGAGCCTGGGACTCTTGTATGCCTTCCTGCAGCTACCTCTCCTGCTCTGAATTCTGAACAAGATCAGGAACAACTGGGCGCAAGTCATTCTAGTTCCTTCTGATTGAGCCAGGACAATGTGGTACCCAAACTTCTGAGCTTGAGCAGCTGTCTTGTGATTAAGCTGCCACTTTGGGAGGATCTCCTGTTGCAGCAGGAGGACAAGGGCCTGCACTGAGCCTGCGCAACTTGCACCACCATGCGTGCAGATTGAATAGCACAGTTGATCCCTCTTGAGCTTCCCCTCCCCACAGGTTGTTGACCTTGACAAGGGCATTATGGTACACTCCTTCAAGGAGTAATGAATAATAAATGAGTGGCTCTTGCTGCTCATTTATTGTTCATTTAGATGTCCTAGTGCCCATCCGGGACACCTCTTTTTATAATTGTTGGGGAGGGGGGCAATGCAGCCCTCCAAACCTTTACAGACCCTGAGGACCTAATCCCCCTGCACCTTTGTTTCTCATTAAGGAGAGGGGGCACGTAGCCCCCCTCCCTACGTCACAATGGGTCAAGAGGACCCCACCCCCGGGGGGCTTTGTTTTTTAAGAGGAGCCTCCCCGTTCTCAGTTCCTCAGAGCCTTAAGTGGGTTTCCCAGTGCCCAACTGGGGCACCCACTGTACACACTTTAGGGAGCTGGGGTTGGAGGCAAAGGCACTTTCGGCCCCCCAGCTGCCCTGCATGCGCCCATCCCGAGTGCATCAGGAGCCAGGTTTGCTCACGCCTTGAAGGAGCAGCTGCGTTTGAATGCTTCCTCCGGGCAGGAGCAATCTGAGTTTCCCTGCCCACAAAAGCAGGCAGGAAAACTACTGGGTGGACTCCCCGTAACACAGTCATTGAGCGGGTCCGGGGGGATGGGTCTCCGTAGGCCTTAAGAGGTTCAAAGAGGGGGACTGCGAGCCCTCCTCCCATTTTTCTGAAGTATTCACCTTGGGGGGACAGGGTCCCCAGGCCTTAACATTGAGGTTGCTGGCCCCTGTTGATGGGTTCCCCTGGGCCGAAAAGAGCTCGGGACTGGGGGGCGCGCACCCTCTTTTAGATCTTATCGCCCCGCAAGATGTCGTACTGAGGGCCTCCTTTAAGTTCAGGGAGGCAAACTGCGCGCCCCCTGCCCAAAAATGTATTACTGCTGCCCCGCGTGGCCCCCCTTCCTGAGCCATTATAGGCCCCAGTAAACCCATCCCCTGGGGCTTTACCGTATTTTAAAGGGGAGGGGCGGCCAAATGGCCCCCCCTCACTGATATTATTTAGGCCCCGGGGACCCATCCCCCAGAGTTTGCGTAATTTATAAGCAGCTGAGACCACACTTAGGGGCCGATTACGATGCCGTAGGTAACGGCTGCGACCTTGGAGCCGTTCCTACGGCATCGTAATCTCCTGTTTGGATTAATTTCCGACCGACCCATTTTGATGGAGTCGGTCAGAAATTAATCCAAACAGGTTTTCCGAATGGCCTCCGACGGGCTCGGAGAGCCCGTCTGCCATTCGGAAAGGGGCCTGTAATCCCAAAGGCGGCTCTTTCCACCCGAGGGACTACAATGGTAGATTCCTACAGCCTTTCTGTACCGGCCTTTCTGACATAAAAAGACTGTGGGAATCCGACTTTGGGGGCCCCAGAAGGCCCCTCATGGGTGCAAGGCCTCTGGATGGTGGCCTAGGGGGCACCTAAGGTGCCCCCCCTGTTGATCCCTGCACCCAGTGGTAGGCACCTTGAGGTGCCTGCAACGGGGTGCAGGGATGAACTGCACCTCAGCTCTTTACAATGAGAGCATGCATTCCGGTCGGAATGCATGCTCCCATTGTAAAGAATAGGATTGTGACCGAACAGTGTTCGGTCGCATCCTAATTGCTGGTTTGGGACCCCCGACAGGAGTTCGGTCGGTCCCAGTTCCAGATCGATGTCGGACAGACTCAGGTCCGTCGGACATCGAAATCGGCCCCTTAGTGTTTGCTCCCATTTTGCGGGGGGATCATTTGTATCGGGAGACTTGGTGTGTGTTAGGAAATTTGTGACTCCCCACAAATTCCAGACGTTTTCCTCACAGAATTGTGATGAAAATGCTTGTATTTAGTCTTAGTTTGAGGTTTGCAGGGCATTGTGGATAAGAAAATAGTGTTGGATGCATGGGACGCATACCACCCAGGACTCCCCCCCCCCCCCCCCTTCCCACCCCTTGATGTCTACTTTTCAGAACTATTTGGGTCTGGTAGGTTCTTCCAGGTGGCAGCCTACCCAAGCCCAAAAGGTCAGCTGTTCACCATTGCAAGTGGGATGATGTTGGAAGTTAGCCACACTCTCCTAGCCCATATTTAATAACAACACCCAAAAGAATCAAATGTTCTCTTACTTGCCATTGAGTTGGGATGCTTTAGTCTGCAGGGGAGCAGACAGACTGTTGAGGTTTTAGGGGTGAGAGTGGGGCTTGATGTTAGGATAAGCAAGACCCACCCCATTATTTTGTTAAAATTTTATATATATATATATATATATATATATGTTCCTGTTATACAGTGGGCTTTCTGCCCCCAGGGGCACACCTCCTGTCTGCCTCTCGAGGGAAAAAATACCAGTTTTTCCCTTTTGGGGTGGAGTGTGGCCAATCCCAGAGTGTAACACCCACACCATTTTCTTTTGCCCAAGAGGCAAAATCCCTGGTGTCAGGTGGATTTTCATCCCCTTTGGGGCAACGTTCCCATTTGGGACAAGCCTCCTATCTGCCCTCAGGCTAGCATAAAGGCAATATTGACCCCACTGGGGAAGGGGTGTGGCTCGATACCAGTGTAAGTCGCCCCATCCTTTTTGTTTCTTATGATGCCATTTCGAAATCCCTGGTGTCTATTGTGATTTCTACACGCCAGAGTAGAGGGTTGCAGATTGGGGTGAGTACCCTATCCACCCCCCAGGAGGGGCAGAAAATCTGTTTGTCCCCGGGGTGGGGGGGGAGCACGAGCCCATGCCTGGGCGGGGGAGGAGGGGGGGAACTCCCCCAAATAAATATTGTATAAATTTACTTTCTAGTGGGCTTTCTGCCCCCGCCCCCAAAATTGTTGCCCCATTTAGTCCAGGCAGGGGCATAGCCATGCCCATGGTGGGCAGCCACTCCCCTATATTGTTTGTTTTTTAAACGTTCCCTGGCTTCTAATAGGCTTTTTGGGGGCGATTGGGGATAATTACCTCTATCTGCTCATCAAGGGGGAGCAGAAAGTCTGTTGCCCCATTTCCTTTGAGTGGGGGCACATGGCCATGCCGGGCAGTCACCACCACTATATTAAAAAAAAAAAGAAAATACAAACATTCACTGGTATCTAGTGGCTTTCTGGGGTCATACATCAGCTGGTAGTTACCCCATCTGCCCCCCCAGGTGGGCAGAAAGACTGTTGCCCCATTTAGTTGGGTGGGGCAATAGCCATGCTCATGATGGGCAGCCCCACCCCTATATATATATATATATATATATATATATATATATATATATATATATATATATCTATATATTTATTTTTACAAAAAACAAAATTTTCCCTGGTGTCTAGTGTGCTTTCTGCCCCCTGGGGTAAGTGCCCCATCTGTCCCCCAGGGGGAGCATAAAAGCTGTTGCCCCATGTACCTGGGATGGGAGCATGGCCATGCCAAAGGTAAGCAGCCCCCACCCCCTGTATTAAAAAAAAATAATACCATTCCCTAGCGTCTAGTGGGCTTTGTGACCTCTCGGGGGGGGGGGGGTAGATCGGTGTAATTAGCCCATCTGCCTGAAGGGACAGAAAGACTGTTGCTCCATTTAGTAGGGGGCCTAGCCATGCCCATCGTGGTCAGTCCCGACCTCTACCTCGATATTTAATTTAAAAAAAAGGTTCCCTGGTATCTAGTGGGCGCTCTGCACACCCCCTCCCCCCCCCATCCTCCCCCACCCGGGGGACCAGAAAGACTGTTGCCTCATTTACTTGGGGGTGGTATATTAAAAAAATTAAAAAAACATTCCCTGGCGTCTAGTGGGCTTTTGGTCTCCTGGGGGGGCGGGGGAGATTGAGGGTAATTACCCATCTGGCCCCCAGGGCGGACAGAAAGACTGTTGCCCAATTTAGTTGGGATGGGGGTCATAGTCATGTCCATACTGGGCAGCCCACACCCCTATATTTTTATTCTAAAAATGAAGTCCCGGGTGTTTAGGGGGACATTCTGCCCCACAGGGAGCAGATCGGGAGTAATAAGCCCCCCTGTGCCCGCAAGGGGGGCAGAAAGACTGATAATTTTAAGGGCGTGTTGTGGTAGTACAAGTCCTTGCCTAAGGGGCCACTCCACCAATTCCTCCTGCGGCGATCCCCAAGCAGGGATCTACAGAGCAGAGGTACCATTTGAAAGGAGAGATTCTCCCCTTTCCAACAATACCTCTCCTGAGAGAATCAGTGCTTGGGGGGCTGAGATACCAATTGGTTTGTTTTACTTTCTTGTTTAGGAGTAATGATATAAGCACGCCTTGCGTACTGATCTTCATTACAATTTATTTTTAAAACTCAGGCTGCTCCGGAAGCTCTTACCAAGCTGCAGGAAAAAAAGGAAACCCTCTGGTGCAAAACACCAGAGGGTCCTTTCTAGCCCTCCCCAGTGTCAGGCAATGGCTGAGGCTTACGGCCGCATTTAGGGGTTAATCGTGTTGCACATGTGACCACTTGTTATAAAAATCTGTACTCATCAGGACATGAGTGAACCTCAGTTTTGGAACATGGAGACCGACTTTTCACATTATGCTGCCAGTCTGATTGTATTATGCACAGCCATGGGCACGTTTGGGATTTTAATGCAGCTGATTCAGTAGAACTCTGACCTACTGGGGTTTTCTGTTAACAGAGAAAATAATATATATATTCACTGAAAAAACCATAGGTTTTAGGGACAGTTATAGTTAGTTGGACATTGCACTCGTACAAAACCCGTGAAATTCCCCCGTTATAGTTAGTTCAGCTAACTATAACGCACGCCCCCGCAATGCACTGCTGATGACGTCACATATTACATCACTCATGACATGGTCAGTGACATCACTGATGACATCTCAAATGACATCACTGATGACATCATCCAGTGACTGTGTGTTTCTGTAAAGTTTAAATATGTTTAATATATATAGGGAAAGGCGTATTGAAGAATGAGTGGGTGTATAAGTGTCTGAATGGATGATTTAGTACGTGCGTGACTGACTCTACAAGTGAGTGATTAAACGTATCTTACTGAATGCATGGGTTAGTGACTAAACTGTGTGAATGTCTGTATCCGTCTGTTGGTGTGTAAGTGGATGCATGGATTTGCGAATAGCTACATGAGTGTCTATATGGGTTATTGATTGGTTCTATGAGTATCTGTATGGGTGCCTGAGTGTTTGTGTGGATGGGGTGTGTGCGACTGTGCATAGATGTGTGAGTGGGTGATTCACTGGGTGGATGGTTTCAAGAGTGCATCTGTGATAGACTGTATGGGTGGGTAAGTGTGTGTAACAGTGTGTTAGTGAGTGAATGTATGTCCCAGTGGTACATGTGTGAGTAACTACATATGTGAAAGGCAGTATATATGTGTATTGGAGTATATAAATAGCTATAAGCGAGAGTGAGTGATTGTGATAGTGGCTGTATGGATGAGTGTGTGCTTGTATCAGTGATTGTATAAGAGCGTAACAATGTGCTAGTATTTGTATGATTAAGTGAGCTGGTGTGTGTATAACTGTATAGGTGAGTAAATGGCAGTGTGTTTAATTATTTGCATGACTGACTAGGTGTGTGAGTACCTCTATGGATGAGTGGCGGTGTTTGAGTGTCTATATAGGAGTAAGAGTGCATATGATAGTCCTGTACTGAGTGACCATAAGTATGAGTGACTGTACGGGTGAGTGAGTGGATGTGTGTGTGTAGACCTAAGAATCAGTGAGTGGGTATGTAGTTATTGGTGTTGGAGTGTCTATGGTTTTGCGAATGGCACTCTGTAATTTAGATTGGGTGTATCAAAGGTTATATTAGGGTGTGAGGAGCTGCATCAGATTATCACGTGGATGATGTCATCAGTGATGTCATTTGAGATGTCATCAGTGATGTCATCAGTGATGTCACTGACCATGTCATGAGTGATGTAATATGTGACGTCATCAGCAGTGCATTGCGGGGCGCGAGTTATAGTTAGCTGAACTAACTATAACGGGGGAATTTCACGGGTTTTGTACGAGTGCAATGTCCAACTAACTATAACTGTCCCTAAAACCTATGGTTTTTTCAGTGAATTTCAAAGGTTTTTTAAATGCTAATTTCTAACTATAACGTGTCTGAAACCTATGGTTTTTTCAGTGAATTTCAAAGGTTTTTAAAATGCTAATTTGTAACTATAACGTGCCTGAAACCTACGGTTTTTTCAGTGAATTTCAAAGGTTTTTTAAATGACAATTTTTAAATGTATTAATTTTTATATAAATTTTTTTCATACTGATTTACTACATTTTTAGAAACAATTTCTTTTACATATTTTATTTTTTAAATTACATTGTAATTACATTATACATTACATTACAAAAAATACTTTCTCAGAATGAATTACTTTAGTTTAAATACTTTGCACATAGGCAATAGACTTTTAAGTACAGTAGTTACAGTTGTTGCAATGGGCAACACATTTTCAAACACAATGCAACATTCAGCTCAATGTGAATTTCTAGTTAAATGCAGTTAGTTACTTTATGGATTACTTTTCTAACCACAGGACTGGATCCTAGATTCAGTCCTGGTACATCTCCTGTAAACAGTTGAGTAAAAGCGTTTTGGTTACAGTCGTGATTTTTAAGGAATATTATTGTATTTTAAAAGTTGACACTTAGAAACTTTTTCTCATAGAATCACCAATGTTATCCTATGGAAGGAAATTAACTTAGCAGGTAAAAACTGTTATCGTTACTTTTTCTTACTCAGTGTTGGATCCTGGATCCAGCACTGGTGCATCTCCTGTAAACAGTTGAAAGAATGCGTTTAAGTCATACAGGCGATTTTTAAGGAATATTTGTAGTTTGTGAAAATTGACACTTTGAAACTTTTCTGCTGAAAACCAGACAATGGATTCCTATGGAAGAAAATATAAGTTACTGGTAAGTACGGTTAAAATTACTTTTCAGGACCAGTACTGGGCTGAAAGATACAGCACTGAGGTCTCTCCTTATAACAGGTGAGTAAATCGGAATTCGTATTTCGGCTGATTTTAGAGGAATATTTGTATGTTTCAAAAATCAACACTTAGAAGAATTTCCAAGTGAAACCAGTCAATGTTAGCATATGGAAGGAAATTCAAGTTACCGGTAAGTACGGTTAAAATTACTTTTCAGGACCAGTACTGGGCTGAAAGATACAGCACTGAGGTCTCTCCTGATAACAGGTGAGTAAATCGGAATTCGTATTTCGGCTGATTTTAGATGAATATTTTAAAGTTCCAAAACTCCACACTTAGAAGAATTTCCAAGTGAAACCAGTCAATGTTAGCCTATGGAAGGAAATTCAAGTTACCGGTAAGTACGGTTAAAATTACTTTTCAGGACCAGTACTGGGCTGAAAGATACAGCACTGAGGTCTCTCCTGATAACAGGTGAGTAAATCGGAATTCGTATTTCGGCTGATTTTAGAGGAATATTTTAAAGTTCCAAAACTCCACACTTAGAAGAATTTCCAAGTGAAACCAGTCAATGTTAGCCTATGAAGGAAATTCAAGTTACCGGTAAGTACGGTTAAAATTACTTTTGAGGATCAGTACTGGGCTGAAAGATGCAGCACTGAGGTCTCTCCTGATAACAGGTGAGTAAATCGGAATTCGTATTTCGGCTGATTTTAGAGGAATATTTTAAAGTTCCAAAACTCCACACTTAGAAGAATTTCCAAGTGAAACCAGTCAATGTTAGCCTATGGAAGGAAATTCAAGTTACTGGTAAGTACGGTTAAAATTACTTTTCAGGACCAGTACTGGGCTGAAAGATGCAGCACTGAGGTCTCTCCTGATAACAGGTGAGTAAATCAGAATTCGGATTTCGGCTGATTTTAGAGGAATATTTGCACAATGGTGAAGGGAGGGGCGGGGCCTGAGGTGACCTCTGTGCAAACGCGCCCCGTGGCGCGTTTTAAGTTGGGGGATTAAGTCCCCTTGAATCATGAGGGTCCCTACGGACCAACTAGCCCACCAGGAACCTCCAGTATGCGCCAGGGGCTGCGTTGCAGAGACATGTACAGAGGCCACACCCCTTTTACACCTCTCTGCAACGCAGCTCTGTGGCGCTTTCTGGACGTACCTGTTGGGCTAGTTGGCCCCCAGGGACCCTCAGGATTGAATAGGATTTAATTCCCCATCTTAAAACGCGCCACGGGGCCTGTTTGCACACGTCACCTGAAGCCCCGCCCCTCCCTTCACCACTGTGCAAACGCGCCCCGTGGCGCGTTTTAAGTCGGGGATTAACTCCCCTTGAATCCTGAGGGTCCCTGGGGTGCAACTAGCCCACCATATACCTCCAAAAAGCGCCATAGAGCTGCGTTGCAGAGAGGTGTAAAAGGGGCGTGGCCTCTGTACACCTCTCTGCAAGGCAGCCCCTGGCGCATACTGGAGGTTCCTGGTGGGCTAGTTGGCCCTCAGGGACCCCCAGTATTCAAGGGGATTCGTTCCCCTCTGCAAACGCGCCAGGGGCGCGTTTGCAGAGTGGTGAAGGAAGGGGGCGGGGCCTACGGGCCCGATCGTTTTTTTTTCCCCTGAAGGGGGGCTGTGTGGCCCCCTTCCTTTTTCCTATTTTTAGGCCCTGGGGACCCCATCCCCCAGGGCCTTACCCCTATCTTAAAATTAAAATTAAAAAAAAAAACGGGAAGGGGCCGCGTGGCCCCCTTCCCTGGGCCTGTATTGGCCCCGGGGACCCCATCCCCCGGGGCATGGCCTCTTTTTTTTTATTTGGAGGGGGCTGCGTGGCCCTCCTCCTCAGGCCATTTAAGGCCCCGGGGACCCCATCCCCGGGCCGGCCTTGCACTTTTTAATAAAAAATTCCCATTTTTTTACTTTGGGGAGGGGGCTGCGTGGCCCCCTCCGTGGCCACTTATGGCCCCGGGGACCCCATCCCCGGGGCCTGGCCTCTCGTTGGGGACTGTGGGGGGGTCCCCTAGCCCCCACAGTCCCGCCGGCTCCCGTGTCCTACGGGAGCCGGCATTGCTTTACACATGAGGAGCAGCTAACATGCTGCTCCCCATGTGGAAAAGCAATCGGCTTTGGATATTGGAAGAGAGAGCAGGTTTCCCTGCTCTCTCTTCCAATATCCAAAGCAAGTTTGCAATGACAGGACGGGAGCCGCGAGGCTCCCGTCCTGTCATTGCAAACAGCAGTGTCCCGGGGGTAGGCACCCGGGACACTGCAGGAGCCGGCCCTGGGGGTGGCGGTCCCCAGGACCACCACAGGCTCCAGGAGGAGGCCGCGCGGCCCCCTCCCTACATTTTGAAAGCCCCGGGGAGGTGGTGGTCCCCGGGGCTTGGAGGTCCAAAACGGACCCCCATTTTAATTTTTCTTAGTGCCCCGGGAGGTGGTGGTCCCGGGGCGTGTGGGGCTGGAGCCCCCCACACAGGTTTCTAATTTAAAAAAGAAGCCCCGGGAGGTGGTAGTCCCCGGGGCTGCGGGAGGGCTCAGAGCCCTCCCGCACCATTATACATAAAGCCCCGGGGGTGGTGGTCCCCGGGGCTTGGGGGCCCTAGAGGCCCCCACACATAAAATGAACCCCCCCAGCATGCCCCCGGGACTTGGCCCACCCGGGGGCCAATTAACATCGAGCGCGGAGACCGCGCTTCGATTTTTTTCCGGCAGGATTCGCGCTCCCTGAGCGCATCCTGCCGATTTAAAAAAAAAAAAAATAATTTTTGCCCAGGGGGTCCTTGTGGGACCCCTGAGCAGACCTAGGGGTCAGGGTGTTTCTACCCTGCCCCCTTTGTGCGCTTTGCGCACTTGTTTCTGTCCCTCGGTTCTACCGAGGGACAAAATAGCTGCCAACACTTCCTGATTTGGAGTGTTGACAGCCAATTAACATAAAGCTCGTGCTCGGGAGGATCCGCGGCCCTAGATATATCTATCTTTTTACTTTTGATTTTCTCAGCAACTACTGAACGGATTTACACCATTTAACAAAAGGGTTCTTTCTGAACCAAGAACTACCTCTTTGCCAAATTTGGTGTAATTCCGTTCAGCAGTTCGGGCTGTAGCCGTGTCTAAAGTTTCCTATGGAAAATTGCATGGGGAAAACGCGTTTTGGGACCCCCTTTTTCTCGGCCCCCGCTTGACGAATCCCCCGAGACTTTCAGGGTAGGAGCGGACCGGAGCGCCCCACAAAGTTTGAAAATTTTGCGAAGATACGTCAACCGGCAAGGGAGTTATTTCAAATAGAATGTCGCGGATTTCCTATGGATAATAGGTTGTAACTATAACTATCTACTGGCGACCGCCAGTAGATAATATATATTATATATATACATATATATATATATATATAATATGATGTCTCATAAGGTCCTAGTCGGTGTGAATCTTGAAGAGTAAATAGGCCACATCCAAGAGGCCAAATACACGGGCGGCTACACACGGGTATTAGAAGCTTATCACATCTCCGACCAACTGACTGGACCTTACCATATCTTCGATATACTTGGGTACTTTTGATTCCCCCTCCGTAGCTTCAAATTGGTCTTGACTACTTTGGATTGTTTTTAGCCATGTACTCTTTAAGATTAACACCTACTAGGACCTTATGAGACACCTTATAATAAATGGGTGCTCCTAGCCACTGATCGCAGGGCACCTAGGTGACACTGCTCGGGCAGAAGATATCACCAATCAGCCAGTATTTTGGAGACATGATCAGGAAATTGCTTCGTACAGACTTTTCTATAGCTTTACAGAATTTGCCAATCTCTACTATGCGAAAACCTTGAAGAAGTCACGTGGGTGATGAAACACGTGTTGGCTGTACCTTCTGATGGTACTTTATGACTGAAAATTTCAACTTACAAGCAATAAACAAGACTTGGATTGAATTTACTGTGATCTCGACTTATTGGACTAAATTGAACTATTGGACTACTTACAGATTGTTGCAATATCTTTTGTATTTATGTTTCATGACACATCCAGATTTGTATTTTTAATAATGACATGGATACCGATTAAATACACAGAAATTTAGGGTTTATGCATAGTAATTGTTTACTGATACCCTGCAGAATTTTAAGAGAAATACTTTATCACAAGCTCCCAGTTTTTTCAATTTGGTTTAGCCCATTCGGGAACTTGGGGGAAGGGGCTTTCAGGAGGGGTACTAACCTACCCAGATGAGGAGGTAACTAGCATGAAGTATGCCTCCATATGCCGGGTGAGGTGTCTCCTCTAATATCTAAGATTTATGTTCCATCCGAAGTCCAGAAATGACTGCATGCCGATGGATTAAGCTAGGTAAAGATTTATTGGAGCAGGGATAAATCAGCTCCTTTTCGGGAGAGAAAGCCTGAGCAAAATGCCACTTGCTGGAATCTCAGCATGTCATCAATCCCACAGACCATGCTGAGATTCCATCAGTATACCACACATTGCTCTCCCTTGAATGAACAAACCAAATTACATAAACAACAGACATAAATCTAAATATAACATTTTCTTTTTTCTTCAAACACCAAATTAATGCAACATGTAACTTCATAAAACTGGATTTTCTAAACACCAGCTTAATGCATCAAATAAAGAACATATATTTCATTATGAATTAATCTTATGAACCACATATATTACCCAGTCTGAACATGGTGACAACAATATGTAATCTTTACTCCATGTGGGAAATAATCTTATCTGTTTGTAAGCTTTCAACTATCCATCATAATTCTTATTTGTATTTAACAATCTTTCAGACATTCTTCCACTTACATTCTCTTTGGGCTACAAGCACTTCAGCAATTTCACTACTTTGCTCATACTCCACACATCACCATCAGATAACTCCACAAATTGATTTCCAACCCTAACTATCTCCATGGAAGCCCAGAACTTTGATTCCCCAACTTTGACAAATCTTCCCTTTTTTCATTCTGACTCAGTCCCCGTCTTTAAGGGCTGAATAAGCATCTTGAATTGCTACTTAAATTGGATTGCCTTATTTCCTCATGCCAAGTATTACATCTGTGCTTTTTCAAACTTACACCCAACTTTATCCGTTACATCCATCATCCACATTTGTTTCAAATTACACCCTGTTGCTCTACCTCTCATTTTCTCAAACAGTGATTTTACCCAAGCAACTCTGGGTGTAGTGCGATAACTCAACACCAACTCCTTGATTGTTTGATGGCAATCCTTCCCACAGTCTATTGCCAGCTGTAATCCATCTTTCCCCAATACCACTGCTTTGTGGATAATATATAGACGTACATATATGTGCATGTTCAGATAAAAATGGTCTCATTTCTCCTTACGTTAATTGTACACCATTGTCTGTTGCAATACTTTTAGGAAAACACTCTTTCAAAAACTTCCCTCAAAAACTGAATTACATTTTTAACTGTGACCTGATTAACTACTTTCACCTCAGGCCATTGAGACAATAGGTCAATCAAGACTATGCAAAACACTTGACCCTTGGATAAACACATGGGGCCTGCAATATCTAAAGATACTCTTTCCCACACTCTACTGGGCCTAGGCATACGTCCTTTGGTATAATTAACTACTTTTTGTGACTTGTAACTAGTGGCACATTCCATAAAAGATCTCACCTTTTTTCGTCCATATCTCTAGCAAGTAGGGGAGCTGAGCTGCATATAGGTTCACAGAAGGGATGGGACCTTTGACAAAAGTTTGACTACAAGGCCTCCCTCTTAAGCCCCTGTGGGAGCGTTTGCCCCATTGCAAATGGGTAATTCCCAACAAGCTGCGGCAAGTATACACCTTTCTATGAATTTTCACACACAAAATGCATGCTAAACATAACTAGCACACGTTAATCAGGTCTTCGGGGGAGTGACTTCTTCACTGCCTACCCTGACGAAAGCCCAGGACCTTGCTCAGGCCGATAGAATAGGGCTGAAACATGTTGGTGTCATAGGACCATCATATCCTTATATCCCTATATATATATATTTTTTAACCTTCCCTCCCACTCTACTAATAAAGGATATCTTTGGAGTGGGTGAGGAATTTTATCTTTAAAGTTACGCCCCCATACACCCTATCTTCATAAGTGCTCCCTGGAATAAGGTTGAGCCCACCCTGACCTTTAGGAGTTAGGGTGAACCCGATGATGAAGCATGCCACTATTAGAGTGTGTGAGGGTCGTATAAAGAAAAGGGTCTCTTTCCATTCCCACCCACAATAGTGGGTGTACTGTCACCAGGCGTACCTTTGATCCCCCATCTCTGCCGTTTCTGAAGGAGCCACTCTGGCTCTGGAAGGGATACTTTTGTATTGTTGAGCATACTATAGGAAGGACGTATCCCTTCATCCTCACTGTTGAGGACCTCTCAACCCTCCTAGTGATTCCCCCGGGACCTCTAACCTTGTTTTGAAACCCCTAATTGTTCACCACGCAACAGCGTACCATCTTTTTCGGAGAGTTCATGCGCAACCTGATAATACGTTAACAAATTTTCCTCTAAAACCTTCTCCTTTGGTCTACTTGTCTTAATGTAACTCAAAACTTCTTTTCCTTCTGTATCTCCTTGGCACGCCTCCCTCCATTGACACTCCTTAAGGCATCCTTCTGAAATCTCCTATATAGATACCACTTTTTCCATATCAACATCTTTTAGATGTGAATCATCAGTGTCTGGCAGAGGAAGTCTCAACAGGCACCATGCCAATGCATTTCTAGTACCGGGAATGTATTGTATATGAAAGTGAAATTCCTGTAATTTGTATTGCCATCTTGCCACTCTTTGGGTTGCTCTCCTAAATTCCTTTGTACTGAACAGATTCACTAAAGGGCGGCGATCTGTCCTTACTTCAAATTCAGTACCATACACATATTTTCTTAAATATTCAATTTTCCCCAACCATGGCAAAGTTTCTTTTTCCAACATAGAATATTTGACCTCCTCCCCTACCAGTGGCTTTGGTGCGAAAGCAATAGCTACTATTTTACTATTGTGGTCTTGCATTAATACCGCACCAATTCCCACATTACTAGCATCAGTCATTATTATGGAACTACACCTAGTATCAAACGATGATAGCGTTTCTGCATTTGCAATATTTCTTTTAAGTTACTGAATTCAAATCTACAATTATTATCCCATACAAATTTCTGATTCTTCTTCATTAACTCTCATATGTCTTTTTAGCAGAAAAAACAGGAATAAACGCATAATATTCCACGAAACATAAAAATGATCTAAGATGTCATATAGTCCAGGTGCCTCTTCAATAGCTTTAACCAAACTTCTCTTAAGTGAGATTCCATGTTTACCAATATTGTGACCCGAATAATCGACTGTTGTAGTTCAAATTTACACCTGTACTTCGAGTTAACACATTTTTCTCTAAAATTGTCAATACCTTAATTAATGGTTCAGCATGTTCTTTTTATGTTTCCCCAAACACTAAGATGTCATTCTGAAAATCCAAAATATTTTTTTAAATCTTTGAATAATTTATGCATCACTGTCTGGAAAAACTGCAGATGCAGAAATCAGTCTAAAAGACATTCTTTTGTAACTACTCTCCCGCTCTGGTGTAATAAAGGAAGGTGCAGTGTAGTGTTTACTGTCTTCATGTAGTGCAATCTAATGATATGGACTAGAAAGATCCAAAGTAAACACTGTGGCGCCTTTTAAAAATGAAAACATTTCTCCTATATTAGGTAATGCATGGCGATCCACCCATACACAGTTGTTGAGGTCTCTTAAATCCACACATAGTCTACGCTTTCCATTAGGCCTATGCGCTACACCTACAGGTGACAACCATTCAGAAGATTCAATTTCTTCAATAATGTCTAGTTTACACAATTTCTCCCAATTCTTCTTTTAATGTCTTTCTCATAGAGATCGGCATATTTCTGACCTTATGAACTTTTGCTACAGCCCCTTCCTTAAGAATGATCCTATGCACAGTTGTTTTACAAACCTAAATCAGCTGAAAAACCTTAGGAAACAAATTCTCCCACTCCCAAAATCTTGTCCTTATTTGCTAAGCCAATCAAATCGTTATAGCCCAGCACCTGATCAGGATGATTGGGATTGAGTGTAATCGTATTGTCTCTCTGTTGTGGTCAACCCAACAAACACGATCCTGCTTTGGCTACGTATATTTTTGTGTCAGTGCTTTTTCCCTTGTAACTCAAAGACAATGGAAAATAACCAATCACTTCAATAGGCTTGTTTCGATGTCCCACCAGTTTGACATCAGGTGGTAACAGCTTGAAATTAGGAAAAAATGTAATAAATCTTCACCAATTAACATGTCTTGTTCCTGAATCTGCATCACCTTTACATCTACATCTACAACACAAAATGGCGCATCTTTCTTATTCTCCTTTACTTCGTACACACCTACTACATAGTCATCATGTATATTATCTTCGTCCTGCATGACTTCCCTGATTTGACATGTCTTTTCCTTAAATCCCTCAGCATTATCGTTATTGCTGCAATTTCTACTTTAACATACTCTTGCAAAGTAGCCTTTAACTTTACAATACCTAGTGATTTGACCAATAGGTGGGCATGACCTGTCATTAGAAAAATGACTTGTTAATAAACACTTGAAACACAAATTCCCTTTTCTTTCCACTATGGCTCTACTTTGTTCAGTGATTTTAGGTTTGATACCTACACTTTTGGTTACTTTTCCTACATTTTCTTTGCTTACTAGATATACATCCTTTGTGACTAGTGATCTTTTCACACTGGTGAGCTATATTAATTGCTTTGTTTAATGGGAGATTTACCAATAACAATTTTTCTTGTAACTTAACATTGCATACTCTATGTACCAACTGATCACTTATCATTTCGGGCCATATGTACGACCTGCCAAATAGCGCCTCACAAATTGCGTCGCGTTTGCGACTCGCAATTTGTGAGGCGCTACTTGGCATGTACAACAGTGTGTTTAACACTTTGCGATTCCCAATGGGGTCGCAAATTGCGAGGCTCATGAATATTAATGAGCCTCTCGCAATTTGCGAGCCCATTGGGAATGACAGGCCCTCCCAGGGATGGTGGCCTGCTGGGCTCAGCAGACCACCATGTCTGGGACTGCTTTTAAATAAAGCAGCTTGCATTTAAAAAAAAAAAAAAAATGAAACGTTTTCGTTTCATTTTTTAAGAGCAGGCAGTGGTCCCTGGGACCACTGCCTGCCCTTAAAATAATATTGCATGCATTTGCAAAGGGAAGGGGTCCCCTGGGGACCCCTTCCCATTTGCGAATGCATTACCACCTACTTGAAGTAGGTGGTAATTTGCAAGTGATTTGCGACCGCAATTGCGGTCGCAAAACATTGGTACATTCCTTTGCGGTCGCTATTAGGAAGGGAACGCCCCTTCCTAATAGCAAGTCGCAAAACAGTATTTTGCGAGTCGCAATTTATTTGCGAGTCGCAAAATACTGTTAGTACATAGGCCCATGCTTTTTAATGTGTGCAAACGGGTTTAAGACCCGTTTGCACACGCTAAAAAGCGTCGTACATCTGGCCCCTGGTCCTATAAAGATCTATAATTGCACTTAGTGGCTAATACTCTTTAGTCACTAACATATGCATCAGTTAATCCATTAGGTAATTGACCTTCTCAGAAAATTATGTCTAGCTACCACTTCATTTGTCCTCCGTCTGTAGTGGAAGTCTAACTGTTTTATCGCTGAGTCATATACATCCACATCTTCATCATCTTCCTCTTCTTGTTCTAGAGGTGGTAAATGAAATAGAACCCTACTTTCCCCAGGACCTATACAATATTTAGAATAGCAGATGTGCATTTATCAGTATAGACATCTCCATCAGTAGTTTCCAAGTAGGCTTTAAATCCATCTTTTTATTGCACCCAATCGAGAGGAAACAATAAGGCGCCGGTGTGGCTATACATTCCATAATCCTTTTGTAAGGTTTTATCTGTGGGAATGCAGAATGGATGAACAATAAAATGGATGTTACAATTAATAAATTACTGGTGTATAACTATTCATACCAGAAGCTCTTGTCATTGGAATGCGAATGGCCTTATAGATCCGCGTATTTACTCCTCTGGTAATATTTAAAAGTGGAAAAACAAAATGTAAGTGCGCGAATCACTGTTTTACAAATATTCGCACTAGATATTATTGTCATAGGTGTGTGAATCACAGTATTTAATCTTTGTTCCCTGTCAACAACTCGCTATGGCAGTTAAAAAGACTCCTTCCATTATGGTCGCTACCTTAGTATGCATGTGAAATATTGGAGAATACTAACAACTAATTTCCCCCAATGTTTAGCAGCTCGCTGTGCACATGTTCTCGCCCTCCTGGGGAACACCAGATCAGCGTTGACTTGAGCCTTCGCACGCTGACTACTTTGCTGAAGTTGTCTCGCACAAGATCGCGTCGCGAGTGGCTACATGCGAGGCTCTTACCACCTTTTTCTTTTATCTGGGCACACCAATGATCTTCTTTTTCTAGTGTCATACTCCACAGGAGCACCCAAATTTCTCCTATCACTGCCCACAGATTAGGCTGTCCTTTGTTACTCACCTGTCTGTGGTGGCTCCACTTACAGATCTCCAGGCTTCTCTCCCGCAACCTGCTTGTCACCAGTGTCACATTCGAAGTACAGAAATTACTGCATGCCGATGGATTAAGGTAAGAAAAAGATTTATCGAAGCAGAGATAAATCCGCTCCTTCTCAGGAGAGAAAGCCTGGCCTTAATTGCCACTAGTAGGGATCTCAGCATGTCATCAATCCCAAAGTGCATGCTGAGATTCCATCAAGAGACCATATTATACCCCTATATGACACCATGGTAAGCATTACATTGAGTACTGACTAACCGAAAACAATGACAGCGCCACCATATAGGGGCTGTGCGCTAATACACAATTACATTTTCCCTCTGCTGAGCTGACTTTAGAATCCCACTAGGAGATTTTGTCTCAGCCGCCACCATGCCAAAAGCCTACTTCATGAAGGAAGCACTGAGCAATGGTCATTGGACATACTGTGATATGACTGACAAATATATACATCAAGTTGTAGGGATACAAAGGCACCTAGAATCTCCTGCACTTAACGTTCAGCATTGCAGTTAGTTTTCAGGGCATGTAGTCTTTTTGGACATGCCCTCTGGCCAGAACATATTCTTCTGTGCAAAGGAGATACAAAGCTGATCCTCTAGACTGGGAGCAGGGCACAGCGTAAAGCCACGCCCTTCATCCTGATGCTGTTGCACATGGTAAAAAAGAATGATCTTTGCACCCGTCTGTGAGGGCATGGTAGCTATGTGCAGTAAACGGGTAGTAGCCATCCTCTAGACCCAGATCTCGTTGCGCACTGATGCATGCTGAGTTCTGGGTGAAGTGATCTCCCTGATCCTGCTCGTTGGGGCCAATGGGCATTAATACTAGTACTGGGTGCAAGACCATTTATATAAAGATTGGAAATTTAGAAAAAGAGGAATCCATGAAATACTTCTTTATTTTTCACCTATTTAGGAGACTATGAAATGAACCTTTTTTCTTTTATTATTGCATATTTTGTTTACCTTTATTCTTCTTAACTTGTTTGGAAAATAAACTCAAGAAACAAAAAGAAGAATTTGATGGGGAAAAATCAAACTCAAATAACTACAAAGCCCATTTGTTTGTCACAATTCCCAAATTGATGAGCAACAGCATACTCAACCTTAAGACTGACAAAACATAAATACTTCTCTTTTTGCAAGTCTTGCAGTCTTTGTACCAATCCTTGGAGGCCATTTTCTATGGGACCCATGTCAAGACTAAACCAAAATTAGGTATCCCTTTGATCAATCTCTAATGTTTTAGCCCCAGGTTAATTAAAATAAAATCTTACATCAGTTAATTCTTACTGCAAATAAAAACATCTTTCATCCATAATCATCTTTCAATTAAACTACAGCAACTGCACATACCTTAGTTTCCCCAAATACCTAATTCAGCAGATCCAGGCAGTGCAAAATGCTGCTGTCCGCTTAACTTTTGGCTTTGCTAGACACAATCAAAAATCTTTTCGTATGGTAAAACATGATTGTCCTTCAGATCATTAATTAATTTTGTTCAAAAGTGTATGCATATATCATCAGGCCATCCTGAGACATGGATCCTTCTTTCTTCAGTTTAGGTTCCAAAGATATTCACTCTATGGTTACCTTAACTATAAAGCCATTCTATGAGTTGCTAAGGCATGTTTCAAGCAAGGTAATATAATAGAATCTTCTTGCACCACACTGCAATAACTTGGAATTGAATTCCTCTTCACTTTAACACCACCTCCAACCACTAACTGTTATGAAATGGCCTTGATCCTTGTTAAATGCTGTCTGCACCAAGGTGATTGTTCCACTTTACAAGATGCGTATCATTGGCTTAGTCAAGTATTGGAATTATAAAATCAATTCAATTAATGTTTTTTTAATTTACCGCACACACTGCTTGTTTACTATAGTGTTAGAAATGGGATCTCTAGTTGGCAAGGGCTTGCACCTTTGTCCAAGTAGGGACCCTTCTTCCTAGTCAGGGTAAGGGTGTTACACTCGTGAAGTAACCCCTGCTCACCCTCGTGGTAGCTTGGCACGAGCAGTCAGGCTTAATTCAGAGGCAGTGTGTAAAGCATTTGCACATAACCAACAGTAATACAGTGTAAGCACTACAAACGGACACCACACCAGTTTAGAAAAATAACCAATATTTTATATACTCAAGACAAGACCAATTACGACAAAAATCCACAATACTATACTTTAAAAATGAATGCTTGATACAGTAACTTCTTCTTTGCAGGAATAGCACAAAAGCAAAGTTCGTACGAGTCGGTAGCTCCGTCCGAGCCTACCGCGATGCTGAAAACCACAGAGTCTAACAGTTCCAGCTGACCGCGTCGATACGGGCCAGCAGAGTCGTGAACAGACTCGGTTACAGTACCTTTCTCGTTGTGGCCGGTACGGAGTGTACGAGCCGGTCGGCGTTCGTCGCGGTTGCGGTGCAAGGTGCGGTGTCCCTCGATGCGGTGCAGGCAGCGGCTCGATGAGCGTCGTGCAGACGGAGTCGGTGAGTCCAAGGCGTGCGATGCAGGGTGAGACGATGCTCGATGCAGTGCTGACAGGTTGCGATGCAGGCGACCAAGCCGGAGTGTGGGAGCTGGCGTCGGACAGCTGTGCGAGTCGGAGCGGTGCGTCGCAAACGTGCGAGCGGTGCCCCAAATGCGATGCGGTCACGACTGTTGAGCCAGTTGCAGCGACAGCGTCGGTCTGGTCCGGCTGGCACAGTGAAGCGATGCGAACTGCGGTGCCCACAGGTCACGGTGCAAGCAGCGGCTCGATGTTGGCGGCGTCGGACGTCGCCCACGGTGAGACCAGGGTTGCGATGCGAAGCGGGGGCGATGCGGTCTGCGGTGCAAACAGGTCACCGGCCAGGGATGGATTTGGTTGACGGAGTCGGTTGCAGTTCCCTTCCTCTGTGGCAACTGAAACAGCGTTCCAGAAGCGGTACCCAGAGGCTTGTGAAGTCTTTGCAGTCCCTGAGACTTCTTAACAGGAGGCCAGCTCGGTTCCAGGCCCTTGGAGATACTCAGCACAAGTTTGTAGAAAGTTCAGTCCAGTTCTTTCACTGCCCAAGACAGAAGCAGCAACTGCAGGCCAACCCAACAAAGCAACAACACAGCAAAGGGGCAGTACTCCTCCTGGCAGCTCTTCCAGCTCTTCTTCTTGGCAGGTTCCTTGATTCCAGCGAGATCTAAATTCATGGGGTCAGGGCCCCAATATTTATATCCCAAATTCCTTTGTTCTCTGAAGGCAGAGAGGCCTTTGCCTAGTCCAAACCAGTTCTGGAGCACTTTGTTGACAAGTCTCCGTCCCTTCTTTCAGTGAGTAGGCCAGGGACATCAGACGCACCACAGGAGGTGGAGCCAGCATTGTGGAGGGAAGGCACTGTCCTATTCAGGGCCCAGGTGCGACCCCTCCCACCCATCTACATGTAGATCTTGCTATTCAGCCCTGTGCTGACTCACCCTGTCTCCTGGCATCCCCCAGCCCCTGTCACTCACACTCCAGACAAGGAATACACAACCTCGCAGAGGCAGGCTTGGATGGTTAGACAAGAAAATACCCACTTTCTAACAGTGGTATTTTCAAACACAGAATGTTAAAACCAACTTCACTAAAAGATGCATTTTATCATTCTGAGTCCAGGCATACTAAACTCGAATTTCTACCACGTTCCCGGGGTCAGTTAGGATTATAAACTGTAATAATCAAAACTGCCCGTTCTGGCCTAGGGGAACAGGTAGCCTTGCAATAGTGAAAAACGAACTAGGCTGTAATTCACTATCAGGACATGCCGCACACACCCGGGCATGTCCTACCTTTCGCATACAACGCACCCTGCCCACAGGGGTACCTTGGGCCTACCTTAGGGGTGACTAACATGTAGCAAAGGGAAGGTTTAGGGACTTGCAAGTGTGTGCACTTGCCAAGTAGATATGGCAGCCCCAGGCTGCGCACAGGCTCTGCGATGGCAGGCCCGAGTTACACTTTACGGGCTGTTTGCGTGGGTGGCACAATCCAGTGCTGCAGCCCACCAACAGCATTTGGTCTATAGGCCCTGGCACTCGCAGTGCACTTTACAAGGGACTGACACATAAACCAAATAGGCCAATCATGGAAACACTAATCCATAACACATTTTATACAGGAGCACTTGCACTTTCCCACTGGACAGCAGTGAGGAAAGTGCGCAGAATCATTACACCAGCAAAAACAGAGTCAAAACCGGGAGGTCAGAAAGCAAAAGTCAGGGAAACACGCCAAAAGATGCCAAGTCTAACATATAGTGTCCAAGACCATGTTTGTCATTTTCTGCTTGAAGAACGTTTGTTGGCACCAAACCCTCCTCTTCTTTTTCTAAGTCCAAACTTGTAGAACTTTCAGGGCAAGTTCAATGTCTTTGTATATTTTGCTTCAGTTGTCCCCAAACATCCAGGGACGACTTCATTACAAAAATATTTACATGGGGGAATCACAGGAAATCCAGTTACAATTAAGCTTGTTGCTTACTTGACAGTAAGAGTAGGTTTTAGAACCCGCGAAACAGCAGGTTTAATAATTCATTGCCCAACTCATTGCTTATACACTGGAAATGTTAATCACCTCAATGCTGCACACTATGGGTGCTACAGGGCTACTCTTCATAGAAACCAGTAGTCTAGATCAGTGGTTCTTGACCTTTTGACCTCTCTGGACTCCGACTGGCTTACTATTGGAAGCCAGGGACCCCGACATAAACAGTTGCTATGAGGTGAACCTCAAAACATACACAAAAGTACAGAAACAATTATATATTAGACAAATACACAAATTATGAAATATGTTCTGTAATTCAAAAACAAAAAAAATACAAAAATCACATTTAAATTTAATGGGAAGGTTGGAGCTTTGCAAAATGTGTTGCCATTTCTTAAGGACAATTGTTACAGCAAACAAATGATGGACGGAATGCTGACAATGCAAACATTCTCCCCCAGTCAAAAGATCTGGGTTAAATCCATCGTTCTTTTGCCCACTACGCCACCCCAGTTTGGACCCAGCCATATGCAAATCAGTCTTGACCCTGTGCCCCATGGGAGCAGTCCAGACCGAACTGCCAGGCCAGGTCCTCCCTGGACCGGAAACAAGCATCCTGGGACCGGTTTCAGGGTATGTCACCCTTCTTCAGCCAGGCTAGCTTGAATCCAGTGGCACAGTGAGCAAGGGACCCACGTCTGGGCATACCCATCCCACTTAGGGCGAAAAGTGTTACAGCAAACAAATGATGGACGGAATGCTGACAATGCAAACATTCTCCCCCAGTCAAAAGATCTGGGTTAAATCCATCGTTCTTTTGCCCACTACGCCACCCCAGTTTGGACCCAGCCATATGCAAATCAGTCTTGACCCTGTGCCCCATGGGAACAGTCCAGACCGAACTGCCAGGCCAGGTCCTCCCTGGACCGGAAACAAGCATCCTGGGACCGGTTTCAGGGTATGTCACCCTTCTTCAGCCAGGCTAGTTTGAATCCAGTGGCACAGTGAGCAAGGGACCCACGTCTGGGCATACCCATCCCACTTAGGGCGAAAAGTGTTACAGCAAACAAATGATGGACGGAATGCTTAAGGACAAAGCAACATGCTACAAACTAGCAATGCTTAATTAGTGTTTGAGCTGGGCCACAAATAGGATGAGATATCATTTGTAGATGGGCCGCTCAGATAAGGGGTATATGTCTGTTTACAATACAGGGGACATTCTCATCTTAACAACTGAAGGAAACCTTGGTTAAGATTCTCTCTTCTTGCTTCCTAGATCCACCCAAAGCCCACATATACCAGCCTCTTTGTGATAAAATTGAAACACGCCTCTTCTAGAGACCTCTGTTTTGGCTCCCCCATGATGCAGGGCTCCTGGTTGGCTCTGTGACTGCACAGTCTCAAAGGGGTTCACTTTGGTTGTCTTCCTTTTGAGATCCAGTTGTTACACTAAAGGCAGGATTCTCTTTGTTAAAGCATGGCTTTGCACTTTCACACTGAAAACAAGAGGCAGTGAAAGCCTTTTTATCATTAGTTCTCTGGTTTTGATGGATGTCAAACAGGAGGGTGGGGAGAAAATCTCCAGATATCCATTATACTGGGAAAGTCTGAGAGTTTCAGCCCATTCTCATCTCTTCGCAGACGACTTCATAGATGGATGAGAGAAACTAATTACAAATGTACTGTGTGGATCCCAGTAGGGGCTGCAGATCAAGTCATCAGGTTTAAACTCACTAACCAAGTAGCAGGAAAGTAGTGATCTTATCAGATATTATTGTTTGATATATAAAATAAAACTTTGTTTACTACTGATTATTTTTTTCACCAGTTGGTTATTTGCCATAGGAATTGCATACTTATCTTCTTCAAAGTCTAAAATGGAAGAATTAGGTTTTTCTGCCTACTGTGCAACTTTACCAAAGTGTAAGGTGTCTCCTGCCTTACTTTTTCACCTAGATATTTAATTCATGTTACCCCTTTAAACATACAAATGTGTACAGCTTACATGTTTTAAATTTTGATGCTGTGCTACTGGGCATTACCTTTTAAACGCAGAACTATAACTGACATATCTAATATCAAATTAAGTGTTTTAAATTTAAAAACCGTTTCAAACTTCTTTACATGCGTAGCCCATGTCCTGTTTGTCCAACATGTGAGTGGTAAAAGCCTTACTGCGGCCTTTATGGTGTGTTTGGCTTTTGTCACTGCTGCTCTTTGTGCCCACTTATTGTGGACTTCCAACAAAAACGTAAAATATACCAGTACAATTAATGTTTACCATACTTTACGTAAGGGAGCACAGCAGTTTAGCAGTCTCTCACTGCCCAGAGGCCAAAAACACCTGCTGTTTATCTGTATAAAAATCGAAATATTAGGGGACATATGCAAAACAGATGGATTGACTACACTGACCATTACAGTGATATGCCAAAATGCACAGAAAGCAGCTTAACAACAACCCTAAACCAGTCAACAGAAATTTTATTTTTTTCCTATCACTTCAGAATGATTTTCTTTTCCTCTCCGGTTTTGCTTTATACTCCTATTATATTTGGAATTGTCCCCATATGTTTCTGTGTAAAAAAAAAAAAAAAAAAAAAAAAATGAAAACAAAACTCCAAAAGAATTCAACATAATTAAAAGTCAGTTCTTCTGGGTCTGGGGCTTATGCCCTCAAAACATGGCTGACGACTGCGTTTAGTGGGCCCCAGGAACACTGGAGCACAATACAGGCCATCATCAAAGGAAACCCCTTGTGCCCAAAGCCTCCTCCTCATGACTGAAACCCATTTACAGGAGGTTCTTGGGCTGCATGTTGGCTGGGCATTATGAGAGACCACATAAGGCACACTCCTACTGCTGCACAGAGACTAAAAAAAACATTCAAATAACAATGAAAATAACAATAACAATGAACATCACTGAAAAAGATGTGGTAAAGAGAAGTTGTGATCTTTACATCGAAGAAAAAATCATGTTTTTTTTTTTTTTAAACCATAGAAATTCACCTAAAATAATTCAGTGAATGGAGGTTGTGGTTATGATCCAGAATCTTAGAAGAACAAAAAAGTGATGGCTTAATTCCATGAATTAGGCCAAGCCCATTCTGGGTTTGCTTGTTTTTAGATCTGGCTGGGGACCTGGCAGTTTGTGCTGGTCTGCTCCTATTGTAGCAGGACCAAGTCTGATTTGCATATCACTAGTCTCTGTCTAGAGTGATATAGAGGGCAAAACCGCGATGGACAGGAAAGTGACCCTAGTGTCTGAAACTAATTCAAGCATTCCATCCATCACTTTTGTTTTGTTGCACTGGGATCAAAAACTGCATATTTAAAGCACTTGAACCCAGCAATACTGTGCATTTGTGTGATTACTATGATACAGGAATCCCATAAGAAATAGCACATGACAAAGAGAAGGGAATGTGGTGGGGATAGCCATAAATTCATCTCCCACTGCACTGAACTAAACTGCTAGTTGGACAACCCAGTTAGATGCAAACACACTGCAGACTTCCTTTTTAAGCCGTAGCCTACCAAACAGCGCAGCTGTCTGGTTTGCGAAAGACATCTTTGGGATATTCAGAAAATTGACCCTGGAATGCATTCCCCCCCATTGCTTACCATTGGCTGTGTGAGTTGTAGCTCACATTTTCTGGCTTTCTTTTTGCTGGCTTTATTTGCTTTAGGCTGACCAGCTCGAGTTTGTTCCTTCCGTATCCCAAACCTTGTTTAGTGTATTCTTCCACTAATTCGCTCTCTGTAATCATGCCTTTAAATCTTGTTCTTATCATGTCAAATTTGCTATGCATTCAAAGAAAGAGGTCAGATGTCATGCTGTGTCTTCCAGGGAGCTTGGTGTTTCTTTTTCTTTTTCTGATTTCAAAGTGTAGAGGATTTATGTGACAATCATGCTGGCTCCGGAGAAGTGCCCGAGGAAGGCTGTACGATGTTGGTTTTTTTTTTCTAGCTTACAACAAAATGGAAATGTCTGTAAATGAACTGTGCTGATAATCAAATCAATACACTAGGTGATGACATTTCCACACATTGTTTGTGTGCTGTATACTTTTTTTTAATAAAACTATATGGGAGTGCATATTTAATGGTCATTTCAATTGAAGATGTGTTGTATGTAAAGGCAGTATGCTACCATACCATGCATACTCTGCATTACCCCACTGTACTCTGCACCACTCCACTGCACTCTACTCTTCACCTCTCCACACTACGTCACCCCACTGCACTCTTCTCTGCTCCACTCTACGCCTCTCTACTCTACACAACTCCACTCTACTCTATACCAGTCAACTCTACCCCACATTACTATGCAATACTGCACTCTTCGCCACTAATCTATGCCACTGCACTCGGCGCCACTGCACTCGGCGCCACTGCACTGTACGCCATTGTACTCCATCACTGCACTCTATGCCACTCTATTCTACCCTGCATCAGAGCACTCTATGCCACTCTACTCTCTGCCACTGCACTCTACTCTGCATCACTGCACTCTATGCCAATGCACTTCACGCCACTCTGCGACACTGCAATCTCTGCCACTCTACTTCATGCCACTCTACGCCACTGAACTCTGCATCGCTCCACTCTACACCACAGAACTCTACGCCAGTCTACTCTAAGCCACTCTAATCTACTGTGCACCACTGCACTCTAACACTCTACTCCATGCCACTGCACTCTACGCCACTTCACTCTACGCCACTTCACTCGTCTCTGAAACATTCTACTCTGTGACACTGCAGTCTAAGCCACTGCACTCTGAGCCACTTTACTCAAAACCAATACACTCTACACTACTGCACTCTATGGCAGTCTACTCTGCACCACTGCACTGTATGCCACAGAATTCTACTCTATGCCACTACACACTACTCCGCTCTGCTCTATACCATTGCACTCTATAGCACTTTACTCTGCACCACTGTATGCCACTGCACTCGACACCAGTGCACTTTATACCACTCTACACCACTGTACTCTACAACATTCTACTCTGTGCCATTCTATGCCTCTGCATTCTATTCCACTCTCATCTACTGTGCACCACTGCACTCTGACACTGCACTCTACGCCACTTCACTCTATGCCTCTCTACTCTACGCCACTCTCCTCTTTGCCAGTGTACTCTACCCCACTCTGCTATGCACCACTGCAATCTTTTCCACTCTGCAACACTGCACTCTACGCCACTACTCTATACAACACCACTCCCCCTCCACCACTTTAGTCTACTCTGAATCTACTCTACGCCACTGCACTTTGTGCCACTCTGCGCCACTCCAGTCTATGCCACTGCGCTCTACTCTGTGCCACTGTACTCTAAACCACTGCACACAACGGCAAAGCACTTTAATCAAGACCAATGCACCGTACGACATTGCACCTACTCCAACTACCTTGCACCACTGCACTTAACGCCACTATACTCTACAACACTATGTCTCTGCACGCTACGTCACTCTATTCTACCGCGTCACTGCACTCTACGCCACTCGACTCTGCACCACTTTACTCTACTTCACTGCTCTTTGCACCACTTTATGACCTTGACCTCTACAACTCTAATCTGCATGACTGCACACTATGCCACTGCACTCTACTCTGCACCACTCAACTCTAGGCCACTGCATTCTATGCCACTGCACTCTACGCCACCCACTGAACTCTACCCTGCATCACTCCACTCTGTTTCTTCACTCTACGCCAGTCTACTCTACTCTGCACCAGTCTACTCCACTCTGCCCCACTCCACTCCGCACCATTGCACTTCACGCAACTACAATCCACCCTGCACCACTCTACTCTATGCCACTGCACTCTGTGCTACTCTACATCACCGCACCCTACACCACTTTACTCAAAACAAATGCACTCTAATCCACTGCACTCAGCGCCAGTCTACTCCGCACCCCTGTGCTTTACACCACTTCATTCTAGGCCACTCTACTGCACTCCATGGTACTACACTCTTTGATTCTCTACTTCATTAAACTCTGCTCCACTGACACGCTACTCCACTCTATATCACTACACTCTACAGCACTCTACTCCACTCTATGCCATTCTACGACATTACTCCACTCTACAACGCTCCACGTAACTCCCTCTGCCACTCATGCCACTTTTCTCCAATCTATTCTATTACATACCACTCCACATTATGATAATCTACTCCACTCTACGCCACTGTACTCCACTCTTCTCAACAACCTCTACGCCACTCTGCTCTTCACCACTCCACGACAATTTACTCAACTCTGGCATTGTACTCCACGCATCTCTGTGCCCTTCCACTCTCTGACACTTTACTCCCTCCATCACACTGCAAAACAAAGTATGGTACTCCATGACACTCTACTTCAACCCTCTCCTTACCACTCAACTCTACTGTACGCCACTTCATAACACTCCACTCCACTTTGACACTACACACCACTCTCATGTACGCCACTCTGGTGTACATCATTGCTATAACATATTGCCAAAGCCAATAACTCTTACATAGGCAAGACTTATTGGCTTTGCCAATGCTGGTTTGATTTATGTCGATATGAATCTCTCACTGTTTGGTAGGTTGTCGACCTTCCACGTAGTATCCTTCCACTTTCATTCACTGCTGACACTATATTCTGTTTACAGATCCCCGATCCATCTCTTATAAAGGTTATTGTCAGGTAGTTTACCTGTTCTGATCACCCTAAATGAGAGCGAGAGAGGGAAATACAAAAACATCCTATGGTAGGATTCCTACCGGTGCTCAGGTGCAAAAATGCTTGGATTTAGGCTACTTTGTGCGTTACATGTTTTCAGCCCGGACATCTATCTGTAGTGGGGTCCCTGTCGTAAGTCTTTTCTCGCTGCTTAATTACTTTAAGCAAAAGTAGTATTAAGGCAGTTTGGCTTCACAGTGTTAATTTTGATTGGTAATCTGACGTCAGTAGTTGGACATACCAGAGATGGATAAAAAAAGTAGCAGTATGTTTTACTGTTTCTCCTGTAAGGCAGTGATCATGGGTATATTTTTGGTGTTAACAGTTTTAAAGGTACATTGTCTCGTCTTGCTGCATGGCGCAGCGTATCCCATTTGCTGGTTACAAGCGAGAGTCTATGTACTAAGAATACAAAAGTCACACCAAGTACTTGCTTACTTACGATATTTAAATGAACTGCAAGCTTGCACAAGGTTTAGTAGACACTCTGGAAGAAAACAAGAGAAAGTGTTCTCCTTGATTATTCCTGGCCTCGAAACCACATGTTCGGTAGTTTATGCAAAAGTCATGACCGGAAAGAATTGCTTAATCTGGCAAATCCAACCTTAGTAAACTACATCTTTAAGCCTTCACATTTTTGGCCTCTGCGCGATACTTTGCGAATTTCATTTTTTTTTTTTCATGAAGTAAAACTGAAGGTTAAGTTAGGAAAAGCATATTGACATATGGATAGCTGGTAGGAATATTGACAATTGGCTAGGAAGTAGGAAATCCTAATGATAAATTGTCATGTGGAAAACAAATAAATACCATTTTATAGACTATGTATGAAAGGTCATTTCTTAAAGTATGCGCCGTTAGGAAACAATTTGTTCAACAGAAAACCCTTCACCCCGAAGACTGCATTTTAAATTAGATGATATAACCTCTTGTTTAGCGATGTTACACAGTGTTTTTCCTGCGCTCATTTTACTGCTGCTGACAACCATCTTGACTTATTTTATATAACTGCAAACTGTGATACGTTCTTAAAGTATTTTTAAAATAATTTTACGGGTTCAGGCAGCGGCAAATACAAGGATAATTTGTAAATAATTTCATGTGATAACTTTTGTAATTCTGCTGGGGTTAGACAATATCTAGATTTGTATTAGTCACATGAGTACTCTATTTCAATGAACCAGACACCTAATAGTGTGTCTGTTCATGGTGTTAATAAACTAACCTTTTACAGTTTCTTTAGCAATTTCAGCAATATAACAAAATAGTTTGTTTAGCTTTACTCAAGCAAGTTTAGATTGTCTTGTCTTTGTTTTGATCGCGTTTTGCTAGAAACCTAGGCACATTTGTTAATGAGTAGTTATTCAGCATAGGACCTTCTCTAGAGTTGTATGCTGTAGGTAACTCTCTTAACTTCAGATGTGCACAACGAAACCTCGTACAAATCTTTTCTTCTAACTGCCCCATGATTGAATACCATCCTACAGAATCACATCTCTAGTCCAGCGAGATCTCTGCTGAAGTAAATAGTGCTTTTCACTTAAAAATTCTAAAGGGAATATTTCGCTTTCTTGCATTTTTCCTCCTTCCTCAATAGTTTTCAGGCATATCTGGCTTGGTCTCTCATAACTAGATTGTGCAAATATGGCTTATTTAGGCCTACCCAAAAATCTATTTGGGAGTCTGCAGACGAAAGATTAATTAGGCAGATGACATACTTATGAATGTCCATCAAACTGATTGCATTATCCAGTTGAAAGCTCTTCATTTATACTTCATCCAGTAATGTAAAAGTTGCAGAAAGGATTGTTGCTAAGCATCTGGTAAAGATACTTGAAGGCAATTACCTTGGTTAGAAAATTGGTTTTCGACCAAATAGAAATATAGAGACCGCTCTAGCATTGACATTAGAAGAACTAAGTCTAATTCTGGACCAAGGGGATATGGCTGCAATTCTCCTCCTAGATCTAGGCAGCATTTGATCATCGCATCCTGGTCAAGTATCATACAGAACACGAACTTGGAAAGTACAGTGCTGGCTTGGTTCTTCTCTTTCTTAAAGGATCTGTCTGCGATGATTCCACCTTTTCACTAGGCTTCTAAATCGATTCTTTGTGAAGTACGCTATTTAACATCTATATGAGATCATTAATAGCCCTAATTAGATTCTTTGGGTATACTGTAGTATCTTCTGCTGATGATACACAGTTGATTATAAGATTAGATCAACATGCCTCCGGGTCAGTGCAAAGTTTCACTTCTTGTCTTACAACTTTACAAGCAGGGAAGTTAGTCAACTTCCTTTAGTTTAATGCTAATAAGACTGAACTGTTGTTGGTAGATAATCATATTCACAGATAAATCCATTGGGCTCTGTTCCTTGGTTCTTCCTCCTATGCCGACAGTGAAAGTCAAATCACTAGGTTTCCATTTTAATAAACATCTCTCCTTGAATCATCAGATCAAAGTGGTTCAGACTCCAGAAATTGGATATCCAAGGGCCCGCCCTGAGCAGGATCGCCTCCTTCCTCTCCAACAGTACACAAGTCAAACTGCCCACTTTCACCTCCGAACACAAGAAGCTAGTCTTCAGAGTTCCCTAGGGCTTCTCCCTCAGCCCAACACTGTTCAACGTGTACATGGCACCACTCAACCGCATCATAAGGACCCACAGCATCAACTTTGTCTCATATGATGATGACACTCAGTTCATCTCCCTCACCGACATGAACAACATGGGTCCCACGCTCACCCCCATAGACCATGCCGGAAAACTCAGCATCATCCTTGATGATAGACTCACGATGAACAAACAGGTCAATGCTGTGATCACATCCTGCTGCCACATCCTTAGAATGCTTCGCAAGATCTTCAAATGGCTCTCAACTCACACAAGACACTTGGTCACCCAGGCCCTCATCACCAGCAGACTTGACTAGGGCAACACACTGTGCCGGCATCTCCAAGCAACTCACGCAAACACTCCAGACCATTCAAAACACCACCACCAGACTCATCCTAGACATCAACAGGAATTCCTGCATCACTCCCTACCTCCGTGAACTACACTGGCTACCCATCCAGAAATGTTGCAAATTCACAAGGGGGGAGGGAGCACAATGCCTCTTATCCCAGCACAGTTCACTCCTTTGCACTCTAGTAAAGGCAGTACGCTTACTTTAAAGTTGCTGTAGTTTTTCACCAACGTTGGTGCAGGTAGTGCTGTTATCTCTAGACACGTGTTTCTGGGTTTCATCAGTAGAGAGCAGAAGTAGTAGATAGCAGAGAAAAGTAATCTGGGGTTGCTGAAATGCTGCCCAAGTCTTCACAGGTCACAGTACCACTCCATAGGCACACAGGTGCATCCCAGGTAAGCTCGTTGGCTCAAGGGAGCCTTTTATACACAAGGGAGGAGGGAGCACACTGCCTCTCATCCCAGCACAGTTCACTCCATTCCATTCTGGTAAATGCAGTAAGCCTACTTCAAAGTTGCTGTAGTTTTTAACCAAAGTTGGTGCCGGTAGTGCTGTTATCTCTAGACATGTGTTTCTGGGGTTAGCTCTTCATTAGTAGAGAGCAGAAGTAGTAGATGGGAGAAAAAAGTCATCTGGGGTTGCTGAAATGCTGCCCAAGTCTTCATCACAGGTCACAGTACCACTCCACAGGAACACAGATGCATCCCAGGCGAGCTCATCAGCTCGTTGGCTCAAGGGAGCCTTATAAACACAAGAGGGGAGGGAGCACATTGCCTTTCATCCCAGCACAGTTCACCCCATTGCATTCTGGTAAATGCAGTACACTTAATTCAAAATTGCTGTAGTTTTTCACCAAAGTTGGTGCAGGTAGTGCTGTTGTCTCTAAACGTGTTTCTTCCCAGGTCACAGTACCAATCCATGTGCACACAGAGGCATCCCAGGTGAGCTCGTTGTCTCAAGAGAGCCTTTTAAACACAAGAGGGGAGGGAGCACACTGCCTCTCATCCAAGCACAGTTCACCCCATTGCATTCTGGTAAATGCAGTATGCTTACGTCAAAGTTGCTGTAGTTTTTTGACCAATGTTGGTGCAGGTAGTGTTTTTATTTCTAGACCCACATTTATGGGTTTAGCCCTTCATCAGTAGAGAGCAAAAGTAGGAGATTTCAGAAATGTATTTAGTCATCTGGGGTTGCTGAAATGCTGCCCAAGTGTTCACAGGTCACAGTACCACTCCACAGGCACACAGGTGCATCCCAGGTGACCTCATCAGCTTGTTGGCTCAAGAGAGCCTTTTAAACACAAGGGGGCAGGGAGCACACTGCCTCCCATCCCAGCACAGTTCACCCCATTACAAATTCAAACTGCTCATCCACGCCTACAAAGCCCTCCATAACACAGGACCAGCGTACCTCAACGGCCAACTCTACCAACCCTCCAGACAGCTACGCTCCACCTCAGTCTCCCTCGCACAAATCCCCTGCATCCACAGAAGCAAGACGGGATGGCACGTTTTCTCCTTCATCGCTGCCAAAAACTTGACCAAACTCCCTCTACACATCATAACTGCCACTCCACTTCTCAGCTTCCTCCAGAAATTGAAGACCTGGCTGTTTAACTTGGAGCCCTGCCGGGGCTATGCTCCTGCTCCAGAACCTAGATACCCTCACAGGTGATAACCTGCACCATATAAATCTACATAACATAACATTACCCTGGAGCTATTTGACATGTCTGTGCCTTTTGCGTGTTCTTGTTGTTAGTTACTGGGTTAGATTTGTAGCTCTCCTGAATGCCATTTCTACGCTCATTTTGTCTATTTTCAGCATTTGGTAATTTGTATTTATTATGTAATGAAGTGTAGAGAGGTCTGTTTAACCTAAGTTGTGGTAAATCAAATTAAGTGTTTCTCTTCAATATATTTTAGTAATCTACTCTTCTGTATCTATGTTCTTCTAGAAGTGTAGTCCAAATTATTTTTTGCGCCCGCTAAGACTTACTCTAAGCATATCCTAAACATGAGTTTTTAGACATATCATCTTGGTCAAGAAAACAACCCTCAAATGTAGAGCAATTCTACAATGCATACAGAAATGACTCTTGCTGTAATAACTATTATAAGCCAGAGGGAGCGTGCTAAAGAGGTGATTTTTGGCTGTTGGTCAAGGTGTGTGTGTGTGTGTGTGTGTGTGTGTGTGTGTGTGTGTGTGTGTGTGTGTGTGTGTGTGTGTGTGTGTGTGTGTGTGTGTGTGTGTGTGTGTGTGTGTGTGTGTGTGTGTGTGTGTGTGTGTGTGTGTGTGTGTGTGTGTGTGTGTTGTGTGTTGTGTGTGTGTTTCTCACCACCGTTCCCAAAATATAGTCATTATTATTCATCCACAACACACACCTCACGGACAGATTTGCTTATGAAGGTTAAAATGGTGCTCAAACAGAAAATATTTGTGTCTCAGTTGAGATCTTCTCACAGAGTACAATATTTTTTGTGGTCTTCCAGGCTTAAAAATCTAATCTGCAATAATTAATTTACTACTGATAGTAATTGATCATGTAAAATGCTATTAGATAAGCAGAGCTAGCTAGGGTATTTAACCAGTAACTAATTTCGTAAGATGGATAATAAAATCTCTTGAAGTTATCTCTAGTGCCTTGTACGTACAGTTGGTGAGTATTTAGAAAACCTCTTATGAAGGTGTTTAGAAATACAGAAATTGGGGGCGTGGCTTGGAAGGCCAACATGGCGGACACGACCTAAAGAGGCTCCGACCGCCCAAGCCACTATTTGCCAGAATCTGACAATCCTGACCCCAGCGAAAAATCCTGAATTGCCGATTATGGGGAACTGACTGTGAGGTAGTAGAGTCGAGAAACTACGTCTGACGACCGGATAGCGCAGACGAGCTGCGGCGGTTCCTGGCAGGCCTGTGCGGCGGCCGACCTACGAGATTGACTTGTCGGTGTGACCGATCGCAGAAGCCGAGATGAGGGAAACAGCCGGCCAGGGACACGGCCTGAGGTGAGGGGGCTCTGCAGCGACGCTATGGAGGCGGGCGCGGGTTTGAGGCGTCATAGCCGCCCGCGGCCCTGACGACCGCGGGGCCGACGAGACGGAGTGAGCCATAGCACCCGTGGGCCCGAAATTGCATTGCGGTGCCCACCGACCCCCCAAATTAAATAAATATCCCGTGGTGCCCCCCCGAAGCCTAGGCGGACTGGCGGCCACGAGCGCCCACATTCAGGTAGCGCCGCGGAACCTTGATCCGGGAACATCGAGGGTAGCCGCCCCTGGGGCGAGGATTGTCAAGACCCCATATTAAAAGGGGGCGAGTGTCCGGCGGTCTGGCTCCCTGTGCCCTGGGGACCCACGCGGTGACTGCCAGGGGTCCATAGGCGGCGCCGACGCTGGGGCCCCGGGTAATTAACTAACTCCCTCCGGTGGCCCGACGAGCCTCGGAGTAAAGATCCTCCCACACCAGTTAAGTAGAGACCGAGGAGTTGAGAGCTCCGGGGGCTTGATGAACTGTGGAGCGCTCTAGTACGGTGCAGGCCACGCTCACAACCAACAGCGGAAAGTGCCTCTATGGTCTGGTAGACCCGAAGACGGCACTCCCAGGAGCGGCTACGCCACACAGGATCTTAGCACCTTGTTGCCCGGTGGGCCCCCTGAGGGACCCGAGTAGACCCTAGTGGAGTGAGCTGTGACCGCTGGTCACCTGGTGAGAGAGCCAGAGAGGTGAACTGCCAAACATTGCCTGGCTCATAGCAAAGACACCTACTCTATTTCTATCGCAGAGGACCGTCTCCCTGTCCCAAGGCCATATCCTGAAGAAGTCAAGGTCCCGGACCCTGGAGGGGTTGACCTACCGGGGTGGCTAACGGGTCGGGGGTCCGGCGAGTCCGGTTCCTTTAGGGGGCCCACTTGGCTGGCCTTCCAGGGCTGCAGAAGTGGCCAAGCTAGGCTTGGTGCGGCTTGTGGTCCGGGCGGCTGGGTTCCGTGAGGCCCGGCCTGTGACACCGCTCCGGGGGGGGGGGGGCCCAGATAGGGTTTTGGAAAAACAGCCACCGGAAGTTATACCATCTACTACTCCGCAGTGCAAATCAACGAAAGTGCAGACGTGGTGCTGCTGGAAAGGGGAGATTTTTTCACAATATCATCTTTGTTTCCTTCCTCCCCCTTAAACCCCATTAACCAACCAAAAGAGAGGCAAGCAGGTGCCAGCTCCAAACAGAGTACCCTAGATCAATTTACTACTGTCCCCGGTGGCTCAGGAGAAAAAAGGGGCCAACGGTCCGAGTCCCGATAACGCGACGCTTTTAGCGGCGATCGCTCAATCACGAGATGCCCTGGAAGCGAAGATCGGAGCTGTGGGGTCCAAAGTCTCATTTCTACCCCAGGATCTCTGTAAAGCAGTAGACCACAACACAGAAGCTGAAACCCGTGTCTCAACTGTAGATGATACAGTGGCCTCCCTTAAAAAACAGGTGAACAAGCTCACGGTCGTGGCGCAAGAACTAGCGTCCCGGGTCGAAGATGCTGAGGGCCGTTCACGATGAAACAACCTACGCCTCATCGGCTTTCTGGAGGGTTGCGAGGGTTCCTCGATGAACAACTTTCTCACAAAATAGTTGAAGACCCTAATGCTGGGAGAGTCCCTATCTCATGCTTCGTGGTGGAGAGAGCCCACCGGGCCCTGATGAAGAAGCCCCCCCAGTGAGCGCCCACGACCGATCGCTAAATTGCTAAATTATGCTGATTGTGACGCAATTCTCCAGTTCGCCAGAACTCATAAGGACCGATTGCTTTTTGACTCACAACCAATAATGATTTTCCCGAACTACACCAGACTTGTGCAGCAACAGCGGCAGTCTTTTGTGGCCGCTAAGTGTAGGCTCCGCGAACTTAACATTTCCTACATGCTGCTCTATCCTGCTCGGATGAGGGTTACGTACAACTCAAAATCATATTTCTTTGACTCTCTGGACGCTGTCTTCGCCTGGGCAGATGAAACTACACATCTTAAGCTGCATACCCCACCACCTCTAGAATCGGATTCCACGCAGGGATCGCAAAGAAGTAGGCAGGGAAGAGGCAACTCTTAAGAGAAGACACAGATCCAGATCCAATTGGCGGTCTCAAACGCACTGAAGTCACATTCCACTGATATAACCACAACCACCGACAAGTGCTACGTTGACAATAGATGACGCTACACACCCATAGCCTTCAATTGGTGTAGTTGAATATAGTATCATGGAATGTTAGGGGGTTACTTAACAAGATCAAGAGGGGCACAGTACTTCGACTGGCCAAACGCTGTGAAGCTGATGTTCTCCTCATACAGGAGACTCATCTCCTGGGAAATAAAACCCCATGTCTGAACAGATTCGGATATACCACAATATAATCATTCGGTGTTTACAAGGGGCTCTCGCGGCACGGCGATTCTGGTGCAGCGCCGTGTCCCTTATACCACTTCCAAACATTGGCTGGACTCCGGGGGTCGATACACTTTCATCACAGGTATATTGTCTGGCGAACAATTAACTATAGGCAGCGTTTACGCTCCGCCCCCCCTTAGACAAACTTTCACGGATAGAGTTGCACAGGTATGGGGGGAGCTCCCTGAGGGCCTAATTGTACTAGGCGGAGATTGGAACGACGTCATGACACCGCAAGATCGCTGGCGGGGATCAGGGCAGGAATCCCACACAAGTAGGTCTAAACTTAACCTTTTAGCTACTACTCTGGGGTGGTCAGATGCGTGGTGCGTGCATCACCCCTCTGAGAAAGGCTTTACATATACTTCGGCAGTACATGGCACATTATCACGACTAGATTACAACTTCCTTCCTCATAGCTACACACACAGGATATCCCATATTTCCATTTTGCCCAGGGGGTTGTCTGACCATTCTCCGGTCCAACTTAAGCTACACCTAAAATCACAAAGGCCCTTTTATCGATTGCGCATGTTGCCCTGGCATCTTAAAGACCCAGCTTATCAAGAGGTCCTCCAGCAGGCCATCTCAGATTATCTGTCGACTAATACCGACTCGGCCTCGTCTAAAATTATCCTATGGGAGGCTCTCAAACCTACAATCCGAAGGGTCAACATAAGTTTTAGGACAGGGGAAAATCGCAGACGTTTAGTCCAAATATTGGAACTAGAAGATCGTCAGCGGTCCCTGGAGATACAAGTGGCAACAGGGATTACCCCGGGATCGCAACGTAACCTTCTCCACATCCAGAAACAAATACATCAACTCCTCACTAACGAAGCGCAAGAGGTCTGGCTAGCAACACAGTATAGGATTTATCAGTGGGAAGACAAGTCTAGTAAAATGCTTCATCGGTTATGCCAGGCCAAGACGGCTTCTATCCCTGTGCCGGCACTTCGTAACACAGAATGAGTACTATATACCTCCCCAGAGATGGTGGCCCAAGTATTCGCAACATATTACGCTTCTCTATATCAACAGTAAGACCTTATATCAGGCGCCCTCATTGACGAAATCCTATCAGACATACCCCCCCAATAAAGTCTCTTATCAAGTACGGGATTTACTTGATGCCCCGTATAACCTTAGACGAGCTTAGAGCTGCGCTGGTCAATACCCACCCTGGTAAAACACCCGGCCGTAACGGATTCCCCAGTGATTTCCTACGGCCGCATATGGCCACATTAGGTCCACATCTTCTAGTGACACGTCATGAGGCACTTGAACAACACATTTTACCTGTAGATTGGTGCCACGCTGAAATTGTCGTATTCTTAAAGCCCGGTCACCCCCCTGAAGATCCCTCTTCATATCGCCCCATCTCTCTCCTTAACTTTGAACCCAAGCTCCTCAGTAAAGTTCTTGCAGACCGCTTCCGCACGCACATCTGAGATCTCGTTCACCCAGATCAGTCTGGCTTTGCCACAGCGATCCACCCGACATAACATCCGACAGGTCGACAATGCCCTAGCTAGAGCCCAAGAACTAGGCCGACCAGTGGCCGTCCTCTTGGCCGACATTGACAAGGCGTTTGATTCCTTAAGCTGGACATACCTCTTCAAACTCCTTCGCGCCCTTAATTTTGGACCCCGCTTCTTAGCGTATATGCAGCTGCTATATACAGACCTTTCGGCCTCAGTACGGGTGGCGGGACACCAGTCGACTTCCTTTTCCATTCACCGAGGCACACGGCAAGGCTGTCCCTTATCTACACTCCTATTTGCCTTAGCTACAGAGTCTTTAGCCACCTGGGTATGACAAGACCCGCTGATTCGAGGGTTTGAGTGGTCACACGAGTATTCTGACAGGATTGCGTTATATGCCGATGATGTGCTTTTCTTCATGACGGACCCTTGGTCCTCCGGGCCCTGCATTCTCCAAATCCTCCGGATAGTCGGTGAAACTTCCGGCTTAGGTGCCAACCCCTCAAAATCAGTGCTTTACCCTGTGTGTGGAGACCAAAGACGGGTGACCTGGGCTGCGCAACTGTCTCATGCCACTGAGGGATTTAAATATCTGGGGGTGTTTATTTCATCATGCCCTACGATATCATGGACACATAATATCACTCCTCCTCTTCTCCGCCGTTCGGGACGAAACCACAATATGGTTACAATTGCCTCTGTAACTGTACGGTCGATCGGGCATTTTTAATATGGTTTCTCTGCCCCGGTTATTATATCGGCTACAGAACTTTCCATACAACATCCCCCGCTCATGGTTTACTCAAGTGAATGCACTCCTTAATAAGTTCCTTTGGCATGGGGGGGGGTGCAATTCGGGTGGCGCTAAACATTTGTACACAGTCGACCTACTGCGGAGGCATCGCAGCGGCGGATATATATGCATACTATGCCGCATCCCACCTCTTAGTCATTAATGAGTGGTGGTATTGACCACAATCCGATCCGGCCTACATCGCGGAACGGCTAGCAATGGAGGGCACTTCCCTACAGAAATTCCTTTATAGCCAGATAAATCTCCATACTCTTCCTCCGGCCAGCAAAACAATGATACAATTATGGCGGCACACGGGTAAAACCATGGGCTGGTTGGGACGCTTGACACAAACGACCCCAATCTGGCAGGGCACATACATAGGCTCTGTCTCCGCGCTTAAGTGCTTTCATAAATGGGACCTCATTGGGATTTCCACACTGGGCGACATTATGCTAGGTCGCACCCTCAAATCGTTTCAACACCTACAAGCAGAGTTTCAACTACTTAAATCACAGTTATACAAATATCTACAATTTTGACATGCCCTAACCCCCCCAATTCGTCAGCTCCAGGAACTACACGAGTTTCACCCCTTAGAAGGTCGCCTCTTAATGGGAGACCTGGGGGCGCACAAGATCAGACAGATATATCAGACCCTGACTACTCACACACGAAATACACTACATAAGACTAGAGTTGCTTGGACGATTGATTTACCAACCTTGACCGATGACGATTGGACCGAGGCCCTAGCTAGCCCCCGGAGTGCGGCGGTTTCCTCACTATACCGCCTTATCCAGTTCAAATATCTCCACCGCGCTTATTATACCCGATCCCGCCTTTGGAAGATGGGTGTCATTCAATCCCCCCCAGTGTCTCCGTTGTGGGGGTGCTGAGGGCACATTTCTACATACAGTCTTGAGCTGCCATTTTGGCGGAAAATAACGTCTTGTCTGGGCCGCGTTCTGGCCTGGAACATTCCACAAGATCCTAGTCTGATATTGCTCCACAGTACGGAAGAGATCGGCGGAAACCGCTATAAACAACACCTGTTATTCCTGGTCCTAACGTTGGCCAAAAGAGACATAGCCCAGATGTGGAAGGTGGCTTTGCCTCCAAGTATGGAGGGATGGAAAAAAGCCATGGACAGATGTATGGTGCTGAGGTTGCGGTGTACCAGGCGCGGGGCTGCCCGCAAAAAAAACCAGAAACATTTGGGCTGGCTGGGCGGCATATCTGGGTATAGATTTTCCCCCTTTGTCACATCGGACCCCTCATAAACTCCTAGGTAATATGCATGATGTATCTTTAAGCTACAGACAAGTAACTTTAACTGCTGAAGCACACGCATCTAATCCTATGCGGTGGTGGGTATTCAGTGGGATTCGGTACTACCTTTCAGTTGTTAGACCTGACGGTCAACAGGCCAGTTTGTTACAGTTTTCAAAAGCATGGTACTTTCTACTTCAACTACTCTTTGTAATATATGTATTGGGCGTGGCCCACCCTGCACCTTTAAAAATGAATAAAATTTGTTGTGGAAAAAAGAAATACAGAAATTTGCTCTGTGAAATCAAATTTCATTGTGATGAAACTATGGGTTTCTAAGACTGGTTTAGTGTGTCTTTGTGCACCTTGGCTAATGTGTAGATCACTTGACTAATGGGATTTATTTTAATTCTCATCCCAAGTTAAGACACCTGAAGCAAACTATTATTGAAGTTAATTTTTCAAAAGTTGCTTATATTCTGTTATATTTTTAATAAATGCTTTGTATTTAGAGCCCACGGCCTGAGATTTAACTCCTCATCATATTTCTCTTGACCAATAACTAAAAACCCCGTTGCCAGTCTACTTCATCACTTTATTTTTATCCTGCTTCAAATTATTTAAAATGTTACTTTTTCATTGTTTGAAGTGTCTAATTTGCTGCATTTCCCTGCTTATTCACGTTTCTTAAATCTCTCAATGTTAATCTTTTACTTGATATGTAGCTGCAGCATCTTCTGGAATTCCAAAGAGCATATTGTGTAGAACTTCACAATCTGACCCGAACAAACCTCATTCCATATTCGCATGCCTCCTTTGACACCAACATAAGATGAGTCTCCAGGTGGCTAAGAAGAAAGGGGAACAATTTCTGTTCGAAGGCCAATCCATTCATACTTCAGCATATTTTCTTTTAATACTAATTGCAAACTTGTGTGGCCCTCCAGCCTGGCTGAAATAAAGATACAATCATAATACCTACTATAGATGGCAGAACTATCAGATGCACTAAAGGACTTACTAGACAGTATTGATCCGGCAACAATGAAAATGTATGTCATCACCTTGGGACAGCATCATGGACCCTCGAAGGTTCTCACAGTTGATTCTGTCTCTACATCGCTTCGGAATGTTTGCAGCAGGTGCATTACCACCTAGAGGTCCAAGGAAGGGCAGGACTCTTATCAGCCCATTCAGTCTCAATAAATGACGAAAGATAAGTCACACTCTGCTAAAACCCAGTTCTGCTGACACTCTGAACGTCCTCATCCTCGGGACATAGTTCAGGCTGGGCTGTTCCTATTGGAGCAGGGTGAAGACTGATTTGCATAAGGCTGGGTCCAAACTGAGGTCCTCCCATCACCTTTTGTGCCTTTGATGTATGTCCTCAGTGGCAAATATATGCCCAGACGTTGTCCTGTTGTCAATTTTTTACTGTAACCAAGCAGCAGCCTACTGACGAGCTCCAATCAGGGCAAAATTGGTCTTGATATGCCTGTATTCTGGTTAAGGAAGGACCACCCTGGCAGTCCAGGCTGGGCTGTTCCTATTGGAGCAGGGTCACAACTGATTTGCATATTGCTGGGTCCAAACTGAAGTGACATGGGGGCCAAAATAACAATGGGGTAGAATGCTACTCCAAATGATTGTCAATATTTAGATGTATTGCAAGAGTTCCTCCCAACTACGTTTGTGTTGGATTAATAAATAGATGCCTAGGCTTTTCTGCTGCTCCTGCGTGCTGCCTGAGATTGCAGATCATAGTTTAAACATGGAGACAGTGCACCTCACAGAATAGTCCCTGTCCTCCTCAGCACAGTTGTCTGATCTATCCTTGACCGCTTTCGCTGCTGTACCGCCACAGTATCTCTTGTCCAATACACTTCAATTCTGTTATTTTCCTGCACAGACTGCACTCCCTTGAATCTATCGAGTTGCCATTGAGCCTTTGCACCTCTGCCAAGACCTAGCCAAATCCAGATTAAGTGTAGGTATGTTGTACTTTTTGCCTTGCTAAATACCATGGGTTCTGTAACTGTAATGGGGCCAGTTTATTTCCCAAAGCTTGCAAAATGGCATTCCAGTCTAAACAGTCCAGACTGTTCATAGATTATGCAGCACACATGTGGTGGCGGGCAGACATTGGAACCTAGCTCTAGACCCTCTCCTGGTTAGGACAGGCCCTATAGGTAAATGCATCAATCATGCCTGCGCTCTTCTTCATGATATCATAAGCGATCATGGAAATTTCTTTTGTCTGGCACTTCACCCACTCGCAACACAAAGACTTCACTTTTTTGTTTTCAAAACTAATTTTATTGTGTCAACAACCATGCATAGTCCGGTGCGACCGGGTTTCTCAGTAGAGACAATATAATTCAGTATTACATCCATGCTGTCGACATCCAGTTTATCAATACGAAACAGAAAAGAGAAAACAAAAAGGAAAAAAGCAATATGCGCTAAAACGTTAGCGTTCAAAAATGCAACATGTTGTGCCATGTCACCATTACTGTCCCTTGCGTCGGCCACCTCCCGCCGCCATTTCCTATACGCTATTGAATCATATAATAAAACAATCGCCCAGTGCCCTATTGTCTCAGTACTCCTATGTCTGTTGTTATTGGAGTGGGGGGGCTCTAAAATTAGACCTCGGTATTCCGCCCACCTTTTCCAAATTTTAGGGTGCCTCTGTGGGCATCCCCTAGCCTTATATATGGGTAGCTCCATACCAATGCGAAAATCTATCCTCTTTTTTCCAAGCTCCCAAAGAGGGTGGGGATCCGGACCTTCGACATTCTGGCTATGTCCCGCTTAGCCAATGTAAGGCCAAGGAATAGTAAATGATGCTTCTAAAAGTTGTACCCGATCCCCTCCGTGATATGTAGTAATGCCAGCTTTGGTGCCATAGGAATATCCCAACCCAATACCTCGGAAAGGCACGTCGTAACTCCTCTCCAGAACTTATGCGGCGCAGTACAGTACATTGTGCATGAAAGTGCCATCAATGGTACCGCTGCACAAGCAGATAGGGAAAGCCACTAGACCCGCTCTCCACAACTTATATCTGGTGAAATATACCCAATTTCACCTTTTTTTTTTAAACCTGGTCATCGCACATCTTCCTGCATAAATTATTTTCTACAGCAAGGTTATTTTGTAGCTCAGACCTCCTCCAATGTTATTTTGAAAGGTGCTATCTCTGACCGTTCCCTGGTCCAATTAAGTCTGAGATTTGCACTCCTAGAAAATACCATGTGTCTGGCACAGACTTCCAAAAGAGAAAGATTTAGTTGGATCCCAGATAAAGTTATGAATTGGAAAATGATTGCTTTGTCACCTCTGCCTGTGTACTATGGGAAGTAGGTAAAGTGAACTGGTTAGGTCTTTGATGCAAGGTTCTGTAATAGGCAAGCGAAGAGTGAGAATGGAACAGTCCCACTTTGAGGAATTTTTTAGATTCCTCACCACTAGCTATTGCACCACACCCTCGGATGCACCACGCCCTCGGATGTACCACGGTTACAACTAGAAACCACAACATTCTCACTAAACCCCCTCAAAACAGCCAAAACCGTTGAAAGCTTTGTGAAGCTTAGATGGAGATGATATGAGCATGGACAGAAGGTGGGAAGGCTTTCAGCAGCACCAAATTGAAGGCCAAATGGCAGTTACCGCCATTTATAATGCTGGGTGTCACCTTTTCACCCACCCCTAGGAGGGTGCAGCAGCATTTGTTTTGTTCTATGAAACAGTACACAAATTTGAAGCACCAACCTCTGAGGAATATTTTCTTAAAAACTTTGATGTTGCCATCCTTACTACAGTCCTCAACGGTGAAATTACGCGGCAGGCAATATTGGCTCCCCCCTTGCAAATCATTAAGCCAAAAAAAAAAAATATATATATATATATATATACACATATACATACACTGGAAAAACCAAAGGTTATAGGGACGTTATAATTAGGCTCAGGTTCCACTCGTTTCAAAACCAGTGAAATTCAAGCTTTATAGTTAGCTGAACTAACTATAACTCGCGCCCCATAATGCTTTGCTTATGACCTCACATATTACATCACTCATGACATGGTCAGCTAACTATAACTGCTGAATTTTACTGGTTTTGTACGAGTGGAACCTGAGCCTAACTATAATGTCCCTATAAACTTTGTTTTTTTAGTGAATTTCTAAGGTTTTTTTTAATTCCATTTCCTAACTATAATGCCTCTGTAACCTTTGGTTTTTTCCAGTGAATTTCTAAGTTTTTTAAAATGCTATTTCCTAACTATAACGTCCCTGTGACCTTTGGTTTTTAAGTGAATTTCTATGTTTTTTTTTTAAGTAGTAATGGCGTTTGCAGAGTGGTGGAGAAAGGGGGCGAGCCTATGATCAGCTCTCAGGAATCCGCTGTGTAGGACTTACAGAAATTACCAAGCGATACCAAAGGGGATGATGGACGGAGCGTTTGAGCAAATCAAACACTCACCCCCAGTCAACTGATCTGGGTTTAATCCATCATCATTCTTTAGCTCACTCCACCACCCCAGTTCAGACATGGCCATATGCAAATCAGTCTGACCCTGTGCCTCATGGGAACAGTCCAGCCCGAACTGCCAAGCCATGTCTTCCCTGGACCAGAAACAAGCATCCTGGGACCGGTTTCTGGCTAATCAGCCGTCATCAGCCAGGCTAGCTTGAATCCAGTGGCAGAGTGAGCAAGGGACCCACGTCTGGGCATACCCTGCCAACTTAGGGCAAACAAAGCGATACCAAAGGGGATGATGGACGGAGCGTTTGAGCAAATCAAACACTCACCCCCAGTCAACTGATCTGGGTTTAATCCATCATCATTCTTTAGCTCACTCCACCACCCCAGTTCAGACATGGCCATATGCAAATCAGTCTGACCCTGTGCCTCATGGGAACAGTCCAGCCCGAACTGCCAAGCCATGTCTTCCCTGGACCAGAAACAAGCATCCTGGGACCGGTTTCTGGCTAAACAGCCGTCATCAGCCAGGCTAGCTTGAATCCAGTGGCAGAGTGAGCAAGGGACCCACGTCTGGGCATACCCTGCCAACTTAGGGCAAACAAAGCGATACCAAAGGGGATGATGGACGGAGCGTTTGAGCAAATCAAACACTCACCCCCAGTCAACTGATCTGGGTTTAATCCATCATCATTCTTTAGCTCACTCCACCACCCCAGTTCAGACATGGCCATATGCAAATCAGTCTGACCCTGTGCCTCATGGGAACAGTCCAGCCCGAACTGCCAAGCCATGTCTTCCCTGGACCAGAAACAAGCATCCTGGGACACGTTTCTGGCTAATCAGCCGTCATCAGCCAGGCTAGCTTGAATCCAGTGGCAGAGAGAGCAAGGGACCCACGTCTGGGCATACCCTTCCAACTTAGGGCAAACAAAGCGATACCAAAGGGGATGATGGTCGGAGCGTTTGAGCAAATCAAACACTCACCCCCAGTCAACTGATCTGGGTTTAATCCATCATCATTCTTTAGCTCACTCCACCACCCCAGTTCAGACATGGCCATATGCAAATCAGTCTGACCCTGTGCCTCATGGGAACAGTCCAGCCCGAACTGCCAAGCCATGTCTTCCCTGGACCAGAAACAAGCATCCTGGGACCGGTTTCTGGCTAATCAGCCGTCATCAGCCAGGCTAGCTTGAATCCAGTGGCAGAGTGAGCAAGGGACCCACGTCTGGGCATACCCTGCCAACTTAGGGCAAACAAAGCGATACCAAAGGGGATGATGGACGGAGCGTTTGAGCAAATCAAACACTCACCCCCAGTCAACTGATCTGGGTTTAATCCATCATCATTCTTTAGCTCACTCCACCACCCCAGTTCAGACATGGCCATATGCAAATCAGTCTGACCCTGTGCCTCATGGGAACAGTCCAGCCCGAACTGCCAAGCCATGTCTTCCCTGGACCAGAAACAAGCATCCTGGGACCAGTTTCTGGCTAATCAGCCGTCATCAGCCAGGCTAGCTTGAATCCAGTGGCAGAGTGAGCAAGGGACCCACGTCTGGGCATACCCTGCCAACTTAGGGCAAACAAAACGATACCAAAGGGGATGATGGACGGAGCGTTTGAGCAAATCAAACACTCACCCCCAGTCAACTGATCTGGGTTTAATCCATCATCATTCTTTAGCTCACTCCACCACCCCAGTTCAGACATGGCCATATGCAAATCAGTCTGACCCTGTGCCTCATGGGAACAGTCCAGCCCGAACTGCCAAGCCATGTCTTCCCTGGACCAGAAACAAGCATCCTGGGACCGGTTTATGGCTAATCAGCCAGGCTAGCTTGAATCCAGTGGCAGAGTGAGCAAGGGTCCCACGTCGTGTCAATGTATGACATTGTTCTGCATTCTGTCCATCAACTGTTGTTTTTGCATTTGTCACCCCGAGTGGGACGGGTATGCCCAGACGTGGGTCCCGTGCTCTCCATGCCACTGGAATCAAGCTATCCTGGCTGAAGAGGGGTGAAACCCCGAAACCGGTCCTAGGATGCTTGTTTCCAGTCCAGGGAGGACCTGGCTTGGCAGTTCGGGCTGGACTGTTCCCATGAGGCATAGGGTCAAGACTGATTTGCATATGGCTGGCTCCAAACTGGAATGGCATGGTGAGCAACAAAACGATGGATTTAGGTCCAGATCTCTGTACTGGGGTGAATGTATGACATTGTTCTGCATTCTGTCCATCAACTGTTGTTTTTGCATTTGTCACCCCGAGTGGGACGGGTATGCCCAGACGTGGGTCCCGTGGTCTCCATGCCACTGGAATCAAGCTATCCTGGCTGAAGAGGGGTGAAACCCCGAAACCGGTCCTAGGATGCTTATTTCCAGTCCAGGGAGGACCTGGCTTGGCAGTTCGGGCTGGACTGTTCCCATGAGGCACAGGGTCAAGACTGATTTGCATATGGCTGGCTCCAAACTGGAATGGCATGGTGAGCAAAAAACGATGGATTTAGGCCCAGATCTCTGTACTGGGGTGAATGTATGACATTGTTCTGCATTCTGTCCATCAACTGTTGTTTTTGCATTTGTCACCCCGAGTGGGACGGGTATGCCCAGACGTGGGTCCCGTGCTCTCCATGCCACTGGAATCAAGCTATCCTGGCTGAAGAGGGGTGAAACCCCGAAACCGGTCCTAGGATGCTTGTTTCCAGTCCAGGGAGGACCTGGCTTGGCAGTTCGGGCTAGACTGTTCCCATGAGGCACAGGGTCAAGACTGATTTGCATATGGCTGGCTCCAAACTGGAATGGCATGGTGAGCAAAAAAACGATGGATTTAGGCCCAGATCTCTGTACTGGGGTGAAGTTATGACATTGTTCTGCATTCTGTCCATCAACTGTTGTTTTTACAGAAATTACCAGCAGGGCTTCTAGCCCCCTCAGCATACAAGAGGACTTCATTCCCCAACCAGTAGTGTTATGTTTCATATAGGTACCCTAATATAGGCCCGGGTAACATCATACCCTTTCACCTACATCACCTCCCCTACATTACACACTAACGAGCCTTTTAAGGATTGAACGCCTTTTATGGACTGAACATTTTACCTAGTTCTTGGCCTGGGAACAGAAGGAGGGTTTTTCCTGAACAATAGTGTTCTATGATTTTATCTTTAGACTGACACTGCATGAATAAAATATTCATGAGGCTACTTGGAAACCAGGCAGGGGCTATACACCACCTTCCTAATATCTACGCACAAGGTTCATCCCATACGTCATCCTCATACCCAACAATGGCTAACACAAGAACAAGGGACAAAGGGACTCTATATACTTTTCTGTATAAATACAGCACCTCTTGCTATCTGTAGTTAGAGGGAACCGAGACTTCCAGGCCGACACACTGACCAGAGACGCTGAGGCTCCTGCATGCAGACGCTCCAGCTGACAGTGGTCTGAACATCCCTTGCGGGGTGTCCAGCTCGAGACCAGGAGAGGCTTCTACATTCTCACTTCAGGTAATGGGGTTCGACCAAATCCTAGAGGGATTCTTGGCTGCACACCTACTCACATGCTAGGTACACTTAGGTACATCTAGATAGGCATTGTAGGAGTACGCACTCGCTTTTATCAATGCATTTTATATTCATGTATTTATTCATGCTTATTGCAAGATGATAGAAGTGTACTATCCTTTTATATTCATAGTACTGCTAATCATATATCTCTGCTACTGTCTAATGGTTGTTTTAGCTCATATACTTTACACAAGAATAACTGTTCAATAAATCCTTATTGAAACGCCCAGACTGTTTATTCTGTGTACCTCTGAGATCAACTAAATGAGCACGAGTGACTGAGCGAAAAGTAGCACATTGTTTCCACGATCTTGAGGGATCAGGGTTGTCATGTTCTGAGGTTGCCAGAAACTAATCTCTCCCCGATAAGAGGAGACACTAGTGGCACTGTGAGCTAGCTTTTGCAAACAGGCTAACATTTCTCGGTGGGGGTGTACAGAATCAGTCTGCCACCAAGCCCATAGTTTATGTTATCCAAACGCGCAGCTCCTGCATGGGTACTATAGGAACTACACGACATGGCGCCACCAACGATGGTTGGGCTCTTATTTAACAGTAGAATCTGAGTAGTTCAGTCGTGCTATTATCAGAGACCCCTACTCACAAAAACGCCAGAGATGTCTGGAGTGGGTGGGCACAAACTCCGCCACAGCTGAGTAGGCGAGAAATCCTATTTATTGGCTGTAGGTTATTCAAGCTTGAAGGACATTTAGTTCCTAAAATTGTGCATAACACCTTATCTTAGTTCCCTTGAACAAAACTTCTCCTTTTACAAAAATGACTGAGGAAAATAACCCAGTAGTAAATATACACCTCTCAGTCGAGGAAGAAGATACAAATGCAATACAAATTGCACAAAAATTCAGACGCACTATCACCCTGAAACTAATGGACTATGGTTTAACATCTAGGGGTGGCTTAGTAGCTTTCGTGATTGAAGCACACAAATCAAACAAAACAGAGATATTTTATTTGTGGGTTACATTCCCAGTAGCAGATGCAAGAACACAGACATTTCACTACTATACAGAAGGAGATGCACCACAGGAATATGGTCCTTGCGAGGACACAGAAATTCCACTCACATACCAGGAAAACCTATACTGGTTTAAAGGCGCCTTACCCCACATAAGACGCAGAGCAAGATTAGGTCCGCTTTGAGGAGACGGTGCAACATGGCCAATATTAACGGCCTACACACCACATCCTGACACAATCCCACAGCCAGACACAAGGATTTAATTAAAATCTACAGAAACCTGACACAGTATGTCATGAGGACTTTCACAGTCCAACCAACAATGGCTGCAACAAATGGAACTCAGTTTCAGGGTACAGCAACTAAAATTACACCACAAACATTACACGCAGTAATGGGCAAAATGCCCACGAAACGTGAACAAATGCCATTCTGGGTAGCTCAGAAAATAACTCAGCTAGAGGCAGTATTTCCGAATACTACCCCATTTGAAAAACACAGAATGTTAACAATCTGCTTGCCCATGGGGATAACACCACAAGTAGAGAACTGCACCTCTTGGGGTACAGTCTTTGCTGCCATATATACCAGAACACATGGTATTCCTTCATTAGCAGTAGTACCTGATGTATTAGGACAAATACAAAATGAGTACGGAGCAGAACCTGCCCTAAACTTAGGGAAGAAGTTATTAAATATCTATGACCAGGTATCAGCCATAATACTAGCTAATATTAAAGGGGAAGCAGCTTCAGTGGCAATCCGCCAACACCTAAGGGAGTTCAGTCCGTTGGATCAACAACACGAACTGCCCAAAATAATTGAAACTGCATATGCAGAGTTAGGCAGAGACAGTTTGGGTGGGAAAGCATTAAAACCACAACTGATGGGCAGTCCTGAAAAGGACACTACAAAGCAGACACCTGCTTCTTCTAAAAAGAAGTGGGAAATGCGGCCCGGAAAGCGAAGAGGGAGGAACTGACGCAAAACGTTCACGAGCTGGAGCAGATGCACCAACGCACCGGGGCTCCCCGCATATGGCGGCAATTGTCTCTTGCACGGAAGCAACTGTCAGCACTGGATCTGGACAAGGCAGAATATGCTGCTGTGCGGCTCCGACACTCTTTTTATGTAGGAGGGGACAAAGGCGGGCGTCTCCTAGCGCATAAACTACGCGAGGCCCGACTCCGTGACGGGGTCCAAGCAATTAGGGACGATGAGGGCCACACATTCACTGAGGATGTGGCCATTCCCGAAACCTTTCGTAGGTATTACGAGCGCTTGTACGATGCGCAGCCCATAGCGGAAGCGGACATCACTGCCTACCTCTCGGAGGCTAATCTCCCGACATTGACGCTAGACCAAGCAGAGCATATTGAGAGAGAGATCCGGCCGGAGGAGGTTCTAGCGGCCATCGCCCGCCTGAAGCTGGGCAAATCCCCAGGCCCCGATGGGTATACGGCGGCCTTTTACAAGCAGTTTGGCGTTGTGCTGGTCCCCCTACTAACTAGGCTTTTTAACTCTTTTGCGGAGGAAGGGTCTATTCCCTCGTCCATGTTGGAAGCGGCGATAGTAGTCCTCCCAAGCCGGGGAAAGATAAATCTGTTTGTGGGTCATACCGGCCCATATCACTGTTGAATTTAGACCTGAAGCTTTACACATCTATTCTGGCGTCCCGACTCGCCCCCTACATGCAGGGGTTGGTGGACACCGATCAGGCTGGGTTTATTCCACAGCGTCAGACCAGCGACAATACCAAACGGGTTCTACACCTTATTGAGAAGGCCTCCCGTATCCCAGGGAAATACATGTTGTTGACGGTGGATGCGGAGAAGGCCTTTGACCGGGTCCATTGGCCATATCTCGAGCAGGTGTTGCAACATATAGGCCTCCGGGATAAAATGCGGACGCTCATCTTTAATTGTTATCGCTCACCCACAGCGACGGTCAGGGTTAATGGACAGACCTCCACCCCTCTCCTGATACACAGGGGGACCAGGCAGGGCTGCCCTCTGTCGCCGTTGCTTCTTGCTCTTTACATGGAGCCTCTGGCACAGAGGGTCCGGAACCAGACACAAATCACTGGCATTCGCTTTGGGGGGGACACCCACACTATTAGTCTCTACGCAGACGATGTGTTGGTGACCTTAGAAAACCCTAGTAGTGCCTTGGGAGCTTTCATAGAGGAGTTGGAGGTTTTTGCTGGAGCGTCCGGGTTCAAGGTAAACCTGTCCAAATCCACCGCGATTAACCTTTCGCTGTCGGCCCAAGAGATGGCGGATCTACAGGCTCGCTCACCGCTGCTGTGGTCTGAGGACCCCGTCCCATATCTAGGCATCTATTTGATGCCCACACTGCAGGGCATGAGGCTTACCAATTTTTCCCGCTTGCGACTCAGGATTCAGGCCGAATTACAGCGATGGAAACACCACCAGATATCTTGGCTGGGGCGGGTTGCCGCTATAAAGATGACTGTCCTTCCCCAGATCCTTTACCTTTTTCAAACATTGCCCCTACCGCCCCCAACAGGGTGGCTTAAGAAGGTGCAATCCGATCTCTCATCCTTTATCTGGCAGGGTCGTAAACCTCGGTTGAAACGCGAGATCAGCTTTCTCCCACCGCATGAGGGGGCCTGGGGATCCCTGATCTCACCCTATATTATAAGGCGACGCAGCTACGCTATTTGGTGGAGTGGAGCCGGGCCGAATCGGAAAAGAAATGGCTCTTTCAGGATCGGGCGGTGGCGGGCACATCTTTGCGGAAGGTCCCATTCCTCGTCCTCCTAACTTGTATTCATCGTCCTCCTAACTTGTATGCCTCCCAAGTGACTCGTTCACTACTTAAAGTCTGGGATCAGACGAACCTGAGCCACGAGTTGACGTCCTTCCCCTCACCGTTCACTTCCATTCTGGACAACCCGGCCTTTACTCCAGGACTGGACCCGCATTCTTTCCGCCAATGGCGGGAGTCCGGCTGCTGGGCACTAGGCCCCCTGTTTGTTAGGGGCGATTTGGTGACCTTCCCCACGCTTCGGGAGGATTGTGGCCTCCCAGAGACGGAACGTCTGCACTACTTCCAGGTACGGCACTGGGCTTTGCACTCGGATGTCCGCCCGCACGCGGCTCGGCGACTGACACACTATGAGCGCTGGCTGGCGACTCGGACATCAGATAGAAAATTGATATCAGACTTATATAAAATGCTCCAATCTAAATACACACATAGTTACCACGCTGGGCGGGCACGATGGGAATGGGAACTTGGACGGGACCTTACCTCAGAGGAGTGGGAGGGCGCCTGCTACAGGGCTCGTCACACAGCGACACATATAGGACTAACAGAAACCCTCACTAAACTGGTCTACCACTGGTACTATACCCCGGAGAGGCTTCATCGGGTTGACACGGGACACAGCCCAGATTGTTGGCGGGGGTGTGGGGAGAGGGGCACTCTTGTCCACTTATTGTGGGATTGCACACATCTCAAAACATACTGGGCCCATGTCCTGGACAAAATAGATACTCACCTGGACACCGAGATCCCCAGATTCCCTGCATATGTTCTCCTTGGGGTGCCCAACGCGCTCACATACCCCCTCAAGGCTAGGAGAGGGAAACAAATGGCCATAGCTCTAGGCTCGGCAGTGCAGAACATTCTAATCCACTGGAGGTCCCCTGATATCCCTACACACACCGGATGGTACCACCGCCTATGGCATGTCCTGGGGATGGAGAAGATCTCTTTAACCCTAGCTGGGAAGGGCGCTTCATTCAGTGAGCTATGGCAACCCTTCATTGCTCTTCTTACACAGGACTTCCGTGAGCTGACTTGTCCGCGCTATCTACGCCTCTTACGTCTCACTGCACCGGAGTCTTCCACGACGCAGAGCGATCACTAGCTCTACTGAGTCGTCTGCCTTATCACTTTGCCATCAGCCTGGACCAGGGGTGGGAGGGGGCGGGTAGTTTTCATTTTCTTATTCCCTTTTTCATCTTCGGGGGGGGCATAGGGGGGTGTTGGTTTTTGTTTATTGTTTCTATTGAATCATTATACTGTTGCCCTCAATACAAGCCGGCCCGGAGTGGCCTTACTGTAATGTTTTTATCACTGGCAACCTACAATAAAAAAGAGTTAAATCATAAAAAGAAGTGGGATAATAAAAAACAACAAAACTTTAAAAACAGATCTCAATACAGAGGTAGATCTCCTCCACAGGAGCACTCTGAAAAGAGGTATACCTCAGGAATAGGGATAATATTAGGAAACCTGACAGGTATCAGGATACTGATACACGTTCCTCTCGTTCCTTTCAGGGCTCGATGAAAAACACCGAGAGAGAAGGACAGTCAGAACACAAAGAGGAGCGTACAAAGTCCAGAGACAAGCAGCGCGCTCAAGACTATACTTCCAAAAAAGAAGACAAACCAAAATCAAAACCACAGTTTAAGAAAAAGAAAGTTGCAGGCATAAAGATCAGACATGCCCAGAATTCTGAGGACGCAGCTTCTGAACGGGGAATGGGCTCTGATGATGCTAGACAGTGCGGCAGAAGTAACAATAGCTCGCCAGAACCTGAAGGAATTTCTGGTGACAGCGGACTTGAATGATTACATCACGGTGGAAACACCAGACACCAGGGTGAGCGTCCCACATAAGTTACACGAAATAACACTCCAAATAGAGGGGGACAAGCCCAGGAAAGTCAAAGGTCTCTTTTGGGAAAATCTGTCATTTGGTTATGACATCCTATTAGCAGAACAAGATTGGCCGCCAACATTCGTCATGGAGTGCCCCAGCGGAGAAAATGTAATTTTTCCATCATTCTCCGACCTCGTTCCCATACATCTTAAACATGCTTATGCACAGGAGTGGCCGGTTGCCCTAGCTCCAGCACTATACAAAAATCATGCTGGGTGGGATGAGGATTCAACCCACCACGTGATCCCGTTAAAAGTTTCACCAAATGCTCAGAGGCAATACCCAATAAAGCAAGAAGCTAAAAAACAAGTCGGGGAGATCTTCGATCAACTTGTATACCAAGGGGTGATTGAAATATGCACCTCACCAATGAACAATCCTTTGTTTCCAGTATCGAAACCGGACAACACATATCGTCTAGTATCTGAAAGAGACACGTTAGTGACAGATTCCTTACCTTAGAATATTCCCAGGCGTCAGGCTGGATCCGGAAAGTTTTTTGCGTAGCAGTACCCTTGCGCGTCGGTAGGCGGCGTCGTGCGGCTCCGCGTCCGTCGTCGGCGTCGTGATCGCCGGGATGACGTCGCGGGCAGTACTTAGGCGCCGCCCCTGCGCGCTGACGTCAGTTCTTCTTTTTCCGCACCAGCAAGCGCAGATCCGGGAAGAGCAGTGCCCTGGTCATTTTTTTACCATACTTTTTGGTGAAATTTTTTCACTGTTTTTCTCTATCAAGGTGTCGTAGGGATGCCCGGTTTCAAACGTTGCGGCGCCTGTGCTCGGATGATGTCCGTCACCGACCCGCATTGGGAGTGTCTCTTCTGCCTCGGCCGAGGCCACGACACGGAGTCTTGTACCGACTGCCAGGCCCTCAACCCGAAAGCTTTGCGAGAGCGGTCTCGAAAGCTCCTCGAGGCCCGGCATTCGGCTCCGCGGAAGCCCCGGTCGCGTGAGAGGTCCAGGGGTCGATCGCGGAGTCCACACCGGTCGTCGGCATCGAAGTCTTCTTCGTCCGGTAAGTCAAAACACAAGAAGTCCAAAAAGCATCATCGCTCTAGGACTTCGCCTCGCCGGTCTCGCGACTCGGCTGAGGCCCCTCCCGGCACCGTCCCCGCGGCCCCGGACATGCCTGTGGAGTCGCCCCCGCCATACCCGCCCTTCCCGGGTTCGGGGGCGGATCCGGCCAAAGTGCAGGACTTCCTGTCGGCCATGGCCCGCCTCTTCGGGCCTCAAGGTCCCTCCGGTGCGCCTTCGGGCCCCGCGGGCCCTGATGGGGTTGCTCCTGCGTCGCCGACGGCTCCGGCCCCGGCGTCGCCCGTGCCTCCAGCCTCGATCCCGGCTCCGGCCCCGATCCCGGCTCCACAACCCCCATCGACGCCGGTCGACCTAACGACACCTCCGCCGGCGCCGATGTCTCCGGTGCCGTTCTCGACGCCGCCTGGGGCTCCCAGCGGCGTCGTTCCCCAGTTCCTTCCGGCTCCGGGCATGGACCCGGACCGACGTCGCTCGACGCCGGTTCCGGCGCCGATGAGACCCTGGGTCCCAAATGTCCCTCCTCCCCCTTATTTTGAACCTGAGGAGGACCAGGAGGACTGGGAGGGGTCTGATGACCCTCTGACACAACAGTGTCAGTACGATGAGGACTGGACAGAGGGTCTAGGGGATGCCAGTGGTCTAGATACTTCCCTGACACTGGCATGCTGTCTCCTCCCGTGGCTACGGAGGAGGGAGCCAATTTTGCAACGGTGTTGCGTAGGGCGGCTGGAGCCTTACATCTCCAACTCCCTGCTGTGGCGGTCAAGGTTAATCTCTTGACAGAGGTGCTTCAGCCGGCAGCCTCCTCTTCGGAGACTGTGCTGCCGTTTAACGACGCCCTCACTGACGTTCTTTTGGGCGCCTGGTCCAAGCCCAACACAGGGGCTCCTGTGGATAGGAACGTGTCCCGACGCCATCGCCCAGCTCCGGGCGACCCCTGTTTCTCTCTGTCCACCCCACCCCTGAGAGCTTGGTTGTCCAAGCCTCCGCTTCCCAAACCGCCTTCCCTACCGCCCTCCGGATAGGGAATCCAAACGCCTGGATCAATTTGGGAAGAAGGGTTTTTCTTCCTCCAGTGCTGGCTTGCGGTCCATCAACACCGCTTGCCTTTTGGGCCGATATACCCACTCCTTGTGGCATTCGGTGGCGGATGTTTTGCCCCAGTGTTCTGAGGAGGTCCAGACACTGCTTTCTCGCGCCATTGCGGAAGGAAGGGATGCGGCCAAATATTCAATTCGTTGTGGCCTTGATACCGCCAACTCACTGGGCAGGTCTATTGCAACGACGGTGGCGCTACGACGCCACGCCTGGTTGAGAACCACTGGTTTTTCAGGGGATGTCCAGAATACTCTCATGGACATGCCCTTTGATGGAGTCGGTCTTTTTGGGTCCAAAGCAGACCATGCGTTGGAGCGCTTTAAGGACTCACGGGCTACTGCAAAGTCCCTGGGCCTTTCTGCTACATGCCCTCCGCTAACTTCTGCTTTTCGCCCCTATCGTGGCCACGGTAGGGGCGCCCCTTCACGTCAGCAGCCCAGCCACCGGCCCGCGCAGCAGGCATCTTCGCGTGGCCGAGGACGTGGATTCCGCCGTGGCGGATCGGGCAACCAGCGTGCGGGTCAGGCCACCACCTCCAACCCGTCCGCGGCCTCCAAACCCTCCTAGTCCCTCCTTTCAGGTGCACAGTACGCCGGTAGGGGGCAGGGTCCGCCATCACCTTCCCCACTGGCGTACCATCACCTCGGACAGGTGGGTCTTGGACATTGTCCGAAGGGGCTACTCCCTCCCCTTCGAGTCCACCCCCCAGCCATGCCACCTCAATTCCACCGCATGTCAGGGGATCACTTGGTACTTCTGCAGAAGGAAGTCACGGCCCTCTTGGCCAAGAGGGCCATCGAGCATGTTCCGACCCCAGAAGTAGGGCGTGGTTGCTACTCCCACTACTTCCTGGTGCCCAAAAAGGACAAGGAGGACATGCGTCCTATCTTGGACCTCCGGAACGTCAATCGCTTCCTCCGGAAGGAGAAGTTCAAGATGCTCACCCTAGCTCAGGTCTTGACTGCCCTCGACCCTGGAGACTGGTTGGTAGCGTTGGACTTGCAGGACGCATATTTCCACATCCCCGTCCTGCCGGCCCACCGGCGTTACCTTCGGTTCACGGTAGGCCTCGAGCATTTTCAGTTCACCGTGCTCCCCTTTGGCCTTACCAGTGCCCCTCGGGTGTTCACTAAAGTGATGGCGGTGGTCGCAGCTCATCTGCGCCGGGCAGGGGTTTCAGTCTTCCCCTACCTCGACAACTGGCTGCTGAAGGCGGGCTCGTCCCAGGCAGTCGTCTCCCACCTCCAGACTACGGCCGAACTCCTGCACTCGCTGGGGTTCTCGATCAATGTGCCGAAGTCGCATCTGATTCCTTCTCCACAGCTCCTTTTCATCGGAGCAGTTCTGGACACGACGCAGTTTCGGGCCTATCCTCCCGAACGGCGAGTCCGGGATATTCAGGCTATAATTCCGATCTTTCAGCCTTTATCCTGGGTTTCGGTACGGATGACCCTGAGGCTGCTGGGCCTCATGGCCTCCTGCATCCTGCTGGTCAATCATGCCAGATGGCATATGCAGGCTCTGCAGTGGGACCTGAAGTTCCAGTGGGCGCAGCACCAGGGCAACCTGTCCGATCACGTCCAGATCTCGGAGGGGACTGCAAAACAGTTGCAGTGGTGGCTCTCGAACCGGCAATGGGTCATGGGCAGATCCCTCTCCCTTCCCCAGCCAGAGCACACAGTTGTGACGGACGCGTCCCTTCTGGGATGGGGCGGTCACATGGGAGAGGCGGAGATCAGAGGCCTCTGGTCTCCGGCGGAGTCCCGGCTCCATATCAACCTTCTGGAGCTCCGGGCGATCCGACTTGCACTCAAGGCATTCCTTCCCTCTGTCAAAGGGAAGGTAGTGCAGGTGTTCACAGACAACACCACCGCCATGTGGTACTGCAACAAACAAGGCGGGGTGGGGTCGTGGACCCTTTGTCAGGAGGCTCTGCGCCTCTGGACATGGCTGGAACATCAGGGCATGTTCCTGATGGTTCAACACCTGGCAGGTTCACTGAACGCCAGGGTGGACGAACTCAGCCGCAGGTGCATGATGGATCACGAATGGCGTCTTCACTCGGAAGTGGCGCAAGGACTCTTTCTACAGTGGGGAGAGCCTTGGTTAGATCTATTCGCCACCGAAGAGAACGCGCAATGTCATCAGTTCTGCGCGTTGGAATTTCCAAGGCGGCACTCGCTCGGCGACGCTTTTCGTCACGAGTGGAGTTGCGGTCTATTGTACGCCTTTCCGCCTATGCCACTTCTACCCAGAGTGTTGAAGAAGATTCGGCACGACCGGGCCCAAGTCATTCTTGTGGCTCCGGACTGGGCTCGAAGAGTTTGGTATCCCGAGCTACTCAATATGAGCGTAGATCCCCCGATCCGTCTGCCTCTTCGGGAGGATCTTCTGTCGCAGCAGCAGGGGACGGTCCTCCACCCGAACCTGTCCAGTCTACACCTGCTTGCGTGGAGATTGAGCGGCGGCAGTTGATTCCTTTCGACTTGCCTCCCGAAGTTTGTGATGTGATTCTGGCAGCCAGGCGTCCCTCCACTAAGGTGGTATACGCCTGCAGGTGGAACAAATTTGTGGCATGGTGCACAGCAAAGGCTGTGAATCCCCTTTCTGCCCCTCTTTCTGAGGTCCTTCTGTTCCTTCTCTCTCTGGCCCAACAGGGTTCTGCCCTGGGTACCATCAAGGGTTATCTTTGTGCTATCTCGGCCTTCCTCAGGCTCCCTGATCAGCCCTCCCTTTTCAAGTCCCCTGTTGTTAACAGGTTCTTAAAAGGCATTACACACCTCTTCCCTCCTGTTCCGTTTGTAATGCCTCAGTGGGACTTGAACTTGGTTCTTACCTTTTTAATGTGCGCTCCCTTTGAGCCTCTACATAACTGTCCTCTTCGGCTTCTGACTCTGAACACAGCCTTTCTGGTGGCCATCACCTCCGCTCGGCGGGTGAGTGAGCTCCAGGCTCTATCTTGCAAACCTCCCTTTCTGTCTGTTCATCCAGACAAGGTTGTTCTTCGGACGCGTCCGTCCTTCTTGCCAAAGGTGGTTACTGCTTTCCACATTGGGCAGACCATCACTTTGCCCACCTTCTTTCCGCCTCCGCATCCTTCCAGAGAGGAAGAGAGGCTCCACCGTCTGGACCCAAAACGTGCGCTCTCCTTCTATATTGACCGCACAAAACACTTCCGGGTGGATGACCAGCTCTTTGTTGGCTACGTGGGCGCCAAAAAGGTCGGGCGGTGCACAAGAGGACCATCTCCCGCTGGGTTACCTTGTGCATCAAGACCTGCTATTCTTTGGCTAAGAAGGAGCCTCCTGTTGGGCTGCGTGCCCATTCCACCAGGGCAACGGCTGCTACCACGGCCTTGGGCCGTGGTGTTCCGCTGCCGGTTATCTGTCAGGCAGCTACGTGGGCCTCGCTGCACACGTTTACAAAGCATTACTGCCTTGACAGTCAGGTCCGGAGGGACGGCTTCTTTGGCCGTTCTGTCCTCCAGGACTTCCTTGTCTGATCTTTGTTCGCAGACCCACCACCGGGGTTGGTATTGCTGGGGTATCTATTCTAAGGTAAGGAATCTGTCACTAACGTGTCTCTTTCAGATGCACAAGTTACTAACTTGTGTAACGATATATCTGTAAGAGACAGTAGTTAGTGACAGATTCCTTACCGCCCCACCCATCCTCCCCGTTCTGCGAACTGATTTCTAAGGTTAAGGACATCCCTTTCAGGGCCCTAGTATTTTTCAGACACCTATGTCAGCTTCTTGCATGGCTCTGCGTTCCTGGCGCGGAAAGTCGTGTACAGAACTGACGTCAGCGCGCAGGGGCGGCGCCTAAGTACTGCCCGCGACGTCATCCCGGCGATCACGACGCCGACGATGGACGCGGAGCCGCACGACGCCGCCTACCGACGCGCAAGGGTACTGCTACGCAAAAAACTTTCCGGATCCAGCCTGACGCCTGGGGATATTCTAAGGTAAGGAATCTGTCACTAACTACTGTCTCTTACAGATATATCGTTACACAAGTTAGTAACTTGTGCGTTAGATTACAGACATTTAAACTCATGCACAAAGACATTCGCTGACCAAAACGCACACAGTGCCGCATTAATGAATAACATTGTGCGGAAGAAATACAAAACTACAGTAGAAATCTCAAATGGATTTTTCGGCCAAAATATAGCGCCTGAAAGCAGGTATTTGACCGCATTCTCAGTGTTTGGGTCCCAGCAGCAATGTTGTTGTCTCCCCCAGGGGTATAAGAACAGCCTGGGGGTCTTCTCAGCAAGAGTATCCGAGTTACTCCAAAATTTTGATGAGGAAGCATTGTCCTATGTGGATGATATTTATCTGACGGACGATGACTTAAAAAAGCAGTTGACCAGGGTGAGCACCATTAGCATAGGATTCGCCTCTGAGGGCTACAAATTTAATTTAAAAAAATCAAAAATAGCCCACCTCAATGTCCTGTTTTTAGGATACAAGCTTTCAAGTGAAGGGAAAAGCCTGGCAGCTAACTTTTTAGAAAAGTGTGCACTGCTCCAGCCTCCAAAATCATTAAAAAATTTACAATCAATACTGGTATTCCTAAATTTCGGCAGAACTTACATTTTAGATTACGCAGAAAAAGTAAAACCTTTCTACGACTTAATAAAACCTGACTTTTCAGTCAAACATTGGACACAGGAACATTCAAGCATCCTACGTTCATTCCAAGAAGACATGATTGCTTCCAAACACTTACAGACACGCGTAAACATACGCAACTTGGTGATCCGTGTAATAGCGGGTCAATGCGGGTACACTTACTTAACCTTCAATGAAGGAGAAACCGTACCAATCGCATACAAATCACACCTGTACACAAACGCAGAAATGCGTTTCACTTCAACAGAAAATTCCTGACAGCAGTTCAGACCACTGTAGCAAGAGAAAGAGCACTGGCTCAGGGGAAACGCATAATTGTCGTAACCCCAGTACCAGCTTTAGAAGCTGTTACAAAGGCTAGCATTCCAAATGCAAAAGCTTTACATCCGAGATGGGTACAATGGGTTAATTCTCTTACTGCAACGGACGTTGAATACAGATTTGACACAAGTCTAAAAAAACAAGCATTTCTGCAATACGAACAAGAATATCCTCTACCTAATGAAATATTGCCTCTCGATCAGTATGAATATATTATTTACACTGACGGATCTGCTCAACCGGCCGTAGGGAGTAAGCAACAATATAGCGCAGCGTGTGCAATCGTTAAAGGTCGCATGCGTGATGGGAAGTTCCATCCAAGTTGCACCAAAACGCAATCCCTAGGAGACTGCACGGCTCAGTTGGCAGAGTTAAAAGCACTGATACTGGCACTTGTAAATACGGATCACGAATTCCCCACACTAATTGTGTGTGATTCCTTTTACTGTGTGCAGTCATACAATGAGTATCTTCGTCATTGGGAACTAAACGGGTTTAAGGACGCGAAAGGTGGCACAATTAAGCATAAAATGCTATGGGAACAGGTAGTGGAGTTGAAAAATGACCTACCAAGGGCTCACGTGATACACACACTGAGTCATCAGCGTGATGGCGTTCACGTTGAAGGGAATTCATTGGCTGACGAAGCCGCAAAGGGGGCTGTACACACAGCTTCCGTAGCTGCAATCACTCGTTCAAAAACGAGGATAGACGGTGAGATTATGGTCGCTGTCATTGCTTCAAGCAAAAACAGCGGAGCAGTACCAAAGAAATTTCCACTCAAGTACTCCTACAAGTTAGATGCAAACAACATTCCATTTGCTCAGATTCCTGGAGTGGGGGGCAGAGTAATACCAAATATGGATCGTAGGCAAGGTTTAATACTAGCAGCACACAAGGGTTTGGGCTCTGCACATACAGGCGTTACAGCGACTATTTCATTGTTGAAACAGCGCTATTGGTGGCCCGGTCTAACAAAGCAAACTAAAGACTATGTCTTGAAATGCGACATCTGCCAGCAGATGAAAGGCTCCACCAGAACACACCCGGCGCAGACACCAATACTTATATCTGACAAACCTCTCGCATGCGTGTATCTAGACCACTGCGGCCCCTTACAATCTGATGGGGCTTACAAGTATATCATGGTTGCAGTGGATTCCTGCTCAAGATTCCTCTGGGTTTGGCCTCAGCGCTCGGCTGACGCTCGAACTGTTATAAAAGATTTGCGAGTCCTTATCGGGACATACGCAGTTGGCACGTTACATTCTGACCATGGCCCGGCGTTTAGCTCTCGGGCTTACAAAGAGGCCATGAAAAGTATGGGCGTTGCACTGCGATAATCCTCTCCGTACCACCCTGAGGGAAATTCGGTTGTGGAGAGGAAAAACCAGGACTTAAAGCAATCTTTAACAACTAGGGTATTAGGCAAGGGCGGTAGTTGGGTCAGTCACCTTTATGGGGTACAAAGAGCACTCAACAACCAGCCAAGAAATTCTCTAGGGGGTGTCACTCCATATGAGGTCCTATTTGGGACATGAATGTGGGTAGCTGATCTTGAGTATGAAGGCACAGTGGCGGATGAGAAACCATTTGATATTGATGATAGTTTGGCTATTTTACAGGATCTAAATGAATCCAGGACACAACAAAGCAACGTTGTCCAGAAACAGACCGCCACTGAGGAAGTCAAGGCAAACACGGCAAGACCTGTCTGGATCCCAAAGATCGGGGATCTGGTCAGAGAGAAAATAGCGGACAAGAAAAAATTTGGACCATCATACAGGAAGCCTGTACCAGTCCTAGCAATTCAAGAAACACAAACTGTTCTTTTGCCGCCTCTTGCCGAGAAAAAGGAGAAAAGATTTGTCTCAATTGACTTAATCAAACCACACTATGTGGCAATACTGAACAGTAGGCCTCGTGGACTCCACAGTAGCAGACGCCCTCCTCTCGCTACAATCCAAGAAGTTCAAACAGAAAGACTCATCACGTTTGAAGAGCCTCCTGTGAGGAATGAAGGACTAAGCAACAATGCTATGGAACTCGTTCTTCTTGAACCCGAAGTTCATCTACAAAATGAAACTCAAAACAACACTCAAGTTGCAATCAGACCAAATACAGAGGTCTACGTCAACATGCCTCGACGAGAGCAAAATGCGATTTCAACAAATCCTGATGCAATTCCTACAATTGATCGAACTGCTTCTGGCTACTTCATGAATTTTGATACGTTTTCTTTAGATCCAAGTGAACCGGAAACGACGCCAGCCCAAAAATCACGTAAACAGCAAGCTAAAGACTTTCTGAACTTTCTTAAAAAGACTTACCTGGTATCACCTTGGATTGAACTTTGGGTAATTACTGGGATTCTATTTTTTCTTTTCTGGCTAGGCTTACAGGAGGATGAGTGGGTTGCTGGCTCTATCATCAAAGCACCTGTTTCTGGCTATATTCCCTAACAGATTGGTGCTTTGCACTAGGGCCTCCCTCCTTCTAAAAGCAGTAACTCAATTTCATGTGGGTCAATGTTACCTTTCCCACTTTCTACACTCCTCCGCATCCCTCTAAAGAAGAGGAGCGACTCCACCATCTGGACCCAAAAAGAGCATTGTCATTCTACCTTGACCGCACAAAAGAGTTCCGGGTGGACAACCAATTTTTCGTGGGGGTATGTTGGTGCTAAGAAGGATCGGGTGTTGCAGAAAAGGACCATCTAACGATGGGTCGTCTCCTGCATCAAAATTTGCTACACTCTGGCTAAGAAGCAGCCTCCTGAAGGCTTACAGGCTCATTCTACCAGAGCTAAAGTTGCTACAACTGCGTCAGCACGTGGAGTCCCAGTCCTGGATATATGCCAGGCAGCAACGTGGGCATCCCTGCACGCATTTACCAAGCATTACTGCATGGACAGTCGGGTCTACACGGATGGCCATTTCGGTCGTATAGGACTTTTTAGTCTGAAATTTGTCCACAGTCCCTCCTCTGGGGATAGTATTGCTTGGGTATCTTTTCAAAGGTAAGGAATCTGCAACTAGGTCAGAAGAACAAGTGACTTACCTTTGATATAACCCCTTATCTGGTGGAGACAATATCTAGTCGCAGATTCCTTACCGACCCACCCATCCTCCCCGCACTGCAGACCGGTTTCTTGGGTCAGGGCTGATCTCTTTCAAGGCCCGAGTTTTCAAACACCCCAGTGTCAGTACACTTCATGGCTCCACACTTCTGGTGTGGAAAGTTGTTAAAAGTAACTGACGTCAGCAAGCTAGGGTGGCGTCTATATAGGTGACGCGGACGTGATTTCCGGCGTGGATGACGCCATGCAGAGCCGACCAACGCCACTTACTTACAGGTGTGCTCCTCGAAGAAAAATCTTCAGGATCCAGTCTGACGCCTGGGGAATTCAAAGGTAAGGAATCTGCGGCTAGATATTGCCTCTACCAGATAAGGCTTTACTGAAGGTAAGAACTTGTTTGTTAAGAGGCCCTTTTCAGACACAGAGCTGAAGAAAACATGACACACAACTCACCATCCTATTCATCCCATCAGCGCTTTCCATTGTACAGCTCTAAATTGTTAGTGCATGTTAAGGAATGGTCCTGCAAATACTTTGTCCAGTTTCATATTATTAAAACCATAAAAGTCAAACCCAGATAAAAAAAAAAAAAGCTATATAGATACAAGGTAATTAAAATCTCTCAAAGTCAAGTGTGCATAAAAGCCAGCAAGAAACATTAACATTGTTAAAAAGTGATACATCATAAATTAGTAATCATAGAATCCCCTAATCTAATAGCAGTGCTTAAAAACAATCAACAGACCAACAAATCTGAGCGTCACCAAGTAACTGTAAAAACAGTAACGCAGGTATGGCTTGCGTTAAAGTTTCTTCCGACTAAGTGCCTGAAAAAACGAAATCTCAGTTGTTTACAAATTGGACACAATAGGATAAAGTGCATAGTGCTGGATCACATAGATAGAGAGGACGATCCACATCACGGGATCATCCCTAATGATTCAGTATAAAATAAATAAATTGAACCTAAAACCAGCTAGCAGAATCGATGCGTGTTATACACATTATAGAGTACATATAGTTCTACTGCCATGGTGGTCTGCACTAAAGCTTTCTTCCTAACGGAGACTTTCAACAGGGGAAAGGATTCTCTATGAGCACGTTGCTGTCTAATAAAGGACTCCTTAACCCAGGCAAAGTCCGCTATAACTAGACAGTCAGGGTTGCTAAAGAGAGAAGGGCAACCAGATTTGTAGAAACTCTCCTTAACATAACTGAGTCACAGGGCTCGTAGGGCGTAATCTAAGCTCATTCAGTCCAAAACAAATTTCCTATTAAGATGCAGCTCAGGTTTAAGCCAGACAGATAGCCATTTAATAAGGAGTCTCAGGCGATTGGTGTCACTCAGGAAGCCCTGTCGCAACTCTTTATGGGCAATGAATGTGGAGGAGGTGCTGGGAAGTACAAGGAGTCTTTTATGAAACATAATGTCAACACATTGTAGGTTAGTTATGTTGGAATACCCCCAAATGTCCCAACCATACGTCGCTTTAGGGACACATTTGGCCTTATAGATCTCAAGCATGGCTCCCAAAAACGTATACCCAAGTCTGGCTGTGAATTAAAAGACAGAAGAAATACTTCTAGAAAAGCCTGTCCATGGTCACAAAGTGAGAGAAGAGTCAAATCAAATCAAAAACCTTTATTTCGATCACTATAGATCATAAAAGTACACCATAAAACAAGAAACTTACAAATACAAATAAGACATAATATTATAAATAATCATTCGCAGTCTATTTACAATAGCAGCACAATAGAGAGATCAGAATGCTTATTTGTACCAGAAAAGTTCATTACAATAGCAGCATGGTGGAGCAATAAATATTACATCATTATTTGTACTTGAAAACTTCATCATAGGATACTCTAAAAGCAGCAATAAAACATATTAAAAAACTAGGCACAAGGCCCACCATACGACTTTAGCAGGAGCCATACAGTATGGTACAGCCTAGGAACTATCAGGGGAGTACTTGGTACGCCTGAGCCACATAGCCATTAGGAACTTGGCTGTACAGAATACGATCATACACGTAGTATTTGTCTGCAGTATTCTATAAACCTCCTTGTACTTTCTTACTCACAGATTTCTGCATAGAGGGGCTATCCATTTGGATCGAGATTGGTAGTACAAGGGGCAGAAAAATAAAACGTGCTCAAGTGACTCAGAAACCCCTTGGCAACAGGGACAATTTCCTTCAACCCTGTCTCCTACTTTGCACCATTTTCCTTTAAAATTATTTACAGGTAGGCAGCCATACCTAGTCAAACAAGTTACCAAGATAGGGAAATATTTTGACTCTGCTAAGAATACTGCCCTTGCAAGAATGAATTCTGCATTTTGTGTTTTTAGGTCCTAAAGTCATAGTGTGAGATTTAACAGAATTAATGCTCAGGTCCAGTGAGTCCATATATACGTTTTAAATATAACCTGTAAAATTTCGATTCCTTAAGACGTTCGAGAAATTAACGGTGTCATCAGCATATAACAAAGCTGCCACGTAGCAAAGGCAAAGCGCGTCCTTCTTCAACTAAAACTTGTTCATGTAGAGAGTAAATAAGAAGGATGCCGTAATACAAACTTGCCTGATCCCCTTGCGAAGCGAAAAGTGCTCAATGCATTCTCCCTTCGACCCATATATTAAAAAAGCGTTCAGGGTGAGATGCAAATCGTGCAAAAATGGAACAATATTTTTGTTTATCCCCAAGTCCCACATTATAGACCACAGTTTCTCTCTAATTACCCGATCGAACATGGAGCTCTGGTCCATAAAGGCTAGATGTATTGCTCCCGCTTCACCACAGTGTACTTGTTAATAACAAGATACAAGCTCAGGCACTCATCCGCAGTGCCCTTCCCCGGTCTTAAACCATACTGGACTTCAAAGAGCATGTGGCGATCTTTGGCCAGGCCATTAATCTCGAGAGTACTATTTTCCCTAGCACTTTTACCTCGAAGTCTGTCGGAAAAATCAGACGATAACACTGTGGGTCATCTTTCAGGCCCTTTCAAACACGGGAGCCATGACTGACTTGGACTACGAGGCAGGAAGGCTGTGTCTAAGGGCTGCTTTAAATTTAATAGTAAGTAGAGGGGCCTATAAAATGACACTGGCCTTAAATAAGTCTACTGAAATCCCATCAGGGCCCCAGCTCCTTAAATAAGTCTATTTGTTGCTGGGGAGAGCAAGAATCGTATATCTAACTTCCTTCCACTCGACCAAGAGTGAAAAAACGCCGAGAGAAACTACAGCAGAAAAAAACTCAGTAATACAACCAGTAGCACAAGGCAAGTCGCAAATGCCTTCAAAATGTCTAACCAAGGCTTCGGAGAGATGTGCTGTATCAGTAAATTACTCAGGTGTGGGTTAAACAATGGGTGGTTGATAATTTCTCAAAAATCAGAACTGCACTTATTATAGGATCCTGCAAAGTCTCCTGCTTCAAGGTGTCTGGTGGCTTTCCACGCAGATCTAAGGGAAGCCACTTTCAGGAATTTCCTTAAGATCCTTTAGCAGATCTCCCTGGGCTTTGATGCAGAAGTGATCAAACCATCTCACAGGGGCTGGCAAATGATGCCTTGAGGAAGTGAGAAGATCCCTAACAATGTGGGTTATGGTGTTAAAATAGCTAAGAAGAATCTCGTCAGGGAGCTGATCATCAAGGCAAGTTAGGAATGCATCAGAGTAAAGACTAAGAAATTTACAATGAAAGGAGTCAGAATTGATGCCCTGCCATCTGAGTCTGCGTCCCTGATCAAGTGAGGTTACCGGCCCAAAGGGCCATTTTTCAATCTGTGTCATGTTATATGACCATACAAAATAAAACTGAGAATTATGGTCACTATAAGTGTTCCAGAGTACATTAAATGATGACAACAAAGGAATAAGGGCGACAGAAACAAAAATAAAATCTATCACAGTAGCAGCACCTCTCCTAATAAATGTGGGTGTTGAGGTGCTAAGGCCAGGCTGCACATTATCATCAGTCAAAGTTGACACCTTATGGTTGTTAACCACAGCATTAAGCAGTTCCCCTTGGGTTGTGTGCTCAAAATGAGCACCAGAGTAGGGAGAAAGAGCAGAGTTGGTGGGTCTGCAGTCTTGAAAAGGAGGCGTGTTAAAATCACTCAGCAAAATAACAGTAGTAAAAACATCAGTAACATTACAATCCTTATCAAACAAGGATCTAAAGGCTCTAACATTTTCCCCAGAGGAGTGAGAGCTATTGGCATTATAAAAGTTAAAATCAATCAGCCTGTGAGAACTAGAGAAAGTCATGCGGAGAACAAGCATATTATGTGAGCCAGAGTCCAACTTTTGCAGGTTACAGTTGGGGCTAAGAGAATCCAGTGTCAGAAGACCATCCTTGGCCCTGTCTGACTGTGAACTGCGAGCAGGCACAGTGTAGCTACAAAAAACATCTATAAAGAAATTGTGGTCAACTTCCCAAGTTTTTTTTTTAGGCACATTTTGTTAAATCTTCTTAGTAGATACAGCTTGAAGGGATCATCCTTAACGCCTGCAATGTTCCAGAAAAAGATATCAAGTAGGGATGGGGAGCTAATTGAGTGTGTGATGTTTTCTAAAACCAGTGGGTCCTGGTACACAGAGGATGTAGAGGATGAAGTGAAGAAAGAAGTCAATCATTGACATCCAAGTTTCTCAAGGGCTCAAAAGCATTTGATGTAGGTACAGGGAAGTTAACCCTGCTTGAGTGAACTGAATGAGAAGCACTACTAGGCATAAAGTGGGTGAGACTGGCACTATCAGCATGCACAATCAGATGTTTATAAAAGTAATCCAAAGGGAATGACAGTATGCCAGAAACCGGTCTGTGGTGGGAAAAAAGATCCCTTAGAATATGGCTTGCAAGGCAAGCATTGTTGACGTTAATGACTATTCAGTCACGTGCTAGAGTTTGGGGCCCTTACCCAGCCATTGGACCCATCTAACCATATTAATGTGAAAAGTGGCGGCAAAAATTCCAGTTGACCATGAAGCCAGTGGACAACCTTCTTTCTTAATTGGTGAATGTACTCTTTTTTTTTTTTAATGTATTTATTGAAATTTTACACAATAACAGACATCTCTTGCTCCTTCAGTCCAGCAGCATGGAAAGTACATAACATAATATGTAGAATAGAAGCAGTAACATAAAAAAAGGAAAATAAAAACAATTATAATCATAAAAAGAACCACAGCAGAGTCCACAGAGATTCACAACGAATATGTCTATGCATTGTACATACATTAGTGCGCGTGTCGGATTGCTTACTCAATTAGACACCAGGTATAATTCTTGCCTCAGCAGCCAGTACTCACAGGTGTGATGGAGTGACCACCATGACAGTTATCTAGTCATAGGTCAATAGGGCCCTCCCCGCTAAGTATGTTTGATACAATCCCCAAAAGTTCTTGGAACGACTCTGGGGGGGAAGCAGCTCACTGTACAGTTCCGTCTGTGTATTACAGTATAGCATGTCTCTTGAACACTCCTGTAGAGTGGGAGAGGGGCTGCGCACCCAGCGCATCGCAGTTCTCTGCTTTGCAATTAGTAAACCCATTTCAACCAACCTTCGAATTTCTTTCTTATTTGCTTAGTATAACCCAATAGGGCGAGCAATGGATCCGGGGATATAGGCACCTCAGTAATGTCACTTAATTCCTGGAATATTTGCCTCCAGTAGTTGGCGACTACAGGACATAACCAGGCCACATGTAAAAAGTCTGCTGAACTCGCTCTGCACCTTTCACACTCAGCTGTCTCGCGCAACCCATACCGAAATAGACGCGCGGGCGTGTAATAAACTCTTTGTAAATATTTAAAGTGGATTAGCCGATGGCGGCCATTTAAGGAGACTCGCTGCGTCGCCTCGCAGCAGTATCACCAGGTGTCGTCGTCAATCGTGTCAAAGTCAGTTTGCCACTCCAACCTTGACTTAGTATAAAAATTCTTACGGGAGTTCTGAACTACTCCGTATATATTAGACACCAATCTATAAGGAGACTCTGATTTTAATATTAAAGTGAAAGGAGCTACCTCCGGTGGCTCCGCCATTTCGTCGCCTAGGAACTCTCGCATGACGCACCCTATGGTAATGAAATTTTACTAATGCTGTGGCTTCATGGCTTTCGGCCTCCACTTCAGCCCACGTACATACTCTACCCTCCAAAAAGAGGTCACCAGCTTTAGTCATGTTGATAGCCTTTAATGCCTTGATCGCTGCCCGGTCCCCACTCATTGGAAGCCAAGCACACCATTCCAGCGGGGCAATTGGGGAATATAATATATTGCACGCCTGTCTCTTCACCAGATCGTGCCACACGTGCACATTGGTATTAATTGAGTCAAGAACTCCTGTACGACGATCGGGAGAGCAGAACTAGTGAGTGGGGAGATTAGCGGGGGCGACAGCTACTTTTTCTATGTGTAAATGAGGAAGGTCCAATTGCTGATGAATCCAATGGAACGCATGGGAGCTTTGTGCTACTCTATAATAAAGGTCCATATCCGGGGCTCCCAGACCATAGGGTAGGGTAAGCACCTTCCACTGGACTCGTGGCTGCTTCCCCGCCCAAGCCAATTTCGTCAATGTAGAGGTAATAGATTTAAAAAAGAGAGCTGGAAGGACCATGGGTATATTTAAAAACGGAAACAAAAACCTCGGGAGGACCACCATCTTCATCAGCGATATACGCCCGAACAAAGAGATAGGCAGTCGTATCCAGCGATCCACATCCGCCTCAAGTTTAGTGACTGACCTGCCATAGTTTTCACTGAAAATTATCTCTGGGTCTGTATGGATCTGTATGCCTAGATAGCGCACTGGGTCTGTAGACCAAGTCAATGGAAAATCCAATTCGAGGGTGGTCGTGCATTTAGTCAAGGGAAATATTACGGACTTAGTCCAGTTTATTTTTAATCCGGAAAGCTCCCCGAATCGGACAACTTTTCTGAGAACCGGGGACAGATTAACCTCTGGATTTCTGATATAAAGCAGTGTGTCGTCTGCATACGATGATACTATTAAATTGTAATTGGGAAAACAGAGTCCACGGAATCCATGGTATTCCCTAAGCGCACATGCTGGGGGTTCTGCGACTATGGCGTATAGAAGAGGGGATAGTGGGCATCACTGCCTGGTGCCTCTAGACATTTTAACGGGAGCAGTGACCATATCCCCAATTCAAATTCTGGCAGAGGGAGAGGTGTACAGAACCGCTACCAATTTAAGAAATATTTCAACAACCCCCATCCTCCTTAATACTGCCCCCATGAATACCTATTCCACAGAGTCTAACCCTTTTTCTGCGTCTAAGAAAACTGCAGTAGCTCTAACCTCTGGGTTGGATTGTTCCAAAAAAAGTGCGCAAATTGTATGTTAGGTTCCGCCCCGGGACAAATCCCGCCTGTTCCGTGCTAGCCAGTTTCGGAACTAACGGCGCAAGACGATTGGCTAAAATCTTAGCATATAGTTTGGTATCTACGTTTAATAATGACAATGGGCGAAACGAGGAACACTCGTCCGGGGGCTTACCAGGCTTCAGAATAGTAACTATCATGGCCTCCCTCATTGATGGGGGCAACTCTCCTGATTCACTAATCTCTTCAAATAGTGTTACCAGGTGGGGAACTAAAATGTCCCTGAATTCCTTGTAAAAAGCCACTGTTAGGCCGTCCTGCCCTGGGGCGCTACCCGAGCGCATACTCTGTAATGCCTCGTGGATTTCCCAGGCCTCCAACGGCCTCATCAGATATTCACGATGTTCAGTCGTGGGCCAGGGCAATTTTATGTGTTTGAGATAGTCCTGAATCATGCTTTCATCTACATGCGCACGGGAGCGATAACGTTCCGTGTAGTACTGTCTAAATTGGTTTGCTATACTTTCAGGGTCAGCCAACAACTCTCCTTCCTCAGACCTAACTGCCGTGATCATTGAGGATTCTCTCCTATGTCGCAGTAACGCTGCCAGCGTGGCTCCCGTGTGTTCCCCCTCCCCGTAGCTTTTGGCAACAGCATATTTCCCCATATGTTTAACTTCGCTGTCGGCTACTTCATGGTACTCCTCCAATGACTTTTTCAACTCTTCGACACTATTATCTGCCCCATCCCGCCGCAATCCCGACTCCAGCTCAGTCAGGCGTTTTTCCAGGCTATCTAGACTACCCCTAATAGCGCGCAGCACCCCCGAGTGTTTGGAAATTGCAATGCCTCTGATGTAAACTTTGAAAGTTTCCCAAACTGTGGAGAACTTAGGGACTGACCCTACATTGTTTTAAAAAAAAGTCTTCTATAGCTTCAGAAATATCAACTTTAAAGGCATTATCAAGCAGCGAATAGGGGGGGAATCTCCATGTGAACGGGGCAGGTCGCTTCTGCGAGCAGCGCAGTACCAGTAGTATGGGAGCATGATCGGATAGGGTTCGGGGATGAACCTTACATTCCCTGACCTCCGGGTATAGACCTCTCACCAGTAGCCAATAGTCAATTCTCGTGTGTAGCTCGTGTGGGGCAGAGTAGTGTGTGAAACCCCCTTGCTCCGGAAATCGTGTGCGCCAAATATCTACCAAATCTAGACGTACCATGACATCCGCAATAGATTTCGCTGAGGCCGAAGTATGCCGAATTGGACCTCCTGATCGGTCCAATGTTGGATCCAAGACCCTAAAATCGCCTCCCACCATCAGCAGCAGTGCAGTATCTATACAAGGACTTGTAAAAAGGGTCTGATAAAACTGCGGTACCGCCCCTTCACGTCCGCTATAATCGGGTCCAATTTAATTCCTGATTTCGGATTGACCCACGTGAGCACCCCTCTGGCGTGGGACGAGAACCCTGCAGCATGAAAGGAACCCTGTAATACTTTCTGCGTGAGGATCTTACTATCTTTTGGTAAATGGGTTTCCTGCAACAGGGCAATGTCTATAGTATGTCGTTTTAGATATGCAATGACATTCCGTACCTTGCAGTAATTATTAAGGCATCTGACGTTCCATGTCAGGTATCTGACCAGGTGTCCGTCGTATTGGGTCATCTTAGAGATGTCTGGGGATCTATGGTGTGCCTGGCTATCTCAGTGGTGTGCAACCTATTCGACTGGTTATCTTGTCTAAAATGTACCTTGGGAACAATACACTCTCTGTGGTTCAAAAAACAAACAGCAGTAAACTCCCTCCCACATCGCATCTTCCCCAACTGGACATGAACGAGATGCCCCCCCTCCCCGATACCCAAACAGGGACGGCATAGTGCCATCTGGTGGAGCACACACAGGGGCAGATGTTGCCTCTCCACCAACACTCACTCAGCTATAGCCGAGTGAGGAAGTCAGCCATTAAAAATCAAATGTGGCGTCTTGCACTGCCCATCTTTAAATCTTACTTACATGAACAAACCAGGTTCCTGAGGTCCACCCCACGCAACCAACCAGAGCTTATTAATCTCTATGCATCGAGCATACAGATTTCTGTGGCCTACAGTGACCTCTCCCTGCAGGCTGCAGTTTGTTCACTTCAGGGTTAGCAAATAAGGGTATCTCAAAAACCTATTTCGCAGAAGTGATAAATGAGACCGCATTACCACCAGAATTGCGCCCCAAACACCAACTTGACCGTGCATGCGTTGGATTTGCCAGGAGGGGTGCCTACATAACAGCTCGCAGAAACAAGTGGACGTCGAAATACTAACATGGTAGGAACGCCCTCCCCATTATGATCAGACATGCTCCCAGCGGCTATCCGCTCGGTATAAATTTCAGGGAGCAGCATGCCCCGCAAACCCAATAACCCCTCACCCCCCTCCTCTCCCTCATTGTATACGTCTTGTTGGGAGTATAGTGCTAGGTTCAATCCTAGTTATTTTCATCCATAGCGCCTCCAGCAGCCCCCGTAACTGTTCTGAGTCCTTCTTGCATTGCTGCTTTGCCGAGTATTCCTTTAACGCTTTCTGCAGGGATCTAGGAAAATCTTTGAGACGCCATTCATCGTCACTCTAAGACGTGCAGGGTAGAGCATAGCATAGTCAAGGTCTTGGGCACGTAGTGCACGTTTCAGCGGAGCAAACTGCCTCTGCGCTTCCTGAACCTTGGCAGTGAAGTCAGGGAATAGCGAGATGGTGGAACCCTCATACTGCAAGTTCCCTATTTCTCTGGCTCTTTTTAGGGCCGCATCTCTATCCCTGTAGTTCAGGAGTTTGGCAATAATCGGGCGCGGTGGTGCACCCGGCGGAGGTCTAGGGCCCAAAGAGCGGTGCACACGCTCGATCACGAACATGGAGGAGAAAACTTCACGGCCCAAGAGGGTCACTAAGAGAGTCTCAATGAATAGTTCCATATTTCCTGTAGCAGTGGACTCCGGAAGGCCAGTAATTTGAATGTTGCTCCTCCTGGATCTGGCTTCCAAGTCCTCCGCTTTGTCTTGTAGCTGTGCAAGGGCCTTATTCATCTGCTTTTGTGCCACATTGGTCTCCATGTGAGCTTCCTCCACCTCAGTCACGCGTCTCTCCGCCATGTCTAGCCGTTCAGAGTGTTTATCGAGACGTTCGGACATGCGGTCCATACGGTAAACTAAAGAGTCTATTTTCCCATCTATCAAGCTAAGGCTTGCTTGCATAGTAGCTAGGATTTGACGGAGGTCTGCAGGCGTTTCTTCGGTCATATCACACTGTTCTGGGGGGGGCTGAGAGTCTCCCGGTTCCTGGGTTCTCGTTTTGCGCTGTTCAAATGGGAGCTTGGTCTGGACCTTATCCACCTTCCCCATCTCTAGAGAGTCTGCGCTGTCCGCTGCCTCCCAGAGCATCACCTCCACAGGGGATCACACAATAAGTACTTGCAGCAAGCAAGGCACGGGCAGAGTCAGGCAATTGAGAGTGTACCCTCCACTCGCCGCGTCAGACTGATCAGCAACTTAAATGATGAAGCGTGGAGTAGGCAGAGGTGGGCTTCTTCAGAATCTGGCCCGCCCTACAGAGTTCGACAGGTCCGCTGCCCCACAAATAGAAACCGCTTCCCAAATCGTCACTCCCACCCCGTGGGGCAATCGCGAGTGGGAAAGAAGAATGGATGAGCCTCCCCGAGGGGCTTACTTGAGCAGCCATTCCCCGCCCAGGGCTCTCTTTATTCTCAGGCGCCGGGCCTCATGCCACCATAGCAGGGGCAAACGAGGGCATCAGTACTCCTATCAGCAGCGCAACAGCAGGTACAGCACCTGAGTCCCTGGGATCTGTCCTCGTAGGTCGTCACTAGGCCTCACACGGCACCACATCAGGCGCACCCTGCTCCCGCTCTCCGCAGCAGTCCGCTTCCCCAGGGGGGCCAAAGTGAAGACAGTGCCGCCTCCGTTGCAGATCGTCAGTGCAGCACGCCGCGAGGGAAGACGCTGGGCCATCCGTAGGCCGCACCGTGGCGTCCGGTAGTCTCTCCGCGTTGCCGCCATGAGGCTCAGACACGCCCCAGGTCAGGCATCCAGGGAGCTGGCACCGAGCACCTACAGGCCACATGCAAAAACAACAGTTGATGGACAGAATGCAGAACAATGTCATACATTCACCCCAGTACAGAGATCTGGGCCTAAATACATCGTTTTTTTGCTCACCATGCCATTCCAGTTTGAACCCAGCCATATGCAAATCAGTCTTGACCCTGTGCCTCATGGGAACAGTCCAGCCCGAACTGCCAAGCCAGGTCCTCCCTGGACTGGAAACAAGCATCCTAGGACCGGTTTCGGGGTTTCACCCCTCTTCAGCCAGGATAGCTTGACTCCAGTGGCATGGAGAGCACGGGACCCACGTCTGGGCATACCCGTCCCACTCGGGGTGACAAATGCAAAAACAACAGTTGATGGACAGAATGCAGAACAATGTCATACATTCACCCCAGTACAGAGATCTGGGCCTAAATCCATCGTTTTTTTGCTCACCATGCCATTCCAGTTTGAACCCAGCCATATGCAAATCAGTCTTGACCCTGTGCCTCATGGGAACAGTCCAGCCCGAACTGCCAAGCCAGGTCCTCCCTGGACTGGAAACAAGCCTCCTAGGACCGGTTTCGGGGTTTCACCCTCTTCAGCCAGGATAGCTTGACTCCAGTGGCACCAGCGCCCCCGGCAGTGCCCGCGCTCCCCTCAGCAGAGTCACCAACCAGGCATGCCGCGTCGATCGGGGAAGCGGGCACGCCCCCACTGCAGAGTCGTCCCCAGGGAGCGCACCTCACCGCGTTACGGGCCTCAATGGCGGTCGATGCAGCTCATTTCTTCTCCGCAGGTATTGCCAGGCATCCGCTCCGCGCCTTAGGCTGTTCTTGGTATGGTTCAATGCAGGAGCGCCTCCACTGCACAGGGCACACAATGCGGGATGTAGCAGTCAGCAAAACTGCCAGGATATTGACGGATAGAGTCAATGGCTTAGAGAAGCACGTTACCGCGCGGCCATTTTGCGAGCCGGCAAGCTCCGCCCCCATTGGTGAATATACTCTTCGATCCCATCCTTAAGGGTAAGTTCAGTGGTCAAAACAACAACAAGCGGAGCAGCTGCTGGAGGGAACACTAAACGCAAAAAGTCAGCATCACCGCCAGCCATCACCTTCCCAAACCAGGGCGCCGCATCAGTAGGTGCGCAGCTCCTGCTGTCTTGCATACAAAAGGCATTTACTTGCTCAGTGGCCAGAACAGACACTGGTGCACTTGGTTTTTCCTTCTGACCCCCGTGCGCTGTGTCAGAAACATTAGAAAAATGCATAGGCCCCACGTGGATGAGGGGGTTAAGTCAAAGGTAGATGTAGCTACGGAGACCGCTTTAGTGAGTTTAACAAGAACACTTTTTATATTAGAAAGCTTGAAAGATTTGACTACAAGATGTTCCAAGTTCGCCCTCAGATTACATAGTTGAGGATAGCTTGGTAGGTTGGGAAGACGGTCAGCCCTGGAGTAATGGGGTAAAACCTTGGCAGGAGCCACTGTCTTAACTCTCCACGTCCTTTTAGGTAAAACACCAATATCAACGAAATCACCAGACTGATGAACAATCACATCAACAGTTTGTACAGAGCAAGGGGCTTGGAAAGTCATTTTGGAATTATCAGATCTTATGGTTCAAGAAATCTTTGGAAGGGAGGCAACAAAGAGGTGGAAGCACCGGCTGCAGAGGCACTGGTACAGCCTGCAGGGAAGGTGTCGGCTCTCTAAGTGCATTTCAGAGGACCCCGCCTCCATGCAAGGCAGTGGAGGTTATGGGCCTTGTAGTCCTGCCCTGGCCCCAGGAGGCCTCCAGCGATGTGTCCCAAAGCATTTAATCCATGTATGGTTTCAAGCACATTTTTAATAGATATAATTTGAAACCACTAGAAGAAAGCATGACAACCTAAGCTGAATTTAAAAGTGATTTGTATTGCTTCCATTTCTAGCGATAATGGCATTACTCCTAGTCCTACTCCCTCGCCTTCCTTCAGTACAATTGAGGCCCCGCCTCCCACCCAGACCCACCCCCAGCATAAAAACTCTGCCCGCCCCCACCTCCACCTGTACGTAAACAAGCCGAGCTAGCACTCAGATGAACCGCACCGGGAGGGAGGGAGGGTCCTTGAAGGAAGGCGAGGGAGTAGGACTAGGAGTAATGCCATTATCGTTAGAAATGGAAGCATTACCTCCCGTCCCTCCCTCGCCTTCCTTCAGTACAATTGAGGACATAGCAAGCAGAAGAAAACAGAGACGGACAGCTGAGTGCGAAAGAACACCAAAACAGAAACAGTGCCCCAAACACAGCAGATCAACATCCCAGGAACCCAGCGGCCCAGAACAGCAGACAAATGTTCTAGACACGCAAACGGACAGCGACAGTCAAACGGAGAGGGAGAAGACCAGGTCGCAGTCCAACAGATCCCACAGAGGAGCCCACCCGGCAGGACACCACAACCGGCAGGAACCACAGCAAAGCACGCCGGACATCCAGCAACACAGCCACCGAAGCCGCCAAACAGCGAGAGGAACACCCCCGAACCCCCACAGGAGGAACCACCCCCAAAAGACGGACAGTCAGCAAGACCGGGGACCAAAGCCAACGACCCAACAGAGCAGAGGAAGGCCAAACAACCTCCGCAACCGGATCAAAGCTAAACGATAACCCACAGCTGATCCAACACCCCCAAGCGCCGCGCAGAGGGGATGGCTACCAAAAAACAAGGTCCAAAAGACAAGAGCCGCAACCCGAGACCCCCAAGGGGACCAAAGGGAGGACAGCCAACACCAGCAGCCAAGACCCCGAAGGGAAGGACCAGACAGGGTGGGGGCAACAGACCCCCGCCAACCCGCAAGAACGCCAGGAGCAGCAAGAAGCCGGAGAGCCGCCCACAGCACCCGCAGAGGAGACACCGACAAACCCAGAAGAGCCCCACCCGGAAGGAATCGCCACGCCAAAAATAGGCCAGCCACCGTGGGAACAACACCCAGAGCAGAACACCAGGCCGAAAAAGGTCCGCCCATGCCAAGCACAGGACAGCAGAGAGGAGGACCGACGGGAAGGCAGCCAAGCAACCGCCAAACGGTCAGGAACCCCCAACCCAGCAAAGCCCAGCCGCACCACCACCAGGCAGCAGGCGAAATCCCCGCACAGAACCAAGGGGAAGGGCCGGAAACATCAAAGGGAACGGAACCCCCGGAAGGACCCACTCCCTAACGCAACAGAACTCGGTCAGGAGAGGAGACCAAGGCGCCCCAGGCCAACGGGGAGCAACCAACAACCCCCAAGCACAGAGCCACCTGACCAGAACCAGAAAGGCCCGGAGCAGCGGAAAAAAGGGGGGGAGGAAGGCACCCAGAAGACCCCGAGGCACAGGAGAGGGAAGGCTAATGACCCCCCCCCCCGAGCCCCGGGACTCCAGCCCAGAGACCAGAACCGGGCCACCAAGGCCCTCCCCAGAGCCGCAACAGGACCACCACAGGGAGGCCCCAACGACCCACCAACAGGCTGGCCACACGGGGAAGAAGAGAGAAATCGCGGGAAGAAGGAAGGAACCCAGCACAACAGATCCGCCAGCCCAGAGGCCACTCGCCGAAGGGAGAGAGCCGACAGCCCCAGCACCCAGACCGAAGCCAGAGAAACAGGACGCTGGCAAACAAGGAACAAGGACCAGAACCTGGACCCACCCAGAGGGCGGACAGAGGACCACGCCCCCAGAACGCCAGACCGAACTAACACCCCAGGGGCCCTGCAGAGAGCCTCGAAAGAGCACAAGGGCAAGCCCCCAACATCCGCCAGCAGGAGGAACTCCGGGAGACTAGCAGGGACCAGCACCCCTGAACCCGAACAGACCCCAGCCAACCCCGCACCTGGACAGGCTGGCGGCCAAAGCCACCACAAGCGGAGCCGGAGGAGGCAGCAAACAGCCAGCCAGAAAGTGACGGCGGGAGAGCCACCAGGATAGCTTCCCCCCGGACACGGACCGACAGGGGCAGCGGGGACAAAAGACCCCGGAGACCAACCCAACATGATCTAGACGGTCAGGCGGAGAAGAAGAAAACGAGCCCCGGGAACCGGAAAACACCCCAGAAGCCAGGAGCCCCCGCCCCTGTAGCCACAGGACCGCCGGAGGAGCCCCCGGGACAACAAGGCCCGAGCCAGTGAAGGCAGAGAGACCAGGCGCAGGCAGGACAAGGGAACAGTGCCACGCAAAGGCCGAAAACGAGCCCCAACGAACACCAAGCCCCGAGAGGGGACCAGAGAAGACACACCCCAGGCCACCAACAAACCCGATCCCCAGAAGAACCACCAAGGTCCCCCCGAACAGACCGAGCAAAAAAGACACTCCGGCTGCACACAGCAAGAGGCTGACCGACAGAGAAGGACGAAGGAAAAAAAACCCGCATGAAGGAGAGCCACGAGAGGCACCAGGACCTGCGGGAAGAACCAGGGCGAGGGCCGGAGGCCGAAGGGAAGGACGCAAAACCGAAATGGGCGTCTCCCACAGCGAACCGCAGAAAAGAAGCGGCGACTGGGAAGCGTAGAGAGGCGTCCCCGAGACCCACGGCATGCCAAAAGATGCCAGGCAGAACCAGAGGAATGACGGCCGAAAGGGCCAACACATGGAAGGGAAGGGGCCGAACCCAGGAGCAGACTCACAGGGGAGCCAGGACAGGCCGAAGCCGCCGGACACCCCAAACCCCAGAAACAGAACGGAGAGGGCCCCAGGCCCGGGCTCCTCGACAGGAACCCAGGAGACCGACCACATGGCAAGCAAACAGGACACCCTGTCCAGCAGAGCCACCCTGCGGGGACCGGAGACAGGCAGCGGAGTCATCCGAACCCCCGAATCCAGAGGAACCTGCACCAAGACGACCCCGTACTCAAGAACCAAAGCACACAGGACCCAGCCACCAGAAACGGGCCGCCGCCACCGAGGAAGAATAGGCCGAAGACGACCACCCACCGTAGGGAACCGTCCAGATAGCAGCGACAGGGACCCAGCCGGGCAGGGCCCTCAGGCGAGGAGGTAGGGAGCCAGGGCGAAAAACAGGCCAAAACCGTTCCCACCGGAAAGGCGGAGGAGACACCCACATCGGGGACAAATGAGAGGCCCCAGGACAAGGCACCCCAGAAAGGCAGGACGCCCCACACAAGGAAAGGCACGCAGAAGTCCCAAGGCGGCCAGAAGGACAGAGGACCTGCAGCCCACAGCACCGAATAGTCCCAGGTAGCCACCCATCCAGGCACAAACCAGGCCCGACCCCGCCGAACTGCAGAGATCCAACAAGAGCAGGGGCGTACCGGGCGCCATGGCCGGAGGCCCTAACAGCTGCCGCCAAAGCCACGAAACCCCACACCAAGGAGGGCGCAGAAGAAGCCGAGAACAGGCTAGCGCCACAGCACCAGCCAAGCAGAACAGCCGACCCGTCAAGCAGTGCGGCCAGGACAGAGTCCAACAGCCCAATGGGAGGAAAGGGGCGAACACCCCAACAAGCAAAGCCGCCGAAGGAAGCAAGAGACCCACAGCACCGCAGGAAAAAACCCACCGATGCAAAAGAGGGCGTAAAGGAACCTGAAACCAATCGGGACCAAAACAGCACAGAAGGAATGCTTAGGGCTGAGGAAAAGAGACCGCACACAGCAGGTACCGCAGGCAACCGACAATCAACCGGCAGCCAGGCGGTCCACAGTGGACAAAGTAGCAAGTACAAAGCACACAAAAGTGGAAACAGCATGAAATACATCAAGCACGGGCAACGTACGCCACTCCCACAGCACAATTCCCCACACCGGGACCGAAGGGCAAGCTCAACCAGGAGGGCCGGGAACACCAAGGAAAAGAATCCCATAGGTCACGCCCAGCAGGTAAGAGGAAAACCCTGCCGACCAGCACAGGAGCCCAAGCGACCCACCACACCCCCCGGAGCCAAAGGCAACTCCAGAGGCGGGAGAAGGCCCAATATCCCAGGATCCAGACGGAAACCAGCCGCCCACAGGATCCGCCGGATGAGGACGGGACGGACCAGAAGGCATCAGCCGAGCCCGTAATCACCGGACAGAGCAGCCTCAACCAAGTCCTGCACCATCCACAGACATGAGAGGCACTACACCCCCCGCGGAGCCCATTCGTCCAGGGCGCCGCAGGGGGACCGGAGACCAAGCAGCAGAGGAAGAAGACACCAGAATGCCCCCAACAACCTCATGCGACCCAGGGCAGCAAGCGGAAAAACAGCCCCCAGCAGCCCCAAGACAAGGCAGACAGACGACCACGCCCGTCAAGACAAACAGCATTCTACAGCACCTGGCACTCCCATACAGGAAAAGGATAAACAACGGGTCTAAAACCCGGCCTACCAGGCCTCCGTGATGTGTGCAGTCCGGGAGCAGAGGCATCCAAGCAGGCCCGACCCGGAAACACAGCCCCAGCCACAGGAGGACCGTCGAACACCGTTGCGGCCTCCCGAGCAACCGCTCCGCCCCCATACCACGAGGGAGACGAGGAGAGGAGGCACCGCCAGGAGAACGCTGCAGAGGGCTCCGCCGTCGCAGAGAACCAGACCGAAGACTCCCCGGCACCGCCACAGGGAGGAGCTGAAAGGGTAAGTCTCACTAGGGAGACAGAAAAAAATACAGGTGGAGGTGGGGGCGGGCAGAGTTTTTATGCTGGGGGTGGGTCTGGGTGGGAGGCGGGGCCTCAATTGTACTGAAGGAAGGCGAGGGAGGGACGGGAGGTAATGTAATGATTACAAATTTCAGCTCGAAGTTACATTTGCCTATGGATAAAATACATAACTATATGGCAAGAGGTGGCTCGTGAAAGGGTAGTAGGCAGTGCTCGTGCATAGGGGCAGCAATTTTTGTCTTACTTTCGGACCAAAGGCTATCCATGTCCTTAACGCCTGACATTCGTGCCACGGACTTACTTGGGAAGTTCAATCTTCTCTGAAAAGGATTGTTACAAAATGAAACACTAAACGGCTAATGCCCCATCCACCTGTAAATATGTATGTGTAGTTTGCGTTTTTTTAGCTAGTGATAGGTTATGCAATTTGTTTCTTTGCCAATCAGATTTGTACATAGCCGCCATATTTCAGAAACTATCAAAAATATTTGCAATGCAAACAACCCAACTAAAATTACCTTTGTGCCTTTGTTAAAGATGTTTGTTCGTTTATATTTTTTTGTGCAGACTGTATTTTTACAATCAATTACACATGCACCCAATGATATAGTACTGTTGCTTTTGAAACATATTCTCCGATCTTTAACTAGGGCTCAATTTAGTACAAAATCCATCTAGTCCAAAATGGAAGTTACCCCTGTCACTCATGTCTGCCCACGTTTCTTCACAATTTCTGCAGCACACAGTTCAGCTGAAGTGTACTTGTTTATTTACACTGTCATTGTTTATGATACTCTTAATGAACTTACTCCAGCTCAGTCACAAACTGAAACATTAACCTCAACGTCCTTCCATTGATTCACTGTGCCCTATTTATTCATATAACACGCAATTGCTCATGTATATTGTTTGTTCTAGCTGTTCCGGACCACATCAGCACAGAGGGGGTAGAATTATCATTCATGTAGTGGGATACTGTTTAGGTGCTAAGGCAATATGACGTTTAAATTTACTGTGCTCCGATTTGTTGATGTAATGATACATTTGCTCACACCACAGTGATTCCGTCGTTCCTACTAATTTGATATTCGAAAATAATGTATAATAACCCTTGAGTTTATCAGTGAGCCAGAAGACTTTCCTAGTTTAGTAGGGAAAGCAGTCCGTTATTTTCCTGATTTTGCTGGCCACTTGGGGCTTCTGATATTGCATTTCTCTGTACTACTTTCCAATCAGGATCTCTAGCGCATTGACTATGTATCGCTCATTTTTTTAATTTGCAATAAAACCCTTTAACTTTTCTCTTATCTAGAACTAAGTTATTGAGTGGGCCTATTTACTTAATTGAATGTTTTCCCAATATTTTGATGCATTGGGAGATGCCGTAACATGGCGACGCATTGCCTCATGAAATTGAGGTTGAACACCGCCTCCAACCCTGTGAAAGTGGCCATTCTGATTGAGGAACATTTTTTCGGGTGTCTAGAAATTTCGGGTACCCCACACCCACACACTCGTTGTTTCTATGTGCGTAATTTCTGATCGAAAAGTTCCTACTGACAAAATATGTAATGGCAACTAGTATATTTTAGTTAAACGGACTAGTTATGAATGTTGGAGGGATTGCGTCACCCACTTAAAAAGAGGCCAGCGAGCTGGGCTTCGACACACACAAGACCTCATTTTAAGAGGCTTCATGCATTCTCCATGGTTGAGTCACATTGGCGTGTTTGAAATGTTCAGGTTTTAGATTGCTGCTAAGAAGATTATTTTGACTCGATTCTTCGTAAAAGGCGAGGATGTGGTCCCTCGGCTAGATTGCAGACGTTGGTGCTGGAAACCAAGGTTCGAGCCTCGGGGTTGCGTCAACATCCTGTGATTCTGGGCAAATCACTTAATCTCCCCGTGCCTGAATGTGTAACGTAACCGGTGCTCACGTAAAGCGCTCCAATACCTTCGGGTCGAGTTCGCGCTATATAAATCTGCATAAAAAAAAAAAAAAAAAATGAGGACTGGATTAAAGCTACTTTTCATAACCTTTCTGTTTTGTTATAGGCTGTCACTAGGTAACTAGCCCTTTAAAATAAGGGAGTGTTTGAAAGGGGAGCTTGGCTATTGTAGTGGATCGAAGAAACTACATTAACAAATTCAGCAATTTGTGTTTTTACTGCAAAGATAGCAGATGTTATTCATCTTAGCTGTTGCTCCATATTTTCTTGAATCTGATTTAGCGCTTCCCCCAAGGAGCCATTTAGGTAACGTCTTGAGTAAACTAAATATTGGTACCACATGTGAAAGTTACCATGTTCTAATTGCGAATGCCGACTTTTGGCTGGCCCTATTTTCCACCCTGCTTACATAAAGGCATATGAGTACAGACACAGGCATTGGAACTGTCACTACATTCAAGGAGTCTGCGGCCAGACGACACACTGCTCTTCTCGTTTCATTGCTCAACGCGGCCCTGAATTCTGCCTCTTTCCATATCTTGGTCAAATAAATCACTGAATGACTCGTTGTATTTCACGGCCACTTACCCTGCAAGAGTTATAAACTTTCCATGTGATAAGTGCGCTGGCAGTAAATTCTACTGCTGCAATATTGCTGTGCTTCATCCCACTCTTAGTGTGTGAAACATGCTTAGCAGTTTACGAAGCCATGTGGCCAGAGGCCAGAGACATCAACATGCCTACCTATGTCCTCATTCACCCCCATCTCTTGGCACTGGAGGGAGGGGAGGATTAAGGATGGGTGAATCATGATTTATTTCCTAAAGTGGTTATGGGGAGTCGGTTTGCAGAACACGCTCCTTTAGACACCTGCACAGTGCTGGCGACGATTCCAAGAAGCAAGCACAGGTGCTGGCATTTAATTCAGAAAGAGAATCGAGATTCAGTCGCCTTTGTGTGTGTCTGGGAAGGAAAGAATATTGTAAGCTAATTTTATCAACCGAATACAGTCAACCACCAGTAATCCTCCCGTTCCCTGTCCCTGCTTAATCACTACTTGAATGTACTAACTTTTTTGGGGGGGAAGGAAAAAGTGCTGAGTTTCAGAGTGCTGGTAGAAATTCAAACCTACGTCTGCACCATTTTCATTCGCCTCTTCTACTGTAAATTGCTCTAGAATTATTAGTGTGTCCATTTTATGTAACTAAGAATTTGCTTATTGATTCCATCTCTGGAAAAAGGTTGTACATAAATGTTTTATATATTTTGGAAAATAAGTCCGCTTGCAAATGACACAACGAAATTATTATTTGCTACGGTTTAGACTTAGTGGCTTATGCACATTGAAGGCTGTGGGACTTAGACACCTTAGTTTAAATTTCTGCTTGTTTCCTCTGTAAATCACATCTACAGATATGTCAATTTTTTCATCATCTTCAGAATGAGCATAGTGTACTATGGGACTAGAGGGTGTGGGTAATGGTCAGAGCTGCTGACTTTGGAGCTGGGGATCCAGGTTCAAGTCTCGGCGTCAGCTCAACATCCTGTGATTCTTGCAAATCACTTAATCTCCCTATGCCTAGGAACAGCGCCTAGAGACCCTCATGGGTGATTAGCCACGCTATACAAATACGAGTATAAGTATTATTATGGTTTGCCCCATATTATTCGTCAGGCAAGCCTTCATTAGGATTTAGTAGTACAATGTGTTGCCATATCCGAGTATTTGAGGGTCTGTGCCTGAATATTCAGTATTGAGAAGTGGAGCCGGTAACAATAACAGGAGAGCAGAAAGATGAGACAAAGTAGGTGGCTCTCTAGTCTGTACTCATGTTGCATAAAATCACCATAAAGCCATGCAATAATACATGTTTCAAGATTACACTTCTCCTTTTATAACAAATCTGAATTTTGGTTAGGGTTGTAACACCGTTGGGTTGTTTACAGGAACCTAGAATGATTGGGGGAATATATAGAGTTAGTTAGGACCTCTGTATGGACAAGTCACAATAGTATGTCCAGAGCAGGCTTCTCCAACAAGTATCTCATGAGCTAATGGTAGCTCTCCAGCTCCCTGCAATACCTGTGTGCAGCCCAGTAAACTAATTAAGAAGCTTTTCCTTGGTTGTATTAATATATCAGCAACACCACGGTCTACTTTTTAGGGCCATCATTAGAATGTGTAGAGCATGGAAGAAACGCATTGGTTATGTACACGTTGGAAGGACATTATGTGCCACTGTATTTTGGTTACAGAGAAATAACATTTACATAAAGATTAATTTTATGTTCCTCTTTATAGTAAAAAGGTCCTTTTAGGTCGAGCCTAGCGTTGCAGCGCATGCGCTGCTCGCTTTGCGGGGCATGCAGTATTCAGTATAGCGTGGAAGGTTCGTGGAAGCTCCGCCCACTCTCCGCCTATCTTTTTCATTGGCTTAGGTCCTAAAAGCTGCCTTCAGATTGGTTTTAGGCTTGTTAGTCCCTCCTCATGACGACCATGTTGTCATTTGTATCCTTCCATGGCTACTGGCCCCTTTACTCCAACACTATTTCCTTCCCCTCCCTCCCTCCCTTCCCCCCCCCCTCCCGCAGTCAGTGACTTCTCGGTCCCCCGTCCCGCGCACTCCCGTTCGTGCCTTCTCGCCCGCCCTCCCGTTTCCAATGCAATAGGTTTCGCGTAAATGCGAGTCCTATTGCATTGCAAATGCTTGTTTTTAAACTCGTCAGCCTTACGAAGTGTGACGCTGGCAAAGGTTCTTTAATTATAATTTTTTATGTAAAACAGAAAAAAGGAGACCTCTGCCGCACACAGCCTCAGACATGCAAGGAGCCACTCCAGCCTAGTTCTGATGCACTGTCGCATTTCCTTTCTGTGATTCTGGGAAAGGAACTTCACGGAGCTTCAGGAACATGGAAGAAGTAGGGAATTCGGAGTGACAGCAGGTAAATCATGTCCCTGCATCTAGATGCTTCTCGGCTACTGGAAATAGGATGGGGTGGTTCAGATAACACTCCACGCCTCCCCCCGACTAACAAACTCTGCTGTGAAAGGGGCCTGGTGCGCCGGCTCAATGACAAAACTGGGATAAGATATTTGAACACACTCGGAAAACATTCCAGAACGCTTGATTACCACAAATCCAGTATTATCAGCTCTACAGAGCGTATCTGCCCCCTTACATAGTTAGTAAATTATACCCCGTAACCACAGCAATCTGCCCCGACGCCACAAAGGCACAGAGGCTTTCTTTCACATGATGTGGAACTGCCCCACGGTAACCCAGGTTTGGAAAAAGACACACTCTATCATAAAGAATGTCACGGGCAGGGACTGCTATCCTGCCCCAGAAGCCTGCCCTTCGGGCCTCGCGCCCCGCCCCGAACGAAGAAAAGCAGGCATCAAATTTGCAGATTTTTTTACTAATATTAGCGAATCGGACGATTACCATGCATTGGAAATCCTCCTCGGGCCCACCCATGAGACACTGGGAGATGGTGGTCAAACGCTTTCCCACTGGCGGAAGCACAGCCTTACATAGGGAGGAGGCACGTGGCCACCGCAAATTCCTACAGATTCATAATGCGATGCACTATGTATGGCTATGGCGGAGAACAGGGACGATGACTTGATGTCCCCTTGAGCACTCGCAGAGAACGCACAAATTACTCATCTTCCGTATTGCACAATCCCCCCAATTGGGCACCCACAAGCCTTGCTACACTATGATCGGCTCCTAAGCAACCCAACACCTAGCCACTGATGGACACTACTCGCTATAGACTCTGGGCGCGAGAACACACACCGTTAATGCCCTTCACCACTGCACAGGTAAAGCCTGCTGTTCTAGAGAAGGTATGGAATTTCTACTAGCTCATCACTGTTGTAGGAGAGTAGGATCTGCTTCTTATAGTTACCCCCACTTTTTGCTGATGTTTCACTGTTTTTTGACTTAGCCAGACTGAGGCCCTGCTAATCAGGACCCCAGTCTATCTGCTTTCTACTCTAAATTGACTGTATGTACGTTAGGTACACTCCAGATTGGATTCTGGGGTACCCTTGTGAGTCCCTAGTATATGGTATACTATGTACCCAGGGCATAGGTACCCCAGAGGCCTACCAGGGGCTGCAGCATGTATTGTGCCACCCCTGGGAAGCCTTTTAAAATGACACAGCAGGTCTGCTACAGCAGCCTGTGTAAGGTGGTGTATCCACCCCTTACTGAGATATAGGTTCCCTATATCTCTCCATATCACTGCACATATAAACCTATCAGTCACCCCTATGGCAGGCCTTAACAATCCTGAAGGCAGGGTGCTGGGTTTCATGTGAGAGGGTGCCCATGCATGAGCAGAGCCCCTCTGCAGCTTTCGGAATCTTCATTCCGGGGTTGTTTGTGATGCAGCCAGACCATATACTCTTAAGTGCATTATAACCAAACAGTAAATGCTAACTTTGGAGTGGCTGCATGGAAAACTGTTGTGTTTGGTGTCAAACACCTTGGAATCATACCCTCACACCAGTAACTGGTGTGGGAGTATGATCCCACCCTTCTAGAGGGAGAGACATGACAGCACCGGTATACCCGGTACCAGCTAACAGAGCCCTGGCATCACAAAATGGATGCTGCAGCCACAGACACGAGTCTGCCCTCCTGCTGCTGGACGAAACTCCGGCAGGGGAGGCCTGGACGATAGGTTTCCTGTCACAGGGAGGTGTGACCACCTCACAGACAGGCTTTAGTGTATTGGGGCTGGGTGGGTGCACTCTCAGAGTGCTTTGAAGTCTGCACTGGGGGCACATTTGGTGTCCCTGTGCATAGTCCAGCTCAAACCGGTTGCAGGGGCACACAGCCCCTGCTCTGGCGCGAAACTGGACAAAGGAAATGGGTGTAGCCACCCCTCTTTCCTGACCCTCCCATACGTGGGTCCCCAGAGTTTGTCCAACCCCTTCCTTGGGTATAAAATAGGAACCCCTGACTACAGGACTTTAGATTACACCTGGACTAAACTCTGATACCAGAAACCAAGTACTTCGACGATCTGCACGGCGCTGGACGACTGAAGAATCTCCCTTGGAGTAAAGGAGTTACTCCCCTGCAAGGCAGGCACCTTTAACGCAACTGACCGGTTGGCATCTCCGAGCTCCGACGGACTCCGAAGAATATTGCCACACAGGAGGTGGGTTTTCCGAGGTCTCTGAGGTCGATCTGTGCCCACAGCAAGTCTGAGGCCCGTATCCCTCGTGGAAGACCGTGCAACCCGAACCCCTGGACACCGCAACCATTTGTAGAAGCATCAGCTTTCCGGTGACCCCTGAGGCTAAGCTTTGGGTTACTTGTATCCCTGACCCCGAGCAGTAATTGCACCGAAGATTGCAGGCCTACACTCAACGAGTGTTCCGTGGGCCGCCATTTTGTGATTCCTCTCGAGGTCCCTTCGCGATCCCTGGTCCGTTGACCTGTGGGTCCCCAAGAAGGCAATTCTAACTTTTATAGGGCTTCCCTGGTTGCTCCAGACGTGCCCTGACTCTCCATCGCTTGGGGAGTCCCCAGGACCTTGCTGGTCCGCACAGAAGCATCTTTTCTCTTCCTGCGTGGGTTGCTGTTGCCAAGGCTTGTTGTGGTCAATCCGATCACCGACACCCCAGCACTCGACATCCTTCGTGGGACAGCTCGAATCCGGCTCCTGGTCGTCGTCGACGTCTCCAGGACCCCGTGGCTGCAGAGTCAAGCTTCACCTCTTCGCACCTGAAGCACCCGACATCGGTGGGCATTCGATTGCTCCGCTCCTGGTCACTGGCTAGTGACCCAGACTCTGTCCCCTCTGCTTTCAGGTTCTTCATATCTTCGATCCAGGCTTGGATCACCCCGGACACTTTTCTTCTTCACGGCAGCAGCACTTTGCAGCAGATCGCCATTGAAAATGACGACGATTCCCGACACCCTTTGACACCTATGCACCCGGCTTCCCTGGGTGAGGTAACTTGAGTACTCCGGTGCTCACGTGGGTGGTGGCCCTAGAACCCCTTAAGTCTAAAGGGGTTTGCTCAAAGTCCTCTCCTAAGTGTCCTTTTGCTTTAAAATTCCAACCGCGACTTTCCGCATTTAATCCTACGGCGCTCGCGGCTGTGTTCTCACACTGCACACGTCCCCTGTGGGTCTCCTGTGTCACTACCTTGGGTGGTTCCTTGGGGTCCCAGTGATTCTACGTGCTCTAGGGACTGTGTCTAGTCAAGTCGTGGTTCTTATACCACTTTCTTAGTATATGGTTTGGTCTCCACCTGGAGCCCACTGTGTATTGTGCTATTTACTGTCGTTTTAATACTGTGATACTGTGTATCTTGAACTCTAATCTCATAAAGAGATTAGTAGTTAGTGTTTAGAAATAAATACATATATTTTATATATATCTTGTGTGGTTCTCCTTTCATTTAGTTATTCAAGAGGTTATAATCTGGTAAACCAAGCTGCTTTACACTCCTTCAAGACTTAGCCTGAAGGCTGCTCTCCATAGCTACCACTAGGATAGCTTTCAATAAAGGTTGTCTTTAAACCTATCATCAATAAGGGTCATCTGAAAGAAACACATAGTGATAGATTCCTTACCTTAGAATATCCCCAGGCGTCAGACTGGATCCGGAAAGTTTTCGTCAGCAGTACCCCTGCGCGTCGGTAGGGGCGTCGTGCTGCTCCGCGTCCGTCATTGGCGTCGTGGTCGCCGAGATGACGTCGCGGGCGCTACTTGGACGCCGCCCACGCGCGCTGACGTCAGTTCTTTCTTTTTCCGCACCAGATCCGGAGAGAGCGGTACCCCTAGTCTTTTTTTACTAAGTTTTTTTAGATCTTTTTCTCACTTTTTTCGAGTCGATACGACTCCTGGTGCAGTTAGGGATGCCCGGGTTTAAGTCCTGAGAGGACTGTCATCGGATGATGTCGGTGACGGACCCGCACCACGAGTGTCTCTTCTGCCTGGGGCGCGACCACGACCCCAAGTCGTTCCCCGACTGCCGGTCCATGGCGCCGAAGTCTTTGCGGGAGCGGTCCCGAAAGCTGCTTGAAGCCCGGCAGTCTGCTCCGCGCCGTGAGAGGTCCCGGTCCAGAGGGAGGTCGAGGGACCGTGCGCGGAGTCATCATCGGTGATCGTCGGGATCGAAGTCTTCGCACTCAGGGTCAGGTCAGGCGAAACACAAGAAGTCGAAGAAACGTCATAGTTCTCCGACTTCCCCTCGCCGCTCGCGCGACGCAGCTGAGGGTACGGGTGGTGCCACCCCCGAGTCTCCGGCGGAGTCCATGGAGTCGCCGCCCGACTACCCGCCCTTCCCGGGGTCGTCGGCGACTCCGGCCCAGATACAGGACTTCCTGTCGGCCATGGCTCGTCTCTTTGGGCCGTCGGGTCCCGCCGGTGCGCCGGCGTCGCTGTCGGCTCCGGCGCCGCAGGACACCCTTGGATCCAGGCCTGGATCCCGGTCGACGCCGGTTGACCTTGTTACGCCTCCACCGACGTCTACTCCACCGGCACCGATCCTGACGCCGCCCGCTCCTCGGGACGACGTCGACCTCAGATTCAGCCCCGAAGTGGACGTGGCGTCGGTCGATGCCGTTCTCGACGCCGTTTGGGGATTTCTATCCCCATGTCCCTACTCCTTATTTTAGGCTTGTTGAACAGCCTGAGGAGCAAGGGGAGGACTGGGAGGGGTCGGACGACCCTCTCGCTGCAACCTGCGAGTCTGAACAGGACTGGGCTGAGGAATTGGGGGACGCCAGTGGTCTGGATACCTCACCAGACCTTGGCATGCTGTCTCCTCCTACCGTGGCTACGGAGGAGGGAGCCAGTTATGCAGTGGTGTTGCGTAGGGCGGCGGAGGCCCTACACCTCCAGCTCCCTACTGTGGCCGTCAGGACTAACCTCCTGACAGAGGTGCTTCAGCCAGCAGCTACTTCTGCGGAGCCGCTGCTGCCCTTTAATGAGCCCTTTTGGACGTTCTTTTGGGCACTTGGTCCAGGCCCACCACAGGGGCTCCTGTGGATAGGAACGTGGCCCGATGCCATCGCCCGGATCCGGGTGACCCCATTTTCCTCTCCCAACATCCCACCCCCGAGAGCTTGGTTGTCCAAGCCTCTGCTTCCCCAACCGCCTTCCCTTCCGCACCACCGGATATGGAATCCAAGAAGCTGGATCAGTTTGGGAAGAAGATTTTCTCTTCCACCAGCTCTGCGCTGCGGTCCGGGAACACCGCATGCCTCTTGGGCCGTTATTCCCACCGTCTGTGGGATACGGTGGCGAACGTACTGCCTCAGTGTCCGGAGGAGGCCCGGCCTGCTCTCGCCCAGGCTGTTGCAGAGGGGAGAGACGCAGCCAAGTTCATGATCCGTTGTGGTCTAGACACCGCCGACTCACTGGGCAGATCCATTGCAACAACGGTGGCGGTTCGCCGTCACGCCTGGTTGAGAACCACTGGATTTTCAGGGGATGTCCAAAACACCCTTATGGACATGCCCTTTAATGGCCGTCGCCTTTTCGGCGACGAAGCGGACAGCGCGTTGGAGCAGTTTAAGGACTCAAGGGCTACGGCCAAGTCCTTGAGACTCTCGGCAGTCCGCCCTCCTCTGCCTTCCGCTTTTCGCTCCTTTCGTGGCACAGGAAGGGGTGCCCCGCAGCGTTCGCAACAGAGCCACAGGCCGGCGAAATATCATCCCAGCGCGGACGCGGCTTCCGCGGTGGCGGACAAAGGGGCCAGCGGGCGGGTCAGACCACCACCACCCCCGCCACCACTGCCTCCAAACCTTCCTAGTCCGAACTTTCAGGCCCATCAAACGCCAGTGGGCGGCAGGCTCCGCCATCACCTCCCCCACTGGCGCACCATCACTTCGGACAGGTGGGTTTTAGAGATAGTCCGAAGGGGCTACTCCCTCCCCTTCGTGACTACCCCCCCAGCCATGCCACCTCAATACCACCGCATGTCGGGGGATCACTTGGTGCTTCTTCAGCAGGAAGTTGCAGCCCTCTTGGCCAAGGGGGCCATCGAGCGCGTTCCGACGCACGAAGTAGGTGGTGGTTGTTATTCCCACTACTTTGTGGTGCCCAAGAAGGTCAAAGGGCTGCGTCCTATCTTGGACCTCCGGAACGTCAATCGCTTCCTCCGCAAAGAGAAGTTCAAGATGCTCACTCTAGCTCAGGTCTTGTCTGCTCTCGACCCACAAGACTGGATGGTGGCGCTGGACTTGCAGGACGCCTATTTCCACACCCGTCCTGCCAGCTCACAGGCGTTACCTACGGTTCATGGTAGGCCACGAGCACTTTCAGTTTACCGTGCTCCCCTTTGGCCTTACCAGCGCCCCATGGGTGTTCACCAAGGTGATGGCGGTGGTCGCAGCTCATCTGCGCAGATCAGGGGTCTCAGTCTTCCCCTATCTCGACGACTGGTTGTTGAAGGCGGGCTCGCCCCAGACAGTCGTCTCCCACCTCCAGACTACGGCCGACCTCCTGCACTTGCTGGGGTTCTCCATCAATGTGCCGAAGTCGCACCTGATTCCCTCCCAGAAGCTCCTCTTTATCGGAGTAGTTCTGGACACGGCGCAGTTTCGGGTCTATCCTCCCGAACAGCGAGTCCGGGACATTCGGGCTCTGATTCCCATCTTTCAGCCCTTGTCCCGGGTTTCGGTCAGAGTGACTCTGAGGCTGCTGGGCCTCATGGCCTCCTGCATCCTGCTGGTCAATCATGCCAGGTGGCATATGCGGGCTCTGCAGTGGGACCTGAAGTTCCAGTGGGCGCAGCATCAGGGAAACCTGTCCGATCACGTCCAGATCTTGGAGGGCACTGCACGACAATTGCAGTGGTGGCTCACGAACCAGCATTGGGTCGACGGCAGATCCCTCTCCCTTCCCCAACCGAAGTTCACAGTGGTGGCGGATGCGTCCCTCCTGGCATGGGGCGGCCACATGGGAGAGGCGGAGATCAGAAGCCTCTGGTCTCCAGCGGAGTCCCGGCTCCATATCAACCTTTTGGAGCTGCGGGCGATCAGGCTTGCACTAAAGGCATTCCTTCCCTCTGTCAAGGGGATAGTAGTGCAGGTGTTCACAGACAACACCACCGCCATGTGGTACTGCAACAAACAAGGCGGGGTGGGGTCGTGGACCCTCTGTCAGGAGGCTCTGCGTCTCTGGACATGGCTGGAACATCAGGGCATGTCCCTGGTGGTTCAACACCTGGCAGGTTCTCTGAACGCCAGGGCGGACGAACTCAGCCGCAGGTGCATGCTCGATCACGAATGGCGTCTTCACTCGGAGGTGGCGCAAGGTCTCTTTCAGCAGTGGGGAGAGCCTTGGTTAGATCTATTCGCCACCGAAGAGAACGCGCAATGTCATCAGTTCTGCGCTTTGGAATTTCCAAGGCGGCACTCGCTCGGCGACGCTTTTTGTCGCGAGTGGAGTTGCGGTCTGTTGTACGCCTTTCCGCCTATACCACTTCTGCCCAGAGTGCTGAAGAAGATCAGGCGCGACCGGGCCCAAGTCATTCTTGTGGCTCCGGACTGGGCTCGAAGAGTATGGTATCCCGAGCTACTCAGTATGAGCATCGATCCCCCGATCCGACTGCCTCTTCGGGAGGATCTTCTGTCGCAGCAGCAGGTGACGGTCCTCCACCCGAACCTGTCCAGCCTCCACCTCTGTGCGTGGAGATTGAGCGGCGGCAGTTGATTCCCTTCGACTTGCCTCCTGAAGTTGTGACGTTATTCTGGCAGCCAGGCGTCCCTCTACTAAAGTGGTATACGCCTGCAGGTGGAACAAATTTGTGGCATGGTGCACAGCAAAGGCTGTGGATCCCCTTTCTGCCCCTCTTTCTGAGGTTCTACTGTTCCTTCTTTCTTTGGCCCGGCAGGGCTCTGCTCTGGGCACTATCTTAAAGGCATTACTCACCTTTTTCCTCCTATTCCTTTCGTGATGCCTCAGTGGGACTTGAATCTGGTTCTGACGTACTTGATGTGCGCTCCCTTTGAGCCCCTTCACAACTGTCCTCTTCGTCTTTTGACGTTAAAGACTGCCTTCCTGGTGGCCATCACTTCCGCCAGGCGAGTGAGTGAGCTCCAGGCTCTTTCCTGAAGGCCTCCTTTCCTTTCAGTCCATCCAGACAAGGTTGTGCTCAGGCCCCGTCCTTCCTTTTTGCCAAAAGTAGTTACGGCCTTTCACATTGGGCAGACTATTACCATGCCCACCTTTTTTCCGCCTCCGCATCCTTCCAGAGAGGAAGAGAGGCTCCACCGTCTGGACCCAAAACGTGCACTTTCTTTTTATCTCAACCGCACACAGCAGTTCCGGGTGGATGACCAGCTTTTTGTTGGCTACGTTGGCACCAAGAAAGGTCGGGCGGTCCATAAGAGAACCATCTCCTGCTGGGTTGTCTTGTGTATCAAAGCCTGTTACTCTTTGGCTAAAAAAGAACCTCCGGTGGGGCTGCGTGCTCATTCCACCAGAGCTACTGCAGCCACTACTGCATTGGGACGTGGTGTCCCCCTGCAAGACATATGTCAGGCATCCACGTGGGCCTCGCTGCACACGTTTACCAAACATTACTGCCTGGACAGCCAAGTCTGGAGAGACTGCTTCTTTGGCCGTTCTGTTCTCTGTGACTTTCTGGTGTGATCTTAGTTCGCAGACCCACCACCGGGGTTGGTATTGCTGGGGTATCTATTCTAAGGTAAGGAATCTATCACTATGTGTTTCTTTCAGATGAACAAGTTACTTACCTTCGGTAACGATATATCTGTAAGAAACATTAGTAGTGATAGATTCCTTACCGCCCCACCCATCCTCCCCGTTCTGCGAACTGATTTCTAGGGTTAAGGTCATCCCTTTCAGGGCCCTAGTTTCAATGCACCAGTGGTCAGTATCTTGCATGGCTCTGCGTTCCTGGCGCGGAACGTCGTGTACAGAACTGACGTCAGCGCGCATGGGCGGCGTCCAAGTAGCGCCCGCAACGTCATCTCGGCGACCACGACGCCAACGACGGACGTGGAGCCGCACGACGCCCCTACCGACGCGCAGGGGTAATGCTGATGAAAACTTTCCGGATCCAGTCTGACGCCTGGGGATATTCTAAGGTAAGGAATCTATCACTACTAATGTTTCTTACAGATATATCGTTACCGAAGGTAAGTAACTTGTTCGTTTGGACTGGTGCAAGGTGCCCACTATAACTAGTGGACAGCATATGCCAGGCCATCTTCTCACAACTGTAGCTCTATTCCTCCATATAAATTGTCCATTTGGGAATTGTTTATGTTCTATAAGATGCTCTTCTGGTTATGGTATTCGACTCAGGCACCAGGATACCCTCCCGTATCCAGTTTAGTCAGATCTGGACATGTCCAACCGCATATGGATAGAGGAACAATGGCCTCAAGTACTAGCACGGTGGGAACGTTTAGATAACGTAATGCGCCCATTAACTTATCTTTGATTGTTTATATACTAATAGTTGGATAGACAATCATAATGGAAAGAGGATGTGGCCTAACGGTTAGTGCGGCCGCCTCGACGCTGGGGAATCAGGTTTGAGTCTCTGCAGCAACGCTGAACATCCTGTGATTCTGGGCAAATCACTTAATCTCCCCGTGCCTAACAAAATGAATGTGTCTGTCCGTCACGCTCATGTAAAGCACTCTGATACCTTTGGGTCAAGCTCCGCTATATCAAACCCCCCTCCCCCCAAAAAAGTACGGTTTATGTTTGATAAAAACCAATAAAATATATATTTTTTAAACGTATGGGGTGGTACAGAACAAGGAACAAGCCAGACAAAGTTTATCATTCTCATAGTCTTATTTCTACTATATAGCATACTTTTATAGTATACTATTATAGTGTGTGTATATATATATATATATATATATATGTGTGTGTGTATACACTATATCATTTCACAGCCTTGTAATGTGTAAAAGTCTGTAATTCATGTAATTTCAGAATTTCTGCAAATTCAGAAAATGAATTATTCCGAGGTATGACATCATGGCTGTGAGATATGAATTTTGTAACCACTGTTAATACGACATAATTATGATGTAAACTTAGAAAACAATTATTTTATAGTTACCTAAATGGTCATCCTATCCACCGTTTAGATTCACATCTTGTGCACTCAAGACATACCCTGTAGCTAAAACTCCTGTCTGAAATAATACCTAGTAGGTCCCGAGGGCAGGTACCCTGCGGCCAGTTCTCTTTGGGCAAGGCTTGTAGCTGTGCCCAGTGGGCATTCTGCATGAGGAATGGTCTGAATGATACCCCCTATCGTTTGGGCACCTGGCACGGGGCTTGGCTGATGGTCTTATCCATTAGAACCAACATTACTAAACATGTGTGACTTTGGCTTCCTAGAGATGCCAAATTTGGACATGTGTTTTCAGTTCTAAAACAGTGTTTTTATACGCTTCATTGATTTTTGCACACTACTCTCTGGATCTTCCTGGTCCCAGATCCTGGGATCCAGCATCCTGGAGCCGGGCCCGATTTCTTCTTTAGATCAATGCAGATGTGCCTGCATGATATTCTACAGGGTTTAGGACAAATTTTCCTCTGGGTTTGTCTCTTTTACAAGCCTGTTGTGTGCATGAATCAGACAGTCGTTTTCTTGTTCTGCTGTTTAACATCACCACCACCGATCAAAATAGCTTCTTCAGCTAATCTCGCACCTTATCATGACTGGTAATGTGGAAAGCGACGACAGGATCTTTATTGTTACTGTCGAAATGCATCCTGTGCCAGTCTGTTCTCCCTCGCGGCACAACAGGGTGAGGCATGCGCAAGAAGAATAGTCCAGAATCAATTAAGAGGAGAGAATGTGGTGCAACAGCCAGACCTGCTGTCTTTGGAACTGGGGAACCAGGTTGGAGTCTTGGCATCGACTCAACGTCCTGTGGTTCTGGGCAAATCACTTAATCTCCCCGTGCCTACCAAAAATGAACGTGTCCTTGTGTAACATAACTGGTGCTCATGTAAAGCGCTCCAATACCTTCGGGTCGAGTTTGTGCTATATAAAACTTTTTAAAAAAGGGTGTGTGTGCACGTGGGTGGGTCAGTATGAGTGGATGACGCACCTTGTTTTTTCTAAAGACCGCTTGTTAGAAATGGGATTTCTGGTTGGCTAGGGCATGCGCCTAAGCCAGGCAGAAACCACCACTCTAGTCAGGGCAAGGGAGTTACACACTGAAGATAACCCCTGCTCACTCCCTTGGTAGCTTGGCACGAGCAGTCATGCTTATCCCAGAGGCAATGTGTAAAGCGTTTGCGCAACACACTCACACAGCAGCGACACACTAGGTACACCACAAAAGAAACTCCACACAAGGTTATATAAAAAGTAGCCTTTGTATTACTCATAAAACACATTAGAATGCAATCACATATATACATTGTACCACCTGGCACTAAGTATTACTTTACAGGGGATTATATACTTTACAGGGCCAATCGGGCCACTGTCATCACCATTAGAACAGGTAAGTAATAAAAGAAGCAGTAACTACTGTTAATGGCACCTAGCATAAACACGTTATGCATCAATCACATTAGGCATAAACCACATTATGCATCAATCACATTAGGCATAAACCACATTAGGCCTAAACCACATTATACATCAATCATGAGCACGAACATCATCAATACATCAGGCCCCTCTTAGGCATAACCATCACAGTTGATGAGAACAACCAGTCACTACTGGCGATAGGGCACCTTCAGCAACATCATACCCAGCAGTGTGCCTTAGTAAACACTAATAACAGTCCGATTCCCTAGCACACGTTCAAAGTGAATCGTACAGAAAATGACAGCAGTAGCAGTAGTATGTCAATACAAATATAAACACAAGTCACAGTAGCATCTTGATTTTTAACGTGTGGTGATAATTCCAACCCACATGTTCCTTCGGCGTGGGAAAATGTAATTGGCAAGGTCCACAATCTTGATGCTCGCTCCCTCTACAATGTAGTTCGAGTCACGTGTACGTGTCCCTCGCAGCGTCTGGAGCCCTCACGCCGATCCCTCGAGGGAACGTGTGGGTTGGAATTATCACCACACGTTAAAAATTGAAATTGAAGACAGTTAAGCCTTGAAAAAGTCGCATGTATATAAAAAACAGAGGCGACGAAATACGTGTTGGCTTTCGATCTGGCTCACAAATCTGAAGAGGCTAGAAAAGAAAAGAATCAAAGTACTAGAGTTGCAGCTTAGGCCGCAGAATTTGGGGAGGTAGGTGGTTCTCCCCACCCTTTAGCACCGTACCTAAATAGACAGAGCAACATATACTTAGTGGATATACCCGTTGGGCGCCTTTCCCTATATACAATACCACTGACTCTTCGGTCTAAACACTAATAACAGGCTCACCCTATAAATGCATGAGGCCTTGGGCATAGCACAGTATAGTAGGCATGACATAGCATATTATGTAAAACATAATCATTCTGACGGGCCCACCGTAGGCCTACCTCCTCAGCAGCAGCAACCTAAGATAGTACTCCTGTGCTTGTTTTCCATATGTCATGGGGCTTCTCACACGGAGGCGGGGCCCTGCTGCATCTGCGTGCCCCTAACTGGGATTCCTACACACCCCGCGAAGTTGTCCCCTAGGTCAGCTCATTTCTAAGCGGGGGCCCCGTCCCGGGCTCGTCCCGCAATGCCCCCTTAGGACAAATATTGCCCCAAACTGGACCAAATATGCAGCTACACGCGGCCACGCGCATCAGCTGTGGCGAGCTTCAGACAAAGATAGGGGGAAGTGCGTTGGTGCTACAAAAGCACCTGGGTGAAGTCCTGCAATTGCCCCTCGGGCCGGGTCACCACAGTACGGCCCGCACCCTTGGAAGGGCACTCGATCCCCCGGACACTCACCAGCTTACACTGGGGTGGTCTCACGGAGACCCGGAGGTTCCGTAGTCAGCATCATGCTTCCCGCAGCAAGACTTTCAGCTGGGTCCACGCCCATGGCCAGCCTCCTTCGGCACGCCACAGTGGCGGCGGGACCCGGATCAAAGTCTCAGTCCCTTTCGTCTCCTCCGGACTACGGCCACGCTCGTAGTCACGCGGGGCTTTCCTCTTCTCCTGGGAGCCCCGCCCACAACCAGGCAGCTGCTGCCTGACTTCTGGTCTTCTCGTGCGGGAATACCTCCTCCGGCTGGCCACTCCCCAGGTCAGGCTCTCCTCGCCTGACTTCCGTTTTCCGAATGGGAACCCGCAGGACTCCGACTTCTTCTTCCTGCACGGTAGAGCCTCTTAGAGGTTCAAAAACAAAACGCCCAATATGTGCTGCAGTGGGGACACTCCAGCACGTTCCTTATGCTGGCTGGGGGTCTGAACGGCCCTCTCTCCCCTCAGGGCTGCACGAGATGATGCGGCCAGTCTTCAGGTAGTTCCTCCGAACCAGCACTCAGGGAAGTTCCCTCCCCCCAAGTGGAACGCACCGGGGGCTTCTAGGCCAGTTTGCAGGAGCAGCCTACAGCGCTCCTTTCGTGCCGCTCCTCCCCCAAGAACAATGGGGCACTCTGGCTTAGAGCACAGGCAGTAGGCCAGCACACATGGTCCATGGGCATAGGGGCAGTCCCTTCAGCAAGCAGCTCCCAAGACAAAGTCCCAGTGGCGGTTCCTCTTGCCAGTCCAGCAGCCTGCCGGCCGCAGGCTTCAAGTAAGCACCCAGCAGCACTCTCACATGGGGTCACAGCCCCAATATTTATACCATGATTGTCTTTGTTCTCCCCCCCTGGCACAGGGCTCTGTGCCCGGTCCAAACCAGTTCTAGGGGGGCACTTACACATCTCTTTTCAGGTGCACAACAACCCCTTTTGTTAGTGTAGGCTCTGGCCCCAGAAACACCACAGGGGGGGCGGAGCCAGCATTGTGGAAGGCAGGCACAGTCCCATTCAGTGTCAGGTGCTACTCCTCCCACCACTCCAAATGCAGATGGGCCTTTTCAGCCTAGTGCTGAATCACCCAGCCGCTCTGGAGCCACTGCACCTCCCCAGCCCCTGTCACTCCAGAGCCAGACATGCAATACACAACAGGCAAGCACAAAGACACATAGCACACAGAAATGCCCACTTCTAAAAGTGGTATTTCTAAAATAGTGACAATAAATCTGCGCACACCATTACGCGCCATTTATTACCACTATTCCAAACATACCAAACTTGATCACGCTACTCCTCTCAGATCAGGAATTACCACTGAGACACATATCAGGGAATCCCCAATGCATTCCAATGAGAGGGCAGCCTCACAGTAGTGAGAAACCAAAATGGCTGTTTGTCACTACCAGGACATGTCACATAGTTAAGGCACATGTCCTACCTTGTACCTACATTGTACCCTGCCCATAGGGCTAGGTAGGGCCTAGCTTAGGGGTGACTGATATGTAGTAAAAGGGGAGTCACAGACGTGGCACCCACTTTATGTGCCACGTCACAGCGGCAGTAAACTGTGCACGCAGGCCCTGCAATGGCAGAGGCCTGAGGCAGGTTTTGAAAGGCTACTTTGGTGGGTGGCGCAATCAGCGCTGCAAGCCCACCAGTAGCATTTAATTAACTGGCCCCGGGTATATGAAATACCACATTACTGGGGACTGATAGGTAAATTAAATTAGCCAAACAGGTGTAGACCAATCTTATCACGTTTTACCATAGAGAGCACATGCACTTTACACTGGACAGCAGTGATAAAGTGCCTAGAGTCCTAAAACCACCAACACCAGGTCAGAAAAAATACTAGGAGGAAGGCAAAAAGTTCAGGGATGACCCTGCAAAAAAGGGCCACGTCTAACACTGCTATCAGCATGAACATGGATTTGTACTGAAGAAACCCGTGTCCATCTTTATTTTCTTTATTTTATAGGTTAAGGGTCTGGCAAAGGAAAACTCATTCGGAGGAACGAAACATCTAAGGAGGCATGTGGCACATAAAAATACATTTTAGGGTAACTTTCCCTTCCATAGCGGATGTTGGCCTCCAGCCGCCTCAGTCCATATCCTTCAAGGCCCTGGCCTGCCTGTTCTGAGCAGACAGAATGTGACAGCAAGAGCGCGCGGGGTGGGGTAGGAGCGGGGTAGTGGTGGATGATTGCGCCGTGGGTGGTAAGGTGTCCAGTGGGCACTTCTGCCTGTCTGAAGCATCATTGTTTGCTCCCCCAAGACTCCTGCAGAGGTCTGTCGGGGCTGGGCAATGCTGCTGGCAGCACCCACAGCCTTCAGCATTGGACACAGGCCCAGTGTCTCCGTGCCTGGAATTATCGGGTCCATTGTTTTAAACCCAATAATTCCTGTCCAGGAAAGACTTGTAATGGCGTCTTGGGTTATATCACCCAAAGTTAACACTCGGGTAAAAAAAAAAAAAAAAAACTCACTCTGAGGGTCCTAAAGTGCTCAAACCCTTCTGTCTGCGACCACCCCTGTGTATCTTCATGTGTGCTAACCTTGCTCGCTCCCTATTATTGCTGAAAGCAGCTAGCATCCAACAGTGAGAACATGGGCAGAAGGCCACACCAGACCAATCTAACTTAATATTACACTCTGAATTAGCTGCCTTGTGCCTGTGTTCCCTTTGTTCAAAGTGACTTACGGTGCTCAAGATGTGGACTCTGTCAGTACAAATGAAGTACAAATGATCTTTACAATTGGTGAAATGGGTTGTTTAAAACCTTAAAGCTGACTGTCCAAGGAGAGGCAAATAGTGATGCACTGTATTCAGACAAATGGATATTTCTTCAAGGTTTTATGTCGTAGAGTCAAAAAATGACTTTAATGGAGCGTTTTTAAGGTATCTGCAGCCAAAAACAACTTATATGGTTTCTTGACTGTGTTAAGGCTTGACACCAGAGTCTGTACTTATTACGGAGGCTGCTGTGTTGCGGGAGTGTCATTATAGGCAATCTGTCTGATTTCCCATTGCTTTTACAGTTCACTGAAGCTGTTAGGGTAGTTGTTTTTCCCATTCAACACCCAGGGCACCAATACTTGAGGCACCATGCAGTCCAGGGTTCACCCAACTTCTGCTTGGTTCAATATGAACAGAGATCACGGTGCGATAACACTGCTCTGTCCAAAAGCATCTTCCTCCTCACTATCTCCATTTTGTCCCATTCTGTTCTCTCTTTTGAAATCTTTTCTCCATTATCCTTTATGTACACATGGATCAAGAGAAATGTCAGCCTGACTTCTCCTCTCTGAAGTACTAAGAGCATCCTGTTAGAGAAGCCACTCTGGCACTTTAGTCACCTCTGCTGCAACCAGGACAACTGTGCAACTTAAATACTGTGGTTTCAGTCTAAATTAAGGGAACCTAGGTAACATTTGTCAGTCCCTCGTTACAGGTGTTTGTTTGTTGAGCCTGTGGCTCTGTCCAGTTGAATGGTACACTGTCATTGTATCACTCTTTGCCGTTGCTTTATTATGCACGGTAGTTTCATTGTGCATTGCTAGTTGTCCCTTAGATGGTCATGTCTGTGCACTACTCTGATGACTGATTTGCCTCCTATTCATCTGCTAACCGCAACAGGAGGCTTTTGCGTCCTCCGTTACTAACAACCCTCTACCCGAGCTAACAGGCAGAAACCAATATTCCATCCAAATTTCAGTATCGGTCCATTCCAGCACTCTCTCCTCTTCCACTATGGGGGAAAATAATATTGGAATTCGGGCACCCATCCCACTCTTCCATGCCTACTAAAACATCTCTTAACAACCCCAACACTCCCCCTCTTCACCACTCTGGAGCAGCCTTCTAGGCTTCTCGTTCAAAGTCACTACGCATTGTCTGTCCCTCAGGTCACTCACCTGCTGAACTTAACAGACCTGACATATGTCCCATCATCGTCTTTCCCTACAAGATACAGAGCTCTTTGATTCCAGCATGAATCTAGTGTCCTTTGTCACTTCCCCTGTCCCTACTCTGGCAAGTTACATCTACTGACCATCTGTAAAATCTTAAAACAAATTCCTGTTAACATTGCCAATTCCATGATTAGCAACTTTTTTCATGCCCTAGTCCGGGTACTGAACTACTCTTCTAGTTGACCTTTCATAGCGGTAGTGCTAATGTCTTGACAAAACTATACATTTTGGTACCTACATACATTTTAACCTCCCCACACACACAACCACTTTTTTACTCAAAGAAAAAGAACCCTTTTAACTTCTCATCTTTGTGTTTATGGGAATACATAGAACTCCCCTTTTCTCTCTGAACCTTTCCTGCTGTTCCCAAACACCAGCAACCATTTTTCCATCACCAAACCACTGCCGCTACATTCAAGTGCAGATCCTCTATACTGCTAGCACAATTAAGCTGATATGTTCTCTCACAAGAACTGCTGACTAAATAGCTTCCTTTCCACCTTTAAGCCTTAAAGGCCTGCCTTTTTACGTCGAGCATTCAAGACCTCTTGTATATACTTTAGTATATACTTATTAGGTCGAGCATTCGAGACCTCTTGTATATACTTTAGTATATACTTATATGTGTATGTACTTTGTGGGCTCTGGAGATCAGCCCTAGGACTTGTCTGCTTCCGCTTAGGGGCTTTTTTCTGTTCAACTTCCTCTATTTAACTGTCATGATAGAAAATGACCAGTAGAGGTCAGTAAAATACCAGAATTGCTTTCTGCTTGTTCAACTGCCTCTATTTAACTGTCTTGATTGAAAACGACCAGTAGAGGTCAGTAAAATACCAGAATTGCTTTCTGCTGAGGGACTTTTTTTTAACATTTTTCTGGCAACTGCCTCTATTTAACTTTCTTGATAGAAAACGATCAGCAGAGGTCAGTAAAATACCAGAATCACTTTAGCATTCTCTAGATTCCAGTCCATAGAAATTGTCTTCCATGAGCACCCGTAGACAATAATATCTTTTTCAAACCTTGTATTTTCAGTGATTTGACCACCGAAGGCCCTGATTTTATATTAAAAATAGAGCTTTGGACTATACCATTTCCCGCTGAAAGGCAATATTTCTCTCCATGTGTTCCCATAGCTGGCGTGTCACACAGTTTGGTGCTTACTTTCCCTCCATGTTAAAGAACATTAGATGTTTCAGCACTCAGGCTAATGTGCTGCATAGCTAAATACATGTAAGGTCCCAAAGGTGAGACCGATTGCATTGCAAATGCTTGTTTAACCATGTAAGAGCTGGAGGAGCCATCAACATGGTAAATAGTACAATACAGGTGGTGCAATCATTTTCAGTGATAACAGTTGCTGCGTCTTGGTTGATACAGATGCCTAAATATTTAACAAAGTATTCACAGCAGTATAGAGGATAGTATAGTGGACAAGGCCCTGTGGCCGGCGCCAGTGGAAAAATGGTGGATTTTATTCCAATTGATTGCAATCCCAGATAAGGCCTTGAATAATGCAAACTCATGGACTACTGGTCCTATATTGTTATATCATCTGCGTAAGATGATGTAATAATGTTACGGGGAGGAAAGGCCCATCCCTGTTCCTATGTAACTGACGAACTGCACAGGTCTGTTGCCAGGGTGTACAGGATTGGAGACTAGGGAAAACCCTGCCTTGTCCCACAGCTAATCAGGAGCAAGTCAGGGAGAAGACCATTAAGCCATACCCGAGCAGTAGGAGCATTGTAAAGTATTCTATTGGGCTAAGACAGGCAGGAGGCATTCTCATACAACGCGATACTACAAAAAGATATGTCCACTCTAGAGAATAAAATGCCTTAGTAGCATTCAGAAAGACCACTGCTGCTTCTAAGTCCGGTTCCAGCTGATGCATAAGCGAAAACAGTGTCTATAAGTTATGAGACGTTTACCGTCCAGGTATAACTCCTGCTTGGTCTGGAAGGACCAAGTCAGGCAAAAGCAGTGGTAGGTGGTTGGCAATGATTTTGGCAAATATTTTAACATCAGTGTTTATGAGCGATAGCGGCCTGTAAGAGTCCACGAGCTAGTGCTCTTTTCCTGGTTTTAATAAGGAGATGATAATCGCCTTTCTGAAGGATTGAGGGAGTACTCCCTTGTGCACTGCCTCATAAACCACCAGAAGTCGAGGGATGAGTATTGGAGTGTATATGCTTTCCGCTGGGAACCAGTCATGCCGCTGGGTACCAGTCCTGCCCCGGAGATTTGCAAGTGAGAAGGCTCAATATTGCAGACGCCATCTCATCAGCAGTGATGTTTTCTGCCAAAAACTGTCTATGTGGTCCTTCAATCCTTGCTAGTGTGACACGATCTAGATATTCAATTTATTCATCTTGCGTCCTCTGTGTGCGAGATTCATAAAGTTGTGTATAATGATTTACAAATTATGACAGTATGGAGTCCGAGTCCACTATTGTGCATTCTCTCTCATCCCTGAGGTGTATCATGATGGGAGTCTGATGTGACTGTTTCATCAGGGATGCTAGAGTCCTTCTTGGTCTTGCTATATCGCCTAGCAACAGCTTGCTTGAGCTGATGTTTAACCTCTCGTTCAGCCTCTTCTTTAAATTCAGATGTCTTATCTCTGCAATTGTATGGGCTGTAGAAGCTATATTGTAGCTTTGTTCAAGTGCATGTAAGTCTTGTTCTAAACGGTTCAAGCTGTCTCTTAGGGTTCTGCACTCGTGATGTTGTTCTGCTATGCAGATCTCTTGCATGTATGCTTTGAATGTGTCCCATCCTACACATGGGTAAGGCGCAGAATTCTCGTTGGCTTGGAAAAAGGATAAGATCTCTGTCCGAACTTCTTCCTGAAATCCCTCATCTAGGAGAGCCTGCGGTGAGAGACGCCAGGTGAATGCTCTGTGCTTGAAATCCGGGGGCTTGATCATCCATTTAACTGGAGAATGATCCTAATATGTGCCTGGTAAATGCATGATTTGCGTTGTCCAGCTACATACATTTTTTTGTAAATCCAGTAATATAGTCTCGCCCTTGACCCATGAGTGGTTGATATGTGTGTTCTCTCTCTGGTATCTGGGAACCTGTGTCTCCACACATCGATGAGCCCTTGTGTTTCCATTATTCCTTGGAGTATCAATGCTGCTGGATGATGAGTGCGCCTATCTGCCTGGGACCAATCCATGTGTTTGTCTACAACTAAGTTTAGGTCACTACCCCATATAATCGTACTTGGTGTCAGTGTCATGTATTTGTGCCATAGCGGACTAAAAAAGTTAAAGAGTCGTCCATGTTTGGTGCGTAAACATTGAGTAGCGTGATGTGCTTCCCTGCCAGTCTTGCCTGCACTATGTTAAATCTGCTCTGAGTATCATTCTCTACATGCAGGACCATGAAGGGGACTCCCCACCTGACTAGTATTGCCGTTCCGTGGGCATATGAGGAATAGTTAGTGATCTATGAGAGGCCCATCGTGCTGCTAGGATTCGGGATCTCTGTGCATCGAGATCCATCTCTTACAAGAAGGCAATGTCGATTGTGTATCTATGTAGGCCAATACCTGTCGCATCTTGCGGGGTTTGTTATGGCCTTGTATGTTCCACGTAATTAAGTTAATTTGAAGATGTGTCATTCGTTGTTATTTGTGTAATGTGTACAGCTAAGAATGCCTGTTCTTCTTTGTGACATTTTCAGATGGGCTTGTCAAAAAGGCGCAATCTATTGATTCTTTGTCTGTTAGACGCCGTGTTAGTGTGTTTGTGTCCCTTGTACCCTTCTTCCCATATACCCACTCCAACATCCCAACATTGTTGAAGAGAGAACAATAATAATACCCAACAAAACCAAACATATAAGCAAAACGATTAGCTATGGGATTCATCCCTATGGAGGCCAGAGAGGCAAGCAACCCAACTCGGTTAGAGGTGGCTGGCTGAGCGGTATGCCGTGCCCAGTGGCCCCTGCGATTATTTACTGTGTCCCCATTCAATTGTACACAGCTCTGGAGAAGTTTCTGTCAGCAGAACTGGAGGCCAGAGCCAAGATCTGAGTCCAGAAATTCAAGTTATAGCGTTTATCTGGTGGTGCTACTTTGCCCCGGGGTTATTCGTCAGTCCAGCAGCGGCTGGTCTGTGGCGATGTTTAGTCATCATCGTTCAAATGGCCTTGTTCACCTCTCTTGTTTGGCAATCGTGCCAGGTCGGGTCGACGCGCATGTCTGCGACAGAAGTTAAGGACCTTCTTATGGCCCATGTAGAAATGAGGTTTCCCATAATAAAGAACTCTCAGCTTAGAAGGGTGCATTAAGACATACTTCATTCCCGCCTTGAGCAGCATTTTCTTTGCCGGGATGAACTTGAGCCTCGCTGCCTGGACCTCAGCTGTGAAATATGGTCTATTGCCAGAATAGGTTAGTTCACTGCGTTCTCGTGCCAAGTGCAGGACGGTGTAGCGATTCTTATAATTTAGTAGGTGCGCTACGATAGGTCTAGCCAGCGCCCTCCTATGGAGGACGTGGTCCAAGCGATTTATGTGCACAGTCCACAGAGAACAAAGGTGTAAGGGCTCACCGAAGATGGTGCTGAGCATATTTTCCACATAATCCTCAATCTTTGGCCTTGCCGTAGTCTCTGGAATGCTCACAATCTATATGTTACGGCGGAATGGCGCCTCTAAAATCTCACCCTTCACTTTTATCACTGCTAGCACGTTTTCCATTTGTAACTGTTTTTCATTCTGCGAGTTGATGTTGCCTTCAATATCTGAAACTCAGCTTTCCAATTGCTTCAGACGGGTATCATGCTTATCTATTCGCTCTTTCATGTGATCTAGACGGATTGTTAGAGTGTCTATTTTGGAATCGATGTGCTGAGACTATGCTTCATGTCTGCTAGACTATGCTTCATGTCTGTGTCTCCATTGGGTGGTGGCGAGCACTGCTCATCCTGCAATGTTTTGGATGGCTTTTTTTTTTCGAACTGAAGTTGGAACTGCTGTTGGTCCTGTTTACCCATGTTGCTGGTGTGCTCGCATGTATTAGGTCACTCCAGCTATGTGCTCCGGGCGGTAGGGTGCAGGGATCACTGTCCCCGGGTCCCGCCTCTACCACAGCACACACAGTGTCAAGCGCATGAGCAGACCAACCTCACGCTTCCGCACGCTTTCACCACTCAGTAGCCATGGGGCTACACTGCAGTGTCAACCCTGCAGCTGGGACATGGGCTGAAGAGTGGGGCCTGCACAGTAATATGCAATTGGGCAGGTAGGGTCCCAGCCTCCCATGACCATTACCCCCAATGCGAGACCACAGCAATTATGTTTTCTTCATGCAGTCACTCACCGGAGTATCCCCTATAGTGTGCCTCTTCACCTCGGCACACCACGGCCGCAACCCAGAACACGCAGACACAGGCCACGGTAGCCGCCTCTCTCAAGCAGGGAGACAGACATCGAGATGCGCTCAGCCCCATGCTGACACCACTCTCCCAGGGTCACCCAGGCGGATGTGCAGTCTCCAAACCATCTGCCTGCTGGTCTGATCAGCCCTAGGTATTTCAATGTATTGGACTCCACACACGGTCCCTGTGAAGTCAGGTAGTCACACTGTAGGAGGGCATAACGTTATCTGGCGCCTTTCCCGCTTATCTTGCGCTGACCCAATTAGGTCCCAGTCCAACTTGGTCACTTACAGCCAGGCCGGGCCCAGCTCTTGGCACACTCCTCCCCACGGCAGCTCACCTTACAGCTTCGGTGCGATGAGGTCGGGTCCGGTCTATACCAAGGTCCAGAATCTCTCTCCAACTCCCCTCTGGCCCTAGGTACCACTCAGATGTTTGTGTTCACAAGGCCTCGCTCCAGCGGCCTAGTGCCGCCCACCCTGCCACTGAGTATCGGGCATTATATTTAGTGGGTATACTGGTCCCAGGCGAATTCCCAGCCTCACTGTGCATGCTATGGCGTTCATGTGTAATGGATGAAGCCACTAGCGGATGGATGTTGAACGGATAGTTCACTCAGCCGGCAAAGCCCCACTAATGAGTGGCCATCTTGCAGCCCAACTCTCTGGCGCCCCAAACGAATATACCACGTTAGTTCGCATGCGTTTACAACGCATGCCGTTACAACGCAAGTCGGAACAACGACTTGCTGTAGGGGGCCGCTGGATTTTGGAATATTATAATTTACTATTCCACCTCTAGTCTGTGCAACAGTAGGGAAGGTGTTGGATTTTAAATCCAACACATTCTGTCACCTACAGCAAGTGGTTGTTCCGACTTGCGTTGTAATGGTATGCGATGTAACAACGCAGTCATTGTAACAACCGTGTTGTAATGGCATGCGTTGTATCGCATGCGTGGTAAACCATATTTACCGCCCCAAACACCTCATGAAGTTCAGGAAGAAATTCTGTGATATACTGGATAAAATAAAAAACTTTGTATGTATGTGGTATGTGTGTAGCGCAAACCTAGCCAAAATGCACCAGAGCACGGTTCAGAGTCCAAGGCAAGTTTACAGTCAATAAGTGACTGGAGGGGGGGATGGGTTCTCAGAGTGGTGATGAGCTGTTACCTTTTAGAGATTCCGACCTGTGGCATCACATTGCTAACTCTCTGAAACCACTCACCTCTGAGAGTCGGTTACAGAGCACAGGCTAAGGCACCAAGTACATTGTTGGAAATGCTTTGAACAAGGCAGTCTTTTGAGTTTCGTTGGCCACTGTATCAAAATATTGCATTTCTTATTGATAAGTTATCTGAGGTTGACCAACCAATGACAAACAGCGGATTAAAATAGGGGTGTGTCTTGGACCCCTTTTATTCAACTGTGCTAATGGATCACTCGCGAACTGGGATTCAAAAGGCCCACCTCAAATACCATGAAGTAAATAAACTAACAGTTAACAAGTCAAAGGTAAAAAATGGTCGTATTCGGACCTCCTGGAGCCTGGGTCCCCTGACCATCCAAAGGTCAAATGTCTATAACTATCTGGGCGTGTGGCTGTCAGCAAAGGGTGGACCTAAAACCCATCTGGGACACCTAAAAAACGAAGTTGGCCCTGATCATTACAAGACTAAGTTAGCTTAACACAGCCTTAGAGAGCCCTTCTACCACACCCATTCGACGGGTCCTTCCGGCCTCTCTCTTGCCAGCACTCACCTTAGGCCAGGACGCCTTCCTGGAAATCTTCACAAAATTACTCGACAAATTTCAACTCCAAGCCTACAAGATAGTTTTTAGACTCCCAACCTATACAAGAGGCTACTTAATAAGATTAGAATTTGGCCTTGAGGCACCCTGAAATTCATTCTTCAACAGATTTTTACCACAAAGCCAAACCTATGGTCGAACTACTTAACCAAAGCAGTGAGTACACTTCGAATAGACATGTCTGTGCTAAATAAGAAACTTTTGTCACACTTGGCCTTTAAAAAAATTCTTAAACAAATATAAAAGTACAGGCAATAAACGCCGATCTGGCAAAACTAAAATCCAAGAGCTCGCCGGCATTCGCTGCAGTGGTCGTCTCATATGATACTGTCCACTCATCACAACTGAGACCACAGCCATATCTCTGGCACGCAGTAGGAAGGACATGCCTACAACAAATCATGGCTGCAAGTTTGATGTGCCTACAAACCAAAGAGCTGAACCCTAAATGGCACTCCCTTTCCTTGATCACCAAGTTCAGACTATGTGGAAATCAAATGGAAACTTTTGACCACTTCCTGTGCTGCTGTCCTTTCCTTTTGAATGCTTGTCGTGCCTTGCTAAAATCTTTGTTCCTTAAAAACAGGATACAAACTTGCAATGAGGCCACAAACTTGGTGTTTAACATAGTGGAGCCATGCGACCTCGCAAAATTTGGCAAATATATTTCCCTGTTGCAAGTAGCTTTTAAAGACTTCGATAAATTGGACTAACACCCCAAGCATCGCTGTGATGCACCATAGACTTTAACTCTGTCCTGCAAAACTGTTATGTATATTTAGATCATATGGCTCTGAGTAAATGTTTACTCCCAGATATCATCTACCACTTTTAGTTCCCTGGGAGGCTACTCAAATTTTAACTCTATTCATCCTGTATTAAATACACAGCGAATGAGCTAAAGAGTTTGATGCCACCCATTATGGAGGCATGTAAGCACAATATACACGGACACAAGGAGGAACTCTCCTGCGGCAATTGCAGCAAGGACCTCACCAACAATTAATATTCAACAGAGAGAAGGACTGTCCTTCCTCCTGCTGAACTGTAGATCCCTAACTAAACATAAACATGAAATTCATGATGTACTGGAGGGAAAAAAACAGACGCCATGTTCTTGACCGAAACCTGGCTCAATGACAGCTCCACCCCAGATATCCTAGATGCCCTACCGGAAGGCTACGGGATAGCAAAACAGGATCGAGTTGGTCAGAGGGGGGCAGGGGGGGATTGCTATACTCTATAAATCAACGATAAAATGTAACATTAAAGAAACAGACCTTGACAAATGTGAGGGGATCTTTTTCACGCTTTCAATAGCAGGTAACGATACCATAGCTGGTTTCCTGATTTACCGTCCTCCAGGGCCAGAAACACAATTCATAACCAGCTTAGGTGAAAAATCATACACACAGCCATACGTCACAGCAAACTCCTCATTCTAGGGGACCTCAATATACACTTTGATGAAACTACTAGACCAGAGGCACAAACTGTGTGTAAAGACCTCATGATCTTCAACCTTGTTCAAAAAGTTAACGCACCTACGCATCAAGCAGGACACATTTTAGATCCTATTTTCACTAACATAACTGACATGAAAGTGGGAGCATCCTGGCCAATCCCATGGTCCGATTACCACATAATCCCGTTTCAGATCCCACACACAAACCCACGAGTCAGCCCACCTAAAAAGTCAGTAACCCTTATGAAGTGGGAGAAGTTTAATCCCGACTCGTTTACTCAGGCACTACGAAAAAATGAGCCGGAGCTGGACAAGGATATCAACCTAGTCAACAGACAAGTGGGATCCTGGATAACCGAAGCGCTGAATGAAATAGCGCCCTGGACGACCAAAAATACAAGAAGGGGGAGCATCTCAGCTCCATGGTTAAATGACACCTTAATGAAGGCCAAACAAAAGTGCAAGCAGTTGGAACGCAGGTGGCGTAAGAACTACTGCGCAATAATTAAAGGAGAATATAAACAACAACAAAAAACTTACTACGCTCTGATAAAGAAAACTCGTTGTGAGTTCTACACCAGGAAAATTGAAATGGCCCAAAAATCCTCAAAAGAGATGTTTGCCATATTAAAATCCCTACAGTCAGCAGACAGATTAACAGAGCTCCCCTCCACATCAGAGGAATCCTACAATAGAATTGCCGACTTCTTTGCAGAGAAAGTGACAAAGATTTATGACACTTTCCCTAGGGAAGCACGCCAGGCTACTAGCTCCAAAGACACTACATCCACAGTAGTCAAAGGTGCAACCCTAGAGGAATTTATAATGCCAGAGCCAGATGTAATAAGGAAACTAGCATACAGAATCAAATCAGGTTCACCTAGAGACCCAGCCCGTCCCGAAATATTAGTACAAGGAGCAAAATGTATTGTACCTTTCATATCAGAACTTATCTCCCGCTCCTTCCACTCGGCAGAAGTTCCCTATGAATGGAAGCAAGCTATGGTCCGCCCATTGAGGAAAAAACCACAAATAGATTATGAGGTACTAGATAATCTACGTCCCATCTCGCTCCTACCTTTCTTTGCTAAAATCGCAGAAAAAATAGTTAACACTCAGCTCACAAAACACAGCGATAGTAATGACCTACTACACTGCCCACAATCAGGTTTCCGTGCCGCACATTCCACTGAAACCGCCTTGCTCCTGGCCACAGAAACTGTAAGACAACGGGCGGACGAAGGACACACTGCTGCACTGATCCTGTTGGACCTCAGTGCAGCATTTGATACTGATCTCCCATGGCCTCCTCCTACAGAGGTTAGAATCTTGTGGAATCAGGGGTATGGCTCTGAGCTGGATGAAATCCTTCCTGGCGGAAAGGGGTTTCCAGGTTACACAAGATACATGCACATCTAAGAGATCTCCCCTATTACAAGGAGTCCCCCAGGGGTCAATACTGAGCCCCACATTGTTCAACCTATATATGGGACCCCTTGCTAATATAGTGGAAGGCCACAAAGTGACCATTGTATCATACGCTGACGATACGCAGCTTATCGTCACACTATCGCAAAACCCAGAACATAATGCACATCACTTTTCCCAATGTATGGAGGAAGTAACAGCATGGATGGCAGACCACTGCTTGAAACTTAATGGCAGTAAGACAGAAGTGATGGTAATGGGAAGAGCGCCTTCTATCTGGACATCAGCTTGGTGGCCGGAAGCACTTGGCCAGCTCCCAACCCCTAAAACCGAAGTCAAGAACCTAGGAGTATGGCTTGACCCTAACCTGACATATGAAAATCAAATCTGAAAAATAACAGGCAAATGTTTCGGAACGCTGAAAACCCTACGGAAGGTCATTGACCTACTACCGGTTCAAGCCAGAAAAACTATAATACATGCAGTGGTCACCTCTCAGATTGACTACGGCAATGTTCTATACCTAGGGGTAACTAAAAAAAGGCTGATGAAGCTGCAATCAGTCCAAAATGCCGCTGCCCGGCTAGTGCTGAATCTACCTAGAAGATCGTTCATCACAAAGGCCCTGGCCAAATTGCATTGGTTATCGGTGGGCAAAAGGATCCTGTTCAAGGCAATGTGCATCTGCCATCGTAGCCTAGCAAATCAAGGCCCAAGTTATCTACAGAACATGATTACACCCTACACCCCCAATAGAAGCCTAAGATCGGAAGGAAAGTCATTAGTAATAGTACCCAGATTTAGGAAGGCCAGGCTAGGAGGCTGCTCTTTCAGATACTTGGCAGCAAAACATTGGAATTTACTACCAATGGATTTGAGGAAAGAGCCATGTGAAGCTGCCTTTAGGAAAAGGCTGAAAACTTGGCTTTTTCCCACCTATAAACCAGAATAGACCTTGAAACATGACAGCTAAGGCTCTCCTACCTATCTCGTGTCATTTCTGAGATTCTGCTCAGCGCGGGGACACACCGTTGGTGTAACCAGGCACTTTACAGATGCTGATGATGATGATGATGTACTTTATGCATAGTTTGTACAGACCTAGCTCTTTTGGACATTAATTATAGGATTTTAGTATCGATCTTGCTTATGAATTGGCAATTTTATGAAGTTTATAATGAAATTCATCAGAATTTTAAGCCCTCGTATATAATTTATTTTTCTGTACACTAATTGCAAATGATTTTAATTAATTAAGCAATAAAGGACATTTGACTATTATCTGAGGTTGACCATGCACTATTGCCTTATCTCTTAGGTATAAAGAAAGAGCAGCTGAGGACCTGGAGAGATACACTAACCAGACAAAGAAAGCTGCTGAAGAGTGTATGCAGCGAACTCCAAAACCTACAGAAAAAAAACTGCGATTGGCTTGTGCGCAAAAGCCTAGAGTGAATGGACCTTTGTCAAACCAGCAAATACTTGACACACTTTTTCAGTCCCAGAAAGAAAAGAAACCAAAAGTATACCCAGTAAAAATTGTCTCAGTGCCCTTTACTTTGAGTTCCCTAAAACAGCGTCTCCAGAAACTATCAGAAAAGTGTGAATCGAGTGGGGAGGAGCTTGGCCTTGTCAATAAACTGAGCTCTCCTGGTGCATGGATCATTGCTTCTGAAAAAAAGATAACGTTGCTAAATCCATACAGAGTGGAAGAAGCTTTGCTGTTTAAACGACTAATGGAGAATCATAACGTTCCTGCTGAGACACTGGATAACCCAATCATATTAACAGACAGGTATTATGTGGTGAGTGGGGGTTGACTTGTAGAATAAAGCACAAGAGTGATAAGACAGCCAGAGCATTGGTTACAATTTTGATAGTTCACTATTTGAAAAAAGTTTTTGTGTTCCTACTTTTATTCTTTAATGCCATATCATGGATGTGTTTATTCATTTATTCATTGTGAGAAGTTGGCCTGGTATATGCTGTCCACTAATTATAGTGGGCACCTTGCACCAGTCCAAACAACCCCTTATTGGAGATAGGTTAAAGACAACCTTTATTGAAAGCTATCCTAGTGGTAGCTATGGAGAGCAGCCTTCAGGCTAAGTCTTGAAGGAATGTAAAGCAGCTTGTTTTACCAGTCTATAATCTCTTGAGTGACCAAATGAAAGAGGACCACACCAGGTATATATTCAAAATATATGTATTTATTGCTAAACACACCCCTCTAGTCTCTTTATGAGGCTAGAGTTCGAAGTACATAAGTTATAAGTTAGTTATCAACAGTAATAGCACAAATACACGTTTGAGCCCTAGGGGCGTACCAAACCATATACCAATAAAGTGGTATAAGAACCACGACTGAGCTAGACACAAGGCCTAGTGCCTGTAGAAGTGTTTGGACCACAAGGAACCACCCAAGGTAGTGACACAGGGGACCCACGGGGGACGCGTGCAGTGTGTGAACACAGCCGCGAATCGCCGTTGACTTCTATGGGGAAAGTCGCGGTTGGAATTTTAAAGAAAAGGGACATTTAGAGGAGGACTTTGAGCAAACCCCTTTAGAACTGGGTTGTTCTAGAGTCTATACCCACGGGAGCACCGGAGTACTCGAGTTACCTCACCCAGGGAAGCCGGGTGCATAGGTGTCTTTCGGGGTCGGGTTTCGTCGTCGTTTTCAATGGCGATCTGCTGCAAAGTGCTGCTGGCGGCCAAGTCGAAAGTGTTCGGGTGGATCCCAAGGTGGATCGAAGATCTGAAGAACCTGAAAGCAGAGGGGACAGAGTCTGGGTCACTAGCCAGTGACCAGGAGGGCGATGAGCGGATGCCCACCGATGTCGGGTGCTTCAGGTAGGTTGACGGTCGTCTTGACTCTTCAGCCACGAGGTCCAGGAGGCGTCGACAACGACCAGGAGCTGGATTCGAGCTGTCCCACGACGTCTGTCGATTGCTGAGGTGTCGGCGACCGGATTGGACCCAACAAGCCTTGGCAGCGGCAAGTCTCGTGGAAATAGAAGAAGGACGGTGGTGCAGACCAGCAAGGTCTGAGGGACTCACCCAGCGAGGGTAAGTCAGGGCACGCCTGGAGCAACCAGGGAAGCCCAAGCAGAAGAAGATTGGCCTTCGGGAGGGCCCACTAGCCAACGGACTAGCGAACGCGAAGGAGCCTCGAGTGGACGCACTTAGAGCTGGCTCACGGGACACTCGTGGAGTGGAGGCCAGTGATCTTCGGTGCAGTCGGTGATGGAGGCGGGGGCTACTCGGAGCCCAAAGCACAACTTCGTGGGAGACCAGGAAGAGGATGCACTTGCCAAATGCGCTCGGTGTCCAGGGGTCACGGTTCCACGTTACCCACAACCGCTACGGGCCTCAGCTTTGCTGGGGACTCAGGGCAGCCTCGGGGGAGTCTCGAAATCCACCTCTGGTGATGCAAAGACTTCGGCGTCCGGCGGGAGCTTCAGCGATGCAGACCGGACAATTGCTTCGTTGGTGCCTGCCAAGCAGGGGAGTCACTCCTTGACCCTAAGGGAGATTCTTCAGTCCTCTAATCTTAAAGTAGAGCGTCGAAGGTCCAGGATTCTGTATCGGAGTTTCGTCCAGGTAAATCTAAAGTCCTAAGGACTGGGGTCCCATACTTATACTAAGTTAGGGGGTTGGACATACTCTGGGGACCCAACTATGGGAGGGTCAGGGAAGAGGGGTGGTTACACCCATTCCCTTTGTCCAGTTTCGCGCCAGAGCAGGGGCTGGAAGCCCCTGAACCAGTTTGAACTGGGGTATGCACAGGGACACCAAATGTGCCCCCAGTGCAGGACTTCAAAGCACCAGAGAGTGCTCCCGCCCAGCCCCAATACACATTATCCTGTCTGGGGAGGTGGTTACACCTCCCTGGGACAGGAAACCTATTGTCCAGGCCTCCCCTGCCGGAGTTTCAGTCAGCAGCAGGAGGCCAGACCCGTGTCTGTGGCAGCGGCATCCATTTTGTGATGCCAGGGCTTGGAAAGAAGTTACCGGGCAGGCCGGTGTGTACATGTCTCTCCCTCTAGAAGGGTGGAATGCTACCCCCGCCGCCAGAACTGGCGGGGGTAGTATTCCAAGATGTTTGACACCAAACACGACATGTTTCCGTGCAGCCATCCCAAAGTTAGCATTTAACGCGAGGTTATAATGCGCTTAAGAGTATATGGTCAGGCTGCACTTCAAACAGCATCAGAGAAGGGTCTCCGAACGCTGCAGAGGGGCTCTGCTCATGCAGGGGCACCCTCTCACATAGGAACCAAACACTCTGCCTTCAGGATTGATAAGGCCTGCCATAGGAGTGACTTATAGGTTTATATGTGTGTATGTATGTAGTGATATAGGTAACCTATATCACAGTAAGGGGTGCCTGCACCACCTTACCCAGGCTGCAGTAGCAGACCTGTGGTGTCCTTTTGGCTGGCCTTCCAGGGGTGGCACAATACATGCTTCAGCCCCTGGCAGGCCTCAGAGGTACCTATGCCCTGGGTACATAGTATACCATATACTAGGGACTTACAAGGGCACTCCAGATTCCAATCAGAGATGTGCCTAAGGCACATGGAAACCATTTTAGAGAGGAAGCAGCTAGGCTGGGGTTCTGGTTAGCAGGGCCCCAGCCAGACTAAAGTCGAAAAACAGTGAAGCATCAGCAAAAAGTGGGGGTACCCATGTGAAGCAGATCCTACTCTCCTACATTCATTACATGAGTTTCATAACATGCTGGCCTGTATCCTTTATGTTGTATGAGAGCGCAAATTTTGATATACTTCAACCAAGGAATATCGAGGGCCTTGTCTAAAGATGGACAATCTTTAATATGAGCTCTGGTAAATAATGCCTATGATTTAATCCATATTAAATGCCACGGGCTAGACTGTTAGGGTTTCTTCAAAATAAACCATACCTGATTCTTTATGCAAAATGTATGAAGAAGTGCTCTATCGTACGGCAAGAAATCCCCTTAAAAATTGACTGTCGGGGGAGGGGGGGGGCCAACATGGCGGTTGCACTTTAGCGCTGCTTCTCCACAAACCTCTTTATCCGTCATACGCCTCGACCTGTAGCCGCCATCCACCGATTCCCGACACATCAGGGGGTCCGGATTGCGACACCATTGCCCTTCCCGCTCCCTGTGGCCTCCCTGGTGAATCCTGGCAGCTGGCGGGGCTGTGCAACCTGAGACAGGCCCTCGCCGCCGCGAGGAGCGAGACACCGCAGCCCACTGGCTCCCCTGACCTCTTTCTACTTCGAACCACCCGGGGAGGCTCCCGCTGCTGTGGCCGGCATAGTTGGCTGTGACTCGCACTGGAGAGGACCCCGAAGGAACAGCTGGGAATGAAGGGGACTGACGGCCGGCGAAACATTCCAGGCCGCTGCTGGCGCAGCTTTACCCTGAAGCCGGCACAGGCCTTGAAGTGAGGGCTTCGCTGCCCCGCCGCTTGCTTGATGTCTCCCTCTGGTGCAGGGGTGTTGCCCACTCACGGCCTTGTGCCCGGGTGTCGATGCACCTATCTAGATACTGCTGAGCGTACCCGTGCGGATCATGGGACTGGTGGGGCGCCCCATTGCACTGCAACGAGGGGCAGGACGCCATGGCCCGTGGACTCTCCTGATCCTGCGCTGCCTCGGCGCCAACTGTGGAGGCCCCACCACTGAGGCTGGTGTACCTGATCGAGACGTGAGTCAGGGGAGATCCGGAGAACGTACCTGGGGCAGCAGAGGCCCTTCTATCAGCGAGATACCTGCACCGGCACGACTCTACTGCATCCTGCGACTGGCGCTGGCCTGAGCAGTGAAAAGTCTACCTCGCCGCCGCTTGCCTGACGCTTCCTGCGGGTGCCATTCCTGCTGGAGGCCCTGTGCCCGACACCTGGCACGCCGATCCCTGGCGAGAATCCAGAGACTGGGTGGGAGCCGCAGCCCCGTGTTGCTATGTGGCTCCTTGACCCCGCCTCTGCCCCCTGCCAGGAGCCCTGCTGCCATCTTTAGGTTTACAGGCGGGGGGCTCGGCCTTCATTGGGTGGCACTGCAGTGGGGGCGGAGCCGCAGCCTCTCTGGACATATTGCTTACCCCTCCATTCCTGATTAAGAGGTGCCTCTCCCGATGATGCCCCCCCTTCGCCTTGGCTAAGCTCTCAGCTTGCACCTCACGGCCAACCCCAGCGGTTGCCCATCTGGGGCTGGACGTCCCCCACCTCCATGCTTCTTGCCTCACCTGCCACAATGGGCAATGATAGAACAGCCCGACGTGCACCAACACAGATAAAAATGGACCAGTACACGACTGGTTCTACTGGTAGGGCCGTGGGACCCCGGATGGTGACAGGTCCGCCTCCTCCACTAATGATCTCACGGTGATACTGCAAGCCATCCAGACTTCGCAGGCGGCTGTGGAGACCAAGATCGGCGAAGTTAGAATGGACGTTGTGCTGCTGCGCCAAGATCTCAGCAACGCCACAGCACGAATCACGGAAGCTGATTCTTGGATCTCCTCAGCCGAAGACCACATCTCGACCCTTAAAGGCCAGGTCTCCACTTTGCTCACTTGACGGCAGAACTTCACAGGCGCGCTAGAGATGAGGAGGACCGCTCTCGGCGCAACAGTGTGCGCTTGATTGGAGTCCCAGACGGGCGGAGGGGGCCAACCCGCAGCAGATGGTGGATTATGTGGAGCACTGGATCAAGTCCAGGATTCCAGCCGATCGTCAATCCTCATGGTTCGCCATTGAAGGAGCGCACCGGGCCCTGACCCCCAAGGCTGCTGCTGGGGGCTTCTCCCTGATCTATAATAGCTCGCATTCTTAATTACAAGGAAAGAGACGGCATTCTTAGTGAGGCTTGGCAGCATCCTGACGTCTGGTGCAGGGACGCCAAAGTTCTTCTTTTCCCGGACTACACTAGTGAGGTCCAACAACGTAGGCGCTCCTACACGGAAGTGAAACAAAAGCTTCGGGCAATGGGACTTCAGTACCGCTTGCTATTCCCCACGTGGCTCTGCGTCATCCACCTCAAGTCCCACTCCTTTGATATTCTGGACTCACAGAGGATGCCGGAGGGCACCTGATAAGGTACTGCCAAAGCCACTTAGACGCCGCACCCAGTCACGGAGGAACCATAGAGCTGGTCATTCTCTCTCGCCCACGGGGTCACCCCGGGAGCGGTCACAGCCACCCTCAAGACAGGCTTCAAACCCTGCCTCTGAGGCGGAAGATGGTAGAGATGGGGCTGATGGCCAAATTGTTGCACTCCCTAATCCGGCCACTCTCCACACAGACACTGACTTGTCCCGCAGCCCCACCATCTGATCGGTATTGACATCCACTGGCTGCACATTCCGCTCACAGCTCCGCATCTCCACAACTGGATAAAGCTTGACTCTATTGCTTGCATTACTTCTAGTTCTTGATGCTGTTTTATCCACTGTTTCACCATGTTGTTTTACCTATCTATTATTTTCCCTCCTGGACTTGCTTTATACTCAGGGGTCTCATACCTGCTTATGTGGTGGCGGCTCTTGTCCTGTTTTAAAGATTTCTCCTGTAACGATAGGGTTTGTACTTTTTCCCTCTTGTCTCTTCCCTCTTATGATGCTCATGAGGTTGCGTTTCTCAGTTTTTTCCAAAAGGTTTTCATATAGGGCAACAGATACTTCTAGGGTAGAAGTGTGTGGAGAGGTGGGAGTTGGGGGTTGGGGGATGGGGTTTTATTTGCACACTGTTGGTTGATATATTTGTTAACCCTTTTTCTTCCTTCTTAGGTTTCGGCAGGCACACTCGTTTTACTCCTAAACACAGTCCCGGGGTGGCAATCTCCCTCAATTCACCGCTAGTACAACCCTCATCCGTCGGACCCAATGGGCCCCATTAATGGGCTCCTCGTCCGTACCTCACACTAATCTCCACCTCCCATATGTATGACCTTTCAGGTTTTGTCATGGAATGTCAACGGTCTATTGGACCAGGTGAAGCAAGCAGCGGTTTTCACCTTTGCTCAGCGGCATCGTCCTGAGGTTCTGTTGCTGGAAGATACCCCTCTCCTTGGGGAGTGATGTCCCTTCTTTGCACGTATCTATGATAGAATCTTCCACACTGGGTACTCGCAGGGAGCTAGGGGAGTTGCTACCCTCCTGCGCCTCTCTTTCCCCCTGGTAGTTACACGTGTGACGCGCGATCTGCAGGGACGTTTTGTTGCCCTGGAGGGCTTATTGGAGGGATGGGCGGTCTAACAGGTATGCGTTTATGTGCCTTCCGCTTCTTTGCCCTCTGGCCTTAGAGACCTCTTGCGCCTTCTCTCATGTCTTCCATAGGGGCTCACAATAAAAGGGGGCGATTTCAAAGTGGTGCCTGACCCTGACTTGGCTAGCACCGGAACCCCCTCTGTGTCTAGACGGGCCAGTGCCCGTCATCTCACTGACTGGACCATGGCCCTAGCTCGCTGCGATGCGAGGAGATCCTGGCACCCCTGGCAGCGGGAATTCACACATACATCAGCGGCTCACCACACCCACACTCGGAAAGATCTCGTCTTTCTACCAGCACTGGATTGCCAGTTGTTGACTTAGGTTCAGATTTTGCCCTGCGGAATATCAGACCATGCCCCTTTGCTCCTCCACCTTGTGCACCTGCCTCTGGAACAGCATCCCATGTGGCGTTTGAATGCCTGATTCCTCCAGGACAAGAAATTTGTCCACTTTCTTAGGTCCGAGCTCTGGGATCATTTCCATAATAACGAGGGCTCAGTTACACATACGGGAAGCTTATGGGCCGCAAGTGAGGCGACCCTATGGGACTCTGCCAGGAGCTATGTCAAAGCCCAGGTGTGCTACCGTTCTGCTCTTGTCACTCCAGTGGAGGCCCAGGTACTTCGTCTGGAGCGGCAGCTGGAGTCTGTTCCTCAGGCAGATGCCGCAAGACAGTAAGGTCTCGTCCGCGAGGACATTCTGCTGCATTTTCTTGTGGCGGCCAAGCACCTCTGGTGGACCACGACGCCTCAGATTTACGGCTCGGGGGACAAAAATGGGAAATTGCTCTATTGGTGGGTCTCCCGTCAGCAGGCCAACAGGATTGTCCCCAAGATTTTGGATAGCTCTGGCCATCCCCAGCAGATCCTCGCTGGGCTAGCCCAAGCTTTTGGCCATTATTACCACACACTGTATGCAAGACCAGCGGACACGAAGGCAGCCGTGTCTGGATCCTTCCTTAATTCGGACCCCATTCCCAGGCTGCCCTCATCTGACGCCCGCCTGCTAGACTAATCCCTTGCGGCGGAGAAGATTGGAAAGGCATTGTCTGGTATGGCACCGGATAAAACCCAAGGCCTGGATGACTTCCCTATAGAATATTCTACTACGTTCTGGGAGACCCTCATCCCTTACCTTTTGTCATTATACAAGGAGGTCTGCCACACCGGGTTCTTCCCGTTGGAGCTGGCCTCGACCACCATAGTAGTAATACCCAGGACGCAATCTCCATCCATGTCGTGCGCAGCCTACAGGCCGATAATCTTCCTTAACTGCGAGGTTAACATTTTTGCTTCCGTATTGACTAATAGGCTCAAACACGTCATAAATGAGTTGGTACAACCAGACCAGTGCAGTTTTATGCCATCCCAGAGCACGAGACACTGTATCCCTGGCCCACCGTCATCGGCTGGCATCATATCTAGCCTTGATTCTTATTGACTTTGAGAAGGCTTATGATGCAGTGGACTGACTCGTGCAGATGATGTACTGCTCTATCTTGCGCGCCCGGCTGATAGTGGGCCCCGATGCCTCCAGTTGCTGGAACGCTTCGAAAGAGCATCCGGCCTGTGGAGGAACCCCTCTAAGTCACTACTGGTTCCCCTGGTGCGGTCCCGAGATTGCTTCGACTGGCAAACAAACAACCCTCTCCGCCGGTTTAGTTTTAAATACTTGGGCATATGGGTCTGTCTACACCCGGAGCTCACTTGGTCCCTCAACCTCCAACCCCTGGTCCAAAAAGCCAAGTCGGACCTTATCAGGCGGTGGGCCCTCTCCCTCAACGTCCTGGGGCATAGTGCCCTCTTTAAGATGATGATCCTCACACGTTTTCTCTGTTTTTCAGAACCTACTGCTCCACTTGCCTCGGAGGTGGTTCTCTGCTCTAGACGGCACCATTAAGACATTTTTGTGGTGGGGTTCCCAGGCACGTATAGCCTTTGCACACTGTCAACGGGGGCCCTATGATGGTGGCCTGGGTATGACCAATCTCCACCTCTACTATTTGTCTTTCCACCTCCTTGTCCTCCATGATTGGTTCCATGGGGGATGGTCTGACCCCACCTATTGCTTGAAACTCTCACTGATTGGTTTCTGTCAACTACAGGCTATGCTGTATGGGTCCCCGATCTTTCTCTCCCTCGTGGTGTTCCTCACATGGCGTACTGCTCTCCGGCATGTACGATGGGAAGCCAGGCTCCCGCAACAGACAGCGCTCTGGCACAGCACCTGGTTAAAAGAAGTAGTCTTGCTCCACGGCTTCCACTCCTGGGATCTCATTGGTATCACACGACTTGAGGATGTATGGTCAGGGACACACATGCACTCCTTCCAAGACCTTCGACAGACCTATAACCTTACACATACCCAATTTTACAAATATCCCGGTATATCTCAGATCTACTGCACACTTATTATCAGCTCCCCTGGTTCATATGACCATCTCGGAGCCCATTGGAAGAGCTGGGTGGGACCTGTGGAGGACAAAGACTGGCAAGACTCCCTGATGGCCCCTTGCGAACTTACCACCTCCTCTAGATTGTGGCTTGTTCACTCCCATTACCTTTACTTTGTATCTCTCCTCCCAATTTGGTTATGCTTAGCGGGCTTGCGCCCCACCCGTGCATGCCCTCGATGCGGAATCAACCCAGCGTATTCTTACCACATGGTATCCTTGTGTGCGGTGATACTTCAGTGCTGAACCAAGGTGACCCATGAACTGTTGGAGTTGTTGGGATGGGGAGTTCCCCCCTGTTGATTCTCCTTGGCGTGTTCGAGGGATCTGGGGGTTCGGGGGCCAAAAGTGCATTCTTGAGCACGGCTCTCCTGGTGGCAAAACAAGACATCGCGGCTCGATGGCTGTCCCCCGGGCCTCCTACTCTGTCGAAGTGGAGCTGGGGCGTAGACTGGTGTGCGCAGCAGGAGTGCGTGGTTTTTGAAGCCTGCGGTTGCCCCCAGAAGCATGGGTGGGTAAGGGGAAAGTGGCTGGGGTCAACTTGCTTAATTGTCTATGAATCTGTACTTGTGGTCATTCTTCATGTGTACTGTGACAGACTTACGAGATGTTCCCGCCCTGCATGGAGACTAGGAGACTATACATCCTATTCTGTTAAATGCTGTGTTCGTGCCATGTGTTCATCTTGGCCGGCTTTGCTGGCCGGAAACTCAATAAAGTTTGTTATAAAAAATGTAAAAAAGTGGACTGTCCGTCTTTTGTGTGAAAGCGCAGTGAATATAGCCTGAGAGGCTTGCGCACCATAACTGATAGTAGAAAACAGTTGCTTTTATACATAGTGCACCTCTTTTTATTGGGCTTAGACCCCAATTAATAAGCAAATCTAAAGACACCGTCTAATGATTTATTAAGCTGCTGATTTCTAATGTTTCTCAAATACACCCAATTGCAGACAGTGTCATATTCGTAACCTAAATACGTAAATGTGATCATGCTGCTAATTTGAACACCATCATTGTAAAATATTTGCTTAAATTAGACCATGTCTAATTGATCCATGGAAAAGGTAAAACAATTTGAAGTTTTGGTAGACCAGTGACTGTTCTGACCGTCAATACAGCGTCATCTGCGTACATTAAAGCAGGGATCAGACGCACACTTATCTTTTGCATTTTTTACAATTATCTATTAAAATCTTTTCAAGTCTGATGATATATAAGCTAAATAAGAAAGGTGCAGGGACACCTTGAAAGGGGCTGTACACTCTTCATTAGGCCAATAATAGACATTAGCAGCTGCATTTGAAACAATTTACTTAATACTATTTTTATTGGATCTGGCACTCCTAGTTACCTCATAATTTCTCACATTTTTGCATACTTCACATATTCAAATGCACTGCCAGGATCCATGAATCCTAGATATAGGAACCCTTTCTTGGCTCTAGTGTATTTACCAATGAGTACATTTTGGTTGAGGCACTGCTTCACCTTACCTAGCTCTTTCCTGAACTCAAATGGTAAGTTGGAGTGAAACTAGTTTTCCTCCGCCTATAGTTCTAGTTTTTCTCATAATATCCTCCCAAACATCTTCACTGAAGAGTTTAGCAGTGAAATCGTTTGATAGCTTTTTGGGTCTAACTTACTTCCCTTTTTAGGTCGAGCATTCGAGACCTCTTGTATATACTTTAGTATATACTTATTATATACTTATATGTGTATGTACTCTGTGGGCTCTGGAGATCAGCCCTAGGACTTGTCTGCTTCCGCTTAGGGACTTTTTTTTTCTGTTCAACTGCCTCTATTTAACTGTCTTGATAGAAAACAATCAGCAGAGGTCAGTAAAATACCAGAGTTGCTTTCTGCTGAGAGACTTTCTTTTTTTAATTTTTCTGGCAACTGCCTCTATTTAACTTTCTTGATAGAAAACGACCAGCTGAGGTCAGTAAAATACCAGAATCACTTCAGCATTCTCTAGATTCCAGTCCATAGAAATTGTCTTCCACGAGCACCCGTAGGCAATAATATTTTTTTCAAATCATGTATTTTCAGTAATATGACCACCGGAGGCCCTGGTTTTATATTAAAAACAGAGCTTTGGATATACCATTTCCTGCTGAAAGGCAATATTTCTCTCCATGCGTTTCCATACCTGGTGTGTCACGCAGTTTGGTGCTTACTTTCCCTCCATGTTAAAGAACAGAAGATGTTTCAGGACCCAGGCTAATGTGCTGCACAGCTAAATACATATAAGGTCCCAAAGGCGAGACCGATTGCATTGCAAATGCTTGTTGAAAATGCGGACAATAACTGACTGCGACCAATTAGAAAGAAAGTCACCAGCCCCAGCAGTCTTTAACACATTAGTTAGACTTGGTGCCCAAAGGTCGGTGTTATTCTTTTAAAAGTCCATTGGTGCAGCATCTGGACCTTGGGCTTTTCCTGAACTACTCTTGTTTTAAGCATAAAAAACATCAGTCACTTCAAAAGAAGTAAGATTAATTTACCACTATACAGTCACTATGGCATGTTTATCTTGTAGAGACTTCTAGCCGCAGATTTTTTTACCTTAGAATTATTCCCAGGTGTCTGACTGGTTGTGGAAATTTATTCGTGAGCAGTGCCCCTGCGCACTGGTCGGTCGAGTCATTCTGCTCCGCGTGGCATATTCGTCGTCCATGTCAGAAGTGATGTCCATGGTGCCTATATAGGCACTCCCCAGCGCATTGACATCAGTTCTTTTCTCTCTGTGCCAGTAAGCGCTGATCCGGAGAAGTTACCCCCAGTCACTTTTTGACTGACCTTTTTTCAACCTTTTGTTAAAGAATTTTTGACATTTTCTCCTGGTGTGGCAGGTATGTCTGCGAGGAAGGCTATTTTTAAAACCTGTGGCACATGTCACCGGCAAATGTCGGTGACAGATCCGTACCTCGTCTGCCTCTGGTGCCTCAAGCGTGACCATGACGCCAAGACCTCAGTTGATAGTTGCGTCATGCACCCCAAGGCCTTGAGGGAGCACTTGCTCAAACTCCTTGCCGCTCGACGTGCAACGTCCTCGATTCCAGTCGAAAAGAAGGTCCAGGGATCGGTTGTGGAGCCACTCCAAACGCTTGTTGTCGCACTCGAAGTCGTCCGAAAGTTCAGGTAAGTCACACAAACATAAAAAGAACAAGAAGTTCAAGAGGTCTTCCACTTCGCCCCATCCATCGAAGTCCTCCGACGAGATGAGAGAGTGTCAGCACTTGACGCCTGGCTCCGCGGTTGAGCCTGTGCCTGGGCCGTCGCTGTGCCTCTGAGTTTCCAGAAGCCAGAGCGACCCCCGCCCAACTCTGAGAGTTTTATGAGGCCATACACCACATATTTGGGGGCCCGTCCCCGCTGGAAAGCCTTCAGGCCCCACAGGTTCGTGAGGGGCCCTTAATGGTCTGTGCTGGTGGATTTGCCCCCGGGACCATTTGGGTCCCTTGGATCCATGGACAGATCTAAACTGGCGTCGGTCGTACCACCTCGACCTTCCTCAGCGCCAACCTTACTGCCAACTTCCCTGGCAGTACCATCTCCATTCTCATCCCCAACTCCGACACGGAGCCGGATGGGCATCGTCTGACTCCGGCACCGATTGGAGCCATTCACTCCAGGCCAGAGCCTATACCCTATTCCTGTGGACTAGAACTTGGGGATGAATAGGACGTCCAGTACTAGAACCAAGAGCATCCATAAGTGATTTGAACTCTGATTCATGACATTCACATATATGTTATCTTGACCCAAGAAAGAATTTATTTGAGGTAAAGGATTACCTGGTCTCCCTTCTCCCTGGGAAAATTCTCTGTCTAGTTAGGTTGACTGGACATAGATATTGAGCCCCTCTCTTGTGTCCTTTTATTTTAATGGGAATGAGGTGCTTTACAACCCTTAAAGGATGCAGTTCTGAGTGAAACCTTACCAAAGCAGTAGTGAGGCAATGCCTCACCAACTAGACACGTCTTAGACGGATTGCTGTTATTAAGTAGCTGGATTTTTGAAATATTAGTAAGTGCTTCCATCTAGATATATGCACCTGTGCACTAACATGCGGTGACATAGACACTGCGGCATGTATGCATGAGGAAGCGTCCAATGGGGATTCGGGTTTTCTTCTCACATCCTCTTTCTGTTGTATGTTCTTTTCTCTCCCGCCCATCCCCTTTTTTGGGGGGAAATTGTTTTATGCACTCTAAATAGTGTTTTGAGCATGCGGTGGACTATCTGGACAAATATTGGACCCTGTGGCGGTGTCTTCTCCATGTACACAAAAAGATAATTTAATCCTGAGTAACAGTAATATACATGTGATCTTGGAATGATATTCTCTTATAGGATCTTAGATTTAATAGTTTGGTTCTGATTTCCCCTCGTCATTTGTCTCGAATAGATTTCCCCCACATTACTACCTTTGAAAGCTATTGCATTGTTGTGTGGTCCTGAAGAATGTGGTTGGTCGATTCTTATGCCCACACCAAAACTTGCGTTGACCATTTTTGGAAAAGTACCACAACACCTCAACGGATAAAAATTCAATCTGTTTTTCTGTTGTTGTTTGTCTAATGTATGTGCAGTATGTTGGGATGTAGTATGAATGTCGAGTAAAGTAGTGCCTTGTAGTGATTTTGGATGCATGTAAGAGTGAGTGAATTTGCTATGTAGGGGAGTTTTCTGCATTGTTGCATCTTAGTTTTTATAGAAATGACAAAAACATATCTATGTGTGATACAATGGTTATGTCACAGTGCATGCAAAGAATTGTTAAAATGTACTTGTAGACTCTTTAAAGATACGTGTTGTTTGAGATTAAAAAAACATGAGATACTTTGAAAAAATAGAATAAACTTGGTTTTGTATAAAAAAAAATACTGTATATGTAGCACAATTTTATTTGGGTAACAGAATAAACAGCACTTGATAGGCATATGAAAAGTAATACACTTCTAGTGGGTGTCTTTTCCTTCATAGTGGTATTTTTCTCCCTCTCCCCAGACCTAAAACTATTAATATATTGGGGGCCACCTTTGTTTATCATCATAGATGAATGGGAGTGGCCACTGGAACCTGAAGAATACCAGCCCCTAGATCTCACCGAGGACACCTGTTGTGAGAATGTGGCATATGCCAGTGGACTGGACGTCTCCTCAGATACTGGCTTGGTCTCTCCACCCACCATGGCTAAGGAGGAGGGAGCCTCATTTGCTGTGGTGGTGAGTTCGGTGGCCGAGGTGCTGGACTTTCAGCTGCCCTCTGTGGCTGTCAGGACGAACGTCTTGACGGAGGTGCTTCAGCTGGGAGTCAACCCTTCTGAACCGCTTCACCTATTTAATGAAGCCCTCATGGATATCCTTCTTGGTGCTTAGTCCCAGCCCTGCACTGGGGCTCCTCTGATTAGGAAGATTTCCCGCTACCATCTCCCCACCCCAGGGTCCCCAACTTCCTGCTCCGCAGAGCTTGATGGTCCAAGTCTCCACTTCCAGAGTAAATCCTGGTGCATTCCCTCCGACCCCACTGGGCAGGAAATCCAAAAGGCTGGATACCTTGGTAAAGAAGATGTTTTCTTCTGCCAGCCTGGCATCTGGCACTGTGGTCAGTGAACACCATGTGCCTTTTGGGCTGATACTCCCATTCGCTATGGGACTTGGTAGCGCAGGTGCTGCCTATGGTCTCGGAGGAAACCCGAGGCATACTCTTCCAAGCTATTGCTGACGGGAGGGACACAACTACGTTCGCCATTCGCTGTGGGCTGTACACAACCGACTCACTAGGCAGAGCGTTTTCATCATCGGTGGCCCTTAGGCGCCAAGTTTGGTTGAGAACCCCAGGCTATTTGGCGATTGTCCACGAATCGCTCATAGACATGTCCTGTGATGGCTTTTGTCTCTTTGGAGACAAGCGACTCAGTGCTAGAACGCTTCAAGGACAGCAGAGCTACGGCCAGTACCGTAGGCTTTTCTATGGCTCCTCGCCAACCCCTGTCCGCCTTTCGCTCCTTACATTGCCAGGGAAGGTGCTTCCACCTGATGATCTCCCGCCCAGTCACCACGGCACACAAATTTCCCAGCCCCTGTGTGGCCGAGGACGCGGCACCCACAGACCTTGTGGGTCTGGTAGCCAGAGGTCAGTCCAGTCCACCACCCTCTCCCCGCAAGCTGCAGCGTCCAAGCCTCTTTATTTTGCCCTCTCACCATTATGGGCACACAATGGGATGCAGGATACGCCATCACCTGAACTACTGAAGGTTGATAACATCCGACCACTGGGTTCCTCAGATTGTCTGAAGGTGCTTCTCCCTCTCCTTCATGACTATCTCTCCACCCATGCCAGCCACTTGGGACAGGCTGATGGTGGACCATATCTCCTTACTCCGCCAGGAAGTGCCCAAGAAGTGCTTCTTGGGCAAATGAGCCATAGAGAGGGTGTTGGCATCAGAAGTAGGTCGTGGTTTCTATTCCTGCAACTTTCTGGTGCCCAAGAGGGACAGAGGCCTTTGTCCTATCCCAGTCCGGGGCCCTCTCAATTTCTTCCTTAAAAAGGTGAAATGCAAAATGCTCACGCCGGCTCAAGTCCTGTCTGCCCGGACCTGGGAAACTGTATGGTAGCGCAGGACTTGCAGGTTGCATACTTCCACATTCCCATCCTACCTGCCCACAGGCGTTACCTATGGTTCACGGAAGGCCATGAGCACTTTCAATTCATCATGCTCCCCCTTGGCCTGACTAGTGCCCCTCCGGTGTTCACCAAGGTGATGGTGGTGGTTGCAGCTCATCTGCGGAGATTAGGGGTGCCAGGCTCCCCCTTTCTCGACGACTGGCTGTTGAAGGTGGTCATCGCCCACCTCCAGACTATGACGGACCTCACTGGGGTTCACTATCAACATGCCAAAGTCGCACCTGACCTCTTCTTACACGCTCCTTTTCATCAGAGTTGTTCTGGACACAGTGCAGATTTGGACTTATCCTCCCGAACAGCTAGTCCAGGATATTCAGGCCATGATACTGATGTTTCAGCCACTATCCTGGATTTTGATGAGACTGACTGAGGCTGCTGGGCCTCATGGCCTCCTGCATCCTGCATGTCACATATGCGGTCTCTGCAGTGGGGTCCTGAAGTTCCGGTGGGTACAGCATCAAGGGAATCTCTCTGACATGGTCTCGCAGGGCACAGCAAAAGCCCTGCAGTGGTGGTTAACGAACTGTGATTCGGTCAGCAGCAGACCCCTCTCCCTTCCCCAACCAGATCTGACAGTAGTGGCAGATGTAAAACTCCTGGGATGGGGTGGCCATCTGGGAGAGGTGGAGATCAGAGGCCTCTGGTCTCCGGCAGAATCCCGACTCTACATCAACCTATTGAGCTCTGAACGATCCGACTAACATTGAAAACCTTTCTACCCTCCATCATGGGAACTACTGCAGGTGGTCACGGACAACACCACTGCCATGTGGTACTGCAACAAACAGGGCGGGGTGGGGTCGTGGACTATTTGTCAGGAAGCCCTGCGTCTCTGGACATGGCTGGAATGCCAGGGCATTTCCCTGTTAGTTAAACACCTGGCAGGATCTCTGAATGCCAGAGTGGATGAACTCAGCTGAAGTTGCCTATTGGATCATGAATAGCGTCTCCATCTGGAGGTGGTGCAAGGTCTCTTTCAGCAGTGGGTAGAGCCTTGGTTAGATCTGTACACCACTGCTGAGGACGCACAATGTCATCAGTTTTGCGAGATGAAGTTTCCAAGGTGGCTCTTGCTTGGAGACGCTTTTCATCTCGAATGGAGCTCAAGTCTCCTGTACGCCTTCCCACCCATACCACTCCTGCCCAGAGTTCTCAAGATGATCAGAAACGACCTGGCCCAAGTGATGCTTGTGGCTCCGGACTGGACACGGAGAGTCTGGTATCCCGAGCTGTTGAGCATGGCCATCAGTCCTCCGATCAGGCTGCCCCTACTGGAAGATCTTTTGTTGCAGGAGAGGGTTCTCCAGCCGAACATGTCAACGCTCCACCTTTATGCGTGGAAATTGAGTGGAGACAGTTGACCGCTTTTGACCTTCGCCCGAAGTCTGTAATGTCATCTTGGCAGCTCACCATCCCTCCACCAAGATGGTATACGCTGGCCGGTTGGAACAAGTTTGTGGTATGGTGTATAGCCAAATAGGTTGAGCCTTTATATGCACTCCTTTCCTAAGTTCTTTTATTTATCCTTACCCTGGCTCAGCAGGGCTCTGCATTGGGCATGTTAAAGGGTTATTTAGCTATCATATCCACTTTCCTGTGGCTGCCAGATGAGCCTTCTCTCTTTAAACCTCCTATTACAAATAGGTTCCTTAAAGGTTTGCAACACTTATTTCCTCCAGTTTCCTTCTTTGTCTCAATGGGACCTTAACTTGGTTCTTACATTTCTCACGTGTGCTCCCTTTGAGCCACATCATACCTGCACTCCTAGGTTTCTTACCATCAAGACGGCCTTTCTGGTGGCAATTACATCTGCTGGGAGGGTCAGTGCACTGAAGGTGCTGTTGTCACAGCCTCCATACATCTCATTCTTTGCAGATAAACCGGTTCTTCAGACCCACCATCCTTCTTGCCAAAGGCAATCGCCCCATTCCACGTAGGCCAATTCATCACCTTGCCTACTTTTTACGTTGTGCCTCATCCCTCAAAGGAAGAGGAGAGACTCCACTGTCTGAACCCAAAATGAGCGGCATTGTTCTTCCTTGATCGCTGAAAACCATTTTCAGGCGGACTAACAACTCTTCGTGGGATATATCGGAACCAAAAAAGAAAAGGCTGTGCAGAAATGAACCATCTCCTGATGGATCATGCTCTGCATTAAGGTCTGCTACACAATGGCCAAGAAGCAACCCCCAGAGGGTTTGCGTGCTCATTCCACCAGAGCCAAGGTTGCGACCACTGAGTTAACACGTGGAGTTTTGCTCCTAGACATTTGCCAGGCAGCAACATGGGCCTCACTGCACATGTTCACCAAGAACTACTGCCTGGGCAATTAGGTCCATCGGGATGGGCACTTTGCTCGTTCGGTTCTGCAGGATTTTCTAGTCTAAATCAAATTCGCAGACCCACTTCCAGAGAGGGACTGCTTGGGTATCCATGCTAAGGTAAGGAATCTGCGGCTAGAAGTCTCTATTAGATGAACAAATTACGTACCTTTGGTAATGCCTTATCTGGTAGAGACTCTATCTAGCCACAGATTTCTTACTGACCCACCCATCCTTCACGCTCTGCGAACAAATTTACAGGTACACGGCTGCTCCCTTTTCAGGGCCCTATTCCACACACCAGTGGTCAGTGGTTTTCGTGGCTCCGCGCTCCTGGCAGGGAAAGTCGCAAAAAAACCCTGATGTCAGCACGCTGGGATGGCGCCTATATAGGCATCGCATACTTCACTTGTGGCACTGATGACGCCACGTGGAGCTGAATGATACCACATAGGAGCGGGCAGTGAACTGCTCACGAAAAAGTTTCAGATCCAGTCTGATGCCTGGGAATAATTCTAAGGTAAGGAAACTGCGTTTAGATAGAGTCTCTACCAGATAAGGCATTACCGAAGGTAAGTAACTTGTTCTTCTAGCCCTCTCCACTGAGCAAACCCTCCTCACCATTAATATTTTGTCATGAAGGCGTTGGGTATTCCCTCCCCACTTAGAAAGTCAGTGTATCATCTTGTTGCTTAGTCCAAGCCACCTCTGATTGATTGGGGTGGAGAGTGGGAAACATCCTTAAGAATAATAACATGGGGAATAACATCTGGTGGTAACTGCAAATCCTCACAGACCCATGTGGTATAAGATGTTCAATATGATGGGTGGAGTCACTTGTTGGAATACTTGTAACCCCTAGCCCCACAGCTGTAAATTTGGAATAAAGGGTTCTACGCCACAATACCTTGCTCTCACCCCTTAAACTCCCCCTTGATTGAACTCTGTCATTTATTTGATCTTTTAGTCTCTTTTGACTCTGTCTTCTCCCTCAATTGTATATTGGTGAGAGGCTTAAAATAAATAGGGCAATTAGCGGGTTCGATGAGATTAGGCATTATTGTATACACATCCTCCATTAAATTGCTTAATATATACTCAGAGGATTGTAGCTTTGACATTAGTGTCCATTATAGTCTTTAAAAATGTCTCCATAAGTCATTCCAATGTCCAAGACCGGTAACCGGGGTCTAGCATCCTTTAGATTTCCATTTCATCCTCGTAGACCTCCACAGTAACACGTTACCTTTTTATATCATTCACTTACTGTTGCTGTGTGATTCTCTGTTGATAGAGAGTTAGCAGTACAGGGGGATGTACTAATTTTGCTTAATGAGGAGCTAATGGCACAGAAATTATTAGGGGATGCTGTAGAATTGTTTTGACGGCTCAGATTTATCCTGGAACATTTCAGTCACTGAGGCTGGGCCAGGGGGTCAAGTCACCCAAAATCACACTCTCTTGCCCAGGGGCTGTAGTCAGTAGCACCTAGCACCCTCAAAGTCTCAGCACCACGTGGCACGACCTCTCCTCTGCTCCACCACTCTGCCTCTCAATATTATTCCTTGGGGTCTCCAGCCACCCCAGCCGTCCCTGCGCGGGGTGTCTCCCGTATCCTCCCAACGAGCCCCGAGACCGAGGGGGAAAAGCGGGGGCGGAGGGGGCGAGACCCCGAATGCAGTCGTCCGGTGAGGCGATGGTGAGGAGTTGTCTGCCACGATGCCTCCAGGGGCACCTGAATTGTTTCTTCCCCTCAGTAGTGTCCAGAGTCTTTCCACAAACTTATAATCACCCGCTCCCCCCGACTCCGTTTGCTGCCTGCGAAGGTCCTCTCAAGCGAACGGGGAAAGAACCCACTCCTCCCGCTTCGTCGGGCCCGGCCGGTCTCCGTCCTCTCGACCGACCAGTCACCTCTTCTGCCTTCAGTAACCTTGGCTACGGAAGGAGATATGAGGGGTAGAGAAAGGGCCGTCCGTAAACTACTGCGTCGGGCGCTTGCCTCAGGACCAGCACCCTACTGCTTTGGGCCTGCCTTGAATATGTCCCTGGGCGCCCAAGACCGCACCTCAACTCCTCCACAAGGTCTAAGGCTGCATTTAAGGTTGTGTGCATTAAACCCACACGTGGGCAGGCTCACTTCGCTGGCCACCTTGAGATGCCCGCCGGCCACCGTAGAGCCCGGCAGGCCGCCCCAGACTCCCTCCTCCGGTACCGGCAAAGGCCCCTCTCACCAGCTGCCTCGCGATCGGCTCCGGGGATCCACACCAGCGGGGTCCCAGCCACTCCAGTCTCCGGTCGGGGTCCTACACCTGCAGGCAGCCGGACCAGATCCTTCCGTCGCTGCCTCCGGCGGTGCCACAGATTGCGCAGTACTTTATTAGTTCGGGCTTGGGAGGCCACCGTAGTCCGCCCACCTCACCGGACGCCACAGGTGGAACTCAGGGTCAAGCCGAACCCGGTGGGGAAGCGGAGCCGATCTGTTCCCTCCGCACAACGTTTCCTAGTCACTGGGGCCCCGTTGGTTTATGGATTAAGGTCGGATTTTCAGGCTCGATCAGGAGCTCTTCTACTACGGGGCCATCTTGGTCCGCGGTCAAGCCACGCCCCCCACCCCGCCTTTGACATAGGTAATCATGATATAGTCCTCTGTATATTAAATAAACTCATCGGTTTCAAAGGTAAGATGCTTGACTGGTTCAAAATACATCTAGACTATTGCACTCAAGTGATTCCAGTCTTGCTCCTATATCTCAAGGAGTGCCCTAATAGTCAGTCTTAGCTCCTTTGCTTTTCATTCTTTACCTTGAACCTCTAGGTGACGTTTTCCAGCCTGCCTCGAATCTCATATCACCACTAGGCAGAAAACACTCAGTTCTAGCTCAGGGTCACCTCACCTGATTATTATTTTCCTCACCTCACTAAAGAGATTTCCCTTGCGCTTTCCACTCTTGACAAAAGTCATATCTGGATGACTGTTTATCTTTGTAAACTACTTAAATCTAATGCTTATAAGACTGAGCTACTAATTTCATCTCAACCCAGCCACTTCCTTGTCCAGGAGTGGCTTTATTCTACTAATATTCTAGGCTGCACTCTACTATAGTGATAATATAAAATCATTGGGTTTTAGTCTTCATTCTTCTCTCAATATCTCAGTCTCCATATACAAGATTAAGGCTATTTGGCAATGATACCAATCATCAACTTTGATTGATTTCTGGAATCAAATCTTTCTTCCCAAAACAGGATCTCAAAGAAGTGACTCAAGTGTTCATACTATCCAGACTTAATGACGAAAATCCTATTCTGATGGTTATTCCAAAAATTAATCTTGCCCATTGAAAGCCTCCAAACATGCTACAGCACTGTTGATTCTAGGGACTCGCCACTCTTGTCACATCACCCCAGTACTGCACATGCTATGTTGGCTCCCTGTTGATGGAAAGTCGATGTAGTTGCTTGGCGCATCTCGACGCATATTCGTACAGCTCTTTCAGTGTCCTTCATTGGCACTACCACTATGGGAGAAACGAATGGCATTGGACCAGTTGAACGCTCAATAATGTCATGCTTCAGTAATGATTCAAGTTCTTTTTCACAAGCTTCTTGTAAATGAAAAGCAACTCGTCTATGTCTCTGAGCAACAGGACGGACATCATTATTAATGTGCAACTTTACTTTCGTAGTCTTTAGCTTTCCCAAATCATGAAACAATGAAGGAAATTGTCTTACTATTTCGTGGTGAGCATTCATAGTGTAATTCCCAGAAATCAATACCATATCAGCAGCGGTACTAAAACTGAGCACACGGGCACTTGCCTCTGCACCTTGAGGCACATGGATGGGTGCTTGCACCTTTATTTTTCTTGTGTTTCAATATTGCTACAAATGAACCTTGACTTTTTATAGGTGTCGATGCAGCCCAAGTATACACTTTGGTTTTCGGTGACATAAGTGGAGACAATGAAGGCTATTCATTGTATTTCTCTTCAGACATTATGTTTATCGATGCTCCACTGTTGATGAAAGGTATCAAGCAGTCATTTACTTTCAATGTAATTTTTGGACACTGTATGACTTTGGTGCTTTGGCATGTCGACTTTTCTTTGACTGACATTTTTCCTCGCATGCAGCCAATCCGACATGCGTACGTTTCTCTGAGGTAAACATTGACATGGCGCAACCGGCTTCATCACTTTCACTGGATATTGAGGCTGATGAACTGTTTGACGAAGATTTAGATGACAATCGACTTTGTTCAGTGTCATTTGCCTCAATTGATGTCGTCGCTTGACCTTGTGGGGGGTGTGTTGAACCTTGTGGGGGGTGTGTCTGGAATGTTCTGGCAGCCATTTTGTCTTCGTGCTATGTCACACTTGCTTTTTCCTTCACTTTACAAATCGTCGCAAAATTGTTCTGTATCCCACACCCTTTGCATATCTATCCAATGGCAGGACATTTACCTTCATGTGGAAACGAAAATCTACATCTAAAGAATAACTTCTTTTTACTTGTAGACAGCACCTTGTGTCCTTCAGTCCTTCAGTCTTTTGCTTTGGCTTACTTTTTATGCTCTTGACTGATTCACTCTGGGCACTTCCAGCCTCCATGTCAGTGGTTTGTCTTTCAGCACGCTCCTCCGCTCTGGCAACATCAACACTCACTCCAGACTGAGTTTCTATCAGCATTCGTCGTCTGAATGAATCTGACAAGCATCCATCAATAACTCTAAGTCGCATAGCTTCCTCATCATTAAATTTATTGAACTTACAATGTTTGATAAGCGTATCAAGTCTTTCCACGAATTCATCAGTGTTTTCACCAACATTTTGACTTTCTTGACTGAAAATATATCTTTTGTAATCAACGTTGGGTACTGGACAGAACTTTTGATTCAGAGTTTCTTTAATCTGACAATATGGAATTTCTTCGTCAGTTTGCGGCATTTTCATTATGACTTCTTTCACACCATCACCAGCAAGATTTTTGAGAAACTTTATAATCTTTTTGTTACCAGTCTCTTCAAGTGCATCAATCAAATTATCAAATGTCTCTCTCCAGGCAGACCATCTAACGCCAATATTTTGCTTTTTGGCGGTATCGAAAGGGGGTGGTGGTTTCAATAAGGTGGCAGCATGGTCATTAGTGATGGGAGTGGCTGACCTTGAGGGTAGAGCTCTTTAGGCTCCTGTCGGCTGTCCATTTGAGCCTATGTCACTGGTTCTATTGCTTAGGCCTTGTGATGGGACGACCTCAGAGTCATCATGGACAAGCGGGGAAACAGTGACCTTCTCTCTGGTCTCCATCGGAGTCCTTCACTTTCTGGGGACTTTGCAGTTGTTCTGAGACATCACCTGGCAGCTTTGGTGGTGGGGCCACTTCAGGTATGGGACAGCTCAGTAAGCACAACCGGCATGCTTCTCCTTGGGTCTCCTCGCCCGATACTGAGATTGTTAAAAAAGCTCTGGTAAGCGCAATGATAATATACTTCTTTCTTACTTAATCTGTCAGCCCGCACTTCTTCCTGTGTCAGTACGTAACCACCTTTTGCAGGATCAATCCGTATAATGTACAATTTTATCTTGCGTGGCAGCGTGGTACCTTTATGTATCACTTGACCAGCAGGTTCTCGACCATCAACGTAAAGATTCTTTGCAACACTTCCATTGTCTTCATTTGCTGTACAGCGGCGGGAATTGCACTTTGACTCAACGTGCCTGAAGCGTTGATTCCGTTTGTCGACAGTGACACACGTAGCACACACAAGCAGTTTGCTTGGGCCCTGGCAAACTCTCTGGGAGAGCAGTGTCGTTCTTCAGGGTACTTATCCCCATCTTGTTGCCATTTGTAGCGTCTTCCCAGCCTGGTTACCCATCAATGACCACGCCACATACAGAGCTTAGTATTACACGTTTTTATTCTGCTGTGTGGAACTTCGAACTCAACATTCTAAAACAAGCTATCAGGGCATTGGGCTCTGACACCTATGTCACAGCTCTACGGAGTCTGTTACGAGCCAAAAGGGTCTGTCATAAAATAGCGCAAGACGCTACTGCTGCCATCAATGCCAATGGATGAACATTTTGTGATTGTACTGTAATCGATGTTTTGTTCTTTTTAAAATATTAAAAACATATAAAAATAAAAAAAACACAATCAATTACAAAGCCCCGGAGGTATGAATTTTGGAAGGAGATGTGCGACACGTATGTTACACAATATCCAGGAGCACATTGACATCATGTGCTGACTTTTGGTAGACGTGTGCCTGAATACCAACTCCATAAAAAGCTGATTTTTGATGCTCATCATTTACAACAGATATAAAACAGTTCTTCTGTAATAATAAAAATAGTTATTAGGCCAGTGATTCCATCTGCATTAGTTATTTTTACTTTTATGAGTGGACTTATGGGACCATTCCTTATTCCCATTGTTCACCAACTAATTTTTTAGATGATCACTTCTTCTTTGTCCATCTTCTATGTTGTTTATCCATTTTATGTGTTTATGGGTTGATCATGCTTTATGTTTGCCAATTGGTTATGATATTAAAATGATGCATGCAGAAATATTCCAGTTTTGATAAAAATCTTATCTATATTTGTACCCTTCTCGGGTCTTTTCACAATTCCTTGAATTTGAAATCTTAGGATTTTATTGAATTTTTCTTTTATCTAGTGTGCAGCAACGGGTGTCTTTGTTAGCCGTCTTATTTTACTTTTATGTTCAGTAAAACTTGCCTAAGTTAACTCTGATGTTTTACCCACAAATCTCTTTTTACATGACATTCGATTAGATTTATTTACTTTGCTTGATTCATAGGCAGCATAGTGTTTGAGGAGTATCTCCTCCCTCCCCCCCCCCCCACCAACCCCACCAACCCCATATTCCCCCTGTGTGGTTTGCTGCACTCTTGAACCGTTAATTATATTGGTACAGTGCGTTCCCTTATATTGCTTGTTATTAAGGTTTTTTGACTCGTGAGAGGGCTTACATCAGTATTAGCGATAATGGGTTTGTCATATAGTTCACTCAGACAGTTTCATTTAGTTTCCAGTGCTAATTTATGATTGTCAACCTTTCGGCTTTGTCTGGAATATTGGCTAACAAATGCAGGTGTTTCTCTCTCCAGTAGTTTGTTTGAAGAGAGTGTTACATTTGTGTGTCTTTTCCCTATTGCGGGCTGCTCTGAATGTGTCGCCTGAATACCCTCTTTAACAGAATTTGATCATAAGCTTTTCTTCTAATTGGCTGTACTCTTCCAGTTCCGAGATGACTCTTCATTTTGAGCAATCGTGAATGTGGAAGGTGTTCCTTTTAACGTTGGACGTGGAAGTTACATGCATGTTAGAGGTTGGTCCTGTTTGTTTCTTTCAGATGCAGTGTTTTTGACCATATCGTTTAGTTTTGTGTGAATTGTACATCAAGAAAATGTATAGATTCCTAGTCAATAGTATGGGTAAAGCAGATTGTTTCATTTGTGTTGTCCAAGGCTTCAGTATTTCCAATCACTTATGACTTTGTTCCTTGCCATGCTATGAAAGCCATCAATAAACCTGCCAATGGTTTTAAGATCTTGTTTTCACTTTTCATTGTTTAGAATATGGGTGTCTTCAGATAACGTCATGCATATTTTTGCATATGATGGTGCTGCTGACAAGCTCATAGATGTTCCTGCCAGTGTCAGGCAGATCTTACCTAGGGTTCTGACACTGTACTGAGATTTTCCTTTGTCAATAAATAGAACTTCGTGGCCTCCAAGCCCTTTTTTGTGGGGGTATCTAGGTATATAATGATGTGCACAGCCATGTGTTATTCTTATCTTCCAAGTCTACCTCTTGAAATATGTTTAAGGAGTGCTTAGTATCCTGTTTATAGGTCTCTGTTTGTTTCACCACTTTCTGTAAGAAGGCAACATCATATATACTAAGTAGTTTTTGTTGATATCCTACGGTTAAAGTAAGAAGCATGCCTGGTGGCTTTATTGGATCTTTGGTAATCTTTGATAACACGTACAATATCAGAATCCTAGACGATGTCTTAGTTAAGTATAGTTTAGTTTTCTCTGAAATCCATTGCATTGATAAAGCCTTTTCTATGATTTTCTTCTTCGGGCCCTGGTCATGTGGAATGTAGGTAGTGGTGTGCTGTAGTTAGTATTTGAACAAAGATTCATAATAATCCGTGTCCAGTAGTGCTTCTTCCTTATCTGCTTTTTTTGAGGATGTTTAATTTGTTCTTTGATAAGTTTTATGAGAATGATTTCTCTTTTTATGTCAAATTGTTTCTCATTTTCCGTTTGTTGAAGGATATTTCTCTCAGATTCTTCTGTATTCATTCTCGACCATATTTACCATATTTAATTTTTTATTTGTTGTAAAGAGCTGCACAGGTAACTTTTTAGTGTGCACTCTATGTAGAGTGACTAGTCCTTCTCTTTGTCTGTTGGTTGTAATTTGGTTCTTTAAGTTCTTATATCTTAATTTCCTCATAAACCTATGAACCTAAATCTTTGTGTCTTGTAGTGTTGTGTCTTTCATTGACACAAAGGGAGGTACTTTTTGTAGAACGTTCTTTCCCAGTTTTGTAAGTTTATGTGCAGATAGATTCATAGTTTCTTGTCTTGGACCGTAACAGTTTGTCTCCTTCTCGTCCCTCCCTCGTCTACTGGGTCTTTTCTATATCTGATAGAGACTTCTAGCCACAGATTCCTTACCTTGGAATATTCCCAGGAATCAAACTGGATCTGGAAACAATTTGAGCAATCCACTTGCGCGCCGGTTGTTGTGGTCATACGGCTCTGCATGGAGTTGGTGGCATTGTGCCATGCCGGAAGTGACATGCATGGTGCCTCTATTTGTGCCACTCTAGCGCGCTGACCTCAGTTCTTTCTGGATCAAGCTTCCCTTTGTCATTTTTTGACTGATTTCGACCTTTTTGTCAATGACTAGTATGCCTTTTTTGCTACTTTTTTTTCACAGTGTCCCCGAAGAAACCCAGTGGGTTCAAATCTTGTGGAGCATGTCATAGACGGATGTCGGTGACAGACCCCCAATTGGTCCTTCTGTGTTGTTTTGAAAAAACCACGACTTCGCGTTGTGTGTGAAGTGCAGGACAGTGAGCTTAAAGGCCATCAGAGAGTAGGCCATGAAGCTTTTGGCTGCTCATCATGTGCCGCTCCAGGTGTCATTCGAGTGGGAAGTCTCGGGACCACTCCCAGAGTCACTCGCATTGGTCCTCGTCTTGCACCATGGCCTTTTCTGGTGAGTCCCACAAGAAGAAGTTGAAGCGCGCTTCGACTTCTCCACGTTGCTTCCAATCCTCAGACGACACGAAGGAACAACACCACAAATATCGACCCCGTTCACAGGTGGTCCCTGTGCAGCCGGAGTCGGAAACTGGGTCTGCGCCACGCTTCCCCGAATTTCCTGAAGCGACCCCTGTCCAACTCCAAGAGTTTTATTAGGCCATGAACCTCATTTTTGGGCAGTCGAACCCCTCTGGAGCACCTTAGAGTCCCCCGGGGCTCGGAAGGGTCTTTGACTGGAGCTCCGCCGGTGAGTTCGCTCTCACGCCAGTCCACCACTTAGGATCCGTTGGTGGATAATGATTGGCAGCAACTTTGCGACCTCCTCTGGGGACCTTTCCAGTGGTGCCTTTCCCGGCGCTGCCGACACCAATTCGCAGCAGCGAGCCCATCGTGATTCCTGTCTGAGACACGGAGCTAGACCGGCGTCGCCCAATGTCTCTTCCAGCTCCGACCAGGCCCACACAGCCTGAATCTGAGACAGAGCCCTATTACACTGAGGGGCTCACTGAGGAACACAAGTGAAGAGGATCTGAGGAATCCTATTCCTACACTGACCTCTAGCAGAGTTCATGTCCGATGACACCTAGAATGAGGACCTGGCTAATGCCAATGGTAAGGATACCTCGTCTCCTCTCTCCTCCCACAGTGGCTACGAAGGAAGGGGCTTCCTACAGATGATGTTCTGGAAGACGGCTGAAGTCCTGGACCTAAAGTTTTTACGAAGGTGCTTCAACTGGGGGTATCCCCATCGGAACTCATACTACCCTTCAACGAAGCCATCACTGATGTCCTGCTCGGGCCTGGGCCAAGCCCTGCACAGGCACTCCTATGCACAGAACCATTGCTTGCTGCCATCGCCCCACTTTGGGGGACCCAGCCTTCCTCTCCCTTGACCCCACACCTGATAGCCCCGACCTCGACTCCCAGAATCAATCCTGGCACCTTCCCTACGACACCACCGGATAGAGAGTCCAAGAGGCTGGATACCTTCGGAAAGAGGATTTTTTCTTCCGCCAGCCTGGCACTGCGGTCTGTGAACTTCACATGCTTATTGGACCGTTATTCCCATACTGTTTGGGATATGGTTGCGCAAGTGCTGCCTAGGGTCCCAGGTGAGACTCTGGGCCATACTTTCCCAAGCTATTGCTAATGGGCGAGATGCACTAAAGTTCACAATTCAATGCGGGTTGGATACGACCGACTAACTGGGCACAGCCATTTATTCTTCAGTGGCACTGAGACGTCGCTCCTGGTTGAGGAATACTGCCTTTTCAGGGGATATCCAAGCCTCGCTCATGGACTTGCCCTTCGATGGATCTCGTCTCTTTGGAGAAAAGGCAGATTCTGCCTTGGAGAGATTCAAGGATAATAGGGTCACTGCTAAGTCATTGGGGCTCTCTGTATCCTCACAACATCCACATTCTGCCTTGTGCCCCTTCCATTGCTACGGTAGGGGCTACCAGTCATGTCCTTCCCCACCTAGCCATAATGGCAAGCAGGCTCAGTACTTTCGTGGACGTGTGTCCCACAAGGCTCGTGGGCCCACAGGGAGAGGTCTGCCCAATCCGCCCCCCCCCCTCCCTGGCAGCCGCACACTCAAAGCCTCTTTAGCTTGCCCTCTATCCAGCATGGGCACACCCTCAATCCAGCATGGCACCCAGTTGGCAGCAGAATCCAACACCATCTGCACCAATAGAGAGACATAGCATCAATCAAATGGGTGCTTCAGATTGTTCAACGGGGTTACGCCGTCCCATTCCTACAAACCCCGCCGCCACTCCCTTTCTTCGCCAAATTGGTTGATGGAGGACCACCTGCCGCTCTTGCGACAGGAAGTACTGGTCCTTCAGGCCTAAGGAGCTATCGAGAGGGTGCCAGCATCAGAAATAGGTTGTGGTTTCTATTACTGCTACTTTCTGGTGGCAAAGAAGGATGGAGGTCTTCGGCCTATCCTAGATCTGCGCCCTCCAAACTACTACTTGAAAAGAAAAATTCTAAATGCTCACCCTGGCTCTGGTCTTATATGTCCTAAACCCTGAAGACTGGATGGTAGCGTTGGACTTGCAGGACGCTTATTTCCACATCCCCGTCCTGCTTGCCCACAGACAATACCAGCAGTTCACGGTGTGCCAGGAGCATTATCAGTTAGCTGTGCTTCCCTTCTGCCTTTTCCAGGGCCCCTCGGGTGTTCGCCAAGGTGATGGTGGGGGTTGCAGCGCATCTGCAGAGGTCAAGGGATCCAGTTTTCCCCAAGCTCACCGATTGGCTGTTGATGGCAGGCTTCCCCCAGGCAATCATCTCCCATGTGCAGACTACAGCGAACCTCCTGCATTCACTGGGATTCACTATCAACATGCCGAAGTCATACCTGACTCCTTCTCAGACACTTCCTTTCCTCTGCGCGGTTCTGGATACAGTGCAGTTTTGAGCTTATCCTCCGTAACAGCGAGTCCAGGATATTCAGGCAATGATGCTGATGTTTCTGCCTTTATCTTGGATTTCAGTGAGACTGGCTCTGAGGCTGCTGGGTCTCATCGCCTCCTGCATCCTGTTGGTAACACTTGCCCATTGGCATATGCGGGCTCTGCAGTGGTATTTGAAGACCCAGTGGGCACAGCATCAGGGAAATCTCTCCGACCTGGTCCAGATATTGGAGGTAACTGAAAAACGTCTGCAGTGGTGGCTCATGAACCGTGATTGGGTCAACGGCAGACCTCTGACTCTTCCTCTCCCAGAGTTACAGATGTGTAACTCCTGGGCTGGGGTGGCCACCTGGGAGAGGTGGAGATCAATGTACTCTGGTCTCCTGCAGAGTCTCAGCTCCACATCAATCTGTTGGTACTGAGAGCGATCCAACTGGCATTGAAAGCCTTTCTTCCTTCATTCAAGGCTAGTTGAATTGTTCATGGACAATACCACCGCCATGTGGTACTGCAACAAAAAGGGCGGGTTGGGGTCGTCGATCCTTTGTCAGGAGGCCTTGCGCCTCTGGACATGGCTGGAACCCCAGGGCATTTCCCTGGTGGTTCAACACCTGGTGGGGTCTCTGAACGCCAGAGTGGATGAACTCGGCCGTCGCTGCGTAGCAGATCAGGAATGGCGTCTTCACCCAGTGGTGGTGCAAGGTCTCTTCAGAGATTGGGGAGAGCCTTAGTTAGATCTAGTCGCCACCTCCAAGAAAGTGCAATGTCAGCACTTCGGCGCATTGGAGTTTTCAAGGTGACGCTTGCTCGGAGATGAATTTTTTCTCAAGTGGCGTCCAGGACTCCTTCCGCCCAACCAGCCTTCCCTTCAAGTCACCTGTTTTGACTAAATTCCTTAAAGGTTTACAGCACCTGTTTCCTCCTATGCCTTTCATTATGGCCTAATGTGACTTGAATTAAGTTCTCACCTTCCTCATGTGTTCCCCTTTGGAGCCAAATCATAGCTGCCCTCTGCAACTCTTAACTCTAAAAACTGCCTTCCTTGTGGCGACACCATCTGCCAGGAGGTTTAGCGAGTTACAAGTGCTCTCCGTTAACCCTCCCTACACCTCATTTTTCCCAGGGGAACTGGTTCTAAGGAGTCTGGCATTCTTTTTACCAAAGGTGCTGACACCTTTTCACATCGGGCAAATCATCAACCTGCCTTCGTTTTTCCCCCTCCTCATCCTTCTTAAGAGTGTTATTGTTCTATATTGATCATAATAAAGATTTCCGGGTAAACGATCAACTCTGTTGGATTTGCAGAGGAAAAGAAAGGAAAGGCAATTCAAAAGAGAACCATTTCTCAAAGGATCATCCTTTGTATTAAGATCTGCTACGCAATGGCCAAGAAAAAGCTCCTTCAGTAGTTAAGAGCTCACTCTAACAGAGCTACAATTCCAACGACTACATTAGCTAGCTAAGTCCCGGTCTTGGACATCTGTCAGACAGCTACGTGGACATCGCTGCACAAGTTTGCCAAACACTACTGCCTCCACAGTGTGGTCTGGCGAGATAGGCACTTTCATTGTTCGGTTCCAGGACTTCTTAGTCTGAAACAATCTGTAGACCGAGATATTGCTTTGGTATCTATTCTAAGGTATGGAATCTGTGGCTAAAAGCCTCTATCAGATGAACAAGTGATTTACCTTCGGTAATGGTTTATCTGGTAGAGAGACTATCTAGCTGCAGATTCCTTACCGACCCTCCCATCCTCGCTGTTCTGCGAACTGTGTTCCCTAAATTAAGAGATTCTTTTGGACCTCACTTTTGGCACACTAATCACTCTTCCTCAGCTTGGCTCACTATTTCTGGTGCAGAAGAAATTGTCAAGAATTGAGATCAGCGCGCAGGGGTGGCGCCTATATAGGCACTGGGCACGTCACTTACGGCGTGGACAACGCCACTCGGAGACAAATGAAGCAACCTACTGACACCCAAGGGGATTGCTCAAAAAAGTTCCGGATCCAGTCTGATGCCTGGGAATATTCTAATGTAAGGAATCTGTAGCTAGATAGAGTTTCTACCGGACTGAGTAAAAGTTGTTTTTGCTGCAAGTTTAAGGATGTAGCAGAGTGATTATAACTACTGAACATTAGGAGAAACAGTGACTGTGGATTTTGAGACAGACTGCATGCAGGTTAAAATGGTTGAATTTCACCCGACTTGGGCTTTGTGAAATATTGAGTGCCAAGTGTTCAAGACACTCAACTGAATGTACCCAGAACAATTCAAGAAATTTCCAACAGACAATAGGTCGAAGCAGTGATAACTAACGATTACTAGGGCGGGAGTCCAGTACATGGGATCTATGCAGACATTGAATTTATGAAGTCTGCAGAAACGGTGTCCTCATCCTCTGTGTCTCAGAGCCCTCTGTGTTAGTTGAAGTGCTTCTGTCCCTGATCCAGAAACCATTGGAAGTCTGTAACACCTGGGAAAATTGACTGAAACCCAAAAAAGAACTAATTTTACCCAGCCTCTGCAGCACAAAATTGTGGGCAATCAGACCTCCAGAAAGAGTTTATTACCTCATAGTGCAAAAGTCATGCTTATTTGTTTTCGGAGATTTCCTGACAATTGCTGACTTTAGGAAATCCGATAAAGTATTCACAGATTTTTGTACTTATTTGTTTTATGATTTTGTACACTGATCGATTGTACAGTGCTGGTGCTTTATAACCCTTATTTATTTTGATTACGCTATTCTGATATGTAGTTCCAGTTCCATTTAACTGATTGTTTTTGTTTCAGCCTTCTTGGTGGTTCACACTATATGGGTGCCCTTTATAGTATGGAGAAAGAAAGCCCAGCACTGAACGGATGGATGTACATTTCAGATCGGAGACTTGTTACTAACGGGTTCAGGATTCAAATGTTACCAGGTATGGCAATCAGTTTCCTTGGTTCTTTTTTTCTTTTTACTCTATTTTTATTTTAAAGTTCCCATTTCCAAAACCAGGGCTTTGTAGTTTTGTCCCGTGGCAGTACATTCAGAGCTCCGAGATTCTTTGAAAGTTGCCAGATCATACACCGTGGCAACATCGATTCAGAAGTTCCTGGGTATTGATTATTCCAAATGGTAAGTGAGGGAGGAAAGGGAACGCGATCACAAGTAACAAAGGGCTGCTGCTGCTGCTTTTCTTACACGGGGCCGATATTGCAGCACCACTGCAAAACCGTCCCCCAGTAACAAAACAAAATGGCTCCCGCCGCAAGTCCAAAACCAGCTCCCACCCTTCTGGCCCACCGGTAAAACGCCCGGTGCCCACTACGGCCAGTCCGGCCCTGAGGCTTCATTATCAGTGTACTCACTCTGTTATATGAGGGAAGTGATAAGGCTTTGACTCAGAGCTTCTTTACCTGTTCACAAGAGGTCTCCATTTCAGTTGGGGGTTGTTGTACTCCACACTTCAACGCTCCTTTTATGACAAAGGGCTCCAAGTAGTTTCTGGCAGTGTGCCCATCTCTTACACTATACGTTTTTACTGTCAAAGTGTTGCAACTTTATAGACTCATGTACTTCGGCCAACATTCAAGGAACTGTTTTGCGAAGCGGTTACTGTGCCTTGTGCGCATGAATGCCTGCAACCAGGGAGTCAGGCCGCTCAGCAGAACTCATTCCACCAACTCATCTTTACTGAGACCGTGAGCCTGTAGGTGTGACCCTTTCCAGGCCTCAGGACAAATGAGGAGAGGATGTGGCCGAACGGGCTAGAGCTGTCATCTCAAATCTGGGGAACCGGGTTCGAGTCTCGGCAATGACGCTCAACATCCTGTGATTCTGCCCCTGCCTAACAAAAATGAATGTGTGTCCTTGTGTAAGGTAACTGGTGCTCATGTAAAGCGCTCTGATACCCGATAGTCAAGTTCGCGCTATATAAAACGCCGGAAATAAAATGGCAAGCCACAGAAAAAATCCTGAAAGCATCAAGGGAATAGATAATATTGAATAGACAGGATGACTTGCAACCATTCTGAAAAAGTGGAAACGAATGGAAAATGTAGGCCTCTGTACAGTGCAGTGCCAAAAGTGCGCAAAGTCCCGAAATGTGTAGGAGCATCCCCAGGGAAGTGGACTTCTAGCATGGTATCTGGCACAATGACAAACTTAAACCTGCAGGGCAAGATAAGATTTGCCACAAAAGCCCAACTGGATGGGCGGGTAAGGTGCATCCGAGTCGAGGCCGAGGAACCTGACAGATAGTTCCAGTCTGGGAGCACAAGAATGCTGTCAGTACCTTGTTACAGCCTTTCTCCACATCTATATTCGGTGCTTTCGCTCGCTGGCCGGGATTACATGATACAGAGCACTGTTTACTAATCCTGCGAAATAGAAGACCCAGGCACTGTTAAACTTAACCCTAAACCTTTGTGCTTTGTCATATATTTAAAGTATAATCACAGATATTTATAAAGCAACAATACTTTAGAAAAAGAAGTGTTAAAATATCTTATGGAGTTTAACATATGTATAATATAGCAAGTACTAGAATAGCTTTACTGGCTGTAGCGCTCATATTGCAGCAGGCATAATGATATATTTGGAAAGGAATTCTGCGGGTCAGGCCCAGGGCACAGTGTGAGTAACACATACTGGTGATTCTTCGGTTGCTCTGAGTTGTCAAACATGCATGTCTGCACCTTGATTTCTTAGTGAAGAATTACAAAACTCCTAGCACTTCCCTGATGAGGGCGATGACAGATTCCTTCTTTGAATGTTCTGGCTGTCCATCTATATAGGTAGTGCGCAGTTCCTACAAACTACTGAACTACTGCACAGTTTGTTTTTACTTCTAATTATTTTTGAAGGTTAAACGTGATTGTCGTGATAAAAACTACATTTTTATAATGTAGTATAGGGTTTTTCTAAAAAGCATGGGCTCCCTTTTTGGGACCACATGGTGCCTATTCACTTAATTTGAAAACCTGTCCGTCTCGGAGCATCAGATTTCTAGCAGGAACAGCCAGATCCAAGCCTGCAGCACCATTCCAGGGCTCCCTCTCCTATATAGGGTATCCACCAGCTAGGCTGGCAGTAGTGTATCTCCTCGATTTATTCTACCTCAGGGAAGGATTAGGCCCCCGCCTCTAAGCGCTGATATCAACCGCCTCTGCCCAATGCTGCCCGAAGTCGTTGTCCAGTCATTAAAGTTTGTTGACTTCACTGCGATCAGTCTTAATGAGTAGGGATGCAGAAAGCTGGCTCTACCACCCCATCTCTGCTTCCACATAACCTCCTGGGCCACAGAACTACCTGTGCTCCTTGTCTCCCTTGGTGTGGTCCTCACCTACCGCTCCTTCATATGCCCTCTGGCCCATGGGTCCATCAGGCTTCCCACTACAGTGTCTCCAGTTTGCAAGCCACAGCTGTGGCTCCACATCACACCTGGATCGGCAGGGGTGCAGCAGACCGCTTCTTCATTTTCTTACTTTACAGCTACCACCGCTGCACAGCCTCTCTCAAGGTTGCTACAGCTGACAGTTGTCATCTTGGGTCCACCGTGCTCTCCATGGCTTTCACTTCTCAGGTGTGGAGCACTTCTGTAGCAGTTTCAAAACCCTGAGAGGGAAGGAATGGTTTCTTACCTGTAATCCTAGTTCTCTCGAAGGAGAATCTCCAATGAAATCATAAGCAGCCCTTCCTCCTCCCAGAGAGAAGAGATGTATTTCGATTAGACCCTTTTTTTATTTTTTACTTACTGCATCAAAAATAACTGAGTAAACTGCCACCTGCAGGGCATGACGGGACACTGGGGGATCAAGAGGCTTTTAAAGACGCTATTTACATTGTTTCAATGCTGCAGCCTATGCAGGCTTTCTTGCCTTATCCTTGCATATCATTCACTTTAAAATAATGTAAAAATACTTTGTGAAGGACGTTTTAAAACACCACGGTTACTTATTTCTAGTGGTCTATAAAAGCTGTATCCCCATCTTCCATTTTTTAAAGTAAATTTAATGAAATTGCCATTATAGCCTGTCTTAAGGCTGCAGATTTTCTATATTTTTGTCACATCTACTTCCGAGCCTTTCTGAAGCAAGGCAAAGTTACTGTGAAAATGTGACGTTGAAAGAACTGCTCCAGCGTCCCCGCACATCGGTAGGACTATTCAGTGCTTATGATTTCAAAGCAGATTTGCCTAAGAGAGAACTAGGATTATAGGTAAGAAAACATCCCTTCCCCATCTTCCTCGTGATGGAGCTAGGGCTAGTCCACATTTCATTTAACACCAAAGCGGACAACTAGTTTTTAACATTTTTAGTCCAGGGAATAGTGCAAGCATGATCCAGGGTCAGTATTTCCTACTGGCAAAATCTATAATGTTCTAGCTCTCCAGTGGATCAAATTCTACACCAATATGACATGGGGCTGAACATAATTATGTCCGTCAAAGGAACCTTCTGCTAAACCTGGAAGTGGCGATGAGGATTTAATTAATTCAGTGTATTCGGATATGGATGAAGAGGAAGGTGAACTTCCTCAGGACGATGGAGGCCAAGATGATCATGAATTGAATTTTGATCTCCCAAGTGGAGTGGAAGAGAAACCAAATACACAAGATTTGTCAGATGATACCCCTAAATTCCACTCCTTAATAGAAAGAGCTGCCAAGAAGTTCAACCTACCAGTTGAGGCTGTAGACCCCTGTTTTCTATACTACGTCAAAACAGCCACAGAAATCTGCAAATTCTATACCAATGTTAGATTTTGTTTAGTCAGAAGGGCTAAAATTGATGAAGACACTGGCTACTGTTCCAGCCGTATTACCTCGTCTGGAGAAGAAATACAAGGTTTCGGATTCAGCTCAAGTCTGCCTTACTGACGCCCTCCAGAATACCCCCTATCGAGTGCCCCCAGCCATTTTTAAAAGGATATCCCACGAAGTCAGAATACTGTTGTGGCAGGGAGGCGCCCCCAGGATAGCGTTGAACAAACTACACCGTGGGGTATACGATGGGGGATTAGCGGTCCCAGATGTTAGGCTGTACTACTGGGCCTCGCAGCTGCTAGTTATAAATGATTGGGTGTATGCTGACCTGAATGAACCGGCGTATAGAGTGGACAGGGCTGCTATGCCCACGGGCCACTGGGCACATCTCTTGTACTCCCGAAAGAGGTGTCTGGAGTGCCCATCACACACAAGAGTAGTCGTGGAGTGTTGGAGGGAAGCCAATAGACTGTTAGGTTGGGCAGGGAAGTTGACCAGCCGGACACCTCTGTGGGAGGGGGATCTCCTGAGAGATGTAGTAATCCTGGAGGGCTTCGGGAACTGGAAGTTGATAGGCATAGAACATTTGGGCGATGTCTGGAGAGGGGAGGCTCCACTAGCATTTGAAGACTTGCAGCAGGAATATGCTTTACACAACACGCAACGATATCACTACCTCAGACTGACGCATGCCCTACGAGGTTACATCCAACATGGCACCCTATTACCGGAATACTCACCTCTTGAGGACAGACTGCTTCTAGACCCTATTCCGGAAAAACCAACCTCCACAATATATCGTAAGTTAATGAATAACATTCCTGACCCTCTGGTGACCTTGAGGTCAACATGGATAGACGACCTAGGAAACATGGACGACACAGACTGGCAAGAGGCAATACAGAGCCCGAGAGAGGTCGCAATTCGGACAGGGTTCAGATTGGTGCAACTTAAGATACTACACCGCACCTACTACCCGCACACGCTTTTACATACCTGGGGCAAAGTACACACAGCGCTTTGTGTTAGGGGGTGCCAGCAGGAGGGTACCTTTTTACACATTCTATGGGAATGTCAGGAGATAGCGAGATATTGGCAAGGCGTCACAGACGTAATGTCAAAGGTCTCTGGAGTGACGGTCCCTATGGATGCCAAATGGCTTCTCCTGATGATCAAGGGCGATTTAGACTGGCCCAGGTATACGGGAATATGGCTCGCTCTTGCGGCGGTGATTGCCAAAAGGAACATCGCAAGGAGGTGGGGAGTACCTTCGCCTCCATCCCTGCGAGAGTGGGAACACGATCTTGATTGGTGCCAAGAAGCCGAAGCAACGGTATATAACAGCAGGGGGTGTGTTAAAAAGTGGGAGAAAATATGGTCGCCATGGCGTAAGTATAGACCAGGGCTGGAGATCGAGGAATCAACACAGGAGAGATGTGTCCAAGATGGAGCAGAGACCTGACTTATTGCAATGTCTTATATGTCAACTGTATGTATGGGCTGCCACATGTCGGGGGTTATTTGAACTGATAGGACCCAAATCCTCACACCTCTCTGGATTCAAAAGGGTAGAGATATTAAGAAACCAACCATGTACAGATTGTAATAACTGTTGTTTTGTATGGTCATATGAGCAAAAGTTAATAAAAGACCTTACAAATTTTTTTTTTTTTTAAAAGTCTGCCTTACTGGTCGTACTAAACCAGATTCGGTTATTTCATCAGCAGTGCGAAGAAGAACTAAGACTTCTATAACACCATCACCTGGTCCGCCAGACAAGGATAGTAGAAGAATTGATCATTTGGGTAAGAGAATTTCATCTATGGCGGCAACCTGAATTAAAACAGCCAATGCCCTAACAATTCTAGGCTATTATGATCTACAGATGTGGCAGGACATCGCTACCTTACTAGAGCTTATCCCTGAGGATAAGAAGGAAACTGCACATGCTATTCTTAAAGAAGAGCAATTATCCTCCTCCTCCATTACTGATACAGCAATGGATGCCTCAAACACCGGTTTCTGCCAACTTGCACGGGGGTACTATCCTAAGAAGGCAAGGTTGGTTAAAATCCACAGCCTTTCATCTTGAGGTCCTAAGATTTTGGACATGCCCTTTTAATGGCCTTACTGTTTTTGGTAAGCATGTTGATTAAGCCCTGCAAGGTCTTAAGACTGACAGTGATACTGCAAAAGCATTGGGACTTTTGCAGTACCGTAGATATGGAGCATCTAATTTTTGTGGCTCTCGAAGATCTCAAAATTTCAAAGGCGGATTTGGAGGGTAGGGACGCACATACTATTCTTAAAGACAATATGCATGCGTTCAGGAATACTCCTATAATCAGAATAAAAAAACAACCTTAAGGGAGATCCGCAGGGAGAAAGAGAAATTCCTCACAAGCACGTACCAATGACAATCAGAAAAGAGCTTGACTGACAAACTTTGCCCCCTCTTTTACCCGGCACTCAGAAGTTGGAAGGGATAGTTTCCCTTTTTCCTCCTTCATGGAAAGAATTAACATTGGAAAATGGTTGAGACAAATTGTTCATATAGGTAAGACCTTGGAATTTGTTCAGAGACCGACAGTATATCCACACAAAAAACATCATCTGCGGAGGGGCGCTATAGAATATGTCCCCAAATCAGAAAGAAATCAGGGGTTTTATTTGAGGTATTTCCAAATCAATAAAGACCAATTCTAGATCTCAAACAACTAAACAAATTTCTGAAGAAACTTTCATGAATGTTTAATCTTCAACAAGTCCTCCTGATGATGCAAGAAGGAGATTTTATGACGTCTCTGGATCTTCAGGATGCACATTTCCATATTCCAATTCACCGAAGACACAGAAAGTACATTTGATACGTGTTAGTGGGACAACATTATCAGCTTAAGGCATAAACTTTAGGCCACAACTCAGCGTCTCGTATATTTACCAAATGTTTTGCTCCAGTAGCTGCCTTCCTCAAGCGAGAAGTTCATCAGGTTTTCCCATACCTTGAGGATTGACTCGTCATGGCACCATCAGAGAAAGAAGCAATGGGTTCTATGGCGGCTTGCATCAGTCTCTTCCAGAAACTAGGCCTCACACTAAACAAGGAAAAATTAACCCTTAGAACCATGGACAAATATCCAGTTCTTCAGTGTATTACTCGATATGCAGTTGGGAAAGGCTTTCCCATCAAAAGAAAAGGCAAAGAAGTTGCAGATTATGCATGGAATATTTCAACAAGACACTCGGTCACAGTGAGACAGTACAAATCCCTATTAGACCTAATGGCATCTTGTATAGGCCTTGTCTATTTTGCAGGCTTCGTATGAGGCCTGTCCAACAAGAGCTAGACTCACAATGTAAGCAGGTCGGCCGATCTTTGGAAGATATAGTCCTAGCCACAAGGCAGCTCAAACAAGCATTGCTGTGGTGGATGCCTTCAGTAAATCTGAATACAGGACTTTCTTTCCTATTTGTATTAGACTGGATGATAATTACAACAGATGCGTCCAAGAATGCATGGGAAAACTCATCTGCAGGAACTTTCACCAGATACCTATGGCTGGCTGCAGAGAAGACACTTCACATCAATCAGCTGGAACTTCAGGCCATACGTCTAGTCCTACATGCGTTCTTTCTCAGACTAGGAGGTCAAGCAGTCCTAGTCAGAACCTACAGCACAACATCTATGTTCTATCTAGACAAACAAGGAGGAATACTGTCCCGATCCCTCTCAGAAGAGACCCAACTTCTGAGAAATTAGGCCATTTCTAACGAAATCGACATATCCATGGAACATGTACCAGGCTGCCAGAACGATCAGGCGGATGCACTCAGTAGACAGCTTCCGGATTGTCACGAGTGGAAACTGGGCCAGGACATGGTGAATTACATATTCAATCAGTGGGATCACCCCACTAGCGATCTGTTCACCTCTCCGGAAACAGCAAATGCCAGTGCTTCGGCAGCAGAATTTAGCATCCAGGAACGATAGGCAATGCCCTTTCAATCAGTTGGTCCAAGATCTTCCTTACACTTTTCCTCAGTTTTCTCCTGATCCCCAGGGTGTTGAAGAAGGCGAAGATAGATCATTGCACTCTGAACCTCATTGCTCTGACGTGGCCACCTAATATTGGTACAGTGAGCTACTGCAGTTATGAACACGTCCAGTCATCCTTTTGAAAGTACATCCCAGGATTCTTTCCAGACATCAGAGACAATCTCCATCATGATCCCTCAATGCCCACGGGCCACCTTACACTACTACCACATTACCAAAGATGCAGGAGTCCTCTCAGTGGAAAATGATAGCGATGCGCTACAGCTGCTAGCGCCAATAGTTCTGTGGTACATACCAATTGTGAGAGAGACCATTTATGAGAAAAAAGTTGCTTGTCCGTAAGAAGATAAACAGTTTATGGTTCTGTAGTTCCTTTTGAATTTCAACCACAACTTTTTGGAAAAATAATTTTGATAAAAGAGAACGCAGATGAACAAATGCAAGCAAATAAGCCAGCACAAAAAGCGATGGATGGAATGCCTAAATAAGTTTATTCTCAGCCACTGTTAATTACTTTGGAACACATTTTCATTTATTGTAGTTAGCTCGTTAGAGACAGGAACCAACTATATGCTATATGCAATATGTATTATTCTCTCTCCACAAAGGACAATCCAGACCGCTCTGCTGATTCAAGTCCCCTCTGAACACAATCAACCTCAGACCAGTTTTGGCATTGTAAGGCCTCATTAGTGAGGTGAAGCTTGAGTTTGCAACAGGAAAACAAGCAAGGGAAAGGAGCATGGAGTAACAGAAAATGGTGGAATGGCGGGAAAATGCAAGCCAGGATTAAGGGGTTATAGATGTGGCACCAGGAGGAGATATAAAATAGAGGAATGGGTAGGTGGGTAGGTGAACATAAGTAGTTAGATTTTTTGGTCCATTGCCCTCCCCTCAAAAGGAGGAAAGCAGAGGAGGAGAAGAGGACAAGGAGTAAAAGTGTAGAGTAGAAACACAAGTGTGGGAATCAAGGGGTGTGTCTTCCTGAAGATGGGAAGCAAAACAGACAAGCATTTGCAATGCAATCGGTCTCGCCTTTGGGACCTTATATGTATTTAGCTATGCAGCACATTAGCCTGGGTGCTGAAACATCTACTGTTCTATAACATGGAGGGAAAGTAAGCACATAAGAGCCTCTTCTAACTTGAATTTTGCAAGAAGCTGAAGACCTGGATTTTTGAGTAGTTCCACGAGGCCCTAGGTGTGGCTAGACTCGCCAGGGAGGGTACCCTGGAGCTGAACACGTGTGATAGTGCACTCTACAACTATATAACATAACAGAGCAGACGAGAGGAAAAACAGATGTAATAGAGGCCTACAGGAAGACAGTAACACATGTTCACCCACAGAACAAATGTATGGAAATGTGTAGAACTTCATAGAACTTCACAGCTAAAGGAATGGAATTTTTAAAGCGTGAACAGTGACCCTGGGGTGTACCATGGTGTTATGTTACCGAAACGGAAGTGGCCAACTAGAAGGCTAGCTATGCAGAGTATTAGAGGTTAACAGCCAAACATTTTTTTTTGGGGAAATTCAAGAATTAGGCAAATTTCATGGGGTACCTAGAAGAATATTCCAAATTGTAGGGTCCGGAAACGGGAATGCCCTGCCATCTCATGTACGACGCAGAGTGAAGGCAGCATATATAGGCTGGTGTCTTTCATGCTGCGATCATGTAAAGCAAGGCCATGGAAAGTCAGAGTAACACAGTCTTTTGAAATTGGTTCTTTTGGGTAGAAGTAGCCAGTGGAGAGAGATCCAATGGATAGAAGTGTCCCAGTGAGGAAGATTAAGAGTGAATGGGCCTACAGCATTCTGAATCCGTGGTAATGAACAGGCTATGTATATAAAAGCATACATTGTAAAGAGTTGCCGTCATCAAAGCAGGATGATCCGGCCGTTCTAATTACAGATTTGCAATGACAAACAAGAAGAATTTTTAGGTCGAGCCTAGCGCAGCGCGCATGCGCTGCCCTAGGAGAGGGCCTCTTGGAAACACTCCAGACATTCTTAAAGCTCGTGCGTGTGGTTGTCACATTCTTTTGGCCTTTGCGTGTGACTTTCAAAAATGAAAGCACGCAAATGGCCAAAGGCGGGTGCATGTCCCGCCTTTTCTCTAAACGTTCACTCCCATGGCCTTTGGGTCTCGGGAGCGAGCAGCAGCGCGCCATTTGCCAGCTGCATTCCTGGATCATGTTACTCATTAACTCAGCGCGGTCGCTTTCACTTTCGCGACCGCGCTTGATTTCAGTTCCATAAACGATGTTCAGGCAGTGCTGCAATGTAATTAACCCGCTGAGCTATACATGCCTTTTACATATAAATCGTGCGAGGCTGAGATTTCGGTGTGTTTTTAATCGGGTTGTGACAATTGGCTGCTGGTTTCTCAAGGAGCCAGAGCTGACATCTGACTTACATAAAGCAGAAATCCGTGCTTTCGGCACAAGTGGTGCTTTCTTATCTAAGAGTTTGCACCGGACGCTGCTGATGCAATCTACAATCCCAATCATGCCAACAGCTCTCGCTGCTGTCTCTAACTTCTCTTCTGTTCACAGTCCGTCGTCTTTGGCTCCAGTCTCAGTGGTCTCTGCTTTCTGCTCTCTCTTCTCTGCGGTGGCTCATGGTGCAATGCCCGCCGTGACAACACTCACGGGCCGGGTTTGCAGACTCTATAGCCTAACAATACCCTGCAAACTCTAATATGCAGCCTCCGCAGTCTAATTCCAGCTTGCAGGCAGTGTTTTCCTGTAGTGGTCTCTGACTCTTGTTTTCAGTCTTTTCACTCTAATTCGCGTTTGAAGGCAGTCTCGGCTCTGGTCTGCAGTCTGACTCAAGCTTGGAGGCAGTCTCGGCTCTGGTCTGCAGTCTGACTCAAGCTCGGAGGCAGTCCCAGCCCTGGTCTGAACTCAGTCTCGAGCTTAGGGGCAGTCTTGGCCCTGGTTTGCAGTCAGACTCGAGCTTAGGGGCAGTCTCGGCTCTGGTCTGCAATCATTCTCGAGCTTAGAGACAGTCTCGGCCCTGGTTTGCAGTCAGACTCGAGCTTGGAGGCAGTCTCGAGCTTGGAGGCAGTCTCAGCTCTGGTTTGCAGTCTGACTCGAGCCTGGAGGCAGTCTCGGCTCTGGTCTGCAGTCGGACTCGAGCTTAGGGGCAGTCTCGGCTCTGGTTTGCAGTCTGACTCGAGCTTGGAGGCAGTCTCGGCTCTGGTTTGCAGTCTGACTCGAGCTTGTAGGCAGTCTCGGCTCTGGTTTGCAGTCTGACTCGAGCTTGGAGACGGTCTCACCCCTAGTTCGCAGAGTGTCTCGAGCAGACAGTCTCTATTTCCAGTTCCAGCATTTCCCCCCGACAGTGTCTGCTTGCAGTCACTGTCTGCGGTGCGGTCTGAGTTCCGAGCTGCGGGTGCTTCATGCGGTGTGTCCCCCACTTCCCGTTAGGAGTCTCCGTCTCTGCCGGTTGTCACTGCCGAAGACAAACTCCGGCTGATCGTATGCGTATTTTCATGTGAATGGCTTTTTGCTCAAGCTCGGCCTTTCCTCCCGTAGTCTCTCTCCTCCCCCACATCGCCCCCTCCGGTCCTATCCCCCACAGCCCCCCTGTTCCCTGGGAGAACCCAGTGTTCTCGACTCACCCGCTATGCTGCACAGCATTGCGGACGCTGTGCAGCGTGGCTACAAATCATTGGCGAGACCTATTGGCTTTGCCAATGCTTGTTTTGATAGTTGTTAAACTCGGAGAACAGTTTGATGTAAATTCACTAACATAGGATTTTAGTGACAACGTGAAATCAGACAGAGCTCGACTACCTAAAAAGAAAGGAATGCCTCTCGAAAATTCAATACATTTCTTCTCCTTTCCCAGGAATCCCTACCTTGGAACACCTACATCCCATCCCTACGTTACAAAAGACTGGTGCAATATTATCTATGAGTAAACCACTTTGTGCTTGTACATTTGTGTTTTGCCTATACCACGCATGAATTAACACCAGGAAAGCCAACTAGTTACGCACCCACGTGTACCTTCGGTGCAAAATTGGCTTTGTGAATCGTTCTCTCACCCCTGAAGCTGTACACCCTACAGACAGCCCTGCACACTCGAGGTTGTATTCTGTCTACTCTCGGTTCTAGCGTCCACCTCTGACATTACAAACTACCTGTGCACCTAGATATATTTTACAGCGCTCTGCTCCCTGCGCCCTACTTTACACTGTGTGATCCTGGACACCCCTCTCCATGGCGCTCTGCTCCCTGCCCCCACTCGGGACCCTGCGAACCCACTCAGTCTCATTCATAAAGCCAGTCATACCCGTTGACCACCATTGTACAACTCGCCCTACAGATGTCACCCCAAGTTAAGAGCACGTGCGCCCTGTACCCCGCCGTAGACCCTGAGCTCCCAGAGACCTTCTAGAGCGCTCTGCTGCCTGCACCCCACTTCATGGGCAGCCCTGTCCTTGGCCCCTCTACTTCCTGCCCCAACTCCACAGCCAGCGGTCCCAGCCGAGCCCTGTGCAGTGCCCTGCTCCCTGCTGGTCCGCAGTACTCACCCCTCCGGTTCTGCATCCCACCACAGACGGAAGAAGAAAAAACGGAAGTGAGATCACGGCTCTTGTAGTCCTTCTTTAAAGTGGTGTAAGACAAGTAAACTCAATCATTCACACTACGTTTAACTGGCCGCAATTTTGGAATGGCTTTCTTTTCCGATCATTTTATAATCAGCGACCTCTGGCAGCTTCAATAGTACCTAAAGCAGGTTTGTTATTCATGCAGTTTACTTTTGCCTTAAAAGACGTCTTCTTATTATACGGAGGCAGAAGTCGCTTTGTTGCAAGGCCGGGTTCTTGCCAGTGTTTTGGAATTCCTGACCATAATCTGTTGTGACAGTTGATTTTTTTTTTTTATAGACATTTTATGTTTTTTTAAAGTGGTATTACCGTGATAATGTGTGCTCTATCCGTCCGTCAGACTATCTATCCAGGGGTTTCAGTCGGATGAAACAGGCATTTGCAACGGGAGTGCGGGGCCTCGGGGGGGCGAGAAGGCATGGACTACGGGGGAGGGGAGAGGAGGAGGAGAATGCACGAAAGAAAATAGTGCTCACAATTTTAAAAAAACAAGCATTTGCAATGCAATAGGACTCGCATTTACACAAGACCTATTGCATTGGAAACGGGAGTGCGGGCGGGGAGAAGGCACGTACGGGAGTGGGGGGGCGAGAAGTCACGGACTGCGGGAGGGGGCGGGGGGGGAGACAGGGAAGAAAATAGTGTTCGGAGTAAAAGGGCCAGTAGCCATGGAAGGATACAAATGACAACATGGCCGTCTTGAGGAGGGACTAACAAGCCTAAAACCAATCGGAAGGCAGCATTTAGGACCTAGGCCAATGAAAAAGATGGGCGGAGAGTGGGCGGAGCTTCCACGCTATACTGAATACTGCATGCCTCGCAAAGCGAGCAGCGCATGCGCTGCAACGCTAGGCTCGACCTAAAAAAACCACGATATTTTATGATTTAGTTGGATCGAAAAAAGAAAAGAAGTACTTATGTCAATCTTTAAAAAAGAAATTGTGTAAAAGGCAATTTTGGGAAAAAATGGCATTCTATGAATTTGTGTCTTGCAAATGGGGATTGCCATTAGCATTTTCTATTAAACAGTTTAAGTGAAATGGCTTTTTTCAATCAGTATTGTATTTATCTGTTTTCTCAGAGATTACATACAGCTGCCAAGGCCATCACCATCTAGGCTTCTTCTGCTTCACTAGGCATCAGAAGAACTTCACTAACTCATAGGGATGGTCCTCCTTTTAAAAGAACATGGGGCGGTCATGCCTACAGAAATGGGGAAAGGATACTGTTCCACTACTTCTCGTAAGGAAAATGGAAATGGTCCTCCACCCAATCCTTAGATTTTTATGATCTAAAACAGGGATTCTGCAGAAAACGTTCTTCATGTTGACTTTGACCCAGTTCATGACAGATGTTCAGAGCAACTACTGGATGTTCTCAGTTGACCTCCCAAAACCTTCCTGAAGCAATCAGGAAATACCTTCTATTCATGGTAGGAAACCAACAGTTCCAGTACAGGACATTGACATTTGGTATTGCTGCTTCTGTCTTTACAAAGGCCCTGGTCTCAGTAGCAACCTTTCCACACCAGCAGAAGGTCCCGTCAACTATAAAAGTGATCAGTTTACTTCTTCGTTGAGAAAGTGGCCCTTGAGTATCCTTGGGGGAGGCTTGAAATTAGATCCATTAGATCCAATGTGCCTGTTTCTGTATGTATCCCCCAACCTCTTTGATTCCAAGAGTCTTCAACAGTATCAGAGACAAGCTATGGTGCTCTGTGCCTAACCATTCTAGGTTTGGTACGCACCCTCTTCTACAGCCCTATACCCCCAGCTGATTGGTTAGTACAAGAAAGACCTTGTTACTACATTTCCTGATACGATTTTTGATTGTCAGCAAACTGGTAGTTGAAGTGCACACTCATGCAGAAGAAAGGGAAAGATGTTGTAATGGGTTAGTGCAGGCATTCACCATTTCTTCACAGGAAACCTGTTCAATGTCTGCTGAGAAAGGCCTTTTAACTACCACACCCTTGTCTTTTAAGGAGGGGTTAGTAGAGGAACTTGCCCCTTCCTTGCTGGAAGCTTGCATGAGTATTTACCTCCCTCTTGGCTTTTAAGGATGTAGAATCACAATCTCGCAAAATAAAACAATCAGTGACTAATTTATGTGCTACCAAGGAGGCTACAACTAAGGCCCTACCTAATTAATCTGTAACTGTTACACCTGGATATCCAGTTTACCAGTCTGTAACAATGTTTGTTGCATCTATTGATCCATGTTTGGGTTCTTTAAGTAAGTCAGTGGATGAGATTAGAGAAGAGGTCAGCATCAATAACGGAAGTGTGATATAGTGCTCAAAGAATGCTCTTTTTCAGTCCCCAGCCAGACTAGAAGAATCAATCAACCAGAGGAGGATATGAGGGAGGCGGTGCCATGCCTGGCTAAAATGGAGTTGGACTGATTCAGGATCAGTGGGTATTGACTACCCACATAATTTCTAGAACAAGTTAAATTTCTTGGCAAAAGTATTCAATGCCACTCATGTAGAAAATAAGATAGAATGGCGAGCAGTCAGTGTGGATAGGGAGAAGAGGGTTCAGTCAAATACTGAAAAGTATACTCTTGCCATGAAATAACTTAAACTTAAAGATTTGGGAATTTGTGATTTGAATGAATCCTTATCTTTGTATTTTACCCCATAATGCTTTTCAAGAAGGATATATAATATTTTAAATAGAAGCAGTCTGATAAGAATAGTGAAGTAGCACACAAGAAATCAAAGGATATTAGCGTGATTCAGTTTTTGTTGCCAAAAAGTGAATGTAGTACAGAAGCAACTGAAGTTGCATTGTATTCCATAGAGATAGTAAATCAAGGATAGACAAGTTAAATTTCACAAAATCCAGAATAACAATCACTAGGGTTCCGCAAGAGTGTTCTCTATATCTTACCTTTCAAAATGTTTTATTGGGATGTTTACAAACAGAACAGAAAAGAACATATGGCTAATACATGGTGACATATACACTATCGATAGACAATTCACATGTGCAAATCAAATCTAATCGAAATGAAATAAATCAGATCAAATCACATCAAGCTGAATCATATTAAACGAAAGAGAAAATGAAATAGCACCTGATCAAGCTGTGTACTCATGAGAATTCCAGTAGTGGAAGTGACAGTCTTATAGTTTGGTACATATTGCCAATGTAGCACCTTCAAAGTACATCCTTTAAGCGTTTCCAAATACATCTCATAAGAGATATGTTTTGCACATCGAAAGACCAGTAGTTCATTTATATATATAGCTCTTTAAAGGATAATAAACTGATGGAGCGTAAGAGATGGAGACCGTCGTGAGGACAGGTAATACGTTTATGGAGGTTTGGTAATGGCAAAATAACTGTCAAGAGTTTTCCATATGGAGCTGTTACGTGTTCTCCAGGGAGAACTTTGAAGAGTAACTCTATCTGCCCCCCTTAGGTAGGTAACCCAGTTTAGCCATGATTGAAACAAGGTAGCAGTTGTGTCTTTCCAGTTAGCCGGCACAGACTTACAGGCTGCAGTTAATAGGATGTCTACTAGAAAGCTGTCATTGTGTGTTTGGATTTGTCGGTCTAGGAATCCCTGTATTAGCGAAAGAAAGGTCTTGTTCAGACGAACTCCATTAAGAGTATGGATGAACTCAAATATGCAAACCCAGAATGGGGTGACCGCGTTGCAGTAGAAAAGTAAGTTGGGGAGGCCCTCTGGAGCTTTGTTGCAGTTCCAGCATGTTGGGTTCTCTCTAAAGGACATGGAGATGGGCAGGGGTCCAAAAGAGCCAGACTTAAGTTTGGGAGAGGGAGGTTGTAATCTTCTGGGAAACAGATTTTTTCAGATTGGATGGCAAGAGTCTGGAGAGATGGTCACACTGGTCTCTCATTTCTTTTGGAGTTTCGAGGTCAAGTATGAAGACTTTGGTTTTAAGAGGTGATAAAACTCAGAGGATTGGTGACCAGCTTTTTTGAAGGACAGAATAGTCCCAAGGAGAGAGGGGTCTCTTTCAGGACATTTGATTTTAGATAAACTGACTTTAAGTCGTAGAGATCTATGTTTAACAGATTGTATTGTTGTCGTAATTCTCTAAATGAATGAGGAGCTTGCTAAGAGCCAAGGTGTTTTAGGAATTGGAGACCTCGAGATGTCCATGAGCTCCAAAGTACTGGTTCCCCATGGATTTTAATTTTAGGGTTGTTCCAAAGTGAAATCACATTAGAGAGTAGGTGATCAGGGTTTAAAGGTGCATGTCAATCTTCAGCAGCACTCTTTTGGTATTGTTAAGGATATGTTTGGCTAATGTGGGGGGTTTTGTTTTGCTAGCTAACAGTGTTAATGGGTGGAGGTCTCCTAAAACTTCCTTTTCAATTAGTAGCCATGTGGGGGTCTAATCCGGTGGTTGGGAGAACCAAAGAGAGCCTTGTCTTGCTGAGAAGGCGGTTTGGGAGTTTTTAATGTCTGTTAGGATAACACCTCCTAGCTATAGGAAAGCGTAGTTTCTTGATGGAGATTCTAGGGCGTTTGTTTTGCCAAATACATTTTTTTAGTAGCCTATCAAGTTTGGGGTGGAATTCGTCAGGTAGTATTAGAGGTAACATATTTACGAGGTAGTTGACTATCGGCATGACCATAATATCGATGGTCTTGATGCGACCCCACCAAGTAAGGAATTTGGGGCTCCAACCTTCTAGTAAGTTCTCAATTTGTTTTCAGAGTTAGGTCTTCATTGTGATGTAGTGATTCTAATAAATCTAGGTTAAGCTCAAGCCCCAAATATTTTATGAAATGTGGTTGCCAGGACAGTCCTGTAGCTTTGAAGAGATTGCTGGTGCAGAGGTTATTCATGCCCAGGATTTCAGACTTCTCTCTAATAAGTTTATAGTTTGCAACTCGGGCGCATTTGTCTATTGTCAGTAGTAAGGAGGGAATGGACTGGGATGCATTTTCGGTCATCATTAAAATATCGTCGGCATAAGCGGCTATCTTCACAGGGGTATTATTAAAGTAAACACCGGCGATGGAAGAATTAGTTCTAATCTTGTGAAGTAAGGACTCCAGACTCAAGATAAATAGGAAAGGAGCAACCCTGTCCAGTGCCTCTTTCTAGATTAAAAGCAGGAGACAGTAGACTGCCGGATCTCACTTTGGCGGAGTGAGCACTATAAAGAGCCATGACCATTTTTGTACAGGGATCGCCTAAATTACATCGCAAGAGGGATTCACTGAGAAACGTCCAGGAGACTCAAATGAATGCTTTTTCAGCATCAAGGGTAACCGTGACTGTTTCGGTAGGCGCATATTTGGCTCTCCCGGTGATGTGGCATAGGAGACGAATATTATCATTGGATAGTCTATTCTTCATGAATCCAACTTGTGTTCATTCGACCAGGCGTGGTCGTAATGGTTCGAGTCTCTTGCAGTGTATCTTGGCATAAATCTTTGCGTCCACATTAATTGGGGAGATTGGTCTGTAATTTTTCACCAACGTCGTGTCCTTCTCATCTTTTGGAATTACCACTATGCTGGCCTCACTGGTTGTACGAGATATGACACCTGAATCTGCAACATGGTGGTAAAGGTCCAATAGAGTTGGTTTGAGGATAGGGGCAAATGTTTTATAAAAGGTGGCTGTGTAGCTATTCAGGCCCGGGGCCTTATGTGGTTCTAGTGATTTCATAGCCGGCTTTAGCTCTTCATCTGTGATTGGGGAGCTAAGTTCCAGCTTTTCTTGGTCGGTGATGGTAGGTAGAGGAATATATCTTTTAAGTAAGCTTCGCAAGTCTCTGCAGAAACATTGAAGCCATCTTTGTATAGGGATTGGTAGAAGTCTCTGAGGATGTCTAAAGTTTTTTGGGGGTTGGTGTGCATGACATTCAATCTGTCTTTGAGAGAACTATTACCTTTGTGGTTTGCTTGTTTTTTAAATAGGACGCTAACATTTTTCCGGGTTTGTTTGCCTCACACAGCCTTAGGCTTTTATATTTATTTATCCAGACCCCAGCCCTCTCACTCAGGATTCTATTGTATTCATATTTTTTCTTGGTGAGAGTAGAGAGGATTTAGGCATCCGAATCAGATTTATGGGCAGCCTCTAGTGATTTAATATCTTTTTCCAGTTCCTTTAGGTCCTTATTATGGGCTTTATTTATTTTGGACTGAATGTCGATTAGAGCACCCCTGACCGTGGCCTTGAGTGCGTACCAATGTACCAGGGGGGAGGTATGAGAGGGCTCATCTTCTTTCAGGCAATTTTGTATGGTCTTTTCAATGGTGTCCCTGAATGTAGCGTCCTTAACCGACTCATCATTGAATCTCCAAAAGTTTGTTGGGGGTTCTTGTACTTGAGCTGGTGAGAGATATGGTAATAGCAGAATGGTCATAGACTAATCTTGAGAGTATGTCTGTCTGGTCTATTAGGTGAATGCGAGCTTTTGAAATCAGTAGGTAATCCTGGAGTAGGAGTTGTGTGGGTTGGAGAAAAAGGTATATTCCCTAGTGTCAGGAGGCTAGATGTACGACCATTCTATTTTGCGAGTCGCATATTGCGACGTTTTGCGACTCGCAAAATGGAATGTACAACAGTGTCTGAGATACTGTTTGTGATTCTCAAATGGGTCACAAGGGACCTGCCTTATTAATATTCATGAGGCAGGTTGCAATTTGTGACCCATTGAGAATGGCCTGCAAACCCAGGGATGGTGGCCTGCTGGGGACAGCAGACCCCCATGCCTGTGTTTGATTTTTCAATAAAGCAACTTTTTTTCAAATGCAGCCCGTTTTCCTAAAGGAACACTGGATGCGTTTGAAAAAAAAAAATGAAAATGTTTCTTTTAATTTTTTAAGGGCAGGTATTGGTCCCTGGGACCACTGCCTGCTCTTAAAAATATTTTTGTGCCCATTCTCAAAGGGGAAGGGGTCCCCTGTGGACCCCTTCCTGTGGCAAGTGGCTTACCACCTACTTGAAGTAGGCGGTGAACTGCGAGTGTTTTGCGGCCGCAAATGCGGTCGCGAAATAATGGTATATACCATTTTGGCTCACTATTAGGAAGGGACGGCCTTGGAACGCCTCTTCCTAATAGCGACTCGCAAACACTATTTTGCGAGTCACTGACTCGCAAAATAGCGTTTGTACATACCACAACTCTTTTTTGCAGTCGCAAAGGGACGATTTCCCGTTTGCGACTGCAAAAAACGTTGTATATCTGGCCCAGGGTGTTGTAATCTCCAGGTATCATGGAGGCCTAATCTGGCGCATAGTTTGTGGAATGATATGTGGGATCTAGAGGGTTGCAGGGGAGGCTTAGGCTTTCTGTCATTGAACACATCCAGGGGGAGATTAAGGTCGCTGCCCAGAATATTAGGATCTTTGCTCGGGATCTGACTTAAAGGCGGGAACACAGAGTCCCAGAATGCGGGCTCGTCAGAATTTGGGCCATTTACGTTACGAATGTGTAAGGAGTTGGAGTTTTTGGAAATTTTTGACAAGATCCATCTACCCTTATCGTCTGTTATGTGCGATTCGATCGCCAAGCCTGAGTTTTTGGTCAGCAACGTGATTACTTCACCCTTTTTATTGTCTGCAGGTGAGCAGAGAACGTCGCTGACCCAACTCTTCCCAAACGTAGTCAAATCTTTATGGGTAATTTTCGTTTCTTGTTACAGAATTATATTGGGGTTGAGTTTAAAAAGGTAGGTTTCTATTTTTTGCACTTAACTTTGTGGTTAAGCCCCTTCACGTTTAGAGATTTTTTTTTAGTTTTGTATCCAGGGGCCACTAGTCATGTTGTAGAGGTATATGGTTAGCTATGTGATGAATGCACATAGGTTATGGGTTGTGGCCTTGTAGAGGGAGGCCAGATATGTGCATGACCCTGGTATGCTATCATAAGGTGTGTGTGCAATATCCGTGATATCAGTAAATAACAGCAGATGACATAGGGGTAACACCCTGAGGGCCCTCTGCAAATGCTTAGGCGCCAAGCATGTCTTTGGCAAGGAGCCAGTGGCAAGGAGTAGCGGTCATTAGTCAAGCCACATAGGATATCGGGTATAAAACAAAAAGAATACAATAAGGCAAAACTGAATACAATCAAAAGAAGAAGACAACCCGTAATCCACACCCCTCCCCACCCATCCCAACCCACCCCTGAGCAATGCATGTGAGGGAGACAACAGGGTAAAACCCACCATCGCGGCCTTGGATCAAACAACAAACCTTGTGTTCTAACTGTAGTTCTCAAGGAGGTTTACATGGCAGAGGTCCTAGGGCTCGGTGTCTCGATCACTAATGGCTGCAAAAGAATTTAGGTAGCAGCAGATTGTAATGGCTGAGTGTTTGGAGGGAGTTGAAGCTATATCAGCTGGAGACGCATTATGAAAGTAGGAGATCCGCATAGGGTCCGTATGGGGTGAATACATGCCATTAGGTATCATGACATTAAGGTATGACAATGTGTGAGCATGCTAAAGTGCAGGTAACCTGGCTGGAAGGACTACCAGAGTGGCGCGTGAGTTGTGGTGACTGGATTCTCCTTGCCAGCAGGAGACTGCATATGTGGGATTGTGAGTAGCTTAGAAATTACTCAGGGAGTTGGGGGCCCATGTCTTTCCAAAGTTTGAAGTAGGCAGAGAAAGATCTGTGATGGCCCGTCAAACCTATGTCGAAGACAGGCAGTGTGGTCACTGCGAATCAGTGTCAGAATAAGGGGCTATTGAGAGGACCCCTTGGTTTGTGCGTCAAGCTGAAGAAGCTCTGGGAAGAAACATAATGTCTTTGGTAGGTAGTCAGGTGCATAAGAGAGCTGGTTATGGTGCACTATATCTAGGGCGATCACAGCAAGTGTGAGATTAGGAGGAGAGGCATAACAAAACCAGATGAACATAGGTCTACTTGAACTTCGTTGAACTACTTGAGTACTTCTCACAACGTAATACAGTGAGAACCCCTATAAAGGACTCAAAATGCGCAAACTGAGAGGAAGCACATCCTCTAAGGCTACCAAAGTAGTGGAGGGAAGCCTTCATAAACCTAGACAAGCATGTGAAAGAGGATATAGCCTTGGATGGTGGACGTCGGAAGGGATCATGACTTGTGTTTGGAGGGAGTTGGATGTGTGTCCATCGAGATACCCTCTCTTTTATCCAGGAATGATTAAAGGTCCCTTGGCTCGTTGAATATATGGTGTCTCCTATCTGCATGGATTTTAAATTTCGCTGGGCCGATGAAGGAGAATTGTAGGTTCAAGGCTTTAAGTTCAGTGCGAAGAGCGAGGAAGCCCTTCCTTGTCTCAACTGTAGGTTTGGAGTAATCCTGAGAAACTTAGATTTTGTGGGCTTTCCATGGTATATGATTGTTTTTACGCACATGGTTGAGGATTAGTTCTGTATGTTGGTTCCTCAGAGGGCAACAGACAATCTGGCGAATAGTGTTTCTGTTATCCATTTTTAATAAAGGTACCCGGTGTGCTTTTTCAAGCTCGAAGTCTTTCTTGAACGGTAGACACATCACCTGAGGGATCTATCTTTCTAAAAAGGCTATCCAAGAGTTTGAGTCTTCCAATCCTTCGGGCATCCCAAAGATGCACAGGTTCCCCCTGCGATTTCTATGCTCCAACTCAGCTACAGCTCTCTGCAGGGTCTTGTTGGTGATCTGCAGTTTCTGAATATCCTTAACAGAGTGAGCTGACTTATCTTCCAGTGCACTGATTAGCATCTCCGCCTCTGACATCCTGGTGTTGATGGAGCTGACAGCACACAATTCTTGTTGCATCTTGTCTGTGTTTAATTTGGTGGATCTTGCCAAGTCGTGCACCTCTGCTAGTTTGAGTAGCATGTTTATGGTGCCATTTATATCAGTCTTACTCTTGACAGGTACGTCCGCTATCGGTGGGTCCGCTTTGGAGCATTTATTGCTAGGTTTGGACTCTTTGTCCTCAATGTTTTTCCCAGGGGGTAGGCGGTTCAAGCTGCATGCCAGAATTGTGTACTGTATAGCTATGTAGCTGAGATGCTGAGGTGGGTGTGCCGCTCTAGTGACAGTGACGGTAGCACATGCAAAGGGTACCCTGGACAGCAGATGTAACCGTGAAATGAAGAACCAGCAGTGGAATTGGGCCGGATAAGCCTTGGATTGGTGAACTGGAGGACCGAAGGGGCCCAGCACTTAGCGAATAGAATAATATTTCTCTTTGTTTGATAGAGCCAGAGTCACAATCATTTGGGGGTCTCCCCCAGAGTAAGCAGAGCCGATCTGCCAAGAAAGAGCAGGGGAGGTAGAGACTGGTAAGTCAGCAGGACTCAAGAAGGGCAGTCCTCTGGGTAAAGATCTCATAGCTTAACTTCAGAGGTACATGGCGCACAGGAGCTCCAGCAGTCACCCTGCCCAGGCAGCGTTCATTTCAGAATCATTGAATTGTTCTCAGAGGAAGCGTTACACACAGAAGAAGCCCCTCAGTGTGCTAGTGTTTATATTTTACATAGTTTTCATATGTCCATATGACCGGTGCATTACCATTTCTGGGTAGTGAATAACTATAATTTAGACTGGCATGAAGGAGGCAATGCTTGGAGTGGTGAGCTCAGCAGTCCTTTAGGCACTGCAGGATCCAAACATTAGGGAGAGATCAAGAATTCTCGATACTTTCTCAGTGCCTCATGGGCGGCCTCCATTTTAAGGTCAGGCAAGGCTTGGGTGAGTTTTACAGGGCTCCTATGTCGGAGAAGTATTCTCTGCATTCAAATAAACGGGACGGTATTTGTTGGAAAGTGGGCGTTCCCCTGGAACACAGGTGACAGTCAGATCGGCTCACTCAAGTATGTGATGATTAAATGTCCCTGCATACCGCCTGGAATGCTCCGGGACAGCGGCCATTTTGCCCCTCGTTTCTCCGCTGGGTTCCATAACACGAAAGGACACCCTGGACATTCTGTCTTGGAATTTGGGGGTTGGGCATGATTACTGATGAAGAAGGTTGCCTTGAGGTTTGTCATACAATTCAAAATAATATGGTTGCAAGAGATCTGGGTGAAGAGGCTCCACACCTTTTTGGCTTCAAAGTCTTTTCTGTTGTTAGCAGGCGAGGGTAGAAGTCAGATGGATGAAAGTTGTGTTTGCCAAATGTGTTTCTAATTTACTTAAATGTACCATCAAAGAAATGCCTACCCCGGGGGGCGTGGCCTGGAGCCTACAATGGCGGACGCGTGAGCTCGGAGCTCCGCGCCGGCCCATTATTTATTGGCCCAAAATACCGGCAGCCGGGGCCTGGGTGACGGCGAAATCGCACCTTGAGGTTCCCTTGTAGCGGGGGGCGGGCCTCTGCGGGATCGCCGATCACCAGACGTCTGGTGAAGGAGCAGGGCCTGGAGCCGCGGCTGTGTCGGAGCACCATTAAGATGGCAGACCCAGGCCGGGCGGCTGGAGACGTGTGATGAGTGACACCGAGGGGGTGGCTGCCTGCTCCTTGATCGGGCGCTCCATAGCTGCTGAACCGGTGTCTGGCTTACACAAAGGGTGCGCAGCTGGGGTGCGGCCCCTCCACCTGGAGCATCGGTGTGCGGCAAAGTTATCTTGGAGGTGAGGAGCTGGGTGTGGCCGGGGTTCGGAGCCCGGATCGGTGCTCGTGCTGACCTGCGCTGGCTCAGGGGACTGTGTGAGCCGAGAGGCTTCCTCATGCGGGCCCGGTGGCACACCGAAGGGCCTGGATTTCGCTGATCTCCCCCCTAGGGGTCTGGGACACAACAGGAGAGTTGGCGCAGCCCCGTGAGAGGGCCGGGGGAAGCTGGATTCATCGTCGGCTGGCGAGAGGCAGTTGCAGGCGAGTGCGGAGCGGGTGGCCTGCTCCTGGATATGCCCATGGCCTGACTTGGGTGGTCGCCTGGGGTTCAGACACGGCCTACTGCGGCATACATCAGTGGGTGCAGCGTAGAGCCCCGGCCCTTGGAGGTGTGAGAGATCATGGGCTACCTCTGGAGGTGCACTGTGTAAAGGTCGACACGCACGTGACTGTGGGCAAAGATTAGGAGGAAGCCCCACCATAGGAGTAAGTCCAGAGTGGGCAGTAAGTGGGGGCAGCACCAATTTGACCCTGCCCCGGGCCCGAGGGGCACAGCCTATACATCTGCGAGGGGTGGTCAGCCCCATACCTGGCTGACTATCGGGGACCGGGGTGCTGGGGCAGATATTGAAGCCCACGGTCCCGGGAGCATAGGGTGCCTCACTAGGTGGTGTCCAGGAGAGCCACTACAGTTATTAGACCTTCCCCTCCGGGAGGCCCAACGAGTTTCCTGGCATAATGGGCAAACCTAGGGGTCACCAGGCGGGGGCCCCGCACAACCTGGAAGACCGCGCCCAGGAGCAATCGCAATCTACCCTGGAGGACCCGGTGCAACAACAGTTGAGCAAAATACTGGAGGCCATTGCTGACACAAAGGCCACCCTCCACCAAGTTATCAGCACGGTCGCGGTGGGGCTTGGCCTACTGCGGGAAGAACACAAGAAGTTATCGGAGAGGGTGAAAGATACTGAAACCAGTATCACGGAACTAGCGCCGGCACAGAAAGCACTAGAACAGCAGGTGGGGGCCCTTACTGACAGACTGTGTGTGCTGGGAGGGCCTAAGACGCTGAGGGGCGCAACAGGGGGAACAACATCAGGGTCCTGGGCATGCCAGAAGGGGCGGAGGGCAGCGATATGTTGTCCTTCTTGGAGCATTGGCTCAGAAGTGTGGTGGCACCTGAGGGTCTATCAACCTTCTATACACTGGAGAGGGCCCATAGAGTGCCGGCCAGACCGCTGGCCCCTGGGAGATCTCCGCGGCCTGTTGTGGCTCGATTGCTCCATTTTCGAGACAGAGATTTCCTGCTGCAAAAGGCACGGGCGGAGGGCCCATACACGTTGGACAACAGCAGAATCTCCCTCTTCCCGGACTATACTCTGGAAGTGCAGAGGAAACGGACCTTGTACCTAGAGGTCAAGAAGGCATTGAGGAGGAAGGTCTCCAGTACTCTTTGATGTTCCCAGCCCGGCTGCGTATTATCCTGGATGGGAATACTTATTACTGTGAAAGTCCTAAAGATGCCTGGGACTGGTTAGAGGCCTACAAGACAGGGACTCCACAGGGCACGGGCTCTGGCTCTGCTCTGAAGAAAGCCACGGAGCCTCGGAAGCGCTCCAGAAGACGACCTCGTAGGGGGGCACTAAGAGACCGACCTCATCGCAGACAGAGAGGGAGAGGGCTGAAGCGTTGCAGGCTGTAGCAGCGCTTATGCAGGGCAAGAGTCCCACCCCAGAGATGGAGGCCCGCTCCTCGAGAGAGACTGAAGACAATGAGTCCGACACTTCTCGCAGTGACAGTGTGAAGCTGCTGGTAGTGACTCCGAAGACGGCCGACGAAATTATCTGAGGCAGTTGGAATGTTGAGGTACTTTTGATACCTGGAAGGGTGCCGGACTGCTGATTGCCGATCCAGGTCCCGAGCTGCCCCACTCTATATGGGGCCGGTGCGCTCTGAATGGTTTGTGCGCCCTGAACTATGTCTCCATTGGCTACCCCACGCTGAGAGCCTTACTAGGTTGGGGCCTCATCTAGTACGAATGTTTCACACGCTGTTTGGGCAGCCGACCGTTGTCGGACTGCCCTGGGGTTGGGGAGTTGACCAACATGTGGGTCCATTTGTTCGTCTCTTATGTTCTGAAATTTGCAGAGGAGGGTGGTGGGGCATGAAAGGGGGAGGGGATGGGGGAGGGTTTCCTTTGTGGGGCTGCTTTGGGATACCCAACATGAATGGCGGACGCTCGTAACGCCTTACGGTTCCTAACATGGAACATTCAAGGTGGGGGTCTATCGCAAAGCACCACAATATTTACTCATACCTGAGGCGCAGGGACATACACAATGCATTTCTCCAGGAGACGCACCTGAACAGTGAGAAAGCGGGGAAGCTGAAGAGACGGTGGAGGGGTCAGGTCTTTGCGATCACCTCCTCGGCTTTCGCCAGGGGGATACTGATTTGGGTCAAGCCGGGGGTCCCTTTTGCCCCTGAGCATACGTGGCTGGATGCAGATGGACGTATGTCCTGATCACGGGGAGGTTGGCAGGTCAGGGAGTGACACTTGGCAATATCTACACGCCTAATCAAGACCAGATCGGTTTCCTAGAGTCCTTCTCTGCTTCAATGGCTAATAACTTAAATGGTCACATAATACTGGGGGGTGACTTTAACTGTGTTGCGGATGTTGCTGCTGACCGCTCGCAACCTCCCCTACCGGGGTCTCAGCCTCACCGCACGGCTATGGGTTTCCGCGCTTGGATATCCCACTGGGGCTTGAGGACACTTGGAGACTGCAACATACCGGTCCACTAGGTACACACTAGGCTGGATACGTTTCTTTGCTCTCCTGCCTTTAATAGCTCCATCATACACACCGAATAGTTAGGGCGCACTGTGTCGGACCATAGCCCACTGATAATGATGCACCAGCCCCCGGGGCGGCGACCACCGATCCCTACCTGGAAACTGAATCCGACAATGCTTGATGATGCTCTTTTCGCGCGTCATTACATGCACTCGTAGACAAATACTTCCCCATTAACGCCAACTCAGCATCTTCTGCTCAAGTGGAGTGGAAGGCATTTAAATTGGTCGTAAGGGGTCACTGTATGGGACAGGCGTGTGGTGCCCACAGGGAGCACCGCCAAGAAAATTTGGATCCGGAAGGGAGCATCCGCTGCTTAGATAACATCCAGGGTACGGATGACGCAGCTCGTGTGGCACTACAGGCCGCAAGCGCCAAATATAATGATGCAATAGATCGGTTGAGATGTTACAATTATAAGGACTATTTGGATAGAGTACAGAGGGAGGAAGGGAAGGCGGGCCGACTATTAGCAAGGCTAATTAGACCTGAACTAGGGGGGTCGCCCATCACCCAACTTAGCTTGGATACCGGGGATGTGGTGTTCGACCCGGACGCGATTAACGACTCCTTTCTAACATACTATGAGCAATTATACACGGCCCCGGCCGCGGCTCCCCGGCTGCATATAGGCGAGTTCTTGAGCCCTCTACCCCTCCGTACGTTAGAGGTGGAGGATCAGGAGGAATTGGGAGAGTTGATAAGTTTACAGGAAATCAAAGCAGCCATTAGTGCATTAGCATCTGGCAAAACGTCGGGGCCAGACGGCCTCCCGGCGGAATTTTACCAATGCTTCGCCGATATATTAGCACCCCAATTAGTCAAGCTGTATGCAGCCGCGTATGAAAGCGGTAAGTTGCCCTGCTCCACCCAGACGGCCCTAGTGATCCCTCTCCCAAAGACTAAGAAGGAGGAGGCTGGAGTGAAAGATTACAGGCCTCTCTCCATGCTTAATCTGGACATTAAGATCCTCAGTAAGGTGTTGGCTGGCAGGCTACTCCCACATATGAGGTCCCTAATTCACCCTGACCAGAATGGGTTTGTCCCCCCCCCCCGCAGCACCTCTTACAGCCTTCGCAGGCTCTACTCCATACTCTACCATGTCGAGGCCCCAACCAAACATCATGCGGCGGTTCTATCTGTCGACTTGGAAAAAGCATTCGACACGGTGGGTTGGGAGTACTTGTTTGAGGTGATGCTGCGCATGGGCTTGGGTGGGGTGGGTGCGACTCCTTTATGCTTCACCTACGGCTAGGGTTAAAACAGGTAGAACGATTTCCAGACAGTATAAGATATCCGGCGGGACTAGGCAGGAATTCCCCCTTTCTCCCCTCCTGTTTGCCCTGGCAATTGAGCCTCTTGCAGAACGGCTCCGGCAGGGAGGTGACGGGATTGGTTTGTCTATGGGAGAGTGGTTACATCATGTCTCGTTGTACGTGGACGACCAGCTGATATATTTGACAGAGGCGGTCCCGGGCACCTCTGCGGCCATACAAACCCTGGATGACTTTGCGCTGCTCTCGGGCCTGCGGGTCAACTAAGACATATCTGTTCCCAATAGCAGGACCGTTGCACAGGCCTGAGGATTTGATGACTGACATACTCTGGGCTCAGGGTACGTTTCAATACCTCGGCACACACATTTTCCACTCCTTGGATGATTTGAAGGAAGGGAACCTGGGCAGGGTGTTGCGCTCCTGCGTGCACTTTTGGCGCACATTGCAACTACCCATTATGGCCCGGATCACACTATCTAAAATGGTTATGCAGCCCCGGCTATTGTATTTCTTTGTTAATCTCCCGGTCCTTATGCCAAGCAGTTGGTTCTGCCCCTTGAATGCCCTACTACGAGACCTGGTGTGGGGAGACGGATTCCCTAGGGTGTCTCTTAAAACTCTACAGCGCCCTATGTCAGAGGGAGGGCTGGGGGTACCGAACTTTGAATTTTATATGCTCGCTGCTCAACTACAGTGGCTAGCGCAATGGGTGGAGGGAGTGAACGAGGAGGGCACGTGCTTATCGCATCTGGAGTCCTGTCCCAGCCTAGTGATGGCAAAGCTATTAATCCCAGCAACGCCCACCCCGTATTGCTCATTGTTGCAACGCACGGCCTTCCAGACCTGGAGACGATGTCAGAGCAAGGAGCAGCGATCCACCAAGTACACCCCTGTGTTGCCCCTGGTGGGATTACCACATGGCGACCCCCAAGTTATATTTACGAGAAAACAATTGGCTTGTTGGTCAGATGCAGGGTTGGACAATGTTGGGGACTGCTACCTTGACAAAGTTCTGATTCCGTTGGAAGAGTTGATTGAGGACTGTGGACTCCCCCAGGTCAGTTCTTACAATATGAGGCCTTGGCACTCACGTTTGCGAAGTTATGGAACAGAGGGAGGGAAGAACCAGAGACGCACCCTGTACTACATGCCCTGTTCACCCTAGGTACAGCAGGGCATCTAGTGAAATGGCTATATGCTACGCTGCAATCAGCGTTAGTGGGTCCCTTGATTGGGGTATGAGCAAAGTGGGACAGAGTCGGGGTAGAGAACTTACAGATTCAGAATGGTGCAGGGTCCTGCATTATCCTAAAAATATTTCTCGTAATACACGTTTAAAATATATACAATTCAACTATACACACACATGTCCTACATGACACCCTGCCGCCTTAATGTGACTTATGGGGGGGAGGCCCGTCAATGTCCCAGATGCATGCATCCAGATGCAGACTTCGGCCACGTGACTTGGGACTGTCAAAGCTTACGCCCCTTTTGGAAGGCTGTGCTGGGCAGGCTTTGGGTGGTGTTGGGCAGGGTGCTGGCCCCCACAGTGCAGACTTGTTTATTGGGTCTTTTCCTTAGGCCAATGAAGCGTAAGGTTGGGAATAGGCTGATAGATCTTGCACTGGGCCTCGCTAAGCGCAGAAAAGCGATGGAATGGAAGTCTCCTAGGGGACCTCAGTTAGAGACTTGGAATAGGGACGTCATCACGTGGGCCGGGGCAGAAGATAGAGCGCTCAGTTGCGAAGAGTTCAAGGGAATGAGGAAGCACCCAATAGCCGAACAATGGAGAGAGGTGCTGGCAGCATGGGAGAAACCTGAAGATACTGATAGTGTGGAGGCGGTCCCGCCCTGAGGTTGATAATCGTGATTGCCCAGTGCGGTCTCCGGAGAGCCCCGAGTGTCGATCCGAGTGATAGACGCTCATGAGATAGTGCCAGTTAGTGATTTGCCGATCAGACGAGGGAGACATGGCAATAATGGGGAGCCTTTAACCCCCCTCTTCCGACTCACCAGTGGTGCATTCGTACTGCGACTTCCCCCTCAGGTTATACTGTCAAATATTATCTACCTCACTCCTCTGCACAGGTTTTATTTACTTTCTCATTTTGTTTCCTTTTCCGTTATAAGGTTTGTATTTCATAAATAAAGTAGCATTTAAACGATTATGAATGGTATGCGTATATACAGGATCGATGTTGGAAAACACCCATTTATAAGTTGTTGTAAACAGATATCAGTGAAGCAAGTACTAGACAATATGGTCACTAACTGAAGATGTTAGTAATTTATTGGACTACTGTTAATAAACCTACTAGGTGGTGTGACGACTAACAGACGAGAGGGGGTATCTGCTCCAAGGAAACACCTGCAATGGGGACTGTCAGTATCGCCTGTAGAGAATAGTCTGTAATAATGTATGACACAATCTAAACGTCATTTTTTTTAATTTTTATTTTTTTTATTGGCATTTGTGAATTAAAAGACAACACAAATAATCATAACAACGACCATCAGCAGTACAAATTTCAGCTGCAGCAACCTGGTGATGTAGCGGCATCCACAAAGTAATGGCATCCCAGTACATATAACTTTCATATCACAGTGCATTGCGGCCGGCATCACCGTCCCCCCCGCCCCCAACATGCAGTGTTCACTCCCTGAACTGCTAAAAGGTCTGTTATGTTCCCGGCCTTCCCGCAAGGGCACTCCTCTCTTTCTGTGATCTCGTTAGAATTCTGCTGTTTGCACAGTGGTGAGCCAGTCAGTAAACAGGCCCCAGAAGTCCCTGGGACGGGACCTTGTTGGGATTAGCTCCCAGTAGTTTTCCAGCTGAGTTTTACAGTGAGTGACACTTGTGACCCATTCTTTCACTGTAGGCGGATGGGCAGCCCTCCATTTGAGCGCCACCTGGCGTTTAGCCATGAGCAGGAGCATGGCCGTCAATTTCCGGTGTTTGGGGGGAACTACCGTTATGTCACCCAGCACCGCCGTCAGTGGTGTACAGGGTATCTCTTGTCCCGTTATGTCATGAATTAGCTGTAGTATATGCGTCCAGAAGTTAGCCACTGGGCGGCACCGCCATGCCATGTGTAGAAAGGTTGCGCACGCGGCCCCGCACCGCCAGCAGCAATCATCTTGCATCAGTCCCATACGGCGCATCTGCACCGGGGTGCGGTAGAGACGGTGCATGTATTTAAAATGTAACAGTCTGAGTCGGTAATTAGAGGACAGCATCTGCAGTTGGCCACAGATGAACTTCCACTGGTCATCTGTTATGTCCTCCCCCAGATCCTCAACCCATGCCGCCCTCGCCTTCGGTGTAATGATTGGAAAGTCGCGCTGTGTTGTGTTGTATAAACAAGTGATTAATTTGCAACCATGTGCTACCTCCAATACGTTTTCCAATGCCGGCAATGTTGGAGGGGGTTTGGGAACGTGTTATATTTTTTCCTGCAAGCGGCCCGTAGTTGGTAATAGAGCAGCATATCTGCCGCAGTAGGGGCCGTTGACCCGCACATCTGCTGTAGTGTGAGAAATGTGTCGTCGGGAAAGAGGTCTTTGCCGGCCCGGAGCTGCAAGGAGGCTGCACGCTCCCGTGCACTTCGTTCCCCCATAGGGGGTATTTGTGGGTTACTGGCCAATGGCATAGAGGGGGCGTATAAGAGCTCTAGGGTTCGCTCGCATGCGCAGCCCTGTCCACGCCCAGCGCAGCGCCTCGACCGTATCGATTTCATTCCGTGGTCTCTTATAAGGTTGGTATACTGCCGTGCCTAGCGGTAACGGCGCCGCTCTATCCATCTCAATCGCTACGTGCGGTTGAAAGGGCGTTGGGTGTACCCAGTAGTGCAGGAACTGCGCCTGAGCGCAGTAGGCGTAAAGTGCAAAATCAGGGGCCGCCAGCCCTCCCTGAGACTGTGGGAGTGTCAATACTTCCCATGATATCCTGGGTTGTCGTCCCGCCCACACCAGCTCTATCATGAGGGACCGCAACGTTTAAAAAAAAAAATGAGAAGTCAGGGGGATAGGTACATTTACGAAAAGGTACAGCAGCTTGGGCAGTATGATCATTTTGGCCACTGCTATACGCCCGATCAGTAACAGTGGGAGCGTCTTCCAGCGGTGTACCCTCTCCGTTATCCAGTGTACCACTTTCCCATAGTTCTCCGTCCAGATGTCGTTTACCTCAGTACTGATCCATATTCCCAAGTATCGTGTTGGCCCTGTTGCCCATGCAATCGGATAGTCTGTGTCAAAGGGTTTAGTGCTCTGTGTCAGAGGAACAATTACCGACTTCCCCCAATTAATCCGTACCCCTGAAAGTTCTCCGTATCGGATCAGTTCCCTGGTCATGGGTCCCAGATTGTCCTTAGGGTTTGTCATATAGAGAGTGACATCGTCGGCATCTAGAGATATCGTCAGCCCTCTAGTGGTGAACCCGATACCCCGCTGTGTGTGGTGTTGTCTGATTCGTGCCGCGAGCGGCTCTGTGGCTATCGCAAAAGTAGCGGAGACAGGGGACAGCCCTGTCTCGTTCCCCTCGTAATGGCTATGGGTTCGGATATCATGCCATTGACTCTTAAGCGCGCCGTAGGCATGGTATAAAGTAACTTGATCTGTTGAATGAAGATAGGGCTTAGGCCAATGCGTTGAAGTAATGGAAACAGGAATCCCCACTCCAAGGAGTCGAACGCCTTGGTGGCGTCCAGTAACGCCGCTACAGCGGGATCTGCGGTGCAAGGTGATGCATCAGGGCAAACAGTGTACGCAAATTATGCGACGTTGACCGGCCCGGTACAAAACCCGACTGGTCCGGTCTTACAATCAGGGGAGCAGCGGTTGCATTCGAGTGGCGAGGAGTTTTGCGTATATCTTCGCGTCTAAGTTAATCAGGGAGAGAGGGCGGTAGGAGTCACAGTATTGCGGGTCCTTGTCTGGTTTCAGGACTGTGATAATTATGGCCTCGCGCATGGAGGCCGGTAAGGTGCCCGACTCCATGGCCTCCTGGTATGTCGCCAAGAGCCGCGGCGCGAGCAGGTCAGCATATTCTTTATAAAATCTGGCCGTCAGTCCATCGGCCCCAGGTGCCTTATCCGCTGGGAGCCCGCCTATGATCTGCTTGACATCCTCCACAGTGTAAGGGATCTCCATATATGCCCGGTAGGCGTTGTTAAACCACACCAACTCAATGGAGTCTAAGTAGGCGCGGAGGATGTCGTCACCAGGTTCCGAGGTTGAAGTATATAAATGTGCATAGTGACTCCGCATTGTGGCCACGATCTCCGGTGGTGAGCGAGCCACCTCCCCATTTTCGGTAGTCAACTCTGTAATACAGGTGGACCCTCTCGGGGTGCGCAATAAGTTGGCCAGTGTTTTCCCCGGTCTGTCGCCCTCACCGTATCTGCGCGCCTGAACGGATTTATGGAGGAATTTGGTTTCTCGCTCCGCTTCCTCTTGGAATGCTGTGAGCGTATACGTGCTAATACCGAGGGGGACGGGGATTCAGAGTATTGGTTTTCTAGCTCACGCAGTTCTCGCTCCAGTTTATTTAGGCTGTTCCGTATATTGCGGAGTATTCCGGACTGTCCGGCTATGCAATAGCCGCGCACCACCACCTTAAAGGCGTCCCATAAGGTGCCAGCCGATGAGACCGATCCAGTGTTATGTTCGAAATATTCTTGTATATGTGTTCTCAAACGTTCGCAGAATGCAGAGTCTAGTAAAGCGTGGGGAGGGAGTCGCCACGAAAATGGCTGCTGATATGGCTTTGGGATGTCGAGATTTAGAGCCACCGGTGCGTGGTCTGAAAGAGTCCTAGCATAGTGTGTAACTGTCTGTGTCCAGCCCTGTATATCTTTAGTGAGCAGCCAGAAATCGAGTCTAGACCAGGCATGTCGGTGATGTGTGATGCAGGTTCCCTCCCTGGCCGCCGGATGTAGCACTCTCCAGGAGTCCACCAGGCCGTAGTCTTGTATTATGTGTAGTAGTGCCTCTGTCGCCTGGGGATGATGAACCCGTGATGCTCCCTCCCTGTCCATGTGTGGTGCTAGCGTGATATTAAAGTCTCCGCCCCATAGGACCGATGCATCTCCTAACGATTGGACCCTGTGCCACACGTCGCGAAAGAACCCTGGGTCATCAACATTTGGGCCGTATATGTTGACTATTATTACTGCCCGGTGGAATAATGTGCCCTGTAATATTAAGTATCTGCCCTCTGGGTCACGTATCGCCTGTTTCGTTTGCCAAGGCACCCCCCTGCGTATAAGGATCACCACTCCACGAGAGTAGCTGGAATACCCTGCAGTGTGAATCTCACCCCATCCGGTCGTGGCAAGCGAGCACCCGCCGGTTCTCTCAAGTGTGTCTCCTGTAAGAGACCAATATCGACTGCATGCCTGTTTAAGTAAGAGTGTATAAGCCGGACTTTGCGGTGGTCATTCAGGCCCCGTACGTTCCAAGTGAGGCAGGAGAGTTTAGCCATGATCTATTAGTGTGTGTCTAGGTCTGCTAGGTTGTTCTGGGTGTGGATACCTTCTGGTATTAACATTAAGATCGGTTGCTGAGGTGTACTGTATCTGGTAACAAAAACAACAACAACATTACCCCCCACCCCCTCCCACACCAACCCCCAATCAGGTTGTGCGCCCCCTTGAAGCAGAACCCCCAGTATTGTCCCCAACTAAACATTGTGTAACAGGGAATCATCCCATGGGGGCGTGGAGTTGCCTGCATACTCCCCTGTCACTCTCGGACAGGGTGGCAGAGCCTTTGTGGAGGGCACCCACACCTATCAGCGTCTCAAAGTGTATCCCCCCCTATATCGACAGGCATCTGGAGATACGGTTGAACCACTTAATTAGTAGAGACTACTGCGTGCCATTTCCCCCTATGCGCCAAGTAGCAGACCACCCCCCCAACCCACAATTCAATCATTGTCACTCATCTGCGGATCCGAGGCGTGCGAGGGCTTAGCTTCCCGGGTGCGGTGTTTCTTCATATTCTGCTTTGCGAACGTCAGCGCCGCGCCGGTGAAAAACATTGGTTTTCTCTCCGTTTGTACCCTTAGCTTCGCTGGGTACATCATGGCATATTTGGTACCCGTTTGTTGTAGTAGTTTTTTGACGGGGATAAATTCTCGCCGTGCAGCCTGCACCGCCTGTGTGAAGTCGGGGAAAATGGCAATCCTATTCCCTTGGTAGTGCGTATCGCCTTTCACTCTGGCCACTCTTAGCACTGTGTCCCTGTCCCTGTAGTTGAGCAGGCGCGCCAAGATGGGCCGTGGCGTCGCTCCCGCCACAGGCCTAGGACCGAGGGTACGATGCGCCCTCTCTACCAGAAACATTGGGGAAAGTTCATCTGCACATAACTCACGAAGCATGTCCTCCACGTATCTCTCCATATTTTGGATATTGGTTGTCTCAGGGACGCCAGTGATACGCACGTTATTACGTCGGGACCTCGCCTCCAAGTCTTCGCTTCGCGCTCGTATCACGTCCAGCACCCGCTCCATCTGATGCAGGTTACCCTTTGACGTTTCCTGCCGGTCTTCCGAGTCGGACACCCGCTGTTCAAGCGTGTCCAGGCGTCCGGCATGTTTATCTAGTCGTTGAGACATCTGGTCCATCCGCAGTGCCATGCTGTCCAGCTTAGTGTCTATCGCCCGCAAGCTCCCTCGCACCTCACGCATCAGTGCTCTAATGTCCTCGTCCTGATCCGAGTCCATTTGTGTTTCGGGGACCGTGGTTAGCTGCGTAGAGGGGGGTCCTGTTGGCGTGTTGCTCGTTTGTCAAAGGAGAGCCTGGCTTGTTTGGCGTCTGGTTTCCCCATCGCTGCTCTACGCCAATGCCGTCGTTCTCTCGTACGCTTTGGCGGTTGTATGTCTGTGTCCGCTCCGCAGTTGTGTTGCCAGCTAGATGTGCGCCTCGTGGTCATTTAATGCAGTCAATCTAAACGTCATTGAATGTAATGTTTTTTATTCAGCCTTTTTTATTTCCCTGTTGTATCATATGTGTCGACCTATACAAAATGCCAATAAAAATATGTCTTAAAAAAAGAAAAAAAGAAATGCTTACCCCTAAAAAGAATTTACTAATTTTTAAGATCACAGTAGTCAATCCTTAAGGCTTCCCATGTAGAAAATGTATCAGTTACACGTACATACATCCAGCAGTTTCTTTAAATAGCATTGAAAGAAATATTGTCATATATGGATTGTAATGGCAGGAGGGATTTTATATTTTTAATTGGGAACTTTAATGTGAATCTGGCATATCGCCTGGAAGAGATCCAGTTGAAGTTCAATTAGTGCTTGGAAATAAATATCGATAAATTGATATCCTTTTACCAAAAATTGAATTTGAAAGGAGTTTAGTTTTTAGGCTTTATGCACTCCTTAAGGCTTTGTGGACCTAACAGTGATACTGCACCAGCTATTTCCAAAAATTATACCCATCACTCAGTTTTTAGAAAAGCCATATTGAATTATTTGTTAATCTCCTTGCCCTGCCTTTTTGCAGTGTCTAAATTTTAACTTGATTATCAGATTGAGAGTGATCCCTTGGCTCAGTTGATTGGCCTTAAAACCGAAGCAGAAATTCCATTAATGTGCTGGGGACTCACAGTGAGTCAGATGGACTTAGGAGGATTAGATTAAACAAAAATGGCAATATGTGATTAATAGGGTGGAACATACTAAACTAGTTACCAAGTTCTACCAAGTTTTTGAAATCCATCAAACCACAAGCATACACATAGTTTGAAATGGGACCTGGTTGTTGACGCAACGGCAGACAAAACTGGGAATCAAACACTGGACTCTACCTCAAACATAAGTTTTTTCCGTTAATTTATTTAGAAGGATGCAGTTAACAACATACCTGAGCACCAAGATGTTCAGGGAAAGAGTAGCTGTACAATGAAAGCCTTATAAAAGGTTTGGTTGGAAAGTACAATTAATAACCTTGGAACAGAAATAACTGGAATTATGGACCATCTGTCAGGAGGGGAGACTTTAAGAATTCTGGGCTACTTCTAAACCACTATTGTATTCTAAATAAGATGGTAATTTGGTTTCCAAAGACGCTTGATAAACCCATATAAATCATAAGTATATGGCTAAGCAAATGGAACCAAGTATATTGATACCTAGTTGGGGCAGAGGGAATTTCTTTTCTTCCTCCCAGGGGTGTGGGGGCTGACATTGAGGAAGCAGTGCCTCCCACAGAAGTAGCAAAAGAACCCTGGAAAACCCTCGGGCATTTGTGACTGGGCCCTCACGGAGGACGGATCGTGCCAGCTGCTGGGCTACACTTAACGGTGAGCAGTGCGATGAAAACTAGGGGGGGCCTGCACAAGCTCCCCGGCATTAGTTTGGTGCTGGGGTGTGGGGTATCTCCTTTCTAAAGCCTCGGTGCCCGTAACAGCAGCTCCAGAACAAACTCTGACTACGGGGACAATGTGACTGTCCCCAACAATGGAAGGTGCCCTTAGAGGGTCTTGTACAAATCTTCTGCCCATGAGAATTGTACGTTTTTGGCAAATACAACCCAGTGAACTGAGACTGTTTAAGCCATTTCCGCCCATAACACAGGGTGCTTGCGGCGCAAACTGCCTCATCTGGCTGCCCAAATGACACCTTACAGGGGCATAAGTAAAGGCTATCATTCTCGCCATGCCATAATGTTTGTGATGTGGGCAGGCGAGTGAGGTGAATGTAAGACACGACGTGGTGCTGCTGAGGTCGATTATAAGTGTGTAAAGATCACCCCCACCTGCATTACTGGAATTTGGGGGGAGGGGTGACTCTGGACCATCTAGATCTCAAGGTCACTTCGCACAGGCAAAGATGGGGACGGGTGACCCCAAGCAGGCCAACCTCTCGTTAAAGTTGCAGCACACCTGGAGGACCAAATACTTTTAATTTAATATGGTTTCCAAAGAGGCTGAGGTTCACAATGTCAAAAAACTATTGTTCCACTTGCAGAGTAGCCTGCCCTTTATTGACAAAAAAGCTGGATACGCTGTCATCCAGATTGGACAAGATGACAACCACACGACAAACAAGAAAAGACATTTGCCACAGTAGAAACACAGATATCCATTTTTGAGGATGGCAGCACAGGCAGCAATGAGAAACTAATGGATATAGCTAAGGTTCTAAATGTGATCAAAGCCAAGAACGAGGACTTGGAGGCCAGATCAAGAAAAAACAATCTGCATATAGTGGGTATGGAGAAAAGAAAGGGTAGAAGTATCGGAGATTGCCCGTCCTTTAAAATGGGAGGAATGAGGGTGTTTAGTTGTCATTAAGAATCAGATACCCCTAACCCATTAAGGCATAACCCATAGGAAATTATAGGACAGAGCTGATTATCTAAATAATCATATATTGTTTTGTATTACAAATATGTTCATGAAATCAAAAGTCTTATGATTTCAAGAACATACTTGAACAACAAAACAATATATGATATAGATAATCAGCTCTGTCCTATAATTTCCTATGCATGTAGTAAGTATTCCGAAATCGACAGACAGAGAAAACATGGAGGACTGGGTTGAGGCACCCCTTAAGTCCCTTTTTGGTGCTAATTGTTTTTTTCTTCTGTTTGCTGTGGAGTCTGCCCATTGCTTCCTGAGACCCAGGCCCCCACCTGGTGTGGCTCCTCATGCAATCATCACAAGATTAATCAACTCCAGGGATCCGCGCACTGTGCTGCAGCTGACACAGGAGAAACAGACTCCGATGCATGATGGAAATACTCTTTCCGTACTTCCAGGTTTCACTTTGGCAGTTTAAGAGACGCGTGCTGTGAGTACCTGCCACTCATACAGAAGGTGCGGCAGGCAGGCATATATTATACTGGGCTCTATCCGGCGCTCCTCAAAATGGTTCACCACAACACGCCTGATGTGTTCCCTTTTCTGCAAAAGTGCCACACCATTTGTGAAATTGCCAAGTCAAAAGCTGCATTGTCCCACGGCACTAGCTTGCCTAAGGAGGGCCTAAGTGATGTGGAGTCAAACAGAAATGTGGGACTATCTCTCCTGTATATACTTCTTGTATGCACAGACATGGTTCACCAATCAACCATCTAATATTCCTCATCATAAATGGAACTCGCTGAAGATGGGAAGGTAAGATACATGCTGTGGTTCATCTGAAGACAGGGGGCTCATCTGACAGCTGGACTGCTCGCCAAGGTTATAAATGTGTCCCTGCACATAACATAACAATGGTTGAGATTCCCACTGGTCACATGTTAGACTGTCATATATCTCCAGAATTGACCCCAAGATAATGTAGGGAACACTTCAAAACTGTGACTTACAACTGGAAGTCTTGCACCTTTTGCTGCCTTTCATTGCATAGGTGCCCAGCAAACACCCATGTTCAGTGGTGTTGGTAGGTTAGCATTCTGGACTCCCTGCGGGGTAAGCCCTTGAAGTGGAGGCACTTGCTTGTAATGTTTGATAGTCTTTTGATGTCAAGTTAGAATTGGTTTGATGTTGTTGCGTGGAAACAGTTCACTGGTAGATTGTGGTTCGGGGGGGATTTTGGGTAAGGCATCACTTGCTTCATGCAGAGATTCTCACAAGTTGGTTAACTGCCCCAATGGACTGTTTGTGGTTCGTTCAGCAAAACCCCCAATGGAACATCTATAGTGATGCTGGTTCACATATACAATTGGGACATATGTCTCCACAGGGCCCAAAGAAATAACGCCTCTGCACCCATCCATTTTTTGACATGTAATGTGCGTGGATTAAATAACCCCTACAAGGCCCGACATATCCTCACACACCTTGATCAAATTTAAAATAGATTTGTCCCTTCTTCAGTGAACACTTCTTGGCATTCCCACTTCACTTTGAAATGGAGCTGTCACAGTTCACTCGCAAACTACTCTTCTTCTGCAAGTGGGTTGACCATCTTGGTCCTGCAAGACACCCCATTTAAGCACCTTCATGCGGTTACGACGCACAAGGTTGCTTCAACTTAATCCAAGCTTTAATATGCGGGAAGCATATTACACTGTTTCAATACGTACATGCGTAACACTGATGACCCAGACTTTCTTAGACAGATATAAGACAAAAGCAGTGCATTGTCACCTCACTATGCTGTGAGGGGGAGAATTCAGTTTAGTCTTAAACATCTGGATTGCTCAAACTCTATGACTCGCACACACCACTCAGCTGTTGCAGCCATAGCGGACATTATGGGTGCTATTGGGCTTGTAGATATATGAAGGTATAGATTTCCAGTTAGCAAAGTAGGTACACACATTTCTAGCACACACAGATCCTGGGCGCGTCTCGATTACGGTCTATCCACCTGTGAGATATATGGCTGGACCAAAGTGATTAAACACCTCCTACGCACTTGTTAGGCTGGTGATTGAAACACCTGCGTCCCAAGACAGTGTATTTACCTGGCGCCTGAGCCTTCACCCCCCCCCAGATACGTCCTTTAAAGATGAGGCCAATAAGGTCAAGACGTAAATATTGAACTATTTCAAAATCAACTAGTCCTCAGTGCAATCACCGGGCACACGGTGGAAACCCTTCAAGACATATGTGTGAGGGATCTGTATTGGCAAACAACATGGAGTCCATAGCGCTTTCTGAGACAAACTTGATAAACTTGAGTTTGAAATTAGATCACTTGAAACACACTTCACATATCACTCCACTGGTTACATATTGGCGGAGCTTAGAACCAAACTCACTGAATCCTTCGATTCAACAGACATCGAGGTGAAACACCTACATAAATATGATAAAGCCAGGGCATTTGGGGAAACGGAGTGGCCATGCAGGGCCCTCTCTTCCCTAATACATCAGACGCGTACACCTCAGGACATAACACAACTAGGAGACAATGGTGACGCCATATATGAGGCCTACAAAATACTTGTGGAATTTGTTAAATATTACTCCCGGTTATACACATCTCATGTCTCTAGATCCCCTGAAGATTACCCTATATTCTTTTACCCTATAGCCCAGGAATGGGTGGAGGGCCCTTGTAAGCAATTTCTTGAAGTGCCTATCGTTCTGAGGAGATTGCAACAGTTATATCTGGACTGGGAATGATGGGTTCCATGCAGAATTTTTTTAAAGCCTACTCCCAGCTGCTAGCTCCTGAACTTTTGCAGTTATACAACAGAGCAATGGCAAAGGGTACTCCCCCATTCAGAGAAACTATTCTCATTACACTCCTAAGGCCTGGCAAGCCTCCTTTCCAAAGCGACTCCTACAGGCCACTCGTCCTCATCAATACGGCTACTAAGATCCTTGTTAAAGTGTTAGCAGGTAGCTTACTGTTGTAATTTCTGTCATATATATATATATATATATATATATATATATATATTTTATGACATCTGTATTAAGCATATAGCAGTACTTAATGTATTTGGTATATTCCCAGCTACCCCCACCTTTGTATCATAGTTCCCTGCCCCATGGAATTTCTAGAATCAAAGGGAGTGCCAGGTTAGAAGGTTGATGAGAGGGTCATCTGAGACACTTGAGACCGTGTAGATTTGCTGTTGGGAACACCTGTTAATAATAATAAATCTTCTTAGCTACTTCAATTCCTGGAATTTCTTTGAATTCACACCTCATCAGTTACTCTTGCTTCTGTGTGCTGTGGCACTTTTTTAAATGCCACAAAGGCTTTTGATTCTCTGTAGTGGAATTTCCTATTTGCGGTATTGGCTAGAGTGGATATGCCTGTGAGTTTCATAAACTTGGTCTGATTACTCTACACGGAACTCCATTGCTATACATGCGACTCACCACCAGGCCTCAACAGTCTACTCCCTGGTCACTTTCCTATAGGAAGGATCACCCGACAAGATTGCCGCAGTCCCCCAACTGTATGCCCTGGAGTCGAAAGCTCTAGTGTGTGAAATTGCCAACTACATGGCCATAGAGGCCTTGACTTCTGCCCTGGAATCTCATTGTATCCCTCTACACTAATGATAGTACCCTGTATTTGTGAAACTCAGTCCAAAATCTTAATCTATTTATTTTGGGATTTTATATTATTCCCAATTCATAAAATCCATAAAACACAAAAAAATAAATCAAACCATTATAAACCAATTATTTAATTTAGCAAGAAAAACTGTAAAATCACAGTTCTTCAGTTCGCGTCTAGATTAAAACCTTAGCACCACTTTAATCATAAAACAATTCTAAGACTAAGAAGTTTGGGCTGGATAATAAAGTAAAATATCCATATTTGCCTAATTTGTCAGTGATAGTGCACAGGATTTCTTCCGCATTATCTATACAATAGTCAAACATTTGGCCACACTGTGGACTATGCTGTCATCTGTGCTCGATCTTGGAATTCCTAATCCTTCCAAGTACTGCCTAACGACCAGCTGTTGACAAATCAGTAAGATTCTTTTTCTTCCCGGGCTGTTATAAGCATTGCAGATGAAAAACAGATGTGGCGCCGTTTCAGATTATTTTCCACATGCTGGGAAGCAATAATTCCCATTATTTGCCCTATGCAATTTCAGACAAAACTTCTTTGTCGGCAGATTCTTATACCTAAATTTGATGTAGAGCTGTTTGGACACTGGAGGAGATGTATTATCTAAAAAATGGCCCAAACAAAGGAATACAATATTGGTCCAAGAATCTATCTGTGATTGAGCCATGTTTACTTATGTGCAGATTGTCTTCCTATAGACAGCGATAAAATCTTTCTTTGAGAACAGATTTTGTTACCAAGAGTGCCTCAGTCTGAGCTTTCCATTACTCTCCCAGCCCTAGTTGATTCAATGCTTCGTTTATGTAAGTAAGCCATAGGATAGCCTGGTAGTTTATTAAGATATTGGATTTCTTCCAGTGCAGATCTATATGAGGCTAATTCGGGTGTATGGTGTAATCTACGCCAGTATTGCAGGGTTCTCAATTTTAAAACATGTGCAATTAGCCAATGACCAAAGTCTAACAGCTGCATGAGGGGGGCCTTCTGAGGAAGTCTCACTAATGACTTTAAAAATGTATTTTCCACTACAGGTAGCTTGTCAGCTTTCTCGCTTTCACAACTCCGCCCCATAAAGCGCAGACCCAAATGCTAATGTCTTGTAAATTTCCATGGCCAGGCTTATAGTTTGAATTTTTGTTTTCTTGTAATTTTTAATAATAGCTGCGGATGCAGTTTTCAGGGCAATCTTGATGATTTTGGGGGACCATATAATTTCACTTGTCAGCCTTGCGCCCAGGTAATCAAAGTCGATGACTTGTTAAAATAAAAATTCGGCACCTTTTTTCAAGGTATCCCTGTGGAATTTGTAGGGGTTAAGTGTCATATACTTGTTTTAGAAGCATTTAGCCGCATCCCTCGATCCTTACAAAATTCTATGAATCGGTCTACTAAAACCTGCATTCCAGAAGGCATCTTGGAAATTAATAGCATACCATCAGCAAATAGCAGTGCTGGAACTTTCAAAGGCATAGTTATTATTCTGCAATTGGATTAGGATTGAAAGAATATTTTCTGGGAATTCCATGCGCCCCAATACACTCCATAGATTTTCAAAAGCCAACCGAAGGTCGTGAAATGCAACATATAGGTGTCCCTTTCTCAATGTGACTGTCTTCCAGTAGATGGTACAAAACCTAAAGATCTGGTGTCTGGTGCTTGTCTTTATCCAGAACCCGGTTTGTAGGTCAGACAAGATCCTGTTTTCTTGTAACCATACCATTAGTTTGGCAAATATCTGGTGACAGAATATATTTAGCAAATTATTGATTACATTTATCGGATTATAATTTTCGGGCTTATCACATGCACCTTTTTATTGTATGGATACAATTTCGGTCCCATACCATCATTTCGGTATCTCGGCTACCTCGAGAAGACTATTGGTTAAGATGTTTGTGTAGGGCCCCAGACATGCGATTCACTGTCATACAAATCTCCTGAAGTTATGTTTGGGCCCGGGGCCTTCCTACTGAGTGTCAAGAAGGCCTTCGTAAGTTTCGTCAAGCGAGACTACTAATGGGCTTGACCGATCTTTTACATTTAGTTGGCCTGTGGCCAATAGTTTGGGTGAGTCTTTTCGAATTTTGCATTTAGATTTTTAAAATGATCCACCCAGACCTCTGACTGAATAAAGAACCCAACTTTTGTTGATGAATATTGGCTACCATGGGCAACTATAAGCCAGAATGCTTTACTATTCCTTAGTTTGACAGCAGCAGTTAGATCTTGCCAAATTCACTCACCCGCTCAGCCATTGCCACCTCCTTTTTTTTTCCTGGCTATTATGATGTTATTGTGACCTTGCTTTTGATTGTTTCTGAACGTGTAATTTTTGCGTCCGTACATTTCGTATTAAACCAAGTTTCTTTCACAGCTTACTTTTTGGCATCTTGACTTCCCTGGTGAATAGGGCTCTTAGATTATCATACAACTTCTCATGGACTACTGTTATATTATATGATTTGGTAGCACTAATATTACACTTTTTTTGTAAAATATTTTTATTGGTTTATACAGTTACAAAGTCCACTTTAACTTCACATGACTATCAGCCGTTTACAGTACGTAAACCCTCAATCTTGTACAGCTATTTGTACACTGTATTAGACCTTAACTGCTTTGTTGTTAATGAGAAGTGTTAGTTCTGAGCAGTGCTTTATTTGGGACCATTTCTTCTTGTGCTTATTATTTGAGAGACTAATTTCACCTAGCTGCATGGAAGGTGAGTCGTTAGATGTTAGTGTTGTAAAGCCCTGCAACATGAATGAATGAATGAATGAAGCAACATTTATAAAGCGCATAGCTACCCGTAGGCATCCCAGCGCTGGAGGATAACTGAAGCTTCACAGAATCATTTAGGGAAGAGCCATGTTTTCAACAGTCTGCGGAAGACAAGGTGATTAAGTTCCCCACGTAGCTGAAGAGGAAGAGAGTTCCAAAGTTTGGCAGCATTGTATGAAAAAAGCCGACCACCGCTTCTAACTCTCTGAATTCGGGGGACGACTGCCAGGTGTTGCTCATCTGATCGTAGTCGCCTGTTAGCTCGATAGGGCTTAACCAAGGAGGAAATGATCTCTGGTCCCTTTCCTCCTATAAGTTTGTGGGTAATGCATAAGGCCTTAAAATGGACTCTCTCCCGGATGGGGAGCCAGTGGAGAGCCTTCATATCTGGTTTGGCCGACTGCCGGTTCTGAGTCCCCATGAGGATTCTTGCGGCGCAGTTCTGCACTATTTGCAGTTTGACGAGGACCGAACTTGGGGCTCCAAGGTATACGGCGTTGCCGTAGTCCAGGCGTGAAAGAATAAGTGCCTGGACCATGAGCTTTCTTGCCTGAAAGGGAAGCAAAGGGAGCACTTTACGGAGCATCCTTAAGGTGCCAAAGCAAGAGGCCACCACCACAACATAAGGTATACAGCTTTGTGGTCACTATGTATTGGCTGGATAATAGTCCTATCTTTCATAATTTGCCAAAGCCAGAGATTATGCATGATGTAGTCTTTTCTACTAGTTCAGTTAGCTGAATTAAAAGTATGTTTGCTGGCTTTGTCTGAAGGTGATTGGCCATTACATGCTCTAAGGCCTAAATTAACTGTGATCCCCATCAATTGATTGTATTGCTTGACCATGTTTTTATTGATGGCAATTCAAGCCTCAGAATGCCACATTTTTGATCGTCATACTCTGTGATAGTTTGCTCTGAGTTGTCCAGGCGTTCATATGTTATGTTGAAGTCACCAGCAACTATCAACGGGCCCTTGTCTAAATAATCTTTGATAAGAATCTCAAATTTGGGATAACGTTGCAGGTTCTATGTTTCTGCCAATGTTTTGGTTACATATATTTAGAATTTGCACAGTGTCGTCCTCCCTTTGGACTAAAACATTTCAGGGCCAAGATATCAGGAGAGTAAGTTGCTACCATTTTTACCCTATAATTTAAGAATGTTTTAACCCATATCATCAAACCCCCTGATCGTCTACCCCGATCACAAGAAACAGCATTGGCACAATAACTGATAAAGCCAGATATATGCACTGGGCTAGTACACCAAGTTTAGTGGAACAGACATGGATCAAAAGTATCAATAAAAGTTCTCCAATCAGTTTTGCTTGGAGCCCGTAACATTCCAAGATAACAAATTCCATTCCCCAGATATTTCATTTATAGATGGAACAATATGGTTAGAAGACCCTCGATCAGAGTCAGTCCTCGTTTTCCTGGATCATGGGGATCTTCCTACGCAATATTGTATCAGTAGCAAGAGATGGATCATTTCTCCTTTCTCAAGCTCCAGGGGATTATATTTCAGACGAATCATAGATTAATGAATGGGGATGGAGCGTAGTTCCAAGGCAACCTGTCCATCACACAAGTCCTTCGAATTTTGTGTGATTTTCTCGTCAGGGTCTACAATGTCAGAGCGGATCACCGCACAGCAGTTGAGTTTTACTGATCCATTAAGTTATTTTGTTTATCAGCGAACCTCTATCCTCTCTCATTGCAGGGGATAACTTTGTCACATTGTGCGTGTATACTCTACATTTTGCTTGGTTTGCTTCTTTCTAGTTAGGACTATATTCCCCAGCTGGTCCGATCAGCTATTTGCCTTGAACCTGCCGTTGTCACCCTCTATGCAAGGTCGCATTTGCGTCTCTTATTTGTTTGGTGCAGATGATAACTTCTATTGATGGTGTGACCATGACTTCGTGGGCTGCATGGCATTCCCCCGTTTCTAAATTGCCATTGTTGTTAGGGGGTTTGTGGCCAGCGTTCATGGCTGCTTGGTGCTGGATGGTCAAATAGTAAATTATTCGCACCAGATTGGATATTAGGAGGATTCTATACCTCGCTTTGTGTGGCCACATCTATGCAGACTTTATTTGGGTTCCCTGTTTGAGTCTCATGGTTAGACATAATTTTAGTTTTTTTATCAGTTCATTCACCATATCTGTTAAATCTGTGATTTCAGACTAGGTCATTCACAATTTTCTCAAACATGAAATAGGTGGCTGGGAGAGGAGGACGCGCACACTTAATGAAGACACAAATTCAAATGTCCCAATTGGTACATACCATCATGTAATGGATGCTCAAGAAGGGAGAAGACCCACCACCAATAAAGGACAGAAACAGTAGTACTAGACATTTAGATACGTAGCCTTAATTTATTCTTCATTAGGTAAGCAAATATAGCATTAGTTACTTGCTTATTGGTGGTAGATCTGAAACTAAGTTTCTGTCCTCTGGGATACTTTGTTGGTGACTGCCAATGGCAACTAGATTTACTTTGAGTATAACGTAATAGGAGTACTGTCTTTTTTGATACTTCACAACATGATTCCTTGTACATGTGGTGATTGGGTCAGTGTGACCCGAATGACAGCTCTCTGGTCATTGCCTGTCCAGGGATGACTGTTAAGTCATGTATGTTTGTCATGGGAGCCCTGATGAAGTCAACTGTCCCATCTGCAGCATAGATGAAACATGTGTTGGCAAAGAATTGAAAGACGTTTTGAAATGAAAACTTAATGGATGTTGATGAAAACGTACTACGGAACTCAACATTGACTTATTTGGGAGTGTCTCAAGGTTTTGCTTATGGCTTGGACTCGATCCGACAGAAGAAGAAGTGGTGGCTCTTCTACCTTCTTTAGCACGTGATGTTATATAATGATTGGGACATTTGAAATAGTGTCTACATTAAGTGTGTGCACCCTCCTCTCACAGCCACCTATTTCATGTTTGAACATTATCTGGGTAGTGGCACCACTTTGGACTTAAATAATAATTGTGATTACATACTGTGAGAATAGCAGCTATTGCAGAACGAGAAAAAATAACCGAGGAGCTATTTAAGTACTGGAGCTCCAGTACCTAACAAGGTTACTGGAAATGGAGGCTTGAAGACAAATTAAAAAAATTGGAAAAACTTAAAATGAACGAACTATTTAAATGGTGAGATGCAGAGCACCCTTAAACAGTATATCAAGCTAAATATAATCCCAAAAGACTCGAGAGCACAGATTTTTCCTACATATGACGATCTAGATGAGGACCTCTTACTACAGTGGAAAAAAGAACTAACAGTTTGATTAACCTTATTGAAAACCTGATGGTCAACCCTGAAAGAAAAATAGCCAGATACAAACAAGAGATTAGGGACATGGGACATGAATCTGCCAGACCTCACTCAAAAGAATTATGACATACTTAACGGTCTACTCCAAAAACACCAAGATTAAATCAAAATGAGGAAGGCCAGGAAACTAAAAAGGGACGAAAACGACTACCTTGGTGGGAGAGTTTTTACTTTCACTAGAAATATTTACTACCTGGTCAACAAGAAAACAGGTCCGTCGATGGGCACACCCACCGACACCATCAGAAACAGCTCTTCCAGTATACCCTCGAGCAGTGATAATGAGCATAACCCTGATCCTGAGCAGGGTTCTTCCAGTACCTCTAGCAGTAAAAAACGTTTTTTAGAAGAACTGCGCCGGATCCGGATAGGCAGCCGAAATACGAATACCAGATCCACAAACGCAGATAGACCAGAACAGGGAAAGGAAACAAGATCAGTTGAGCGAGAAAGTAGGAATGCAAACAAGGTCCTGGACATGCAAGAAATAAAAGAAATAGGCCCAGTGGTAACAATGTCTATTTTAAAAATTGTTAACCTGTCTGACAAAAATCTCACACTTGATATGATTAAAGTTTTGAAAAAAAGATTAGGCTTCTGTCCATTTGTTGATCTTAATCTTGACCTTGTTAAGATTAATATCTTTAGATTTGTGCATCAGCTAAAACTCAAGAAGTACTTTGAAGGCCAGATTTCACATCAGGTACATGCAACGGATAGGATTGTGTACAGTAATCTCACGATAAAGGATGTAATTGACACCACCACCCTCCTCACATCAACTGAAGGAGATTAAGACATTAAGAGTATGAGGAGTGTGGTGTCAGCCCTTCGCATAGATACAGATCTAGTAACCAAAACAAACATAGCACGTACAGGTGTCAGGGTCTGCCGAAGGGAGGACATGAGCTAGGGTGGTGACATCGTGCAGCCGGAAAGAGTGTGGGGCTCCGTTGACATAGTAATGTTTATTACATTGAAGCGGGGTACTAAAGGCAGTGTCTCTCACAGAGCTGGACCGTCCGAAGCTTCGTGGGGCTAAAGCAAGTGAATTCTATACGCATAAGGTAGGGGATTAAGGGCTTCCACAGATATTGGAATTTAGTCTTCATTTTAGCTAAACTGTGAGTTACGTTCCATTTCTAGGACATTACAAATACGGATAAACCATTGCGCCATCGAGGGAGGGTTGTTTGTTTCCACGTGAGTAGCTGGTGAGCTTCCAGTCCGCATGAGTCATTGTGGCAAGAGCCGGTGTTCGAATGGCAAGGACAAGCGTAATATAAGAGAGAGGAAGCGGGTAGCCTACAATGTCTTTAATATTGCCAGTATCCCCTTCCGAAATGTGGTAATCACTCTACAAGTCGCCCACATCCACCTTACAATGCCACCATAGAAGGGAGATACCCGGATCGATATACAGTACGGCGTATAATACCATTGGAACATCAATTTATACGTCCTCTCCCTAAGAGAGAGACTGCGGAAGGTTTTGGGTATATCCTGCCATAGTGTTTCCCATTGTTTAGGCGCTATATCTTCCTGGGTGGTGGTGTGCCATGCTGACTGGAAGATATGGGTGCGCGCTGGTGTAGAGTCTTGAAGCGTATAGTATATGTTGGATATTAGGACTCTTAAGCCATCATAGGCTCGCACAAGCTTTTCAAAGAGGGTGTAAGGATGAATAACCGCCAGAAATATCGAGGAGTGCAACACCCAATTCCGCAGTTGGCACTATTTGAGCCATGTGGCATCCGAGAGCTGGTAGTCCGCCTTACATTGGTCAAAAGACTTCATGACATCCCCCATAAAGAGGTCTTGGAGTGTCCGACAGTCCCCGTTGCTCCAACCATGGAAAGAAAGGGGTGAGAGCCACAGGAGAAAGTCTTGGTTACGAGCGATAGGCGTGTTTGGAGAAGGGAAGGTAGTTAGACTTTTCTTGAGGGCCACCTTGTCCCAGATATCAAGTACCGTCATGGTAGGGGAGGCAATGTATGCGCTGTGCGGCCAGGCATGCTTGGGCAGCCAAGCCAGGTCCCATAGGGGCCGACACGCCACCGCACGGTCCATGTGGAACTAGTGCCTCTCGCTTTGTCAGACCACCCATTTGGAAACATAACGCAGATGTGCCGCCCAGTAATTCTCGAGGAGTTTGGGGCACGGCAGGCCACACCTATCTCGTGGAAGCATCAGCAATGGATTGGCTACCCGGGCTGCTTTCCGTTCCATATGAAGGTTCAGAAAGCGCTGAATATTGTCCTGCGGGATCTACGTAGGCAGGGTCTGGAAAAGATAAAGGACCCGCGGGAGCACGTTCAGTTTTTATAACGTTCACGCACCCCAGCCAGGAAATATGAAGGTGCTTCCACCTCTGAAAATCAGCCAAGATGAAGCGGCGAAGATGAGGCCAATTAGATCGGGACCAGGAGGAGAGCATAGGGGTGATATTGAGGCCCAGGTATTTGATGGCGTCCTGTTACCACTGAAAGGGTGCAAGGCATTGCAGGGCTGGCAGGTTCTGATTAGGGATAGTTAAAGTGAGCACGGACGACTAGCCATATTGATCCTAAGGCCAGAGACTGCCTCGTAGGCCTGCAGGCATACCACCACACTTGGAAGGGAAATATTGGGTTGGGAGAGCACGAGGAGGAGGTCATCTGCAAACAGGTTAATCTTGTGTGGCTGGCCACCGAAGGGTATGCCTATCACCATGTCTGTATTGCTGATTGTGATAGCAAGAGGTTCAACCGCCAGAGCAAATAGTAAGGGCGATAGTGAGCACTCTTGACACGTGCCCCGTAGGATGGTTATGGGTCTCGTGGTTTGTCGATTGTTACGGATATTGGCCACGGGTGCCACATACGGGTCCATTATCTTGGAGATCAAACCCGGTCCCCGCCCTATTTTAGCCAGCACTACCCGGAGGAAGGACCAATTCACCCTATCAAAGGCCTTCTCTCCATCGAGCGAGAGAAGGCATGCTGGGATATCGTAGCGGTGCGACTTTTCCACCAAATGTGCTATGCGGTGGACATTGTCCGCTCCCTGTCTATGGCAAATGAAGCCAACTTGATCCGGGGTTACCGAGGCCCAGGAGATAGGGTTCAAGTTTAGTGCCCAGTATTTTAGTGAAAAGTTTAGCATCCGTATTAAGTAGGGCTATGGGGTGATAGGTGGAATACATGGTCAGGTCTTTGCCTTCTTTAGGTATGTGAGAGATTTCGGCTGTGGCCATTGTGGCGTGAGACCCGTATCTTGTGTGAAGGAATTAAATAGCCGCAATAGGTGGTTTTGTAAGCGAGGTAGACAAAGCCAATAAAAGTAGACCGGGAGGCCATCAGGCCCTGGCACTTTACCCAGAGATAGGGCCCAAACTGCAGCACCCAGTTCCTCAAGAGTGATCGGTTTATCAAGAAGAGCTGCATGGCAGGGGTGTAGAGGTTCCCATTTGCAAGCAGCTAGGTATGTTTTGATAAGCTCAGGGGGCAGATCATCCAGGGAGTACAACATTTGATAATAATCATGAAAGGCCTTGAGTTTGTCCCGTTCTGCAATCGCCCACCCTGCATCACCCGTCTGCAGCTTAGCAATGTGTGTCTTAGTCCCCGAGTGACAAAGTCTGCGAGCTAGAAGCCTGCCCACCTTGTCGCCCCCCTCGTAATAATGCTGTTGTAGTGCCTAAAGCGCACGTTCAGCCTTTCCCGTCCAGTGGGTTTCCAGTTGGCTACGCAGCACGGCTAGCTGCCGTTTGTTTCGGAAGGGGGTGGCTTTGTTCAAATTGTCTTAGTTGGTGGATATTGCCCCTGGTCCCAACAGCATACTGTAATAGCATGCTTAGAACTAATCTCCACTTTTGATCCACGTGGCTCACTCCATTATTTAGATCATGTTTAGATTACCTTATTATTTCTGTCTCGTGGAAGGGTTCAGGTTTACCCTTAATTTTAAATAATGGGCATCATTTGGTGCCATCCAATTATAAGTTAATTGCTTTGCATGATGTGGATGCAAAATTATTTGCATATATTTTGAAATAATCTGATAAATGTGTAATGGATAAAGCTGATATCATAATACCAAACATACTCCAGGCCCAAGATTTGGTTTTACGTAAAAGTATACGTGTATTAATTGTATTCTGGTTATTTAGGGATTGTATGCTGGAAGTTGGAAAGATCATAAGTAATCTACAATAATAAATACATTCTGAGACAATTCTGACTCGGCAAGTAGCGTTGTTTCATCTTAAGCTGTCTGTCTCCTAATGCTTTTCTTGTTTTCACTTGCGGTAAAATCTACCCATAGGCTCAGAAAGGAAGAAAAGATACGGTTACCTTTATGGTGACTTTGGTATGCTAAGCGTGCGTGTTATTTTCCATTGTTCAACCCTCTTGTCGACCTCTTAGCCATTGCCCAGAGAACATTAGATGGAAGGCTCTTTATTTTTGTATTTTTAATTAAAGGAATTGACCATGCAAGAATGGGAGGGAGCTGCGTGCATAGTCTGTACCAATGTACAAATGCATGAATTTAAAGAGCTATTATAGCTTTGCTTTAGGTAGCAGGGTACTCACGGGTTGAGAATGTGAAAGACTCTACGGACTAAGGTACGAGGGTAGCCATAGATGTAACTTAATCCTCCCCAGCTGTTTTTGTGAGTTTATAATACTGTTCCTATACTTGACACCTTTCCCCTCCAATAATACGTTTCGTGAACTAATACGAATGATGTTGCGTAATAATACACACGACGCAGTCACGGCCTGAACTTGCAGTGAGGCCAAGGATGGCACATGGAGGGGTGCAGGTCGGAGGGCAGGCTTGATCGCCATTTATACAATATCTTTGTGATGAGTTCTATGTGTAACCTGTTAGATCATAACTTGGGTTCTGTGGAACGATTAATCCACGCTCTTGGCTGCAATAATACGTTTCCTGAATTAATACGATTGATGTTGCGTAATAATACAAGTTGAAATTGGGTGAGCCCACTCCGCTTTATTTAACTTGTATGTAGGCCTGGGCGGTAAATTCCGTTCCGCTCGCGGAATTTGGGTAATTTCGCGTTCCGCGGAGAACGCGAAATTGCCAAAAATTCCGCGACTTCGCGGAATTTTTTACTTGTTCGAGCTTTAAAAATGCGTGTTCGCGAGATATTTCTCCCCGAGCACGCAAACAGCGTTCGCGAACAGGAAAAAAGCATCGCGAACGGGCGGAACAAGCAATTCCGCGTGTTCGCTGAACTTTTGCGTGCTCGCGGAGATTTTTTACCATTTCGCGGAGCTTTGCGTAGCGCGACTACGCAAATTCCGCCCACCCCTACGTATGTCTCCTGTATCTTCTTCCAATAAAACTAGTCACCAAACTGGTAAAAATCTTGTGAAGACAGGCAGGGATAAAAACAATAAAGAAAAACGTTGGCCGCACAATCGCTATAATCAGAATAATAAATACTCTATTAAATAGATTGTTAGGTTCTCCCAATCCCTTAATTGTATTTCAGTTTCTGATGGTGAGGTGCGTAGTTCAAGATAAAGATCATGCCATTTGTTAAATATAATGCCGCTAAGTTTTATTTTGGTGTGATACTGTCAGGGAATTGCAGTTCCTCGAGGGTAGTGCTAATGGTCATATGAATACCAAGCAGCTCTGTTTAACCGTATTAAACGCCTACCCAGAGATATATGCAAACTCCACAATCCCTTGAAGTGTGCTAGTAATATTTTGCCTCCTTTCTCGTAAACACAGTACTAAATTAGCAGTACAAAAGTAGTTTTTGGGGGATAAGGCTGCAGAATGCAGCTTTCCAACTAGACCCGTAGCCAGGAATATTTGTTTAGGGGGGCATGACCCCTAGTAGTGACATAAAGGAAATGGCATAGGCTGGGTGCACAGGGTAGTGGACAGTGGGTGTATGGTACCAGAATATCATGGCCTAAATTTAATTTGTTAAAAATATATTGTCCTAAATATTATTTATGACAATCTCGCACCATCGGAATTTATAATATAAACAAAAAGTTGTCAGTTTAGTGGGGGCTACAAAGGAGTGCATAGACCATCGTGAACTGCGAAAGACTGTCAGCATGTGATCAAGGATTAACAGACATAAATTCAGCGCATTAATGCAAGTAATAAGCTTCCTATTGTGGGCTTATAAAAAAAAAATTGAAACGTCCTCTCCAAAGCTTACTTCAGATCATAAGTGCAGGAACTGGTCCCCTACCACTTCGATGAAATCAAAACTCTTTTCAGAGGCTTCTCCTAATCCACACTGTCATGACTGAAATCATCCTACATACAGGGGACCTGATCAAATTCAAACACATCACCTGAACACTGAAGGACCGTTGCTGATTCCCTATTTAGGCCTGCATCCTTTTCTTAACACTCCACCTATCTGATAAGTACAGCAATATGAAACACATATGCCAAGAGCTGCCAGCCTTCTCTACACTTAGAAACAGTAAGGCCTGTATTACAATGCCTAGGATGCATGTGTGAGGATCAGGACAGGTCTGTTAGGCAGTGAGCGTTCACCTTCTCCCTAGAAAACTGCTTTATTCTCAAGACCTGGTGCACTACCTAAAAGTCCACGAAAATTAAAAAACCCTAATGCACTTAGCAGAGAAGCTAGCCATTTGGGAGAGCGATGCCACACCAAGAGCAAATATATTTCCAAACTTGAAGCAAAGAAATGGAAAAAAAATAGGCCAAGCACCTCCAGAATGCAAGCCTTCTGAATCTATTGCACTCATTTGGAACAGCATACACATGAGCATCTAACCACTCTCGCCCTCCTGTGATTCAGGAAGGAACTGAAGATGCACCTCTTGTCAGACATTCCACTAGGTACTCCCCTTGCAACTTATCTCTTCATAGAAGATTATCTCCTCACTGTAGCTTACCCACCTTCTCTCTGCTTCCTTGTAAGTATTCTCATCAGCCTACCTTGGCTGTTGCCCTTCTGTTCAGTGCTCCATATTTCCCAGCAGTTTGTGCTATATAATTACCCCCACAAACATGCACTGTTACGACAGGTGACCATTTCAAAAAGACAAATGATAGAATGGACATGGAGACAGATATTCCATCACACAACAGAAATGTTTTATCTGAGAAAAGGGCAAGTATTGATTCGGCATTAACATAAATCTTTCCTCTACCTAAAATTGGATTTTATTAGCAAAGGATCGAAGGATTAAGTGAACCTAAAAGTATATCCATACATCTGTCCTTTTTACGTCTAATCATTCCCTAGACCCCCTTTGTAGTCCTACTTGTGTACTGACTCACCTTTACCTATTTAGTGTGGGACAGTGTATGAGTGGCTGAGTGTTTATCTCTGTCTTAGCTACAATGTCTTCAAAAGGACATAGTGTTGTGGCTTAAGTGCTGCCATACCTTTTCCTTAGCTCACCTTCCCTACTGCTCAGCCAGGGTGAGTGCCGGAGTGCTTGGTGAATAATAATAAACCATCTTCTACAATCTACGATACGGCTACCATGGACATTTTATACATTATTACACATAGGTACCTGGCTTGCCTTGGCATCTTTCTAACAGTCTGATAATCCTAAACATATGTTGACCCCTGATCCTTCACCTGGTTAGCCCTCTCTGCATTGATTTATACCTTCAACCCTAAATTATTTTTCTTTCCTTCTTCCTTCCGCTTGGAAAAGCAGAGGTATACAGTTGCTCATCAACTACTGCTCGTTTCCATTTTGCGAAAGATCCTTTGATTCAATAGCCACCTTCCTCAGTCCCTCGCTCTTCTTTCCTCCGCTCCTGTCTCCAGACACATCTAGGAGTTGTAAGCAGCCTTCCCACAGCACAAAGCTCTATTAAAGAAATCAACATAACACGTCTTGTGGTCTGTGTGTATGGATGATTACATGTCAGGTGGTTTATATGTTTCTGTGCCTGTAGGCCTATTTGCATGAGTGCATGTTTATCTGCTGATTTATATGCAGGAACATTGTTATGTGTCTGTCATATCTTTATATGTGGCAATGAATTTGTGGATTGTTTGTGTGTATACACCACATAAAAGTTAAACCTGTTGGTTTTTGTCACTGCTTTACACCCTATAGTTAAATGCCTTAGTTTGCATGATCAGCCAATTTTTGTATACTGATACTGTTGGTTGTTTGTGCACTGGGACTCTTTCACCAGGCCACGGTGTATGTGGTCTGACCCGTAAATCATGTCAAAACTGGCTATTGTCCTAATTGCCATATTTAACTTGACTATAAGTCCCTAGCATCTGGTATAAAGTGTACCCAGGGTCTGTAAGTTAACTGTTACTAGTGGTTTGCGGCACACATTGTGCCACCAATAGAGCAACAGTGAAAATATGACTGCAGGCCTAACACTATAGCGTGTCTGTGCGGTTTTAAAGCTATTTTCACTGTAGCATGGTTAACTGTTCCATAGGAAAGCATTAGGCTACATTATTTAAGTTAATAAAGTTATCTCAGCTTACAAACCAGCCAAAAAGTTAATTCTTGAACTTTTAAAAATATTTATCACAAACCCAATTTATTGGTAAAGTCGGAATTGTACTAAATAATGTACAAAATGTACTTTTAAAAAGTCACCTTTTACCTGCCTAAAGCCTCTGGAAGCCCATCTGCATGAGCTTCAAAGTGCCACCCAGGAGCTGAATAGCCCAGTTGATGAGGTGTGAAATTGCACCCAGAACTGAGACAAAGGCCTTGGCTGCGGGGGGTGTTTTGTTCCTATGACATGATGACCATCTGGGCAATGCCTAGTAACTTAATGAACTTCAAAGAGGTCTACCATGCACCAATCCCAATGGGAGAGTAGCTGCCCTGGAACCGGTTTTGAGTGACCACAGCGGAGGGGTTGCTCATTTCCCCTCACCTCCAGGGTAGGTATAGGAGCTCTTCACAGGGAATGGAAGGTTCTACCATGCTGGATTTAGGTAGTGGGGGCCACTGTGGGATTGTTTTCCGAAGTGCACACAAAAACCCTAGTAAAAGGGGTAGGGTTACCCATAGGAACTTTTTCCTTATTGGTTAGACAGGAGCCAGGCCCTCCTCACCCACAGGCTAGTGCCAGGAAAAAATATAGCACCCCTCTTCAGAGCACTACTGGACCTGTAAAATACAGAAGGAAGACTGCACCTACTGTTCAGACCTGTGAGGAGAACTCTAAGGGCTGGGCTTGCTCCCACCTGTACTCCAGAAAAACAAGTGTATTCCCACTTTCCTGGAAGAGCCAAGCTAACCAGTTAAAATTGTACCTGCCCTGGACCCTTCTGCTGGCTCCTGTGGAGTAAGTCCTGACCCCCAAGTGCTGTTCCTGAGGTCCTGGAACCCTTAACAACAATAAAACATGGGGACTTAAAAAAATCCTTGCTAACTTTTTGCCTGGAGATCTGTGAAGGGACTGGGGCCAATGTGCCAGCAAATTCACCCAGGGAGCATCCCTTGTGGGTCTGACTTCACCACAACTCCTGCTACGTTCGCCTGTCAACATTGGGATCTGTCGACGCCATGCCCTCCTCAGTTCCCAACCCCAGCTTTATCGGCGGTGCTGTCAAAAGAGACCCGATCAAAGCCGAAGACCTCTGGTGAAAGAAAATGTTAACTTCTCCCATCTGAGGTTTTCTTGCATAGATCAACTGTTTTCACAAACTCTCCATTTCGACACCAGAATCTGTCGATGTTGAGCCTCTTCTCTCTGTACCAGTCCATGCCTGCTTTCACTGAAGGCTGTCGACGTCTGGAGGTAATTGTTCCACAGGGCCAAACTAGGTCATTGCATCACTGGAATAGTTGCCCTGAAAAATACACTTGTCCCAGTCTAGCACGACCAGTTGACCACTGTTTGCGTTTTGCACTTTTTGGAGTTAATTATATTTAAAACTTGAAAAAATAAAATCTCCGGTTTCCCTTATTGGATGTTAGTCATTTTGGTGCAATTTTGTTCATTACATTTTTATTCATGTTTATAAATTGGAGTAGGATTTTTATTGTGTTGTGTTATATATATATTTTTAAACTGTTTTGGTACTTCTAAATGCTTTACACATTTGTCTTGAGTTAAGCCTGTCTGCTCTGAACCATAGCTAACGGGGTTAAACTCCGGTTTAAATTACAGAATCATTTACTGGGCCTAATAAAAATAGTGACATTATGACTTGTGGTGGACTACCAACCACCCCAACTAATAATACACTTTCTAACACACCCTTTAGTGCAGTTTTGTAGTCTCCAATTCAATCTGTTGTAAATATCTGATGTTACTATTTTCCAATTTAATTATAATCAGATTATTGTTTTTAGAGGGATGAATGGCTGAGAGTGCCTTGTGAGGGATTTAACAGAGAAAACGTCTGCCATGAGACTGGATGCTTTGGGTTGGCTTGCTAAAATATAGCATGAATGATTACAATCTCATCGTACAGTGTCTAGCGTTATATAGATTCTCAATGCTGAATTTGAACTTTAGCACCACAACACTGCACTCCCCCAATTGCTAAAGTGAGTTTAGTGTAAGGCAGATGGATTCTCATTTCACTGAATAGTATGAGGTAATTCAATCCAACTTCAGCACCCCGCCCTCACATCTTCTCTCATGTCAATGAAGCTCTATTTCTATGGCTTGCAACCTTCAGGACAAGTTATGGTAAGGGCCCCAAGATCATAAGGATCATCCCGCTCCTAAAGCCATGTAATAATAAAAAGAAAAAACAGTAAAATCAGACCACGACCAAGCACACAGTAATAGTCCATAAACATGACAGAGAAAAACACATACAAACCTAGAAATATATTTTAGAACAGTATTGGTTTATTATGTATGCTTCCGAGCACTTTTTCAACTCACATTGCTGCTAGCTATCGAGTACTGTAATCTTAAATTGTAAATCCGTGTTTTATTATGAGTTTTAATCTCTACGCATTTTTTATTATGCTGCCACCTAAGGTGTACTTCACCTTGAATTGTATAACCCTGTTTTTAGTATGAAGTTTTTTTAATACCCTTGCACTTTCATCACGCTGCTGGTTATTGCTTACTGTATCTTGAATTGTCAAATCCCCACTTTTATTATAGGTTTTTAATTTTTAAAGTTCTCACTGTAGTATTGGAAATATACATTTCTGTCATTATCGTAAAAGTTTAACCAAAGTCCTCTAGGTATTCAATGGTGGTAATCTGATTTGTTACGGATCAATTTACTTGGCACTTGAAAGGTCCTTGGAATGGTCTCTTGTGCATATGCTTTTTCTCTGTTTTTATATGATATGATGAATTTTGTATCATAAAAATTTAAAACATTCCTCTTTTATAGGAGGAGGCTGATTTTGGACGTACATTTTCCATTTTATGTGGAACTCTTCGGAGTCCCAAATCATAATAAAATAAAATTTGAAACTAGAAATTGATGAAGAGTATCCTGTAGGTGAAATGATATGTCAGAAAAAGCTGCTAAATATTTAGCAGTGCAGGGGTGTAGTGGAGTGGTCGTTAGCAAAAGAGAGTCTCATGAAGCTCAGCAGGCGAGATGATAAAGTGGAGGACGATATCCTTGTGTGGCGTTAACTCTGAGATAAGCTCTTGGCCCCAGGCTCTGCCCCGACCAGTGAAGCTAGTGATGGCTCCGTGTAGTGGTCCACCTCTGGACGGGATCCCCGGGTGGGGTGCGGGTGAATGTCTGTTACTCTGTGGTGTGTGTGTGGCTCTCCCTTCAGACATTGTCTGAATCTGCTTATTGCCAAATGGGGCGCCCCCCATGTGCATTTACTGCATACTGTGTCTGTTGTTAATACTGCTGCAATGTTATTTCATGCAAAATTGAAAAATAAAGGTTTAAAAAAAAAAATACTTCACAGTGCATGGAAACATAAGGGAGGCTGAAGTTGAGGAAGCTGTGACGAGGCTTGACATTTCCCGCACAACTAAACTTTTGCAGAATAAAATATGGAGCGTTGAACCAATGCTTTCTCTTTATTTCCCCTCCTTTCTCCTGGGCCATATATATAATGCTTTGTTATTAATATTCTCTCATCTCAACACACTGCATGGGTATTATTTTGTTGCCTAGTGGGGGCTCTCGTGTTTTGCCCTGATGCACTTGCCGCCGCCTCGAAAAGGCCTGGAGGAACACCAAATCCACAGAAGCACACAACAACTTCAAAGCCGCTACCAACGCCCACCACCAACTCATCAGAAAAACAAGAAAAAAAGCGATTGAAGACAGAATCTCCACACACGCACACTACAGCAAAGAACTCTTCAACATCATCAAGGAGTTCGCCCAACCCACCAGCGAATCGACGGACATTTCTCCCTCACAAGACCTCTGCGACAAGCTCAGCACCTTCTTTCACCACAAAATCAAGAGCATCTACGACAACTTCAACAAAGACAACCAACACACTGAACCCCCGCCAACCACCCCCGACACCCTGAAGCCAGCGATTGACAACTGGACAGCCCTCACCACCGAAGACACACTAAAGACAATGAAGTCAATCCACTCCTGGCCCCCACGGACCCCTGCCCCCACCACATCTTCAACAGAGCCGCCAACACCATCGCACCCATACTCCGCCACACCATCAACCGCTCCCTGGCGACCGCCTCGTTCCCCGACGACGGGAAACACGCCGAGGTCAACCCCCTCCTGAAGAAACCCTTGGCGGACCCCACCGATCTCAAAAACTACAGACCCATCTCCCTGCTCCCGTTCCCAGCGAAAGTCATCGAGAAAGCCATCAACAGCCAACTCGCCACATTCATCGAAGAGCACAACATCCTCGACTCCTCCCAATCCGGCTTCAGAAAAAAACCACAGTACAGAAACAGCCCTCCTCGCCGCAACAGACCACATCCGCACCCTACTGGACAAAGGAGAAACAGTAGCCCTCATCCTCCTCGACCTCTCAGCGGCGTTCGATACAGTCTCTCACTGCACCCTAATACGCAGACTCCTCGAACGCAGGGATCCAGGACAAGGCCCTCGAATGGATCCGCTCCTTCCTCTCCGGCAGAACGCAGCGGGTCAAACTCCCCGCCCACCCCCCTTTCCTCTCGGACCCTACACCAACCACCTGCGGAGTCCCTCAGGGGTCCTCCCTCAGCCCTACGCTCTTCAACGTCTACATGGCTCCACTCGCCCCCATCGTCAGAACCTACGGACTCAACATCGTGTCATACGCAGACGACACCCAACTCATCCTCTCCCTATCCAACGAACCCAACACCGCCAGACACAACTTTCGAGAAGGCATGGAAGCCGTCGCCAAATGGATGAAAAACAGCTGCCTACAACTAAACACCAACAAGACAGAAGTACTCATCATGGGCCCAAATTATGGTCTCTCCTGCCCTTCCCTAAACCCCTCTCTATTTAATTCTGTGTGAACACCATACATAATTGCTTTGTTGATTTGACAGTGCCCTCAATGTGTTACTCCTCATTTGCTCCTAGGCAGACTCCATATAATAATCGTTGGGGGTTTAACAGTGTCTTTAATGGGTTACACCTGTGTTGCTTTTTGACAGTCTCCATATAAAAGTACCTGATGGTTTCACAATGCCTCCAATGGGTTGTTTTTCCATTGCTTCTCTGGTGCTTCTGGGTAGACTCCTTATAATAACCCTGATGAATAAACAGTGTCTCCTACTGTTTGATTTCTATGAGGCTATCGGCTAGACCCTGGCATTTAAAGAGAGTCTCCAATGAGTTGCTTGCTTCTTGCTCCTGTGAGATTCCATATAATACCTCTTGGTGGTGTAACAGTGCTGTCAATGGTTCGGTTCCTCTGACACTACTGAGTGAACCCCATACACCACAATGAAACCCCACTGATCCACATATCTGCAGTAGCCATGCATATTCGCACCAACACCCCACTCCAACCAACCTCACAAACCTCATCGATATATCCCACATAGGTCAAACCACGAGCTATTTCCTTACAACCATGTACCCCAAAGGTTGCCCAGGAACTCAATGCAAATCAAGCACTTGATCTCGCCTGGGTATGAGGCGCTATATAAATAATGCAATTGGACCATCTGTACTTTAGGTCTCACAATGGGTATTGAAAGCGCTGTATAAATAATCAACACAACCCCTCAATTTCAAAGAAACGTTGTGAACATCTAACCTTTGGCAATGCAGTGCGTCTTAAAATTTCTGCTACTAAAAGCAATACTGTATTGCCATATTGCATACAGCATTAATGTAAGCCTGGATGGAGTCAGGACTAGAGATGGGCAAGACTGCAGATTAACAGGGACAGGTGAGCCAAGCCAAGTCCAGGGGTCTTGCTTTTACGTCACGCCAACGCACTTTTGTTGTGTAAGTTTAAATGTAAATTTTAGAAATGAGTAAAAAAATTATAAGTCCTAAAATTCCAAACATGGTTTTCTTAAACGCCTAAAAAAGGTTTCAATGTAGCAATTAGATTATATCGCTGCATAAAGTGACATTTATTAAAAATAAAGGCTTCTAAATATGTACATAGAGACATTCATGAACCTCGTCTTCTGCCCATCACCTGTTAACACTGTAAGAAGATGCCACAAGCGAGTTGAGACAACTCAAATGTTATGCACATTGCACCCCCTTATATATGGCCTATATTGTTATGATAGATTAGCGACATTATAGTGATTAAACCATGCACAAGAGAGATTTTTGGTTAAATTACATACCAAACTGAATTACTTCAAAGTGCTCTCAAATGTGATATTCAAGGACAATGATAAACAGCGAAGCAATGCGATTTGTCTATGATAACACAACTTGGTAAATGCGAGAAGCAGGGATTTGGACCACAGATTTCCTGGCTATACAATCTGCTTTTTAGTTATTTGATTGATATCTTCTTCCATTTTTGCCTTTCAAAAGACAGTGCTTTTGTTTAATTCTACTAAGGGTTAAATAGTGCACTGTGTTAAATATGGTAAATTAATCATACGCAAGACATCTTTCTTTTAACACAAAAAAGTACAAATCACTGCACAGGTGATGTTGGCGGTCAGAGGCGTGCTGAAGGACCTGAGATGTGCCGGATGGAAGGCACATGCACTTTCTGATGGCACCAGCTAGCGAGGCAGGCAGCGGCACATGCTGCAAATGTGGGGCCCAGATGGTTGCATTAGAGCAGGACTACCGGCATGAGCATTCTGTGTTTTGACACTTTTGGATCTGGTCAGTAATTTGACTGAGATCACACTATTTAGTCAAGGCTGAAACCTCATGTTTTCTGGTTACAGATTGTGAAATTCAGCTACTATCTTCTTCTAAATCACATTTGACACCAAAGGACCATACTTCTCAGAGGGGATGAATAAGTGCACCTGTACATGAATACTGTGGTCACGTGGTAAATTAATTCGACTCAAACTCTGCTTTCTTAAAACAAAAACAAGTTTAAATTTAAGTAAGGGAATTCAGGAGTCAATACCAGTTTCAGCGTCCTTTCGCTGGTGATGCTGACAGTCTAGCATAGCTTTGAAGGAAGGCGACTGCATGAGCTGCAAATCAAATGTGGGGCCCAGCTGCATGTATTTGAAACAACACAATGACCATCATGCATGGTGAAAATGCTAGGAGCGCACAGAAACTGAAGCGGTTGCCTTGGGCAGCAGCAGTACTTGTACTGACTCTGTGCCACTGTTCCATGGGGTTGTATGATAGGGGCACGCATGGCTGAACCACACATGCCTCTACAGCACCGTCCTAATTATGAATGCGTCTAAACCATGGATTTCTTTACCACCTATGCCTTTACTACACAATTTTGTGGTAAAGGCATGATTGGTAAAGGGATATGCATGGTAAAGATGACCACTATCCTGACCTCCCCTTCCCACCCTAAGCCCTAAAATCCTGTCCCCCAACTCGCCCCCGCCCTGAGGCCTAAAACCTGCTCCACCCTGCCCTTCAAACTGCCCCTTCCCCTCGCCCTGAGCCCTGCCCCCTACCAAAAACTACCCCGACCCAGCCCCCCGCCCTGAGCCCTAAAATGTACCCCCGTGCTGTCCTTAAAACTACACTACCCCTTCCTCTACCCTGAGGCCTAAACCCCTGCCCCCCCCATTAAATAATCTATCCTGACCCCCCTGCCCTGAGCCCTAAAACCGGCCCCCACCCCTAAAAACTCCCCCTAAACCAATCCCCTGCTCTTAAAACTACCCCAACCCCCTCCCCTGAACCTTAAAGCCCTGCCCTTCCAAAAACTACCCCTACCCCGCCCTGAGTCTTAAATCCAACCTCCACCTCTAAAAACACCCCCCAAACCCCAGCCCAGCCCTTAAAACAACCCCCCTCCCCCGCCCTGAGCTCTAAAACTCTGCCCTCTTCCAAAAGCTAGCCTAACCCCCCCCATCCTGAGCCCTAAAACCTACCCCCACCCCTAAAATGTGCCCCCCCAAATCTGATCCGAGCCCCACTTACCTGTCCGGTGCTTCCTGTTCCAACGCTTCTTCTTCTCCCCGCCCATCTGAACACTAGACCACTATCTGCCTTAAACACGCATATGTGTGGTTAAGGCAGACGTGTGGTTCAGGCAAGCGTTGTTACGTTTGCGGGGAAATGGCACGCGTGGCTCAGCCCTCGTCGTAAATGCCGTTTTCCATTCCATGGTGGTAAGTTGCGAATTCCTTTAAAAAAGCACTTTTTTGCTTATTTCAAAGTGCCATGTGGCACACATACATGCCCTTAGGGCATGTATGTGCACCACAAGTGCACACATGCACAATTCAGGGGTGCAACAGGGTGTCCTTTTGGAACCCTTGCACCCTTGAAATTGCGCGCAGCATTCCATTCATTCCTATGGGCCTTTTGGCCCATAGGAATGAATGGGAAGCCATTCACATCCCATTCATTCCTATGGGCCTCTTGGCCCATAGGAATGAATGGGAAGCCATTCCTTATTTGCGATTCGCAATTTGCGAGTCGCAAATAAGGAATGTGTAGGAATCGCTAAAATTATTGAGATTCTTACCTACATAGCATTTTGCGAGTCCTTCATAGCAATTCCCTAAAAATCGCTATTAAGGACTCGCTAAACTGATTTTACCTACATCTGGCCCTAAGTCTGTTACTGAAGGTGTTGATTTTATCAAAAGGAAAGGCGGACACAGGCGCACACAGGTACAGCAGCTTCAGCCCTCACTTTCATTTTCGGTTTCCGAGCTGAGAGAGCTTGGAAATGCTTCCTCATATTCTCCTCCCCACTCGAGCCCTTGGCCCACGCATGACATGCCCCAGCAGGCCTGACTATGAAGATTCCTGCCTGCAGACAGTTTAAAGGAAACGTCTCTATACAGCACAATACTGAACGTTTTTAGGGAGCCATAAAAAATATAGGCTGGCCTGACCACTCCTCCTCACCCCCTCCCCGTGGCTACGGCCCTGTTTCCAACTCAATCTGTTTCAAACTGTATTCTGCAGTGGTTTATGTAATAATCAAAAAGAAGCAGTAAGATAGGGAATCAGGTCCATGCCTTGGTGTTACTGATTCCCATTTCTGACGTTCATCCTGTTTTTGAAACACAATTTTATTGACTTTTGTATCAACAAAACATAACACATTGGCCTTTTCATCATTCCAGTTCGAATTGGAAAACGGTTATACATGTGACCCCCTTCTTGCTTAGCATCAAAATCGCCTCTTGATCTCTGAAAGCTCCAGTAGGAATTTTCAACTATATTGACTGAAAGATGTGATTTGTTGATAGATTCCACAATAGTTTGATCAGGCTGTATTAACAACAAAACTATCTGATTAGATCATTCGGCCAATACTTTAATGACTATTGTTTACTCATCATTTAGCAGAGTTATTGGGCGCTATAATATGCAGTTTGTCTTGTCTTACTCTATTTTTGCAAAGCTATTATGATTCCCCTTAAGTGTTGGCAGGGTCTCTCACACCCGTAAATTAAATTGTTAATTTAAATCAGGACTAGTACATAGCAAAATACTCCAATCCCATCCTGATCCCACCACCTTGGACTCCAGTAGATCAATGATAATTAATTGTAATGCCCTCATTTGCCATCGGTGTCTAAAGGTACTCCTGGTGGGTTGTATGTGATTCTGGAGAATACGTTCTTGGCAGCAACTTTCTCCATGAACAGATTTCATCACATTTTTCCCTACATAAGGTATTCTCAGGATGTTGAAACAGTCTTGGTGAATACCATTTTAACTTTGTATCTCTACTTCAACCTAAAACTTAGTGCCTTTAACCCTACATTACACCGCTGGCTTCATTGAGAGTAAAGGCTAAGCAGCGCCCTCTTTGAATCCTGCACCAGCCTCAGAACTTATGGTGCCAGTTCTGATGTCTGTAACCCACAACTAACCTATTGCAACTGCCAGCTAGAAAAATTCGATTTTCTTTTGTACTACGGTGTGCCAAAGATAAAGACTATTTCTAAAGGTTAATGTGGGGCTAAATTCTTAGATTTATTTGGTTCCTAAGGCACCTCCTTAGGTTTTCTGAGCATCAGCATCTCAGTGGTGAGAATGAAGCTGATAGTTGAGAAGAGCTCTTCTATGCTGGACACTCGAACGTAGGCCTCTTGCAGGACTTAAAGAACATCAGTGACATTGGCACATGACTGTGCTTCGGGGGCTCTTTTCAGAAATGCATACCTCTTTTTGAAGCTGTTATAAAGAAGACAGTGGAGGTGCTGGAATTTTGTCTTCACTCTATCCATTGTTTTTTATTTAAACTGTTTTTATTAACACAAAGGTAGCCAGCACATTGGAACTTATACATTACACATAGTGGGTTTTACATTTCTGATATAAGTTACAACATTAGTGAGCAGTAGCAATGAGAATACAAACATTCAAAGGGTGGTCTGGAACACTCTATCCATTGTTAACCCAACTATTTTACTGAGACCCTGGGCAGATAACCCCTGTTACTTGGATGATGGCTGTGAGCAATCAGGCAGCAAGGAAGCATAGTCCGCTTTCTTTTGGCAAAACCAGACCTGGAAAATCTGACAGTTTACAAAAAATAAAACAAACATATGCCCACTGAGCCCCTCTAGAGAGAGGGAGGATTCAAGCGACTAGGCATGTTGGATTGCAAGGTTTTTGCTTTGGGCAAACTTAGCCTGAGAGATTGCATTTCCACTTGATTGATGGCTTGCTTGTGCCAGGCGTTTTGGAGCTGGCTATCTGCAGCTTGCCAGACCATTTATGAGGGTCTTTATCCCAGTTTTGTTTAGATGGCAAAGATATAGCTAAATATCCCTGGTGAAGCTGTGGCACCCTGTAAGAGCAGGTGTGCATCTGAGGAGACCTGCTTGGATGCACCTCCCATTTTTTTTTTTTGTGATATTCTCAGAATGCCTTTTGATATTCCTTTTGACAGCAAGAGGCTGGATTATAATCAAGCATAACATGTCTTCAACCCACCATCTCTGTTTAGCCTGAGTGATATAGACCAATTCCATTAGCGGCACTACATGATTCCTGTCTTCGCTGTAAGATTAGTATATAATATAAATAAATCTTTATTCGGAAGTAGTCATATCCATAAAAGTTAAAAACTATAAAAAGAACATCATTGCAGTTATAATTCCTTAAAAGAAATATTGTGCAAAGTCCAAGCGGACGTCAGTCGCATCTTGTGCTTCTTGGTCTAAAAGCAGCCCTCAGAAAATTTGTGACAACAAAAAGGGTGTCCTGACAGAGTATTCAAGATACTTTAACTTTATTTCTTGCAGAAAATTGTCCCGAATTCTACTCCACGTAGAATATTTCCCTTCCATCATTTAACTCACCTGTTCATCCATTTAGGATGGAGGATAATTTCCACAGATTACATCCCGGAAGGACTCCTATAGTCTGCCTTAAGAGTCCTAAGGAATTCAGGCTTGACAATCAATATTCATTGATTTCACTGGGTAGGTTGAGAATATCTGTTTAAACCGACTCTAGGTGGTTAGCGTAATGCTTCAACGAATATTTTGATCTAGCTAAGAATTCTTCTGATTCCAAGCAGATTTCTTGAGGCGAAAAGCCTCCGCTTTGACTCTGTTTACGTGTGACAGGGCTTAGTACTTGTCAACCTGTTACCTGGTCCTCTGCCGATATTTTCGCCAAGCAGTGGTACCTTTATGCCAATACTAGGAATGAACCACAGTTTGGCAGAAGAGCCCTTTAGAACTTTGTGATGTAATGATTAATACTTGGTGACCTTAGCCTCTTTCTTATGTGCGATGCTGCTTTTGAGAGTCATTCTTGTGAGTAGTGTAAACGAAGGAAGTGTACATTACAATAGTCAGTAATTAACTTTGGTGATCTTGTTTGCAAGATTTTGCACAGATTCCTTATCGCTCATTCACCTATCCCCTGCTGATACATTTAAATTATTTTCAAACGTTTTTTTCTGATTCCAATTTTATCTAACTCCATCTTGTTTTTTCCTATTTTTTAAAATTATTTTTATTTTTATGTAGTTCAAGAGACACAGAACAGAAAAAAGATGCAAATGCAGCAAAGGACAAAATACATATAAATACATTTCAAAAAGACCATATTTCCTTTACGTCAATCAGTACTGTGCAGCTAATGTAAATCATTTGCAAAAGAAAAATAGACAAACACTGGTTATATGGGCATGAAATTAAGCAGATTTAAGAACAGATAGCTAAGATCTTTCGGTTTTCGATGATCATAAATCCCAGAGTGCCGAGGAAGTGTCTAAAATAAAGGGTGATAATACAACCACGGGTATATATACAATACACACACCTGTATCATAAAATTCATCACAGGATTTAATATACAAACAAAAAAACCATAATTAGGCGTTGCCTCGGTGTTCATTCTACCCGGGCAAGTTGAGCCGTCCAGGCAATTAATGGCCCCCAGATCCTCTTCCCTTTAATCCTGCTCTTTCTACCTCTCCGATCATAGAGTGCTTTTTCCAAATTGAATATGTGCAGGAAACGACCTTCCCACTGCTGGAAAGTCGGGGGAGAGGGGTCTAGCCAGGCTGAAGCAACACTGAGTCTGAACACTGACATTGCTATAAACGTAAGCTCATCCCCAATTCTCCCATCTTGTTCAGTAACACCTAATAGCATGAGCTGCGGTGAAAGCGGGACATCTTCTTTCAGTACATGCTGCAAAAAGCCAGATATTTCTCGACCAATCGGCTCAATATTTGGGCAAGTAACAAAAATATGAACCAGATCCGCACCGTGTTTCTTGCACCTGAAGCACTGAGCCCCTTCCACTCCTCCCCACTTCGCTATTTTTGGGGAGTGATGTACAGGTCAAAGAGGGTTTTAAAATGTTGTGCCCGGAAGTTTGCAGAATATAGTATGGAGTTGCCCATCTCCAATGATTCCAAGAAGTGAGAGTCCTGAACCCCTAGCCTATCATTCCATATCTGCCCATGCTTATCCATATCGTCCATCACCCCTTCCAGCATACAGTTATACAGTTGTGAGGTCGAAGTACCAGAGGTCCTTATTAATAATTCGATCAGGGATACCTTTGAAAAGCCAGCGGCTCCGACCCGCTTTTTTGAGAAAAAAGTCCCTTAATTGCAAAAATTTGAAGAAATCCTGTTAAATCTTTCCCTGACTGTTTCAAACGATGCTATATGGTCCTCCGCCAAAAGATCCGCTATCCTGTAGAAACCCAATTTTTCCCACCTTGCCAGGTAAGGATCCTGTAGAACCTTTGGTAATTGATCATTACCAACCAAGGGGGTATATCTACTAAACCTGCCCACCCCAAGTTTTTTCCGGACACCTACCCAGTTGCGGAATGCGGCAATCAGAGTCTTGAACCGTGTTCTTTTAAAATAACTTGGTTCATAGATCTTTACGAGGCATCCATTAGCCCGTGATCCAATCAGCATCTCGTAAATTGATGGGATAAAACTGGGACCATATTCTTCCCTCCACCTGATTCCAAAGAGGGGCCAATAGTATTGCAAAGATGCGGCGAGGTAATATAATTTAAAGTTGCAAAGCGCCAACCCGCCTCTGTCCCTCGGGAGGGAAAATTTTACATTGGATCTTCTGGTTCTGCTATATGACCAAATGAATCTTGCCACCTCTCTCTCGATTAGCCTGAACCAATCATTGTGTATTTCCAAAGGGATCGTACGAAAAATATACAGTAATTTAGGTAAAATCATCATTTTATTCAAATTGCATCTACCAATAATAGACAGCTTTAAATTATCCCATCGCCGCATGCCGTTCTTAATTTTCCCCGTTATAGGAGCCAAGTTTATATCTACGATATCTTCCACCTTTGCCGTGATGTGTATTCCTAAATAAACTGCTACCTCCACGATCCTACTCAGAGGAAGTGATAAATCTATTTGTCAAGATCTGAGTCTTTGCCTTGTTCAAGGAAAAACCCGAATGTGTCCCAAGATTTTCCGCAATGGTTTCAACCGCGAGCAGTGCCCTGTCAGGGTCAGCAATAATTATTGCCACATCATCGGCATATGCCAATAATTTCGTATTCCAGCCATGTAGAGTTATAGGAACAATGTCTGGAGATGCCTCCAGCCGTCTGAGGAAAGGATCTATATATAGCGCGAATAGCCGGGGAGATGAGGGACACTCCTGTCTAGTACCCCTGCCAATTGAAAAAATCCCGGACTCTTCCCCCATTATCTGCAATCATGCTGTAGGATTAATGTACAAAACCTGTACTGCTCTAATAAAGGATCCCCCTAGGTCATTGACTTCCAAAATCCTCCATAGATAGCCCCAAGACACCCTATCGAAAGCCTTCTCGGCGTCCAGGAAGGCCACCCCCACAGGTTTCGTGAGGGCCTCGGTGGCATCAAAGAGTGAGATAACACGCCTAACATAGTCAGCGGTCCCCCTCCTCTGAATAAAGTCATGCTGCCATACTGATACCAGATAGTGCATTACCTTATTCAATCGGGTAGCGATGATCTTTGAATATAATTTAGTGTCACTATTTAAGAGTGTTATAGGCCTATAGGAGCCCAAATTCATGGGATCTTTACCTTTCTTAAAAAAAATTACAATGTTGGCGGCGCCCCATGAACCTGGTGGTGCTGCCCCATCCCTCCCCTCTTTGAATAATCCAAGTAATTCCTGGGTGATCTCATTGACAAAGGTTTTATAAAATTCTAGCCGAATACAATCAGTCCCCGTGGCCTTACCCGATGGGAGAGCTTGGAGAGCCTGATGGAGCTCCTCTTGGGAAATTTCCGACCCCAGCAGAAGGCACTCCTCCTCGGAGACCCTCCCATTCGGAGCAAATTCGCACCGATCATCCTGCATATGAGGGGCCCCTAAGGGTGACGCAGTATATAATTCCTCATAGAACTCCCTAAATACCTTCCTGATATCTGCGGGATCAGACACTACTTTACCCTCCCTATTCATGACCTGCTTGATATGTCCCGCAGCGATCTGTTGCCTGGCCCTGACTCCTAACAATCGGCCAACATTTTCACTATATTTATAACACTGCTGCCTCTTAGCAAGATATCTGCCCGCTGTCTTTTCAGCATTGAAATCATTCAAAGAGGCTTTAGTGATCGCTATTAGTTTCATAACTGAGATGGTGTTGCCTCCATTGTTCATAGTGTTGATTAGTTCTATCTCGAGTTTTTGATAGAACCCTTTAATCTGGCCCGCGCCTTTTTTCTGTTTAATCAGGCTATATCGAAGTGTCTCGCCTCTTACTGACGCATTAAAAGCATCCCAAATCATTCCGGGGGAGGCGCTATACTTATTGTTCCTAAAAAACTCCACAATCCAGCCCTTCATATAATTAACATACTCCTGATCAGAAAGGAGTGCTCTCTCAAAAGTCCACCTCTTATGCTCCTTTCTTAGCCCTGCCAGGGAAAATTCAAAAACAAGGGGATTGTGATCCGACATCACCCTGGGAAAGAGCTCCACCCAGGCCTCCTGGAGTAGAGATGGTGAGATTAAAAAATAATCAAGCCTCGCAAACTTGCCTTGGGGTGCCGAGTAATAAGTATAACCTGGCTCCTGGGCCAATAAGCTGGGCCATACATCAAACAGACCGATATCCATTAAAAAGTTTTTCATCGCCCTAGATGATTTAGGTTTACGCCCCTTACGAGATGCCCCATTCCTCACTGAGGCTCCTCTGGGACCATTAATATTAAAGTCCCCACAGACTATATACGGAGCAGGCCAAGAGGGTAGCTCAGTAGCTAAGAAATTCAACAGCCCAGGATCATCGAATACTGGAGCATAGACGGAGCATAGTGTAAACGTATCTGTCCCTCCTCTGCATTCCATTATTATCCATCTGCCATTCTTGTCCACAGCCTTTCTCCCATGCATAATGAACCCACCTTTCGTTAGAATGGCAACCCCCTTAGTCCTCACATCTTGTGTTGTATGGGCTAGAACTTTTAAACCTAAAGAATTAAGCATATTACTGTCATTACAGGCTATGTCGGTCTCCTGGAGACACAGCAAGTCTGCTTGTAGAAATGTAAGATCTTCTCGGATCCTCCTCCTTTTAGCCCCATCATTTAGGCCACAGATATTTATGGTGGCTATGCGTACCTTAACCATAGTGCCAATACATCATCTTGCCCGAACAAACACCCTTTCCCCTGTTATTGACATCAAACTGTCTGAAAAACAAATTCTCTGATTGACTCTTACACATACATTGTTCATCAACTTTTAATGCTTCCCAAAATTCTAATAAAAAAAGACATTCTTTAGCTGCAAATTGCATATTAACTTTTCACCAAGTAACCCCGCAACCCGAAACCCCCCTCGCATACCCCCTCCCCCTACCCTTGAAAGCATCCAGACCAACCAGGTCTGTGTGATAGAGATAGCGGGAAACACCGTAGCTCCTCACCCCCTGCCCCCCTGTGCACCGAGCCGTAATTACAATCTAAGTTATCTATTGATAGCGTGAAGACAGCCCCCAAGGAGCGGATTCCTCCCTTGTATAGAGGCCTGTAATGTAAAAAAGAAGGAGCTGCCAAGAAAGAAGAGAGATAAGGCCAGGAAAAGAAAAGAAACAGATAGGGCAGGAACAACTTTCCCATATGCCGACTATCTAATGAACACCCCTGTCTTATGAGATTCAACCCAGGGACCTTTAACAACCTGTTTATACATTTCTTTTCTCTGCTTGAGCCTGCTCCAGATGCTCTCTGGCCTGTATCTCAGAAATGAAAAACTTTACCGACCCTCTCACAATAGTTTTCAACCTAGCGGGAGCCAACAAAAATGCCTCAAAACCAGCATCTTGATAAGGTTTAATTAACTGTCGTAAACGCCATCTGCGCATAGCAGTTATGTGACAGAAGTCCGGGTGGACAAAGAAAGAAAACCCCTCATACTGCCTTCTTGCCTCTGGACGAGCTTTCTCGAATATTTCCTGCCTCAATGAGAAGTTACCGAAAAAAACAAAATGGCCCTCAGCTGGTTTGATTCCTGGCTATGGGTTTTATTGCGAGGAAATGGAAACCTGTGAACCCTCTGTATTTCCCGTTCCCAATCCCATCCTGTGAGTTTGGGAAAGGCAACTCTAAGGAGGTCCAAAATGAACGAACGGATGTCATCCCCTTCCAGTCCCTCCTTAATACCCAGGAAATGCAGATTATTTCTTCTCTGACGGTTTCCCAGGTCCTCTAGTTTCCACATGACATCCGTCAGTTGAGCTTCATGAGTCTTCGTCTGCTCTCTTACAACGACCAAATCCTTTTCTACAACAGAAGTTCTTTCCTCCATAGCGTCCAGCCGTTCTCCAATCTCCACACAGGTTCTCCCCACTTTTCGGACTGCGCCTTCCAGTTTCTTTGTGGCCTGTCTTGCTTTCTTTCCATCCGCCCGTGTCTCTGCCCGATGTTCTCTAATTGACTCCAAGATCAGACTCAGAGCCGGGTTTATATTAGTAGCCGCCTCGCCCTGTTGTTCAGCTAAGGAGCTTCCTGCCTGCATAGAAGCTAGGTCCGAAGGGCCCATGACCCTTGTATGAGACTAGTCCCATTTCAACTCTGCGCCAGAGCTATGCCTTCCCTTCTTTTTTCGTGCCTCAAAGTAGCCCTTAGATCCTTTAGAGCTCCTTTGAAATTTCTGGTGTTTAAGGGCAGTCTCGGGTGCCTCAAGTGTGCTCGAGCCAGAGGTTGATGCGCTGTCCTCTGCGTCACTACATCCGGACTCGGAAGCTCCTGAATGCGAGTCCTCCGTAAGAGAAAATAATTTATCCGTCCCATCAGATATGATATCGGCTACTAATGTACCGTCAGGGCCTGTGTTCTGAGGGCCTTCAGGCTGAAGAGGCTGCACATAGGGTTGAGAGTCAGCCACTCTGTGAAGTTCATCCCTGGTGCCACCCTGGGACACACCTCTCGGGGTACCTTCTAAGTTGGCCTCTGCTCCCTGATCCCTATCCCCAGTTGCAGGGTGCATACTTTAAGTGCTACTTAGTGATTTTTCATTATCCGCCCTATTATATAGAATTTCATTTCCTTCATAGTCCTTCCTGTGCGCTCCAGTAGTGTCACTCGCATTTTCGCTAAAGTTTGACTCGAGTGTCTCAGAGCCATTTTTGTGTAAGGATTCATTAGGAATCTGGACCCCTGGTCCCTCCTTAGTCTTGAAGTCCGTGATGGCTGGTTGGGGTGGGACAGGGGTGGTGGCTGCATTATCCCCATCCGATATTGCCCCTAAATCCTCTGCAGCTTTGGGTGCGGTTGTTTTCATGCCCCCAGTTTGCCCCCGCTCCATTATGTTCCTCCGCTTCCCAGCCCCCATATTATGCTGCTGTTTTTTGGGAATACTGGGCTTGCTGGGCTTACCTGCATTAGCCTCTGAATTTTCCGGTGGGGACTCCTGTCTCGATCCATGTAGCTGGGCTAGATTCCGCCCCAGGATCTCTTTTACTTGCCTCAATGCTTTTGGAGGCATTCCTTTAGCTTCTAATATCAGGCTAGTGTCAATTGCAGCAGCCCGTGTCCTCTGGGCAAATGTGAAACTGACAGAGGCAGCGAGACCCACCCACGACCTCAAGGTGTTGTGCAGAGATCGGGGGAGTCTCGCTGCCAAGACGCTGATCACACCGGGCCTCCGCTTCGCGATGATCACAGAGCGCGCCCCCGAGGACTCCAGTGCAGACACGCAGGGCCTGCTGACAGCTTCTGCTCGCCGTCGGGGAGGCGCGCAAACCTTCGGTGCCCACCGGCTCGGCGGCTGCATCCGTGTCAGAGTCCGAGTCCCTCCTCCGCTTTCCTCCGCTTTCTGCAGGTAAGCCGGCCAGCAGCGGGGGAGCTTTTCGTGGTGCTTCAGGGGGTGAGGTGAGGGCTCCGCTACGGCAAACTACGCTAGCGCCATCTTGCTTTCACGCCGCCTCTCCAGCTTCTACAAAATGTAGGCATCTTGTTTTTTCCTGACCTCTGCAATACGTAAATTAGGAAGAACGGGCATCACTTACGCCATTGATGCTTTTATGGATCCGTTTTGTCAAATCCTGATATCCACAGTAGGTACCACGCTCTCTGATGCCTGTGTATGTTGATACTGAACATTTCTGGACCCAGTTTTAAGCCTCCAGAGAAAGTCATTGATGAATAATCAGTGAGTTAATATATTATCCATTAGAGATACTTCGGTGTAGAACGAGCTCCCAGACAAACTACGACTGTGACCGAATTTACTCTTTTTTTCAGAAAAATATTGAAAGTTTGCTTGTTTTAATATTTAAAGGGCTATGCCCTTTCTAGCGCTTACATGCTCATTCGTAGCAGCATGCTTTAAAATTAACATGATGAAATAAAAACATTTCTTGCATGTAAGTGACCACATTGCAAGCTTCAGTCAGTGGGATTTTCTTTGTGTTATGAACATTTAGGAGCTTGCATGTAAACATCAGGAAATGAGGGCCCTTTTTAAAAAGGTAGATGCCAAATTTATTGTGCTGCAAGAGAGCGGATGTCAAATGAGAAGCATACTTATATGGCAAAAGGGTGGGGCTTAGTGAGATATGTTTGTAATGCTCCACAATGTCCAGAGGGTTTATTACATCTTTATCATGTCAGTTTGTTTGCGCCACCCCTGCGTGATGACGTTAGTTCCTTTCTTTCCATGCAAATCCAGCGTTCCGCTACCAACTTTTTTCTGAGCAAAAGTTTTATAGTGTGCTATTGAACGACAAATGACAGGATTCAAACCATGCCAAGACTTCAGGAAGCAGATGTCACACACTGACCCTCACAAGGTGTCTCCGTAGTGCTTGGGCTCTAGGCATGACTCTTGGTCATGCAACAAGTGGGCCCTCACACATCCTAAGGTGATCAGGGACCAAAAGAGGAAATTGTGTGTCTCAGAGCTCTAGAAGAGGGGCTGATTGAAGCATTGATCCCTCTTCCACACCAAGGTCCAGGTCCTCTTGTACGTCCAAATGTAAGTCTAAACATAAGCACAAGAAGGCCACGTTTATGCCAGAATCTCTGGCACTGACTTCTACACCAACGCCAAGATCGACGCTGGTTCCATCAGTACTTGCGCTGACATTTACTTCTCTGGCGCCAATCAATGATCTTATCCTGATGCTGATCTCTGACCCCCAACCAACGTCAGCCTGATCCAGGCCTATATCATGCTATGAAATTATGCAAGCGCAACTGGTAGTTATGCAGCCAGATTCCAATTCAATACCTTTGGCCTAATGCTGGTACCAGCAGAATATTCACTGTATTTTGGGTTCTGATTCAGACCCAATGTCCCTCAAGACAGTGATGATGAGGAAGGGGACAGGTTGCTCCCTCCTCATTATACTGAAAATTCATTGTATGTAGACTTACAAAATCCCAGTGGATAGGAACGTCTCTTTAAATGGAGCTAGATTCACCACCTGAGCCTCCAAAGGAAGAAAGCGTTTCGTTTGCAGTAGTGGTTCAAGGAGCAGCTGAAGCACTAGAATTGCAATTGTAACATATGTTTTGACTGAGATTATTGAATCATGACCAACTTCGCCAGAGCAGTTATTGCCATTTAATGGAACCTTTAAGTAGACCATCTGGCTACAAGGTCTAAGCCATGCTCAAGTCCGCCAGTCGTCTCCCTGTAGCTAGGCAACTTAGACTAACCCCAGTTTCTAACTAAGCACCCTACAACCGACAGCCTGATTGTTAATCCCTCCACAAGTAAGCTTAATTCTAGTTCCTTTCCCTCCAGCCCACTGGATGGAGAATTAAAACTAATTGATGCTTTCAAAAATAGAATATTTTCTACGGCCAGTCTAGCATTCTGATCTGTTAATGTTGCTTACCTTCTGGGAGAGGTATGCCCATGCACTACGGGCCATGGCCAACGACTTCTTGTTGTCCATCCCGAGTGGACATCAGGGCGTCACTAGCCCAAAATGTACAGGATAGTCCGGACGCAGTCTGGGCTGGGCTGGACACTGCAGAATGCATTGGTAGAGCTATTGTCACCAGTGTTGTACTCCGTAACTATGCTTGGATGCGATTAATCAAGTTTTCATTAGGTGTGCAAGCATCCTTAATGGACATGCTTTTTGACGGCTCCAGGGTAATAGGAGAAAGGGGTGATTCTGCACTAGATTAATTCAATAATTTTTACTCCACACCGTTCTCCCTAGGACCATTCTTCCTTCTCTGCTGCAAGGGCTTCTAAGCTGTTTTAGTTTGCCCTCTCAGGCACATGTTTGGTCAGTTGGAGGTAGAAAACGTGATGTCTTCCCCAGCTGTAGATCCATAACCCCGGTTCTTCATTTCCTGCTCACCTGCCTTTCTCCCACCCCAGAATGACTTTCGAAGGAGCACTCTGCAATTCTGATGCAGGTCTACCTTTTCTTGTCCTAAGGTGCTAGTGAGCGGGTACTAGATTTTGAGAGAGAGAGAATGAGGTTGGTAATCATGTTATTTCCACGTTCTGAAAAAGGATGTAGGCTGCAGCATATTTTGGCCCTCATCCTGCTGAACGCGTTTCTGAGGAATGATAGGTTGAAAATGCTCACTCCGGCTCAGATCCTGTCAGCTTTAGACCCAGTAAACTGTTTGATGTCCTTGGACAGAACATATATTTCTATATACCCATCCTCCAGTCCAACGGGTTTTACTTGTAGTTTAAGGTGAGCCAGGAACACATTCAGTTTGCTCAACTCACCTTTGGCCTTACCTTAGAAAGTGATAGTGGAGACATCTTTGGAAGTTCGGAGTACATGTATTCCTGTACTTTAATGACTGGCTGCAAAAGGTAGGTGTGGAATTCAAGAAAGGAGGTAGACTGGGATGTAGTTTTATCCAAATGGTAGATTTATTCTTTGGTTCAGTCAGGACAGGAACATTATAGGATATGTTGGTTGTAGTAGTATAGAAAGTAGTATCAGCCCCACTGGGAGCAGCATCCCTGCTGCTTAGCCCACATACAGCAACTGACAATTCCACTCAAACATACACACATGGAACATTCTGTGACATCCCTTAGACTGGCTGAGCAGCAGAGTACAGAACACAGAGAAAGGACTAGACAGAGAAGAGAGCAGGATACCACAGTAGATTTCCCATATACCACCTCCAGATGAGGGCTACACTCCTGACCTTGGTGAGTTTCACCATCAATAAGTCGAAGTTCCACGTGAGCCCCACTCAAAGACTTTCACTCGACTTACACTCGTTGGGGTAATTCTGGACACTAGCATTCAGGGTCTTTCCTCCACTGCAGTGAGTTCAGGGCATTCAGGATATTTGGATTGATCCTGGGTTTCAGGGAAGATGAGTCTGAGGCCTCTTGATCGTCTGGCCTTGTTTATCCTTCTCATCCCAAATGCAAGGTGGCATATGCGGAGCCTGGAGTGAAACCACAGAGCCCAGTGGGCCCAGCATCAGGGATGTATGCCTCTCTGACTCCATCTAGATCTTGCAGGAGACAGCTCAGGATCTTCTGTGGTGGCAGACTGACATCAATCTGACATGCCACTGGCCACTCCTTCTCCCCTACTCATAGTTCACAGTGGTGAGAAAGGCGTAGGTGCTGGGTCGGTGGGGCCATATTAGGAGAGTTGGAGATTCAAAGTCTCTGGTTTCCCACATGCAGCCAGCTCCAAATTATCTGAAGTGGTGGACGATTTGCCTGACCCTGGAAGCCTTTCTGCTATCCATTGAAGGGCTGGACTGTTCCCACAAGGAACAGGGTCAAGACTGATTTGCATATGGCTGGGTCCAAACTGGGGTGGTGTGGTGAGCAAAAGAATGATGGATTTAACCCAGATCCTTGTGACTGGGGGTGAATGTTTGCATTGTCCAGCATTCCGTCCATCAATTGTTTCTTTTGCATTTGTCGCCCTAAGTGGGAAGGGTATGCCCAGACGTGGGTCCGTGCTCACTAAACCACTGGATTCAAGCTAGCCTGGCTGAAGAAGGGTGATGCCCTGAAACCGGTCCTAGGATGCTTGTTTTCGGTCCAGGGAGGACCTGGCTTGGCAGTTCGGGCTGGACTGTTCCCACAAGGAACAGGGTCAAGACTGATTTGCATATGGCTGGGTCCAAACTGGGGTGGTGTGGTGAGCAAAAGAATGATGGATTTAACCCAGATCCTTGTGACTGGGGGTGAATGTTTGCATTGTCCAGCATTCCGTCCATCAATTGTTTCTTTAGCATTTGTCGCCCTAAGTGGGAAGGGTATGCCCAGACGTGGGTCCCGTGCTCACTACACCACTGGATTCAAGCTAGCCTGGCTGAAGAAGGGTGATGCCCTGAAACCGGTCCTAGGATGCTTGTTTCCGGTCCAGGGAGGACCTGGCTTGGCAGTTCGGGCTGGACTGTTCCCACAAGGAACAGGGTCAAGACTGATTTGCATATGGCTGGGTCCAAACTGGGGTGGTGTGGTGAGCAAAAGAATGATGGATTTAACCCAGATCCTTGTGACTGGGGGTGAATGTTTGCATTGTCCAGCATTCCGTCCATCAATTGTTTCTTTTGCATTTGTCGCCCTAAGTGGGAAGGGTATGCCCAGACGTGGGTCCCGTGCTCACTACACCACTGGATTCAAGCTAGCCTGGCTGAAGAAGGGTGATGCCCTGAAACCGGTCCTAGGATGCTTGTTTCCGGTCCAGGGAGGACCTGGCTTGGCAGTTCGGGCTGGACTGTTCCCACAAGGAACAGGGTCAAGACTGATTTGCATATGGCTGGGTCCAAACTGGGGTGGTGTGGTGAGCAAAAGAATGATGGATTTAACCCAGATCCTTGTGACTGGGGGTGAATGTTTGCATTGTCCAGCATTCCGTCCATCAATTGTTTCTTTAGCATTTGTCGCCCTAAGTGGGAAGGGTATGCCCAGACGTGGGTCCCGTGCTCACTACACCACTGGATTCAAGCTAGCCTGGCTGAAGAAGGGTGATGCCCTGAAACCGGTCCTAGGATGCTTGTTTCCGGTCCAGGGAGGACCTGGCTTGGCAGTTCGGGCTGGACTGTTCCTACAAGGAACAGGGTCAAGACTGATTTGCATATGGCTGGGTCCAAACTGGGGTGGTGTGGTGAGCAAAAGAATGATGGATTTAACCCAGATCCTTGTGACTGGGGGTGAATGTTTGCATTGTCCAGCATTCCGTCCATCAATTGTTTCTTTTGCATCCATTGAAGGGAGGCTGGTGCAGGTCCTCAGAGACAACATGACTGCCAATTGGTACTGCAACATACAGGGCCGAGCAGATACTCTATCTAACTGCAAATTTCCAACTACCCTACCTTCTCCCCATCCAGTGGAGCTAACTCTTTAACCTCTAAAAGATCCAAAGTTAGGAATTGGCACACTGTCTCCGACAATTTTTTCTGTGCTTTATGTCTGAGGGCACGCAAGGAGGATGCATGCAACTGATGTCAGCCTGCTGGGGTGGTGTTTTATTGCGGTTCCGCTCCATCACTTCCGGAGTGGTATGTAGTCATCACAGAGCCACATGCTGCCACTTACCAGTGTGCAGGAGCATTGCCGAAGACGTCCATGGGCCGGTTCCTGGGGATATTCTTATGGTGAGGAATCTGTGGTTAGAATGAGTATCCCCCCAGAAAGAGTGATACCAAGGGTAAGCGACTTGTTCATTTGGACCACTGTTCGTGAATTGGCTATATGTGGCTACCTTCCTTGGAATCTGTATCAGAATGAGGTCACTTTTCAAACCATGGTGTATTCAATTATTGTCCAAAAGTAACAGTGTTGTTGGTTTTTCCACTACACATTCTAAATATGGCTTATTGTAAATCCAACAGCTGTGCACTGCCAAAATGCTGCATTTTGGTAGCAAGGTCAGTTCGCATTCCTGAGTCTCTTGGTTGCCACTGGGTCTTTGTACCTTCCCTCAATTTCGGCTTCACCCATGCTTCTCCTCTGCTCTTGAGTCGTCTCCCACTTTGTGTGACTCCACATGCCATATATTTCCTTGAACCCTCGCGTGTGGCATCTCCCCTCTAAACCCATTGTGTTGCCTGTTCTTCCTTTTCAGATCTTTTGTTTAGTTTTTGGTTTTAGTCAGCGTCTTGCTTTTTCATGCCCTCATACCTTACTTGTCAGCCTCTTTCTTATCTTTCTCCTTTGGACCTCCTTCATGACAGGCAAATCAAAGCAAACTTTATTCGTTTTTTCAGATAAAACCATAAAAGTCATACAAACCAATAAAAGTCCACATATGTACAGAATAACAAAACAATGTGGCCATTGTGATCTAGTTACAATATAAAAATGAGTCCCACTATCAGAGTTAATCACAGCTTGACCTAAGCCTGATGGCTGCCCTTAAAAAAACTGAGCGTATACGTACGGTATCATTTGAAAGAAGTTGTAAAAAGATAAAAGCAGGTCTCACCCTGCTAAAACAAGCCTTTTTAAGAATAGGAATGATAAAAGACTTTCTAGGAACCTCATAAAAACCACAAAACATTAAAAAGTGCATCATGTCCTGAGGAGACCGACCATCGCAGCCACAGGGCATGAGGCACTGGCCTCTATAAACGCCATGTGGTTGTGCCAGGAGGTAGTGAAAACGGTCAAGCCTAAATCTGGTCTGTAGGAAACAATCATGATTGCTTTTGATCCCTAGAAGATATGGTTTAGTGGTTGGCACGGTTTTTAATCCAATATACCTACGCACACTGGACTTGCTCAGCTCTGTTTCCTCTCTATCACAACAGCGCCTTCTAAAAAAACACTCTTTCACCCAGGTAAGGTCCCTCTTATATGTGCCCTCTGGGTTATCAAATAGATCCGCCCTTCCCAGGCTATGGAGGCCTTCTCTTACATACTTTAGCCAGCGGATACGATCATGGGAAAGACAATCCTTTAGAATATCCTTATCAAGGGCATTTTCTTTCTTAGACCAAATCTTTATCCACAAAGATAATGGACCAAACGCCAGTTTGTCTGAGAGAAAAGTCATCCCCAGCTCTTCGTGCACAACGTAAGACGGGACACTCTGCGGTAATGAGAGTACCCGTCTCAGGAAGGTGTTTTCTTCAATTTGCAAGGCCTCCAGCCCAGTGTGACCCCATATCTCGCTCCTATAACTTGCTTTTGCGATACATTTGGCTCTGTAAATCTTCAAAAGGGCCCCTATCGGTTCCCCCCCCCCCCCCCCCCACTCTTGAAGCAAAATTAAAAACAGCTGCGGTCGCTCTGACAGGTCCCCCTTCTTCCGGGTAATCAAGGGGGACCAACTCAGAGCGTCGTCATACACTACTCCCAGATAAGAAAAAACGTTTGTCATCGGGATTGACAAGGTTCCTATCTTAAAAGTGAACTGCTTTGTTTTACGAGGTCCCACCTGCATAACAAACAACTTGCTGTGATTAACCAGCAGGTCCAGATCCTCCATAAAATGGACGAAGGAGTTCAACAGAAGTTGTAACCCCCTGGCTGTCCTCGCCATGAGGACAGCATCGTCTGCATATACCCATCTGTGGGCAGTCAGCTCTTGCCTCGAAGAGGACCTTCTCCAAAGGGTTAATATATAAATTAAAAAAGGAAGGGGGTCAGGATGCACCCCTGGCACACCCCTCTCCCGATATCAAACATGCGGGTCACTTTAAGATCTTTTGAATATCGGACCACCGCTTTTGATTCTCTGTGGAGGTCCAGTAGAAACAAAACGATGTCCCTGTCAATGCCAATAGAGAACATCATCTGTCAAAGCTTCGATCTATTTACACGGTCGAAAGCTGAGGACAGATCCATAAAGGCTAGGTGGATAGAGCCGGTGCGAGCCACGGTGTACCTGTTTAAAACCATATACAGGTTTAAGCATTGTACCACCGTGGAACGCCCTGTGCGGAAACCGTATTGTACCTCGGCTAAGATGCTATTTTTATCTGCCCAAGTTACAAGTCTGCCTAAAACCATGCGACCCACCACCTTCACCACGGAATACAGAAGAGGGCTATTCCTGTAACAAAGAGTGCTATCCCGACAGGCATTCCATGAGAGCTTCTGGAGTCTCTATGATGCTTGAAGTATACTTCTACAACTCATTCTCACATTCCTAAAAAACAGTGAGCCTCTGACAACATTCATTCTATATGCATATATCGTATATTTAAAATGTTCTCGGCCTCTGAAAATTGGCTAGTCTATGGCAGTGTTGACTGTGTTTTAAAATATTTGTCCCATTCTTCTGGCTTATTTACTGTGTTACTTATTGAAAAATATATTCATTTAATTACCTTTGAATGTAGTTGGTTATATGATAAACTGAGAGAGATTTTTTTTTTTATATAGAAAATAGGTTTAAACAAAGATGTGTAAGCCCATGCATATTCATATAGGGAAATGCAACTAATGACAAAAGGAAATTGGAGAAATAAAAAGAAAAATGAAATGTCCAAATAGCAACTAATTCGGAGGGTCTCGTCCTTAGGAGCACAGATCCATTCCTTTTAAATATGAGAACTGTCTGCAAATGGCTTCCGGCACTCTTTAAAAACAATCTGCTCCCATACATTTAAATGGAAGATTGAAAAGAAACCTTCATTTTCTACCAAAATGTCACTATTTAAGGGGGTGTTAAGCGACAGGGAGGATTGATAGCCTCATGAAACAGATGTGGAAAGATAACTATTTTAGTCCTTTAATACGAATATACTATTACATAAATGATTAAATAGCCATATCTCCCATCTCTATTTTTGAAATAGCTGGTTTCATATTTCCATAAATTCTGCTGTGCTCATTTACTTTAGCCTACTCCATAGTAAATGCTTTACATTATACAGCTCCCATTCCTGCAAATGTCACTCTTCAGTGCCTCTTTGTTGCCATGAATTTTGAATGTTAGAACTCTAGTTGTTCAGTAAATCTCTATACAGACTGTACAGTTCACTTCACATTGTCAAGATCACTGAGTTTTAATGAAGAACTAAAGTGTTGACTTAGTTCACCGAATATGATTTCAGTGGGAGACACGGTGCTGAAGAACATCACTTTAGAATCATTAATTTTTCAGTGCAAAAGGCTGAATATGTACATGAAAATGGATCTCATTTTTGCTGCTACAAATTCCTGACATAAATAGGATCCTCCTGAAAACAGTTTTCCATGTATTTGTATTTTATGTTTAAAGTATTTCCAGTCTGTGATAATTGTGTAGTACTGAATATTGAATATTAGCAATCTAGTTGTTTTAGTGTAAGGCTGGGGAATCAGCTGACAGATTCTCGCTGCTGTTGCAAATAGGTTTTATTGGGCGTTCTAGACCTTTATTTTCACATGTATGAGGATTTGAGAATTTATAGGGCATGTGTCCTCATTTAATCTTTCTGATGAAATAACCATAATTTACATGGCATAATTAACTGCAGTCTTCTCCATTTGATTTGCTTTCAATTAGACCGCTCCGATTAGAACAAAAGGCTGTTCAGATGTGCCTTACGTTTGTGGTGGTGTATCGGATTATAGTTTTCGGGCTTATCACATGCACCTTTTTATTGTATGGATACAATTTCGGTCCCACACCATCATTTCGGTATCTCGGCTACCTCGAGAATACTATTGGTTAAGATGTTTGTGTAGGGCCCCAGACATGCGATTCACTGTCATGCAAATCTCCTGAAGTTATGTTTGGGCCCGGGGCCTTCCTACTGAGTGTCAAGAAGGCCTTCGTAAGTTTCGTCAAGCGAGACTACTAATGGGCTTGACCGATCTTTTACATTTAGTTGGCCTGTGGCCAATAGTTTGGGTGAGTCTTTTTCGAATTTTGCATTTAGATTTTTAAAATGATCCACCCAGACCTCTGACTGAATAAAGAACCCAACTTTTGTTGATGAATATTGGCTACCATGGGCAACTATAAGCCAGAATGCTTTACTATTCCTTAGTTTGACAGCAGCAGTTAGATCTTGCCAAATTCACTCACCCGCTCAGCCATTGCCACCTCCTTTTTTTTTTTCCTGGCTATTATGATGTTATTGTGACCTTGCTTTTGATTGTTTCTGAACGTGTAATTTTTGCGTCCGTACATTTCGTATTAAACCAAGTTTCTTTCACAGCTTACTTTTTTGGCATCTTGACTTCCCTGGTGAATAGGGTTCTTAGATTATCATACAACTTCTCATGGACTACTGTTATATTATATGATTTGGTAGCACTAATATTACACTTTTTTTTGTAAAATATTTTTATTGGTTTATACAGTTACAAAGTCCACTTTAACTTCACATGACTATCAGCCGTTTACAGTACGTAAACCCTCAATCTTGTACAGCTATTTGTACACTGTATTAGACCTTAACTGCTTTGTTAATGAGAAGTTAGTTCTGAGCAGTGCTTTATTTGGGACCATTTCTTCTTGTGCTTATTATTTGAGAGACTAATTTCACCTAGCTGCATGGAAGGTGAGTCGTTAGATGTTAGTGTTGTAAAGCCCTGCAACATAAGGTGTACAGCTTTGTGGTCACTATTGATTGGCTGGATAATAGTCCTATCTTTCATAATTTGCCAAAGCCAGAGATTATGCATGATGTAGTCTTTTCTACTAGTTCATTTAGCTGAATTAAAAGTAGGTTTGCTGGCTTTGTCTGAAGGTGATTGGCCATTACATGCTCTAAGGCCTAAATTAACTGTGATCCCCATCAATTGATTGTATTGCTTGACCATGTTTTTATTGATGGCAATTCAAGCCTCAGAATGCCACATTTTTGATCGTCATACACTGTGATAGTTTGCTCTGAGTTGTCCAGGCGTTCATATGTTATGTTGAAGTCACCAGCAACTATCAACTGGCCCTTGTCTGAATAATCTTTGATAAGAATCTCAAATTTGGGATAACGTTGCAGATTCTATGTTTCTACCAATGTTTTGGTTACATATATTTAGAATTTGCACAGAGTCGTCCCCCCTTTGGACTAAAACATTTCAGGGCCAAGATATCAGGAGAGTAAGTTGCTACCATTTTTACCCTATAATTTAAGAATGTTTTAACCCATATCATCAAACCCCCTGATCGTCTACCCCGATCACAAGAAACAGCATTGGCACAATAACTGATAAAGCCAGATATATGCACTGGGCTAGTACACCAAGTTTAGTGGAACAGACATGGATCAAAAGTATCAATAAAAGTTCTCCAATCAGTTTTGCTTGGAGCCCGTAACATTCCAAGATAACAAATTCCATTCCCCAGATATTTCATTTATAGATGGAACAATATGGTTAGAAGACCCTCGATCAGAGTCAGTCCTCGTTTTCCTGGATCATGGGGATCTTCCTACGCAATATTGTATCAGTAGCAAGAGATGGATCATTTCTCCTTTCTCAAGCTCCAGGGGATTATATTTCAGACGAATCATAGATTAATGAATGGGGATGGAGCGTAGTTCCAAGGCAACCTGTCCATCACACAAGTCCTTCGAATTTTGTGTGATTTTCTCGTCAGGGTCTACAATGTCAGAGCGGATCACTGCACAGCAGTTGAGTTTTACTGATCCATTAAGTTATTTTGTTTATCAGCGAACCTCTATCCTCTCTCATTGCAGGGGATAACTTTGTCACATTGTGCGTGTATACTCTACATTTTGCTTGGTTTGCTTCTTTCTAGTTAGGACTATATTCCCCCAGCTGGTCCGATCAGCTATTTGCCTTGAACCTGCCGTTGTCACCGTCTATGCATGGTCGCATTTGCATCTCTTATTTGTTTGGTGCAGATGATAACTTCTATTGAGGGTGTGACCATGACTTCGTGGTCTGCATGGCATTCCCCCATTTCTAAATTGCCATTGTTGTTAGGGGGCTGGTGGCCAGCGTTCATGGCTGCTTGGTGCTGGATGGTCAAATAGTAAATTATTCGCACCAGATTGATTATTAGGAGGATTCTATACCTCGCTTTGTGTGGCCACATCTATGCAGACTTTATTTGGGTTCCCTGTTTGGGTCTCATGGTTAGACATATTGAGTTTTTTTTATCAGTTCATTCACCATATCTGTTAAATCTGTGATTTCAGACTAGGTCATTCACAATTTTCTCAAACATGAAATAGGTGGCTGGGAGAGGAGGACGCGCACACTTAATGAAGACACAAATTCAAATGTCCCAATTGGTACATACCATCATGTAATGGATGCTCAAGAAGGGAGAAGAGCCACCACCAATAAAGGATCCCAGAGGTCAGAAACAGTAGTACTAGATATTTAGATACGTAGCCTTAATTTATTCTTGATTAGTTAAGCAAATATTGCATTAGTTACTTGCTTATTGGTGGTAGATCTGAAACTAAGATTCTGTCCTCTGGTATACTTTGTTGGTGACTGCCAATGGCAACTAGATTTACTTTGAGTATAACGTAATATGAGTACTGTCTTTTGTGATACTTCACAACATGATTCCTTGTACATGTGGTGATTGGGTCACTGTGACCCGAATGACAGCTCTCTGGTCATTACCTGTCCAGGGATGACTGTTAAGTCATGTATGTTTGTCATGGGAGCCCTGATGAAGTCAACTGTCCCATCTGCAGCATAGATGAAACATGTGTTGGCAAAGAATTGAAAGACATTTTGAAATGGAAAACTTAATGGATGTTGATGAAAACGTACTACGGAACTCAACATTGACTTATTTGGGAGTGTCTCAAGGTTTTGCTTATGGCTTGGACTCGATCCGACAGAAGAAGAAGTGGTGGCTCTTCTACCACCTTTAGCACGTGATGTTATATACTGATTGGGACATTTGAAATAGTGTCTACATTAAGTGTGTGCACCCTCCTCTCACAGCCACCTATTTCATGTTTGAACATTATCTGGGTAGTGGCACCACTTTGGACTTAAATAATTATTGTGATTACATACTGTGAGAATGGCAGCTATTGCGGAACGAGAAAAAATAACCGAGGAGCTATTTAGGTACTGGAGCTCCAGTACCTAACAAGGTTACTGGAAATAGAGGCTTGAAGACAAATTAAAAAAATTGGAAAAACTTAAAATGAACGAACTATTTAAATGGTGAGATGCAGAGCACCCTTAAACAGTATATCAAGCTAAACATAATCCCAAAAGACTCGAGAGCACAGATTTTTCCTACATATGACGATCTAGATGAGGACCTCTTACTACAGTGGGAAAAAGAACTAACAGTTCGATTAACCTTATTGAAAACCTGATAGTCAACCCTGAAAGAAAAATTGCCAGATACAAACAAGAGATTAGGGACATGAATCTGCCAGACCTCACTCAAAAGAATTATGACATACTTAACGGTCTACTCCAAAAACACCAAGATTAAATCAAAATGAGGAAGGCCAGGAAACTAAAAAGGGACGAAAACGACTACCTTGGTGGGAGAGTTTTTACTTTCACTAGAAATATTTACTACCTGGTCAACAAGAAAACAGGTCCGTCGATGGGCACACCCACCGACACCATCAGAAGCAGCTCTTCCAGTATACCCTCGAGCAGTGATAATGAGCATAACCCTGATCCTGAGCAGGGTTCTTCCAGTACCTCTAGCAGTAAAAAACGTTTTTTAGAAGAACTGCGCCGGATCCGGATAGGCAGCCGAAATACGAATACCAGATCCACAGACGCAGATAGACCAGAACAGGGAAAGGAAACAAGATCAGTTGAGCGAGAAAGTAGGAATGCAAACAAGGTCCTGGACACGCAAGAAATAAAAGAAATAGGCCCAGTGCTAACAATGTCTATTGTAAAAATTGTTAACCTGCCTGACAAAAATCTCACACTTGATATGATTAAAGTTTTGAAAAAAAGCTTAGGCTTCTGTCCATTTGTCGATCTTAATCTTGACCTTGTTAAGATTAATATCTTTAGATTTGTGCATAAGCTAAAACTCAAGAAGTACTTTGAAGGCCAGATTTCACATCAGGTACATGCAACGGATAGGATTGTGTACAGTAATCTCACGATAAAGGATGTAATTGACACCAACACCCTCCTCACATTAACTGAAGGAGATTAAGACATTAAGAGTATGAGGAGTGTGGTGTCAGCCCTTCGCATAGATACAGGATCTAGTATTGACAGTGGCCTGCGATCCAAGTCGAAATGGACTCCCAATTTACCTATCGATAACAACTGACACATTTTTTTTGTTCAATTTCTATTTATTGTACATCAAAACAGCGAAACATGTACATGGCAATTCCGTCAGTGGCTCATAGGAACAATAGACAGTCCTGTCTGGACAACAGAGTAGCTAAATACATATCTGCTATTTAGATTAAACAGCAATGAAGCAACATCTGATACATGTAAGATACATTGCCTGACGGCACCTCATGACACAGTACACAAATAAAAAAAGAAAAAACAGTTGTACAAGAACCAAAACAAACATAGCACGTACAGGTGTCAGGGTCTGCCGAAGGGAGGACATGAGCTGGGGTGGTGACATCGTGCAGCAGGAAAGAGTGTGGTGCTTCGTTGACATAGTAATGTTTATTACATTGAAGCGGGGTACTAAAGGCAGTGTCTCTCACAGAGCTGGACCGTCCGAAGCTTCGTGGGGCTAAAGCAAGTAAATTCAATACGCATAAGGTAGGGGATTAAGGGCTTCCACAGATATTGGAATTTAGTCTTCATTTTAGCTAAATTGTGAGTTACGTTCAATTTCTAGGACATGCCAAATACAGATAAACCATTGCGCCATCGAGGAAGGGTTGTTTGTTTCCACGTGAGTAGCTGGTGAGCTTCCAGTCCGCATGGGTCATTGCGGCAAGAGCCGGTGTTCAAATGCCAAGGATAAGCGTAAGATAAGAGAGAGGAAGCGGGTAGCCTACAATGTCTTTAATATTGCCAGTATCCCCTTCCGAAATGTGGTAATCACTCTACAAGTCGCCCACATCCTCCTTACAATGCCACCATAGAAGGGAGATGCCCGGATCGATATACAGGACGGCGTATAATACCATTGGAACATCAATTTATACGTCCTCTCCCTAAGAGAGAGACTGCGGAAGGTTTTGGGTATATCCTGCCACAGTGTTTCCCATTGTTTAGGCGCTATATCTTCCTGGGTGGTGGTGTGCCATGCTGACTGGAAGATATGGGTGCCCGCTGGTGTAGAGTCTTGAAGCGCATAGTATATGTTGGATATTAGGCATCTTAAGCCATCATAGGCTCGCTCAAGCTTTTCAAAGAGGGTGTAAGGATGAATAACCGCCGGAAATACAGAGGAGTTCAACACCCAATGCCGCAGTTGGCACTATTTGAGCCATGTGGCATCCGAGAGCTGGTAGTCCGCCTTACATTGGTCAAAAGACTTCATGACATCCCCCGTAGAGAGGTCTTGGAGTGTCCGACAGTCCCCGTTGCTCCAACCATGGAAAGAAAGGGGTGAGAGCCACAGGAGAAAGTCTTGGTTACGAGCGATAGGCGTGTTTGGAGAAGGGAAGGTAGTTAGACTTTTCTTGAGGGCCACCTTGTCCCAGATATCAAGTACCGTCATGGTAGGGGAGGCAATGTATGCGCTGTGCGGCCACGCATGCTTGGGCAGCCGAGCCAGGTCCGATAGGGGCCGACACGCCACCGCACGGTCCATGTGGAACTAGTGCCTCTCGCTTTGTCAGACCACCCATTTGGAAACATAACGCAGATGTGCCGCCCAGTAATACTCGAGGAGTTTGGGGCACGGTAGGCCACCCCTATCTCGTGGAAGCATCAGCAATGGATTGGCTACCCCGGCTGCTTTCCGTTCCATATGAAGGTTCAGAAAGCGCTGAATATTGTCCTGCGGGATCTACGTAGGCAGGGTCTGGAAAAGATAAAGGACCCGCGGGAGCACGTTCATTTTTAGAACGTTCACGCACCCCAGCCAGGAAATATGAAGGTGCTTCCCCCTTTGAAAATCAGCCAAGATGGAGCGGCGAAGATGAGGCCAATTAGAACGGGACCAGGAGGAGAGCATAGGGGTGATATTGAGGCCTAGGTATTTGATGGCGTCCTGTTACCACTGAAAGGGTGCAAGGCATTGCAGGGCTGGCAGGTTCTGATTAGGGATAGTTAAAGTGAGCACGGACGACTAGCCATATTGATCCTAAGGCCAGAGACTGCCTCGTAGGCCTGCAGGCATACCACAACACTTGGAAGGGAAATATTGGGTTGGGAGAGCATGAGGAGGAGGTCATCTGCAAACAGGTTAATCTTGTGTGGCTGGCCACCGAAGGGTATGCCTATCGCCATGTCTGTATTGCTGATTGTGATAGCAAGAGGTTCAACTGCCAGAGCAAATAGTAAGGGCGATAGTGAGCACTCTTGACACGTGCCCCGTAGGATGGTTATGGGTCTCGTGGTTTGTCGATTGTTACGGATATTGGCCACGGGTGCCACATACGGGTCCATTATCTTGGAGATCAAACCCGGTCCCCGCCCTATTTTAGCCAGCACTACCCGGAGGAAGGACCAATTCACCCAATCAAAGGCCTTCTCTCCATCGAGCGAGAGAAGGCATGCTGGGATATCGTAGCAGTGCGACTTTTCCACCAAATGTGCTATGCGGTGGACATTGTCCGCTCCCTGTCTATGGCAAATGAAGCCAACTTGATCCGGGGTTACCGAGGCCCAGGAGATAGGGTTCAAGTTTAGTGCCTAGTATTTTAGTGAAAAGTTTAGCATCCGTATTAAGTAGGGCTATGGGGTGATAGGAGGAATACATGGTCGGGTCTTTCCCTTCTTTAGGTATGTGAGAGATTTCGGCTGTGGCCATTGTGTGCGCGAGACCCGTATCTTGTGTGAAGGAATTAAAAAGCTGCAATAGGTGGTTTTGTAAGCGAGGTAGAAAAAGCCAATAAAAGTAGACCGGGAGGCCATCAGGCCCTGGCACTTTACCCAGAGATAGGGCCCAAACCGCAGCACCCAGTTCCTCAAGAGTGATCGGTTTATCAAGAAGAGCTGCATGGCACAGGTGTAGAGGTTCCCATTTGCAAGCATCTAGGTATGTTTTGATAAGCTCAGGGGCAGATCATCCAGGGAGTACAACATTTGATAATAATCATGAAAGGCCTTGAGTTTGTCCCGTTCTGCAATCGCCCACCCAGCATCACCCGTCCGCAGCTTAGCAATGTGTGTCTTAGTCCCCGAGTGACAAAGTCTGCGAGCTAGAAGCCTGCCCACCTTGTCGCCCCCCCTCGTAATAATGCTGTTGTAGTGTCTAGAGCGCACGTACAGCCTTTCCCGTCCAGTGGGTTTCCAGTTGGCTACGCAGCACGGCTAGCTGCCGTTTGTGTCGGAAGGGGGTGGCTTTGTTCAAATTGTCTTAGTTGGTGGATATTGCCCCTGGTCCCAACGGCATACTGTAATAGCATGCTTAGAACTAATCTCCACTTTTGATCCACGTGGCTCACTCCATTATTTAGATCATGTTTAGATTACCTTATTATTTCTGTCTCGTGGAAGGGTTCAGTTTTACCCTCAATTTTAAATAATTTGCATCATTTGGTGCCATCCAATTATAAGTTAATTGCTTTGCATGATGTGGATGCAAAATTATTTGCATATATTTTGAAATAATCTGATAAATGTGTAATGGATAAAGCTGATATCATAATACCAAACATACTCCAGGACCTAGATTTGGTTTTACGTAAAAGTATACGTGTATTAATTGTATTTTGGTTATTTAGGGATTGTATGCTGGAAGTTGGAAATATCATAAGTAATCTACAACAATAAATACATTCTGACACAATTCTGACTCGGCAAGTCGCGTTGTTTCATCTTAAGCTGTCTGTCTCCTAATGCTTTTCTTGTTTTCACTTGCGGTAAAACCTACCCATAGGCTCAGAAAGGAAGAAAAGATACGGTTACCTTTATGGTGACTTTGGTATGCTAAGCGTGCGTGTTATTTTTCATTGTTCAACCCTCTTGTCGACCTCTTAGCCATTGCCCAGAGAACATTAGATGGAAGGCTCTTTATTTCTGTATTTTTAATTCAAGGAATTGACCATGCAAGAATGGGAGGGAGCTGCGTGCATACTCTGTACCAATGTACAAATGCATGAATTTAAAGAGCTATTATAGCTTTGCTTTAGGTAGCAGGGTACTCACGGGTTGAGCATGTGAAAGACTCTACGGACTAAGGTACGAGGGTAGCCATAGATGTAACTTAATCCTCCCCAGCTGTTTTTGAGAGTTTATAATACTGTTCCTATACTTGACACCTTTCCCCTCCAATAATACGTTTCGTGAACTAATACGAATGATGTTGCGTAATAATACACACGACGCAGTCACAGCCTGAACTTGCAGTGAGGCCAAGGATGGCACATGGAGGGGTGCAGGTCGGAGGGCAGGCTTGATCGCCATTTACACAATATCTTTGTGATGAGTTCTATGTGTAACCTGTTAGATCATAACTTGGGTTCTGTGGAACGATTAATCCACGCTCTTGGCTGCAATAATACGTTTCCTGAATTAATACGATTGATGTTGCGTAATAATACAAGTTGAAATTGGGTGAGCCCACTCCGCTTTATTTAACTTGTATGTCTCCTGTTTCTTCTTCCAATAAAACTAGTCACCAAACTGGTAAAAATCTTGTGAAGACAGGCAGGGATAAAAACAATAAAGAAAAAAAGAAAAATGTTGGCCGCACAATCGCTATAATAAGAATAATAAATACGCTATTAAATAGAGTGTTAGGTTCTCCCAATCCCTTAATTGTATTTCAGTTTCTGATGGTGAGGTGCGTAGTTCAAGATAAAGATCATGCCATTTGTTAAATATAATGCCGTTAAGTTTTATTTTGGTGTGATACTTTTTTTTTTAGTTTTATTTTTATTTTTAGTTTTATTTTGGTGTGATCTTTGCCATCAAGATGGCGACCGAAATGGAGCGCAAGAATGGAGCTCCGTAGGCTGGGGATCAAATTTGTAAAAAAATCCCTGTTTAGCCCATGCCAGTCCTGCTGCTTCAGGCACTGGAACATCGGAACCTAATCAGAACATAAAAACTTTACCTGAGTCCTCCGCTTCTGTAACAGGACTTCGCTGGTGGCGACCCCTCGCTCGACCAGGCTTGCCTTCATCGATGCTGGCTGGGGAGTCCCTCGGGTTGGCGCCGTGTCTGGAGGCAGTCCCGCATGGGAATCAACGGGTCAACGGCACCCGATTCGCTTGAGGACGTCCCTGTAGGACGGCGCATTGCTGGAGGCATCACTGGAGACAGCACGGCATTGCCTGGGGAGCGAAGACGGTATCCTGCCCTTGCAGGGTGCAACCTGAGTTGAAGAACGGCTCCCGGTGCACTTGAGGACGTCGCTGGAGGCAGCACGACATTGTCTGGACCCTCTCAGGTTAGCTGCCGAGGTGAAGAGCCGGATGTCCCGGGGTGAGCTCGCATGTCGGAAAGTGCGAGCGGGACAGGTCGCCGCACTCCAACCTCCCCCCCCCGAGCCGTTCCTTGCAGCGAGTGCTCTGGCCCCCAGGGAGGTCTTTCCCTTGTCGCCGAGGAGGAGGGATGTCTTTCTTGTGAACCCCCGATGATCTCCGTGCAGGATTGCGGCTACTAGATGCTGATGATCTGCTACAGTCACCGCTCGGTTCTGGCGGAGCGGTGTGCACTCTCCACCGATAAACAGGACTTTCCCCCTGGGCGCTTGCTTCCCTCGTCTGTTGTCTGTGCAGGCAGCAGTACGCAGCGCATTCAGCGTTAACACTGATCAATGCGTGGTGCTGGGAACCGGCCACGCAGACCCATCGTTGTTTTGTTTTTGATGTGGATCCGGACACATGGCGCCATGATTGTTTTAAAGGTCGCGGGACACTAGACTGCACGGCGCTCTATCAGTCATAGAACGGCCCGTGTTGCAAGGAACCAGCCCCACAGATCTCCTGTTGTTTTGGTTGCTAGTCTGGACTTTTCCCTTGTTTTTGCCTCGTTGTTTTGGATTTCATGTCCTCTTGTTCATTGTCACACAGGATCGTCTACATCAATGGCCCTTGTATCAGGTCCAGGCCACCATTTTGTTCACACAGTGTTAATGGCTGCAATTCCCCCTCAAAATGGCTGTCCTAACTATCTAAATTGAGAGGGCTGCTCCTTCCCCACTCCAAGCTTTATTCAAAAACATAGGACTACCTCGGGCTTCACAGGACTAAAAATAAAGAAAGGACCAACAACAACAACCCAGGGTAAACTCTTGAGGACTTTAACTAGCGAGACAGGCTCATGAAAAGAGTGATAGGACTACGCATTTAAGCCAAAACCATCACTAGTTAAACATGCAGCCATCTTTGAACGACTTTATCATTAGGTTTATCTGTCTATAGCATAACCCTGAACTCTCACTCAGATTACCCTTACTACTAAATCTTGGAGGCAGATTTGCCCATATTTGCTGACAACCACTAATTCAGTAGGACTTATTCTGAAATGAAATTAAAAAAAAACCATGACAGGTGTAGCTTATTAAACCTAAAGTCCCACGTGGTCCTCAATTGCCCTACCTCATCGCGACGTCATATTGTATTGCATTTTTACTCTGGATGTATACTCATGTTATTGTTAACTGAGCTGTTTAATGACTTTTATCCTTATTGCTCTACATACACTGTTAACTGCCCTGCCTCTTTATGATCATCTAAATTGTACTATTCGACTTTACCTACCGCCATATATTATGCGTTATAACACATTGCACTTCCATCACTTTATGCAATAGAGAGTAGAGAATTGTTCAGACGTATAGTTAATTTATCTTCCATTCTCTCTGCATCTTTGTTACCTCCTCCCTTCGTTTTGTCCTTTTGAACAGGTTTTACGCTCCCTCTCACCATTTATGACTTCTTCCTAGCTCAGACCTCCCCGGGGTCTACTCTAGTCACTTTCTTCTCCCGGCCTTATACGGAATAACAATGCCCCCCTTCACTCACCACCCCCTACACTGGATGCACCTATCACTAGACATGGCCCAAACTCTTGGACCATCCTTTATCCCCCAACCTCTCCAAAAATGCTAAGAAAAACTTTAAACACAAACTACTAATTCGTCACCAAGAAACGCTATTTGTAGATAACTACCGAAGTCTCACCTCGATTGTAAAAACCAACTATATCTTCTACTCCAAGCGCCCCTCCAAATGGAAAAGCACCTTCCTCCACCACCTTCCTATCACAAAATCATGCAAAATCCCATATGGCTTGAAACTATCTACCACCCCTTCCCCTACTTTTCTTGGGAAATGGACATCTCCATTTTTAAATCCGGAAACATCCTCATTCAAGCCTCTGAAAAACACCTCACCATCTTTGAACACCATTTCAGCACCTTATCCAATCTAGTCTCGATACCCTACTCTAACCCTTCAGCCTCCCAATCACAGTCTGACCACACACCTCCTCTTTCACCTACTCTAACCCCTCCTCATACAGACATTGAAAACACCCTAGAAGTCTCACAAGCACAGATTCTCAATCTCTCCCCCGCCTTAACAACTCTCCCTCCTACTGATTCACCGACGGCCTACTCAACCACCCAAACTCTTTCTCCTCCTCTTGAGGCTCCAACAACTCACACCAGCTCCTCCCTTCTATCTTCTCCCTCCTCCCAGCCCTCCCTATTTGACCTAACTTCGACCCAATCCCTTACTCTAACTTCTTCCCCCCAATCGTCCTTCCCCTCCCTAACCAGAATACCAACCCTCCTCACTCTCCCCGAGCACCCTTTCCTTCTCCTGACTCTCTACAGTCTCCAGTGACTGCCCAATCCCACCTCACCTCCCTCCCTTCGGCTATCAATTGGATCTCCCTCTCCACCCCCACCTGGACACCCGCCCCTCCCTCTCCACAGACCTCTCGCCTTGACTAATGCAGAACATCCTCCATGTCCCCATGAACTCCCAACCTCCATCCCCTTCTCCCTTATTCCCCAGACGCTTTTTAATATAGAACTCCATCTCGCTAACCTAGCGCTTGAACTCACCTCTCTCAGAAATGATGTTAACTCCATCTCCTCTCTTAACTGTCCCAATCACTCTATTGCCCGGTGTACTGAACAAATCAACACCACATTCCCCCAGCAATGGGATACTACCCCCCTCGGTAACGATTCACCTAGAACACTCAGCGCCTCACACCTCCTCCCCGCCTCTGAACCCCCTGACCTCTGTAATCCTTACCCCCCTGCTCTTTGACTACTGACCCTCTGACCCCTCAGGCACCTATTCCTGTGATCCTAGGGACTAGCAGAATTCCAAATTCCCCAGCTTCTCCAAGACTTCCTCCGCAATTCACCATTATCCACTCCTGCCCCCCCCCCTACAACCAACCCTATTCCCCTGACTTGCATGCTGGTTAACTGTCGCTCGGCTGTCCAACATGCGACTGAAATTTCGGAAACCATCCTTAGTGAATCCATTGACATTGCCTTTCTTACTGAAACTTGGCTTAAAGATCACTCCTCTTCCATTCTCGATATGCTCTCTCCCCCTGGCTACTCCATCCTCAGAAAAGATAGACCTATCAAAATTGGAGGCGGTCTAGCAATAATCTTTAAAAACGAACTCCAACTCTCCCCTGTGCCAAACTCCGATTATTCTACTTTTGAATACCTCGGAGCGGAACTTAAAGTGAAGGGCTCCCCTCCAATTCGACTACACAATATCTACCATCCTCCCGGTGACCCTCTCCCTTTTGTAGAAGAATTGTCTGACCTTCTTTCCCAATCCGCACTTTCCAACTCTAAAAACCTCGTCCTCGGAGATTTTAACCTTCATTGGAACAAAAAAGACGATCCTATGGTTAACCTCCTCACCGATCTACTTGACATCTATGACCTTAAACAACTATGCCACTCTCCTACTCACTCCAAAGGAGCCACTCTTGACGCTATCATTACTAGCAATGAGCTGGCCTCCCTTTCCTCCATCGTTCCCATCGACTGGTCCGACCACCACCTCATCCTTGTCACGATCACTAACACCGTACTACCCCCTCCTCCTAAAACCATCAATCAGATGAAACTGACCAGGAATCTTCATCTTATCCCCCAGGCGAACTTGAGTCCAAAGTTAAAGCTCAACTTCGACTCTCTCCTCCCTCCCAAAATGCCAATGACCTCACCGAACACTTTAATAATTCCATTGTTAAGGTCCTTGATCAAATTGCCCCTGCCAGACTAAAACGACAAAAAACTCCTCCTCCAAATCCTGGTTCAATCCTGATCTCAACAATGAGAGACGTACACTTAGATCGACTGAACGCATATGGAGGCAAAACCCTTCCCCTTCTAATCTCTCTCTCCTCAGATCCGCTAGATCCAACTATAAAAAACACATCCTCAATGCTAAGACTTCCTTCTTCCGCTCCCAACTCGACCGGGCCAAAAACAGACCTAGGGAACTCTTCAACATTGTCAAAAACCAAACAGCCCCTGCACCCCCCAAGGTGATTGCCACCACCGAGAAATGCGAAGAAATTGCCAGCTACTTCTCCGAAAAAATCTCCAAAATTGATCAATCCTTCGCCCTTACTCCCCTCTCTCTTAACCTACTTCCCTCACCGGACATTTCCTCCAATTCTCCTTCACTCTCTACACTTCCTCATGACTCCTCTTCTTTCCCCCCTACCATCCAGATTCCTGATCCCGGCCCCATCTTACTTGAGCAAAAAAATAATGCTTCTTGGCTTGACTTTCAACCAGTCACTGAACTTGATGTCCTTAACGTCATCTCAAGACTTAAACCGTCATCGCACACTAAAGACCCTCTCCCTTCCAACCTTGTCCAAGATCTAAAACATATCATTGCCCCCTATTGGACCTCCATCATCAACTCCTCCTTTACCTCGGGTTGTGTACCAGCTTCCCTCCAATTGGGACAAATCACTCCCATCCTCAAAAATCCTGCTGGTGACCCTAATGACCTAAATAACCTTCGTCCTATCTCTAACCTTCCTCTTCTCTCAAAAGCCCTTGAAAAATGTGCCCTGCTCCAACTAGATAGACACATTGACTCATTCAATCTTCTAGACTCTTTCCAGTCAGGCTTCAGAAAGGGATGCAGTACCGAAACGGCAATGCTTAACATAATTGATGACATCCACCACGCTCTCGACAAAGGCGAATCCTTCCTTCTCATTCTCCTTGATCTCTCCGCTGCTTTTGACACTGTTAACCACTCTGCTCTACTTAACACACTTAAAGATCGTTTTGGCCTCAACGGTACAGTCCTCAAATGGTTCACCTCCTTTTTCCAACACAGAATGCAACAAATCAAAATCCGTAACTGCCTTTCCAAACCTCTGCCCGTCTCCCTAGGGGTCCCACAGGGCTCTATCCTCTCCCCTCTCTATTTAATCTCTTCATGGAACCCCTCACCCTTATCCTCAAACAAGCGGGAATCAATTACCACCTATACGCCGATGACACCCAACTTTACTATAAGATTCAATCCCGCTCGGATGTTCTTCACCTCAATGATGCCTTGAGTAAGATCCAATCCTGGTTCCACTACAACCACCTCAAACTCAACCCAAAAAAGACCGAAATCATTCTTTTCTCCCCTAAGAACAACTCGCTCCCCATTCTAGCCTGGATCTCTGACCTTACCGCACTCAACTGCTCTCTCACTGTATCTAACTCAGTTAAATCCCTCGGTTTTAACATTGACCAAAACCTTACTCTTATCCCCCACATAAAACAATCGGCCAAAAGCGCTCTCTTCACACTCCATCACCTCAAGAAAATAAAACCCTTCATTCCTGCAGACGACTTTAAATTAGTTGTCCAATCGCTGGTCCTGTCGAAAATCGACTATGGTAACGCCATCCTCTCTGGAACCCCTAAAGCCCACCTAGCCCCAATCAAATCTGTTCTGAACTTGGCCGCTAGGCTCATTACCGACCTCAAACGGTTCGATCACATCTCCCCTGTCCTTAAAGACCTCAAGTGGCTTCCCGTTGAAGGAAGAACCTCCTACAAGACAGCTTGCATTACGCACAAAGCCCTGCATCAACGCTCCCCGCAGTACCTCTCAGACAAACTTCACAAAGCTGGCTGCTCTAGATCATTGAGGAGCTCCAACACCCTCGCTCTTGTCCCTCCTCTGTTAAACAAGAAAACCACACAATCTCGCTCCTTTTCTGGGAACGCGCCTAACATCTGGAACTCCCTCCCTAAAGATCTTCGTTGCAACCCCTCTTACATCAGCTTCAAAAAAGACCTCAAACTTCTCCTGCTCAACAAATACTGGGGTCCTTAATCCCTCCCCTAGGCACTCATCCCACCTCGACCTCCTACTGTTCTCCTCCCTCTCCCCCATCTTCCTTCGCCCACTAACTCCTCCCTCCAGCCTTTCCCATAGAACCTGCTCATCACTCTTGGTAGTGCCTTAACCACCCCCCCTCCTTAATCCTCTTCCCCATTCTCATACCCATCCCCCCTCTTCTCTACCCTTTCCCTCCCACGCTAGGCCGATTTCACAGGACTCGATATGGCACATTGCAATACATGTAATTGATTGTGTTAAACTGGAGCTGTTCTTACTGTCTGAATCGTTTGGGTACTACCTCATTATAAGTCTGTTACATTACAATTAATTATCCATGTATAGCGGTTTGATCTTGCCTTAACCTACCCCACTCCCTAACCTCTCACCATTCCTATACCCTACCTCCCTCTTTACCATCCTTTCCCTCTCTCACTAACCTAATCTCTCATGATTTGCTGTAGCCCATCGCAACTTGTGTATTCAGATTGTATAATATTTTAGCTGCTTTATATCGTTTGTATGGTTCGGAATTTCTACCTCATTGTAAATTTTGTTATATTGCAATGAATACCCATGTAAAGCGCTCTGACACCCTCGGGTCCAGCCAGCGCTATATAAAACATTTTAAATAAATAAATAAAAATACTGTCAGGGAATTGCAGTTCCTCGAGGGTAGTGCTAATGGTCATATGAATACCAAGCAGCTCTGTTTAACCGTATTAAACGCCTACCCAGAGATATATGCAAACTCCACAATCCCTTGAAGTGTGCTAGTAATATTTTGCCTCCTTTCTCGTAAACACAGTACTAAATTAGCAGTACAAAAGTAGTTTTTGGGGGATAAGGCTGCAGAATGCAGCTTTCCAGCTAGACCCGTAGCCAGGAATATTTGTTTAGGGGGGCATGACCCCAAGTAGTGACATAAAGGAAATGGCATAGGCTGGGTGCACAGGGTAGTGGACAGTGGGTGTATGGTACCAGAATATCATGACCTAAATTTAATTTGTTAAAAATATATTGTCCTAAATATTATTTATGACAATCTCGCACCATCGGAATTTATAATGTAAACAAAAAGTTGTCAGTTTAGTGGGGGCTACAAAGGAGTGCATAGACCATCGTGAACTTCGAAAGACTGTCAGCATGTGATCAAGGATACAACATACTTCATATTGCAAAGTTGATAGATTAACAGACATAAATTCAGCGCATTAATGCAAGTAATAAGCTTCCTATAGTGGGCTTATAAAAAAAACATTGAAACATCCTCTCCAAAGCTTACTTCAGATCATAAGTGCAGGAACTGGTCCCCTACCACTTCGATGAAATCAAAACTCTTTTCAGAGGATTCTCCTAATCCATACTGTCATGTCTGAAATCATCCTACATACAGGGGACCTGATCAAATTCAAACACATCACCTGAACACTGAAGGACCGTTGCTGATTCCCTATTTAGGCCTGCATCCTTTTCTTAACACTCCACCTATCTGATAAGTACAGCAATATGAAACACATATGCCAAGAGCTGCCAGCCTTCTCTACACTTAGAAACAGTAAGGCCTGTATTACAATGCCTAGGATGCATGTGTGAGGATCAGGACAGGTCTCTTAGCCAGTGAGCGTTCACCTCCCTAGAAAACTGCTTTATTCTCAAGACCTGGTGCACTACCTAAAAGTCCACGAAAATTAAAAAACCCTAATGCACTTAGCAGAGAAGCTAGCCATCTGGGAGAGCGATGCCACACCAAGAGCAAATATATTTCCAAACTTGAAGCAAAGAAATGGAAGAAAAATAGGCCAAGCACCTCCAGAATGCAAGCCTTCTGAATCTATTGCACTCATTTGGAACAGCATACACATGAGCATCTAACCACTCTCGCCCTCCTGTGATTCAGGAAGGAACTGAAGATGCACCTCTTGTCAGACATTCCACTAGGTACTCCCCTTGCAACTTATCTCTTCATAGAAGATTATCTCCTCACTGTAGCTTACCCACCTTCTCTCTGCTTCCTTGTAAGTATTCTCATCAGCCTACCTTGGCTGTTGCCCTTCTGTTCAGCGCTCCATTATTTCCCAGCAGTTTGTGCTATATAATTACCCCCACAAACATGCACTGTTACGACAGGTGATCATTTCAAAAAGACAAATGATAGAATGGACATGGAGACAGATATTCCATCACACAACAGAAATGTTTTATCTGAGAAAAGGGCAAGTAGTGATTCGGCATTAACATAAATCTTTCCTCTACCTAAAATTGGATTTTATTAGCAAAGGATCGAAGGATTAAGTGAACCTAAAAGTATATCCATACATCTGTCCTTTTTACGTCTAATCATTCCCTAGACCCCCTTTTCTATTCCTACTTGTGTACTGACTCACCTTTACCTATGTAGTGTGGGACAGTGTATGAGTGGCTGAGTGTTTATCTTTGTCTTAGCTACAATGTCTTCGTTAGTGGACATAGTGTTGTGACTTAAGTGCTGCCATACCTTTTCCTTAGCTCACCTTCCCTACTGCTCAGCCAGGGTGAGTGCTGGAGTGCTTGGTGAATCATAATAAACCATCTTCTACAATCTACGATACGGCTACCATGGACATTTTATACATTATTACACATAGGTACCTGGCTTGCCTTGGCATCTTTCTAACAGTCTGATAATCCTAAACATATGTTGACCCCTGATCCTTCACCTGGTTAGCCCTCTCTGCATTGATTTATACCTTAAACCCTAAATTATTTTTCTTTCCTTCTTCCTTCCGCTTGGAAAAGCAGAGGTATACAGTTGCTTATCAACTACTGCTCGTTTCCATTTTGGGAAAGATCCTTTGATTCAATAGCCACCTTCCTCAGTCCCTCGCTCTTCTTTCCTCCGCTCCTGTCTCCAGACACATCTAGGAGTTGTAAGCAGCCTCCCCACAGCACAAAGCTTTATTAAAGAAATCAACATAACACGTCTTGTGGTCTGTGTGTATGGATGATTACATGTCAGGTGGTTTATATGTTTCTGTGCCTGTAGGCCTATTTGCATGAGTGCATGTTTATCTGCTGATTTATATGCAGGAACATTGTTATGTGTCTGTCATATCTTTATATGTGCGTGCATGTGCCATCTGTGGCAATGAATTTGTGGATTGTTTATGTGTATACACCACATAAAAGTTAAACCTGTTGGTTTTTGTCACTGCTTTACACCCTATAGTTAAATACCTTAGTTTGCATGATCAGCCAATTTTTGTATACTGATACTGTTGGTTGTTTGTGCACTGGGACTCTTTCACCAGGCCACGGTGTATGTGGTCTGACCCGTAAATCATGTCAAAACTGGCTATAGTCCTAATTGCCATATTTAACTTGACTATAAGTCCCTAGCATCTGGTTAAAGTGTACCCAGGGTCTGTAAGTTAACTGTTACTAGTGGTTTGCGGCACACATTGTGCCACCACTAGAGCGACAGTGAAAATATGACTGCAGGCCTAACACTATAGCGTGTCTGTGCGGTTTTAAAGCTATTTTCACTGTAGCATGGTTAACTGTTCCATAGGAAAGCATTAGGCTACATTATTTAAGTTAATAAAGTTATCTCAGCTTAGGAACCAGCCAAAAGTTAATTCTTGAACTTTTTAAAATATTTATCACAAACCCAATTCATTGGTACAGTCGGAATTGTACTAAATAAGGTACAAAATGTACTTTTAAAAAGTCACCTTTTACCTGCCTAAAGCCTCTGGAAGCCCATCTGCATGAGCTTCAAAGTGCCACCCAGGAGCTGAATAGCCCCGTTGATGAGGTATGAAATTGCTCCCAGAACTGAGACAAAGGCCTTGGCTGCGGGGGGTGTTTTGTTCCTATGACATGATGACCATCTGGGCAATGCCTAGTAACTTAATGAACTTCAAAGAGGTCTACCATGCACCAATCCCGATGGGAGAGGAGCTGCCCTGGAACCGGTTTTGAGTGACCACAGCGGAGGGGTTGCTCATTTCCCCTCACCTCCAGGGTAGGTATAGGAGCTTTTCACAGGGAATGGAAGGTTCTACCATGCTGGATTTAGGTAGTGGGGGCCACTGTGGGATTGTTTTCCGAAGTGCACACAAAAACCCTAGTAAAAGGGGTAGGGTTACCCATAGGAACATTTTCCTTATTGGTTAGACAGGAGCCAGGCCCTCCTCACCCACAGGCTAGTGCCAGGAAAAAATATAGCACCCCTCTTCAGAGCACTACTGGACCTGTAGAAGACAGAAGGAAGACTGCACCTACTGTTCAGACCTGTGAGGAGAACTCTAAGGGCTGGGCTTGCTCCCACCTGTACTCCAGAAAAACAAGTATATTCCCACTTTCCTGGAAGAGCCAAGCTAACCAGTTAAAATTGTACCTGCCCTGGACCCTTCTGCTGGCTCCTGTGGAGTAAGTCCTGACCCCCATGTGCTGTTCCTGAGGTCCTGAAACCCTTAACAACAATAAAACATGAGGACTTAAAAAAATCCTTGCTAACTTTTTGCCTGGAGAACTGTGAAGGGACTGGGGCCAATGTGCCAGCAAATTCACCCAGGGAGCATCCCTTGTGGGTCTGACTTCACCACAACTCCTGCTACGTTCTCCTGTCAACATTGGGATCTGTCGACGCCATGCCCTCCTCAGTTCCCAACCCCAGCTTTATCGGCGGTGCTGTCAAAAGAGACCCGATCAAAGCCGAAGACCTCTGGTGAAAGAAAATGTTAACTTCTCCCATCTGAGGTTTTCTTGCATAGACCAACTGTTTTCACAGAGGCTCCCATTTCGACACCAGAATCTGTCGATGTTGAGCGTCTTCTCTCGGGTACCAGTCCATGCCTGCTTTCACTGAAGGCTGTCGACGTCTGGAGGTAACTGTTCCACAGGGCCAAACTAGGTCATTGCATCACTGGAATAGTTGCCCTGAAAAATACACTTGTCCCAGTCTAGCACGACCAGTTGACCACTGTTTGCGTTTTGCACTTTTTGGAGTTAATTATATCTAAAACTTGAAAAAATAAAATCTCCGGTTTCCCTTATTGGATGTTAGTCATTTTGGTGCAATTTTGTTCATTACATTTTTATTCATGTTTATAAATTGGAGTAGGATTTTTATTGTGTTGTGTTATATATTTTTTTTTAAACTGTTTTGGTACTTCTAAATGCTTTACACATTTGTCTTGAGTTAAGCCTGTCTGCTCTGAACCATAGCTAACTGGGTTAAACTCCGGTTTAAATTACAGAATCATTTACTGGGCCTAATAAAAATAGTGACATTATGACTTGTGGTGGACTACCAACCACCCCAACTAATAATACACTTTCTAACACACCCTTTAGTGCAGTTTTGTAGTCTCCAATTCAATCTGTTGTAAATATCTGATGTTACTATTTTCCAATTTAATTATAATCAGATTATTATTTTTAGAGGGATGAATGGCTGAGAGTGCCTTGTGAGGGATTTAACAGAGAAAACGTCTGCCATGAGACTGGATGCTTTGGGTTGGCTTGCTAAAATATAGCATGAATGATTACAATCTCATGGTACAATGTCTAGCTTTCTATAGATTCTCAATGCTGAATTTGAACTTTAGCACCACAACACTGCACTCCCCCAATTGCTAAAGTGAGTTTAGTGTAAGGCAGATGGATTCTCATTTCACTGAATAGTATGAGGTAATTCAATCCAACTTCAGCACCCCGCCCTCACATCTTCTCTCATGTCAATGAAGCTCTATTTCTATGGCTTGCAACCTTCAGGACAAGTTATGGTAAGGGCCCCAAGATCATAAGGATCATCCCACTCCTAAAGCCATGTAATAATAAAAAGAAAAAACAGTAAAATCAGACCACGACCAAACACACAGTAATAGTCCATAAACATGACAGAGAAAAACACATACAGACCTAGAAATATATTTTAGAACAGTATTGGTTTATTATGTATGCTTCCGAGCACTTGCACTTTTTCAACTCACATTGCTGCTAGTTATCGAGTACTGTAATCTGAAATTGTAAATCCGTGTTTTATTAAGAGTTTAATCTCTACGCATTTTTTATTATGCTGCCAGCTATAGTGTACTTCACCTTGAATTGTATAACCCTGTTTTTAGTATGAAGTTTTTTTTAATACCCTTGCACTTTCATCACGCTGCTGGTTATTGCTTACTGTATCTTGAATTGTCAAAGCCCCACTTTTATTATAGGTTTTTAATTTTTAAAGTTCTCACTGTAGTATTGGAAATATACATTTCTGTCATTATCGTAAAAGTTTGCCAAAGTCCTCTAGGTATTCAATGGTGGTAATCTGATTTGTTACGGATCAATTTACTTGGCCCTTGAAAGGTCCTTGGAATGGCCTCTTGTGCATATGCTTTTTCTCTGTTTTTATATGATATGATGAATTTTGTATCATAAAAATGTAAAACATTCCTCTTTTATAGGAGGTTTATGCTGATTTTGGACGTATATTTTCTATTTTATGTGGAACTCTTCGGAGTCCCAAATCATAATAAACTAAAACTTGAAACTAGAAATTGATGAAGAGTATCCTGTAGGCGAAATGATATGTCAGAAAAAGCTGCTAAATATTTAGCAGTGCAGGGGTGTAGTGGAGTGGTCGTTAGCAAAAGAGATTCGCACGAAGCTCAGCAGGCGAGATGATAAAGTGGAGGACGATATCCTTGTGTGGCGTTAACTCTGAGATAAGCTCTTGGCCCCAGGCTCTGCCCCGACCAGTGAAGCTAGTGATGGCTCCGTGTAGTGGTCCACCTCTGGACGGGATCCCCGGGTGGGGTGCGGGTGAATGTCTGTTACTCTGTGGTGTGTGTGTGGCTCTCCCTTCAGACATTGTCTGAATCTGCTTATTGCCAAATGGGGCGCAGCCCCCATGTGCATTTACTGCATACTGTGTCTGTTGTTAATACTGCTGCAAAGCTATTTCATGCAAAATTGAAAAATAAAGGTTTAAAAAAAAAATACTTCACAGTGCATGGAAACATAAGGAAGGCTGAAGTTGAGGAAGCTGTGACGAGGCTTGACATTTCCCGCACAACTAAACTTTTGCAGAATAAAATATGGAGCGTTGAACCAATGCTTTCTCTTTATTTCCCCTCCTTTCTCCTTATTCCCCCTCCTTTCTCCTGGGCCATATATATAATGCTTTGTTCTTAATATTCTCTCATCTCAACACACTGCATGGGTATTATTTTGTTGCCTAGTGGGGGCTCTCGTGTTTTGCCCTGACGCACTTGCCGCTGCCTCGGAAAGGCCTGGAGGAACACCAAATCCACAGAAGCACACAACAACTTCAGAGCCGCTACCAACGCCCACCACCAACTCATCAGAAAAACAAAAAAAAAAGCGATTGAAGACATAATCTCCACACACGCACATTACAGCAAAGAACTCTTCAACATCATCAAGGAGTTCGCCCAACCCACTAGCGAATCGACGGACATTCCTCCCTCACAAGACCTCTGCGACAAACTCAGCACCTTCTTTCACCACAAAATCAAGAGCATCTACGACAACTTCGACGAAGACAACCAACACACTGAACCCCCGCCAAGCACCCCCGACACCCTGAAGCCAGCGATTGACAACTGGACAGCCCTCACCACCGAAGACACACTGAAGACAATGAAGTCAATCCACTCCGGGGCCCCCACGAACCCCTGCCCCCGCCACATCTTCAACAGAGCCGCCAACACCATCGCACCCATACTCCGCCACACCATCAACCGCTCCCTGGCGACCACCTCGTTCCCCGACGACTGGAAACACGCCGAGGTCAACCCCCTCCTGAAAAAACCCTTGGCGGACCCCACCGATCTCAAAAACTACAGACCCATCTCCCTGCTCCCGTTCCCAGCGAAAGTCATTGAGAAAGCCATCAACAGCCAACTCGCCACATTCATCGAAGAGCACAACATCCTCGACTCCTCCCAATCCGGCTTCAGAAAAAAACCACAGTACAGAAACCTCCCTCCTCGCCGCAACAGACCACATCCGCACCCTACTGGACAAAGGAGAAACAGTAGCCCTCATCCTCCTCGACCTCTCAGCGGCCTTCGATACAGTCTCTCACTGCACCCTAATACGCAGACTCCTCGACGCAGGGATCCAGGACAAGGTCCTCGAATGGATCCGCTCCATCCTCTCCGGCAGAACGCAGTGGGTCAGCCTCCCCCCCTTTCCTCTCGGACCCTACACCAACCACCTGCGGAGTCCCGCAGGGGTCCTCCCTCAGCCCTACGCTCTTCAACGTCTACATGGCTCCACTCGCCCCCATCGTCAGAACCTACGGACTCAACATCGTGTCATACGCAGACGACACCCAACTCATCCTCTCCCTATCCAACGAACCCAACACCGCCAGACACAACTTTCGAGAAGGCATGGAAGCTGTCGCCAAATGGATGAAAAACAGCTGCCTACAACTAAACACCCACAAGACAGAAGTACTCATCATGGGCCCAAACCCCGATGCCTGGAACGACACCTGGTGGCCCCCCCCGCCCTCGGAAACCCGCCCACCCCGACTGACCACGCACGCAACCTGGGAAGCATCCTGGACTCCGAGCTCAAAATGGACCGCCAGATCAACTCCGTCTCGTCCTCCTGCTTCCACACCCTCCGCCTCCTACGTAAGACCTTCAAATGGATCCCCCTCGAACACAGAAAGACCGTCACTCACGCCCTGGTCACCAGCAGACTTGACTACGGCAACGCACTCTACGCCGGAATAAACAAAAACCTCACCCGCAAGCTACAGAACATCCAGAACGCCGCCGCAAGACTGGTCCTCAACCTGCCAAGACACTGCCACATCTTCCAGCACCTGCGCACACTCCACTGGCTCCCCATCGAGGCCAGAGTCACCTTCAAGATGCTCATCCACGCACACAAGGCCCTCCACGACACCGGACCAGCATACCTGAACAGCCGACTCAATTTCCACGCACCCCAAAGGACCCTACGATCAGCCCAGCTCTCCTACGCCGTGGTCCCCCGCACCAGAAAGACCAGATCGGGAGGCCGCTCCTTCTCCTTCCTCGCGGCCAGAGCCTGGAACGCCCTTCCGCTCCACCTCCGACAGACAACATCGCTTCCCATCTTCGCAAGAAACCTCAAAACTGGCTCTTCGACAGACCCCCTCCTTGATGGACTGGAACCTGCATCCCCCCCTCCACCCCCAGCGCCTTGAGACCCTTACGGGTGAGTAGTCGCACTTAACAAACGCCTGATTGATTGATTGATTGATTGATTGATTGCCCTGTTGGTGTCAGGAAGGGGATATGGACAGAACTCCTCATTCTCCAGTGGCAAGCTACACCTCATCCTAAAAAAACCTAAGAGCTCCCATTTTGAGGTCCTATAGAAAATAATCCACTTTGGCTCCCTTGAAAGTCAATAATGTACAACAACATTTAACAAGATTCATACCTGTGCTATATTTCTTTTTTCTATTATTCCATTTTCTTTCTTTTTACTTGTTTTTTTCTTTATTCCACCTCCCTTTCCTTCTGTTTCTTTCTCTCTTATTCCATGCTCTTTTTCACTTGTTTTTTGCTTCTTCTAGTCTCTCCCTCTCCTTCTCTCTTTTTCTTTTCCAAACTACAGGAGTCCTTCTAGTGTTGTCTGGGACTTTCTCTCCCTCTTCTGGCCTCGCCCCTTCCACCCTTCCCTTACCTCCAGCTATTTGATCCTCTACTAAATGGGACTCCTGCTAAGGCATACAAGTAAGGGTGGAATGATAAGGGCATCTTCCTGTGGTGTCTTACCCGTTTGTATCTGTTGAGGCAAGGGAGCGTAGGGGTAATAACCCCTTTCTCTTCTTCTCTACGTCTCTCCTGCCCTTCCCTAAACCCCTCTCTATTTAATTCTGTGTGAACACCATACACAATTGCTTTGTTGATTTGACAGTGCCCTCAATGTGTTACTCCTCATTTGCTCCTAGGCAGACTCCATATAATAATCGTTGGGGGTTTAACAGTGTCTTTAATGAGTTACACCTGTGTTGCTTTTTGACAGTCTCCATATAAAAGTACCTGATGGTTTCACAATGCCTCCAATGGGTTGTTTTTCCATTGCTTCTCTGGTGCTTCTGGGTACACTCCTTATAATAACCCTGATGAATAAACAGTGTCTCCTACTGTTTGATTTCTATGAGGCTATCGGGTAGACCCTGGCATTTAAAGAGTGTCTCCAATGAGTTGCTTGCTTCTTGCTCCTGTGAGATTCCATATAATACCTCTTGGTGGTGTAACAGTGCTGTCAATGGTTCGGTTCCTCTGACACTACTGAGTGAACCCCATACACCACAATGAAACCCCACTGATCCACATATCTGCAGTAGCCATGCATATTCGCACCAACACCCCACTCCAACCAACCTCACACACCTCATCGATATATCCCACATAGGTCAAACCACGAGCTATTTCCTTACAACCATGTACCCCAAAGGGTGCCCTGGAACTCAATGCAAATCAAGCACTTGATCTCGCCTGGGTATGAGGCGCTATATAAATAATGCAATTGGACCATCTGTACTTTAGGTCTCACAATGGGTATTGAAAGCGCTGTATAAATAATCAACACAACCCCTCAATTTCAAAGAAACGTTGTGAACATCTAACCTTTGGCAATGCAGTGCGTCTTAAAATTTCTGCTACTAAAAGCAATACTGTATTGCCATATTGCATACAGCATTAATGTAAGCCTGGATGGAGTCAGGACTAGAGATGGGCAAGACTGCAGATTAACAGGGACAGGTGAGCCAAGCCAAGTCCAGGGGTCTTGCTTTTACGTCAGCGCCAACGCACTTTTGTTTAAGTTTAAATGTAAATTTTACAAATGAGTAAAAACATAAGTCCTAAAATTCCAAACATGGTTTTCTTAAACGCCTAAAAAATGTTTCAATGTAGCAATTAGATTACATCGCTGCATAAAGTGACATTTATTAAAAATAAAGGCTTCTAAATATGTACATAGACATTCATGAACCTCGTCTTCTGCCCATCACCTGTTACCACTGTAAGAAGATGCCACAAGCGAGTTGAGACAACTCAAATGTTATGCACATTGCACCCCCTTATATATGGCCTATATTGTTATGATAGATTAGCGACATTATAGTGATTAAACCATGCACAAGAGAGATTTTTGGTTAAATTACATACCAAACTGAATTACTTCAAAGTGCTCTCAAATGTGATATTCAAGGACAATGATAAACAGCGAAGCAATGCGATTTGTCTATGATAACACAACTTGGTAAATGCGAGAAGCAGGGATTTTGGACCACAGATTTCCTGGCTATACAATCTGCTTTTTAGTTATTTGATTGATATCTTCTTCCATTTTTGCCTTTCAAAAGACAGTGCTTTTGTTTAATTCTACTAAGGGTTAAATAGTGCACTGTGTTAAATATGGTAAATTAATCATACGCAAGACATCTTTCTTTTAACACAAAAAAAAGTACAAATCACTGCACAGGTGATGTTGGCGGTCAGAGGCGTGCTGAAGGACCTGAGATGTGCCGGATGGAAGGCACATGCACTTTCTGATGGCACCAGCTAGCGAGGCAGGCAGCGGCACATGCTGCAAATGTGGGGCCCAGATGGTTGCATTAGAGCAGGACTACCGGCATGAGCATTCTGTGTTTTGACACTTTTGGATCTGGTCAGTAATTTGACTGAGATCACACTATTTAGTCAAGGCTGAAACCTCATGTTTTCTGGTTACAGATTGTGAATTTCAGCTACTATCTTCTTCTAAATCACATTTGACACCAAAGGACCATACTTCTCAGAGGGGATGAATAAGTGCACCTGTACATGAATACTGTGGTCACGTGGTAAATTAATTCGACACAAACTCTGCTTTCTTAAAACAAAAACAAGTTTAAATTTAAGTAAGGGAATTCAGGAGTCCATACCAGTTTCAGCGTCCTTTCGCTGGTGATGCTGACAGTCTAGCATAGCTTTGAAGGAAGGCGACTGCATGAGCTGCAAATCAAATGTGGGGCCCAGCTGCATGTATTTGAAACAACACCATGACCATCATGCATGGTGAAAATGCTAGGAGCGCACAGAAACGGAAGCGGTTGCCTTGGGCAGCAGCAGTACTTGTCCTGACTCTGTGCCACTGTTCCATGGGTTTGTATGAGAGGGGCACGCATGGCTGAACCACACATGCCTCTACAGCACCGTCCTAACCATGAATGCGTCTAAACCATGGATTTCTTTACCACCTATGCCTTTACTACACAATTTTGTGGTAAAGGCATGATTGGTAAAGGGATATGCATGGTAAAGATGACCACTATCCTGACCTCCCCTTCCCACCCTAAGCCCTAAAATCCTGTCCCCCAACTCGCCCCCGCCCTGAGGCCTAAAACCTGCTCCACCCTGCCCTTCAAACTACCCCTTCCCCTCGCCCTGCCCCCTACCAAAAACTACCCCGACCCAGCCCCCCCGCCCTGAGCCCTAAAATGTACCCCGTGCTGTCCTTAAAACTACACTACCCCTTCCTCTGCCCTGAGGCCTAAACCCCTGCCCCCCCCATTAAATAATCTATCCTGACCCCCATGCCCTGAGCCCTAAAACCGGCCCCCACCCCATAAAACTCCCCCTAAACCAATCCCCTGCTCTTAAAACTACCCCAACCCCCTCCCCTGAGCCTTAAAACCCTGCCCTTCCAAAAACTACCTCTACCTCGCCCTGAGCCTTAAATCCAACCTCCACCTCTAAAAACACCCCCCAAACCCCAGCCCAGCCCTTAAAACGACCCCCCTCCCCCGCCCTGAGCTCTAAAACTCTGCCCTCTTCCAAAAGCTAGCCTGACCGCCCCCATCCTGAGCCCTAAAACCGACCCCCACCCCTAAAACGTGCCCCCCCCCCCAATCTGATCCGAGCCCCACTTACCTGTCCGGAGCTTCCTGTTCCAACGCTTCTTCGAGTCGCAAATAAGGAATGTGTAGGAATCGCTAAAATTATTGAGATTCTTACCTACATAGCATTTTGCGAGTCCTTAATAGCGATTCCCTAAAAATCGCTATTAAGGATTCGCTAAACTGATTTTACCTACATCTGGCCCTAAGTCTGTTACTGAAGGTGTTGATTTTATCAAAAGGAAAGGCGGACACAGGCGCACACAGGTACAGCAGCTTCAGCCCTCACTTTCATTTTCGGTTTCCGAGCTGAGAGAGCTTGGAAATGCTTCCTCATATTCTCCTCCCCACTCGAGCCCTTGGCCCACGCATGACATGCCCCAGCAGGCCTGACTATGAAGATTCCTGCCTGCAGACAGTTTAAAGGAAACGTCTCTATACAGCACAATACTGAACGTTTTTAGGGAGCCATAAAAATATAGGCTGGCCTGACCACTCCTCCTCACCCCCTCCCCGTGGCTACGGCCCTGTTTCCAACTCAATCTGTTTCAAACTGTATTCTGCAGTGGTTTATGTAATAATCAAAAAGAAGCAGTAAGATAGGGAATCAGGTCCATGCCTTGGTGTTACTGATTCCCATTTCTGACGTTCATCCTGTTTTTGAAACACAATTTTATTGACTTTTGTATCAACAAAACATAACACATTGGCCTTTTCATCATTCCAGTTCGAATTGACAATACGGTTATACATGTGACCCCCTTCTTGCTTAGCATCAAAATCGCCTCTTGATCTCTGAAAGCCCCAGTAGGAATTTTCAACTATATTGACTGAAAGATGTGATTTGTTGATAGATTCCACAATAGTTTGATCAGGCTGTATTAACAACAAAACTATCTGATTAGATCATTCGGCCAATACTTTAATGACTATTGTTTACTCATCATTTAGCAGAGTTATTGGGCGCTATAATATGCAGTTTGTCTTGTCTTACTCTATTTTTGCAAAGCTATTATGATTCCCCTTAAGTGTTGGCAGGGTCTCTCACACCCGTAAATTAAATTGTTAATTTAAATCAGGACTAGTACATAGCAAAATACTCCAATCCCATCCTGATCCCACCACCTTGGACTCCAGTAGATCAATGATAATTAATTGTAATGCCCTCATTTGCCATCGGTGTCTAAAGGTACTCCTGGTGGGTTGTATGTGATTCTGGAGAATACGTTCTTGGCAGCAACTTTCTCCATGAACAGATTTCATCACATTTTTCCCTACATAAGGTATTCTCAGGATGTTGAAACAGTCTTGGTGAATACCATTTTAACTTTGTATCTCTACTTCAACCTAAAACTTAGTGCCTTTACCCCTACATTACACCGCTGGCTTCATTGAGAGTAAAGGCTAAGCAGCGCCCTCTTTGAATCCTGCACCAGCCTCAGAACTTATGGTGCCAGTTCTGATGTCTGTAACCCACAACTAACCTATTGCAACTGCCAGCTAGAAAAATTCGATTTTCTTTTGTACTACGGTGTGCCAAAGATAAAGACTATTTCTAAAGGTTAATGTGGGGCTAAATTCTTAGATTTATTTGGTTCCTAAGGCACCTCCTTAGGTTTTCTGAGCATCAGCATCCATATGACGAGAGTGGTGAGAATGAAGCTGATAGTTGAGAAGAGCTCTTCTATGCTGGACACTCGAACGTAGGCCTCTTGCAGGACTTAAAGAACATCAGTGACATTGGCACATGACTGTGCTTCGGGGCTCTTTTCAGAAATGCATACCTCTTTTTGAAGCTGTTATAAAGAAGACAGTGGAGGTGCTGGAATTTTGTCTTCACTCTATCCATTGTTTTTTATTTAAACTGTTTTTATTAACACAAAGGTAGCCAGCACATTGGAACTTATACATTACACATAGTGGGTTTTACATTTCTGATATAAGTTACAACATTAGTGAGCAGTAGCAATGAGAATACAAACATTCAAAGGGTGGTCTGGAACACTCTATCCATTGTTAACCCAACTATTTTACTGAGACCCTGGGCAGATAACCCCTGTTACTTGGATGATGGCTGTGAGCAATCAGGCAGCAAGGAAGCATAGTCCGCTTTCTTTTGGCAAAACCAGACCTGGAAAATCTGACAGTTTACAAAAAATAAAACAAACATATGCCCACTGAGCCCCTCTAGAGAGAGGGAGGATTCAAGCGACTAGGCATGTTGGATTGCAAGGTTTTTGCTTTGGGCAAACTTAGCCTGAGAGATTGCATTTCCACTTGATTGATGGCTTGCTTGTGCCAGGCGTTTTGGAGCTGGCTATCTGCAGCTTGCCAGACCATTTATGAGGGTCTTTATCCCAGTTTTGTTTAGATGGCAAAGATATAGCTAAATATCCCTGGTGAAGCTGTGGCACCCTGTAAGAGCAGGTGTGCATCTGAGGAGACCTGCTTGGATGCACCTCCTGCTTTTTTTTTTGTGATATTCTCAGAATGCCTTTTGATATTCCTTTTGACAGCAAGAGGCTGGATTATAATCAAGCATAACATGGCTTCAACCCACCATCTCTGTTTAGCCTGAGTGATATAGACCAATTCCATTAGCGGCAATACATGATTCCTGTCTTCGCTGTAAGATTAGTATATAATATAAATAAATCTTTATTCGGAAGTAGTCATATCCATAAAAGTTAAAAACTATAAAAAGAACATCAATGCAGTTATAATTCCTTAAAAGAAATATTGTGCAAAGTCCAAGCGGACGTCAGTCGCATCTTGAGCTTCTTGGTCTAAAAGCAGCCCTCAGAAAATTTGTGACAACAAAAAGGGTGTCCTGACAGAGTATTCAAGATACTTTAACTTTATTTCTTGCAGAAAATTGTCCCAGAATTCTACTCCACGTAGAATATTTCCCTTCCATCATTTAACTCACCTGTTCATCCATTTAGGATGGAGGATAATTTCCACAGATTACATCCCGGAAGGACTCCTATAGTATGTCTTAAGAGTCCTAAGGAATTCAGGCTTGGCAATCAATATTCATTGATTTCACTGGGTAGGTTGAGAATATCTGTTTAAACCGACTCTAGGTGGTTAGCGTAATGCTTCAACGAATATTTTGATCTAGCTAAGAATCCTTCTGATTCCAAGCAGATTTCTTGAGGCGAAAAGCCTCCGCTTTGACTCTGTTTACGTGTGACAGGGCTTAGTACTTGTCAACCTGTTACCTGGTCCTCTGCCGATATTTACGCCAAGCAGTGGTACCTTTATGCCAATACTAGGAATGAACCACAGTTTGGCAGAAGAGCCCTTTAGAACTTTGTGATGTAATGATTAATACTTGGTGACCTTAGCCTCTTTCTTATGTGCGATGCTGCTTTTGAGAGTCATTCTTGTGAGTAGTGTAAACGAAGGAAGTGTACATTACAATAGTCAGTAATTAACTTTGGTGATCTTGTTTGCAAGATTTTGCACAGATTCCTTACCGCTCATTCACCCATCCCCTGCTGATACATTTAAATTATTTTCAAACGTTTTTTTCTGATTCCATTTTTATCTAACTCCATCTTGTTTTTTCCTTTTTTTAAAATTATTTTTATTTTTATGTAGTTCAAGAGACATAGAACAGAAAAAAGATGCAAATGCAGCAAAGGACAAAATACATATAAATACATTTCAAAAAGACCATATTTCCTTTACGTCAATCAGTACTGTGCAGCTAATGTAAATCCTTTGCAAAAGAAAAATAGACAAACACTGGTTATATGGGCATGAAATTAATCAGATTTAAGAACAGATAGCTAAGATCTTTCGGTTTTCGATGATCATAAATACCCAGAGTGCCGAGGAAGTGTCTAAAATAAAGGGTGATAATACAACCACGGGTATATATACAATACACACACCTGTATCATAAAATTCATCACAGGATTTAATATACAAACAAAAAAAACATAATTAGGCGTTGCCTCGGTGTTCATTCTACCCGTGCAAGTTGAGCCGTCCAGGCAATTAATGGCCCCCAGATCCTCTTCCCTTTAATCCTGCTCTTTCTACCTCTCCGATCATAGAGTGCTTTTTCCAAATTGAACATGTGCAGGAAACGACCTTCCCACTGCTGGAAAGTCGGGGGAGAGGGGTCTAGCCAGGCTGAAGCGACACTGAGTCTAAACACTGACATTGCTATAAACGTAAGATCATCCCCAATTTTCCAATCTTGTTCAGTAACACCTAATAGCATGAGCTGCGGTGAAAGCGGGACATCTTCTTTCAGTACATGCTGCAAAAAGCCAGATATTTCTCGACCAATAGGCTCAATATTTGGGCAAGTAGCAAAAATATGAACCAGATCCGCACCGTGTGTCTTGCACATGAAGCACTGAGCCCCTTCCACTCCTCCCCACTTTGCTATTTTTGGGGCGTGATGTACAGGTCGAAGAGGGTTTTAAAATGTTGTGCCCGGAAGTTTGCAGAATATAGTATGAAGTTGCCCATCTCCAATGATTCCAAGAAGTGAGAGTCCTGAACCCCTAGCCTATCATTCCATATCTGCCCATGCGTATCCATATCGTCCGTCACCCCTTCCAGCATACAGTTATACAGTTGTGAGGTCGAAGTACCAGAGGTCCTTATTAATAATTCGATCAGGGATACCTTTGAAAAGCCAGCGGCTCCGCCCGCTTTTTTGAGAAGAAAGTCCCTTAATTGCAAAAATTTGAAGAAATCCTGATGACCGATGTTAAATCTTTCCCTGACTGTTTCAAACGATGCTATATGGTCCTCCGCCAAAAGATCCGCTATCCTGTAGAAACACAATTTTTCCCACCTTGCCAGGCAAGGATCCTGTAGAACCTTTGGTAATTGATCATTACCAACCAAGGGGGTATATCTACTAAACCTGCCCACCCCAAGTTTTTTCCGGACGCCTACCCAGTTGCGGAATGCGGCAATCAGAGTCTTGAACCGTGTTCTTTTAAAATAACTTTGTTCATAGATCTTTACGAGGCATCCATTAGCCTGTGATCCAATCAGCATCTCGTAAATTGATGGGATAAAACTGGGACCATATTCTTCCCTCCACCTAATTCCAAAGAGGGGCCAATAGTATTGCAAAGATGCGGCGAGGTAATATAATTTAAAGTTGCAAAGCGCCAACCCGCCTCTGTCCCTCAGGAGGGACAATAATACATTGGATCTTCTGGTTCTGCTATATGACCAAATGAATCTTGCCACCTCTCTCTCGATTAGCCTGAACCAATCATTGTGTATTTCCAAAGGGATCGTACGAAAAACATACAGTAATTTAGGTAAAATCATCATTTTAATCAAATTGCATCTACCAATAATAGCTTTAAATTATCCCATCGCCGCATGTCGTTCTTAATTTTCCCCGTTATAGGAGCCAAGTTTATATCTACGATATCTTCCACCTTTGCCGTGATGTGTATTCCTGAATAAACTGCTACCTCCACGATCCTACTCAGAGGAAGTGATAAATCTATTTGTCAAGATCTGAGTCTTTGCCTTGTTCAAGGAAAAACCCGAATGTGTCCCAAGATTTTCCGCAATGGTTTCAACCGCGAGCAGTGCCCTGTCAGGGTCAGCAATAATTATTGCCACATCATCGGCATATGCCAATAATTTCGTATTCCAGCCATGTAGAGTTATAGGAACAATGTCTGGAGATGCCTCCAGCCGTCTGAGGAAAGGATCTATATATAGCGCGAATAGCAGGGGAGATGAGGGACACCCTGTCTAGTACCCCTGCCAATTGAAAAATCCCGGACTCTTCCCCCATTATCTGCAATCATGCTGTAGGATTAATGTACAAAACCTGTACTGCTCTAATAAAGGAGCCCCTAGGTCATTGACTTCCAAAATCCTCCATAGATAGCCCCAAGACACCCTATTGAAAGCCTTCTCGGCGTCCAGGAAGGCCACCCCCACAGGTTTCGTGAGGGCCTCAGTGGCATCAAAGAGTGAGATAACACGCCTAACATAGTCAGCGGTCCCCCTCCCCTGAATAAAGTCATGCTGCCATACTGATACCAGATAGTGCATTACCTTATTCAATCGGGTAGCGATGATCTTTGAATATAATTTAGTGTCACTATTTAAGAGTGTTATAGGCCTATAGGAGCCCAAATTCATGGGATCTTTACCTTTCTTAAAAAAAATTACAATGTTGGCGGCGCCCCATGAACCTGGTGGTGCTGCCCCATCCCTCACCTCTTTGAATAATCCAAGTAATTCCTGGGTGATCTCATTGACAAAGGTTTTATAAAATTCTAGCGGAATACAATCAGTCCTGTGGCCTTACCCGATGGGAGAGCTTGGAGAGCCTGATGGAGCTCCTCCTGGGAAATTTCCGACCCCAGCAGGAGGCACTCCTCCTGGGAGACCCTCCCATTCGGAGCAAATTCGCACCGATCATCCTGCATATGAGGGGCCCCTAAGGGTGACGCAGTATATAATTCCTCATAGAACTCCCTAAACACCTCCCTGATATCTGTGGGATCAGACACTACTTTACCCTCCCTATTCATGACCTGCTTGATATGTCCCAAAGCGATCTGTTGCCTGGCCCTGACTCCTAACAATCGGCCAACATTTTCACTATATTTATAACACTGCTGCCTCTTAGCAAGATATCTGCCCACTGTCTTCTCAGCATTGAAATCATTCAAAGAGGCTTTAGTGATCGCTATTAGTTTCATAACTGAGATGGTGTCGCCTCCATTGTTCACAGTGTTGATTAGTTCTATCTCAAGGAGGGCAAGTTTTTGATAGCACCCTTTAATCTGGCCCGCGCCTTTTTTCTGTTTAATCAGACTATATCGAACAGCTCGCCTCTTTCTGACGCTTTAAAAGCATCCCAAATCATTCCGGGGGAGGCGCTATACTTATTGTTCCTAAAAAACTCCACAATCCAGCCCTTCATATAATTAACATACTCCTGATCAGAAAGGAGTGCTCTCTCAAAAGTCCACCTCTTATGCTCCTTTCTTAGCCCTGCCAGGGAAAATTAAAAAACAAGGGGATTGTGATCCGACATCACCCTGGGAAAGAGCTCCACCCAGGCCTCCTGGAGTAGAGATGGTGAGATTAAAAAATAATCAAGCCTCGCAAACTTGCCGTGGGGTGCAGAGTAATAAGTATAACCTGGCTCCGCGCCAATAAGCTGGGCCATACATCAAACAGACCGATATCCATTAAAAAGTTTTTCATCGCCCTAGATGATTTAGGTTTCGCCCCTTACGAGATGCCCCATTCCTCACTGAGGCTCCTCTGGGACCATTAATATTAAAGTCCCCACAGACTATATACGGAGCAGGCCAAGAGGGTAGCTCAGTAGCTAAGAAATTCAACAGCCCAGGATCATCGAATACTGGAGCATAGACGGAGCATAGTGTAAACGTATCTGTCCCTCCTCTGCATTCCATTATTATCCATCTGCCATTCTTGTCCACAGCCTTTCTCCCATGCATAATGAACCCACCTTTCGTTAGAATGGCAACCCCCTTAGTCCTCACATCTTGTGTTGTATGGGCTAGAACTTTTAAACCTAAAGAATTAAGCATATTACTGTCATTACAGGCTATGTGGGTCTCCTGGAGACACAGCAAGTCTGCTTGTAGAAATTTAAGATCTTCTCGGATCCTCCTCCTTTTAGCCCCATCATTTAGGCCACAGATATTTATGGTGGCTATGCGTACCTTAACCATAGTGCCAATACATCATCTTGCCCGAACAAACACCCTTTCCCCTGTTATCGACATCAAACTGTCTGAAAAACAAATTCTCTGATTGACTCTTACACATACATTGTTCATCAACTTTTAATGCTTCCCAAAATTCTAATAAAAAAAGACATTCTTTAGCTGCAAATTGCATATTAACTTTTCACCAAGTAACCCCGCAACCCGAAACCCCCCTCGCATCCCCCTCTCCCCCTACCCTTGAAAGCATCCAGACCAACCAGGTCTGTGTGATAGAGATAGCGGGAAACACTGTAGCTCCTCACCCCCTGCCCCCCCTGTGCACCGAGCCGTAATTACAATCTAAGTTATCTATTGATAGCCTGAAGACAGCCCCCAAGGAGCAGATTCCTCCCTTGTATAGAGGCCTGTAATGCAAAAAAGAAGGAGCTGCCAAGAAAGAAGAGAGATAGGCCAGGAAAAGAAAAGAAACAGATAGGGCAGGAACAACTTTCCCATATGCCGACTATCTAATGAACACCCCTGTCTTATGAGATTCGACCCAGGCACCTTTAACAACATTTCTTTTCTCTGCTTGAGCCTGCTCCAGATGCTCTCTGGCCTGTATCTCAGAAATGAAAAACTTTACCGACCCTCTCACAATAGTTTTCAACCTAGTGGGAGCCAACAAAAATGCCTCAAAATCAGCATCTTCATAAGGTTTAATTAACTGTCGTAAACGCCATCTGCGCATAGCAGTTATGTGACAGAAGTCCGGGTGGACAAAGAAAGAAAACCCCTCATACTGCCTTCTTGCCTCTGGACGAGCTTTCTCGAATATTTCCTGCCTCAATGAGAAGTTACCGAAAAAAACAAAATGGCCCTCAGCTGGTTTGATTCCTGGCTATGGGTTTTATTGCGAGCAAATGGAAACCTGTGAACCCTCTGTATTTTCCGTTCCCAATCCCATCCTGTGAGTTCGGGAAAGGCAACTCTAAGGAGGTCCAAAATGAACGAACGGATGTCATCCCCTTCCAGTCCCTCTTTAATACCCAGGAAACGCAGATTATTTCTTCTCTGTCGGTTTTCCAGGTCCTCTAGTTTCCACATGACATCCGTAAGTTGAGCTTCATGAGTCTTCGTCTGCTCTCTTACAACGACCAAATCCTTTTCTACAACAGAAGTTCTTTCCTCCATAGTGTCCAGCCGTTCTCCAATCTCCATACAGGTTCTCCCCACTTTTCGTACTGCGCCTTCCAGTTTCTTTGTGGCCTGTCTTGCTTTCTTTCCATCTGCCCTTGTCTCTGCCCGATGTTCTCTAATTGACTCCAAGATCAGACTCAGAGCCGGGTTTATATTTGTAGCCGCCTCGCCCTGTTGTTCAGCTAAGGAGCTTCCTGCCTGCATAGAAGCTAGGTCCGAAGGGCCCATGATCCTTATATGAGAGTAGTCCCATTTCAACCCTGCGCCGGAGCTATGCCTTCCCTTCTTTTTTCGTCCTCAAAGTGGCCCTTAGATCCTTTAGAGCTCCTTTTAAATTTCTGGTGTTTAAGGGCAGTCTCGGGTGCCTCAAGTGTGCTCGAGCCAGAGGTTGATGCGCTGTCCTCTGCGTCACTACATCCGGACTCGGAAGCTCCTGAATGCGAGTCCTCCGTAAGAGAAAATAATTTATCCGTCCCATCAGATATGATATCGGCTACTAATGTACCGTCAGGGCCTGTGTTCTGAGGGCCTTCAGGCTGAAGAGGCTGCACATAGGGTTGAGAGTCAGCCACTCTGTGAAGTTCATCCCTGGTGCCACCCTGGGACACACCTCTCGGGGTACCTTCTAAGTTGGCTGCTGCTCCCTGATCCTTAACCCCAGTTGCAGGGTGCATACTTGAAGTGCTACTTAGTGATATTTCATTATCCGCCCTATTATATGGAATTTCATTTCCTTCATAGTCCTTCCTGTGCGCTCCAGTAGTGTCACTCGCATTTTCGCTAAAGTTTGACTCGAGTGTCTCAGAGCCATTTTTGTGTAAGGATTCATTAGGAATCTGGACCCCTGGTCCCTCCTTAGTCTTGAAGTCCGTGATGGCTGGTTGGGGTGGGACAGGGGTGGTGGCTGCATTATCCCCATCCGATATTGCCCCTAAATCCTCTGCAGCTTTGAGTGCGGTTGTTTTCATGCCCCCAGTTTGCCCCCGCTCCATTATGTTCCTCCGCTTCCCAGCCCCCATATTATCCTGCTGTTTTTTGGGAATACTGGGCTCGCTGGGCTTACCTGCATTAGCCTCTGAATTTACCGGTGGGGACTCCTGTCTCGATCCATGTAGCTGGGCTAGATTCCGCCCCAGGGTCTCTTTAACTTGCCTCAATGCTTTTGGAGGCATTCCTTTAGCTTCTAATATCAGGCTAGTGTCAATTGCAGCAGCCCGTGTCCTCTGGGCAAATGTGAAACTGACAGAGGCAGCGAGACCCACCCACGACCTCAAGGTGTTGTGCAGAGATCGGGGGAGTCTCGCTGCCAAGACGCTGATCACACCGGGCCTCCGCTCCGCGATGATCACAAAGCGCGCCCCCGAGGACTCCAGTGCAGACACGCAGGGCCTGCTGACAGCTTCTGCTCGCCGTCGGGGAGGCGCGCAAACCTTCGGTGCCCACCGACTGGGCGGCTGCATCCGTGTCAGAGTCAGAGTCCCTCCTCCGCTTTCCTCCGCTTTCTGCAGGTAAGCCGGCCAGCAGCGGGGGAGCTTTTCGTGGTGCTTCAGGGGGTGGGGTGAGGTGAGGGCTCCGCTACGGCGAACTACGCTAGCGCCATCTTGCTTTCACGCCGCCTCTCCAGCTTCTACAAAATGTAGGCATCTTGTTTTTTCCTGACCTCTGCAATACGTAAATTAGGAAGAGCGGGCATCACTTACGCCATTGATGCTTTTATGGAGCCGTTTTGTCAAATCCTGATATCCACAGTAGGTACCACGCTCTCTGGAGCCTGTGTATGTTGATACTGAACATTTCTGGACCCAGTTTTAAGCCTCCAGAGAAAGTCATTGATGAATAATCAGTGAGTTAATATATTATCCATTAGAGATACTTCGGTGTAGAACGAGCTCCCAGACAAACTACAACTGTGACCGAATTTACTCTTTTTTCAGAAAAATATTGAAAGTTTGCTTGTTTTAATATTTAAAGGGCTATGCCCTTTCTAGCGCTTACATGCTCATTGGTAGCAGCATGCTTTAAAATTAACATGATGAAATAAAAACATTTCTTGCATGTGAGTGACCACATTGCAAGCTTCAGTCAGTGGGATTTTCTTTGTGTTATGAACGTTTAGGAGCTTGCATGAAAACATCAGGAAATAAGTGCCCTTTTTAAAAAGGTAGATGCCAAATTTATTGTGCTGTAAGAGAGCGGATGTCAAATGAGAAGCATACTTATATGGCAAAAGGGTGGGGCTTAGTGAGATATGTTTGTAATGCTCCACAATGTCCAGAGGGTTTATTACATCTTTATCATGTCAGTTTGTTTGCGCCACCCCTGCGTGATGACGTTAGTTCCTTTCTTTCCATGCAAATCCAGCGTTCCGCTACCAACTTTTTTCTGAGCAAAAGTTTTATAGTGTGCTATTGAACGACAAATGACAGGATTCAAACCATGCCAAGACTTCAGGAAGCAGATGTCACTCACTGACCCTCACAAGGTGTCTCCGTAGTGCTTGGGCTCTAGGCATGACTCTTGGTCATGCAACAAGTGGGCCCTCACACATCCTAAGGTGATCAGGAACCAAAAGAGGAAATTGTGTGTCTCAGAGTTCTAGAAGAGGGGCTGATTGAAGCATTGATCCCTCTTCCACACCAAGGTCCAGGTCCTCTCGTACGTCCAAATGTACGTCTAAACACAAGCACAAGAAGTCCACGTTTATGCCAGAATCTCTGGCACTGACTTCTACACCAACGCCAAGATCGACGCTGGTTCCATCAGTACTTGCGCTGACATTTACTTCTCTGGCGCCAATCAATGATCTTATCCTGATGCTGATCTCCGACCCCCAACCAACGTCAGCCTGATCTAGGCCTATATCATGCTATGAAATTATGCAAGCGCAACTGGTAGTTATGCAGCCAGATTCCAATTCAATACCTTTGGCCTAATGCTGGCACCAGCAGAATATTCACTGTATTTTGGGTTCTGATTTAGACCCAATGTCCCTCAAGACAGTGATGATGAGGAAGGGGACAGGTTGCTCCCTCCTCATTATACTGAAAATTCATTGTATGTAGACTTACAAAATCCCAGTGGGATAGAAACGTCTCTTTAAATGGAGCTAGATTCACCACCTGAGCCTCCAAAGGAAGAAAGCATTTTGTTTGCAGTAGTGGTTCAAGGAGCAGCTGAAGCACTAGAATTGCAATTGTAACATATGTTTTGACTGAGATTATTGAATCATGACCAACTTCGCCAGAGCAGTTATTGCCATTTAATGGAACCTTTAAGTAGCCCATCTGGCTACAAGGTCTAAGCCATTCTCAAGTCCGCCAGTCGTCTCCCTGTAGCTAGGCAACTTAGACCAACCCTAGTTTCTAACTAAGCACCCTACAACCGACAGCCTGATTGTTAATCCCTCCACAAGTAAGCTTAATTCTAGTTCCTTTTCCTCCAGCCCACTGGATGGAGAATTAAAACTAATTGATGCTTTCAAAAATAGAATATTTTCTACGGCCAGTCTTGCATTCTGATCTGTTAATGTTGCTTGCCTTCTGGGAGAGGTATGCCCATGCACTACGGGCCATGGCCAACGACTTCTTGTTGTCCATCCCGGGCGTCACTAGCCTAAAATGTACAGGATAGTCCGGACGCAGTCTTGGGCTGGGCTGGACACTGCAGAATGCATTGGTAGAGCTATTGTCACCAGTGTTGTAATCCGTAACTATGCTTGGATGCGATTAATCAAGTTTTCATTAGGTGTGCAAGCATCCTTAATGGACATGCTTTTTAACGGCTCCAGGGTAATAGGAGAAAGGGGTGATTCTGCACTAGATTAATTCAATAATTTTTACTCCACAGCGTTCTCCCTAGGACCATTCTTCCTTCTCTGCTGCAAGGGCTTCTAAGCTGTTTTAGTTTGCCCTCTCAGGCACATGTTTGGTCAGTTGGAGGTAGAAAACATGATGTCTTCCCCAGCTGTAGATCCATAACCACGGTTCTTCATTTCCTGCTCACCTGCCTTTCTCCCACCCCAGAATGACTTTCGAAGGAGCACTCTGCAATTCTGATGCAGGTCTACCTTTTCTTGTCCTAAGGTGCTAGTGAGCGGGTACTAGATTTTGAGAGAGAGAATGAGGTTGGTAATCATGTTATTTCCACGTTCTGAAAAAGGATGTAGGCTGCAGCATATTTTGGCCCTCATCCCGCTGAACGCTTTTCTGAGGAATGATAGGTTGAAAATGCTCACTCCGGCTCAGATCCTGTCAGCTTTAGACCCAGTAAACTGTTTGATGTCCTTGGACAGAACACATATTTCTATATACCCATCCTGCAGTTCAACCGGTTTTACTTGTAGTTTAAGGTGAGCCAGGAACACATTCAGTTTGCTCAACTCACCTTTGGCCTTACCTTAGAAAGTGATAGTGGAGAAATCTTTGGAAGTTCGGAGTACATGTATTCCTGTACTTTAATGACTGGCTGCAAAAGGTAGGTGTGGAATTCAAGAAAGGAGGTAGACTGGGATGTAGTTTTATCCAAATGGTAGATTTATTCTTTGGTTCATTCAGGACAGGAACATTATAGGATATGTTGGTTGTAGTAGTATAGAAAGTAGTATCAGGAAAATCAGCCCCACTGGGAGCAGCATCCCTGCTGCTCAGCCCACATACAGCAACTGACAATTCCACTCAAACATACACACAGGGAACATTCTGTGACATCACTTAGACTGGCTGAGCAGCAGAGTACAGAACACAGAGAAAGGACTAGACAGAGAAGAGAGCAGGATACCACAGTAGGCTTCCCATATACCACCTCCAGATGATGGCTACACTCCTGACCTTGGTGAGTTTCACCATCAATGAGTCGAAGTTCCACGTGAGCCCCACTCAAAGACTTTCACTCGACTTACACTTGTTGGGGTAATTCTGGACACTAGGATTCAGGGTCTTTCCTCCACTGCAGTGAGTTCAGGGCATTCAGGATATTTGGATTGATCCTGGGTTTCAGGGAAGATGAGTCTGAGGCCTCTTGATCGTCTGGCCTTGTTTATCCTTCTCATCCCAAATGCAAGGTGGCATATGCGGAGCCTGGAGTGAAACCACAGAGCCCAGTGGGCCCAGCATCAGGGATGTATGCCTCTCTGACTCCATCTAGATCTTGCAGGAGACAGCTCAGGATCTTCTGTGGTGGCAGACTGACATCAATCTGACCTGCCACTGGCCACTCCTTCTCCCCTACTCATAGTTCACAGTGGTGAGAAAGGCGTAGGTGCTGGGTCGGTGGGGCCATATTAGGAGAGTTGGAGATTCAAAGTCTCTGGTCTCCCACAGGCAGCCAGCTCCAAATTAACATCTGAAGTGGTGGACGATTTGCCTGACCCTGGAAGCCTTCCTGCCATCCATTGAAGGGAGGCTGGTGCAGGTCCTCAGAGACAACATGACTGCCAATTGGTACTGCAACATACAGGGCCGAGCAGATACTCTAACTAACTGCAAATTTCCAACTACCCCACCTTCTCCCCATCCAGTGGAGCTAACTCTTTAACCTCTAAAAGATCCAAAGTTAGGAATTGGCACACTGTCTCCGACAATGTTTTCTGTGCTTTATGTCTGAGGGCACGCAAGGAGGATGCATGCAACTGATGTCAGCCTGCTGGGGTGGTGTTTTATTGCGATTCCGCTCCATCACTTCCGGAGTGGTATGTAGTCATCACAGAGCCACATGCTGCCACTTACCAGTGTGCAGGAGCATTGCCGAAGACTTCCATGGGCCGGTTCCTGGGGATATTCTTATGGTGAGGAATCTGTGGTTAGAATGAGTATCCCCCCAGAAAGAGTGATACCAAGGGTAAGCGACTAGTTCATTTGGACCACTGTTCGTGAATTGGCTAGATGTGGCTACCTTCCTTGGAGTCTGTATCAGAATGAGGTCACTTTTCAAACCATGGTGTATTCAATTATTGTCCAAAAGTAACAGTGTTGTTGGTTTTTCCACTACACATTCTAAATATGGCTCATTGTAAATCTGACAGCTGTGCACTGCCAAAATGCTGCATTTTGGTAGCAAGGTCAGTTTGCATTCCTGAGTCGCCACTGGGTCTTTGTACCTTCCCTCAATTTCGGCTTCACCCATCTGTTCCGCCTCTGCTCTTGAGTCGTCTCCCACTTTGTGTGACTCCACATGCCATATATTTCCTTGAACCCTCGCTTGTGGCATCTCCCCTCTAAACCCATTGTGTTGCCTGTTCTTCCTTTTCAGATCTTTTGTTTAGTTTTTGGTTTTAGTCAGCGTCTTGCTTTTTCATGCCCTCATTCCTTACTTGTCAGCCTCTTTCTTATCTTTCTCCTTTGAACCTCCTTCATGACAGGCAAATCAAAGCAAACTTTATTCGTTTTTTCCAGATAAAACCATAAAAGTCATACAAACCAATAAAAGTCCACATATGTACAGAATAACAAAACAATGTGGCCATTGTGATCTAGTTACAATATAAAAATAAGTCCCACTATCAGAGTTAATCACAGCTTGACCTAAGCCTGATGGCTGCCCTTAAAGAAACTGAGCGTATACGTACGGTATCATTTGAAAGAAGTTGTAAAAAGATAAAAGCAGGTCTCACCCTGCTAAAACAAGCCTTTTTAAGAATAGGAATGATAAAAGACTTTCTAGGAACCTCATAAAAACCACAAAACATTAAAAAGTGCATCATGTCCTGAGGAGACCGACCATCGCAGCCACAGGGCATGAGGCACTGACCTCTATAAATGCCAAGTGGTTGTGCCAGGAGGTAGTGAAAAAGGTCAAGCCTAAATCTGGTCAGTAGGAAACAATCATGATTGCTTTTGATCCCTAGAAGATATGGTTCAGTGGTTGGCACAGTTTTTAATCCAATATACCTACCCACACTGGACTTGCTCAGCTCTGTTTCCTCTCTATCACAACAGCGCCTTCTAAAAAAACACTCTTTCACCCAGGTAAGGTCCCTCTTATATGTACCCTCTGGGTTTTCAAATAGATCCGCCCTTCCCAGGCTATGGAGGCCTTCTCTTACATACTTTAGCCAGCGGATACGATCATGGGAAAGACAATCCTTTAGAATATCCTTACCAAGGGCATTTTCTTTCTTAGACCAAATCTTTATCCACAAAGCTAATGGACCAAACGCCAGTTTGTCTGAGAGAAAAGTCATCCCCAGCTCTTCGTACACAACGTAAGACGGGACACTGCGGTAATGAGTACCCGTCTCAGGAAGGTGTTTTCTGCAATTTGCAAGGCCTCCAGCCCAGTGTGACCCCATATCTCGCTCCTATAACTTGCTTTTGCGATACATTTGGCTCTGTAAATCTTCAAAAGGGCCCCTATTGGTCCCCCCCCCCCCCCACTCTGGAAGCAAAATTAAAAACAGCTGCGGTCGCTCGGACAAGTCCCCCTTCCGGGTAATCAAGGGGGACCAACTCAGAGCGTCGTCATACACTACTCCCAGATAAGAAAAAACGTTTGTCATCGGGATTGACAAGGTTCCTATCTTAAAAGTGAACTGCTTTGTTTTACGAGGTCCCACCTGCATAACAAACGACTTGCTGTGATTAACCAGCAGGTCCAGATCCTCCATAAAATGGACGAAGGAGTTCAATAGAAGTTGTAACCCCCTGGCTGTCCTCGCCATGAGGACAGCATCGTCTGCATATACCCATCTGTGGGCAGTCGGCTCTTGCCTCGAAGAGGACCTTCTCCAAAGGATTAATATATAAATTAAAAAGGAAGGGGGTCAGGATGCACCCCTGGCACACCCCTCTCCCGATATCAAACTTGCGGGTCACTTTAAGATCTTTTGAATATCGGACCACCGCTTTTGATTCTCTGTGGAGGTCCCGTAGAAACAAAACGATGTCCCTCTCAATGCCAATAGAGAACATCATCTGCCAAAGCTTCGATCTATTTACACGGTCGAAAGCTGAGGACAGATCCATAAAGGCTAGGTGGATAGAGCCGGTGCGAGCCACGGTGTACCTGTTTAAAACCATATACAGGTTTAAGCGGGAAACATCCTTTACCACGAAACCATTACAACGTGGTATGGTTACATGGAGGTTTTCACAACGCAAGTCGTTACATCGACTTGCACTGGAGGGCGCTCTAGACTAAGGAATAGTGTGAATTACTATTCCAACACCTTCCCTACTGTACGTAGACTGGAGTTGGAATAGGAATTCACACTATTCCCAAGTCCAGCGCAAGTCGATGTAACGACTTACATTGTCAAGACCGCGATGTAACATACCACGTTGTGATGGTACGCGTTGTATCATCATACATTCGGTTTAAGCATTGTACCACCGTGGAACGCCCTGGGCGGAAACCGTATTGTACCTCGGCTAAGATGCTATTTTTATCTGCCCAAGTTACAAGTCTGTCTAAAACCATGCGACCCACCACCTTCACCACGGAATACAGAAGAGAGCTATTCCTGTAACAAAGAGTGCTATCCCGACAGGCATTCCATGAGAGCTTCTGGAGTCTCTATGATGCTTGAAGTATACTTCTACAACTCATTCTCACATTCCTAAAAAAAAGTGAGCCTCTGACAACATTCATTCTATATGCATATATCGTATATTTAAAATGTTCTCGGCCTCTGAAAATTGGCTAGTCTATGACAGTGTTGACTGTGTTTTAAAATATTTGTCCCATTCTTCTGGCTTATTTACTGTGTTACTTATTGAAAAATATATTCATTTAATTACCTTTGAATGTAGTTGGTTATATGATAAACTGAGAGAGATTTTTTTTTTTTATATAGAAAATAGGTTTAAACAAAGATTTGTAAGCCCATGCATATTCATATAGGGAAATGCAACTAATGACAAAAGGAAATTGGAGAAATAAAAAAGAAAAATGAAATGTCCAAATAGCAACTAATTCGGAGGGTCTCGTCCTTAGGAGCACAGATCCATTCCTTTTAAATATGAGAACCTTCTGTAAATGGCTTCCAGCACTCTTTAAAAACAATCTGCTCCCATACATTTAAATGGAAGATTGAAAAGAAACCTTCATTTTCTACCAAAATGTCACTATTTAAGGGGGTATTAAGCGACAGGGAGGATTGATAGCCTCATGAAACAGATGTGGAAAGATAACTATTTTAGTCCTTTAATACGAATATACTATTACATAAATGACTAAATAGCCATATCTCCCATCTCTATTTTTGAAATAGCTGGTTTCATATTTCCATAAATTCTGCTGTGCTCATTTACTTTAGCCTGCTCCATAGTAAATGCTTTACATTATACAGCTCCCATTCCTACAAATGTCACTCATCAGTGCCTCTTTTTGCCATGAATTTTGAATGTTAGAACTCTAGTTGTTCAGTAAATCTCTATACAGACTGTACAGTTCACTTCACATTGTCAAGATCACTGAGTTTTAATGAAGAACTAAAGTGTCGACTTAGTTCACCGAATATGATTTCAGTGGGAGACACGGTGCTGAAGAACATCACTTTAGAATCATTAATTTTTCAGTGCAAAAGTCTGAATATGTACATGAAAATGGATCTCATTTCTGCTGCTACAAATTCCTGACATAAATAGGATCCTCCTGAAAACAGTTCTTTCCATGTATTTGTATTTTATGTTTAAAGTATTTCCAGTCTGTGATAATTGTGTAGTACTGAATATTGAATATTAGCAATCTAGTTGTTTTAGTGTAAGGCTGGGGAATCAGCTGACAGATTCTCGCTGCTGTTGCAAATATGTTTTATTGAGCGTTCTAGACCTTTATTTTCACATGTATGAGGATTTGAGAATTTATAGGGCATGTGTCCTCATTTAATCTTTCTGAAGAAATAACCATAATTTACATGGCATAATTAACTGCAGTCTTCTCCATTTGATTTGCTTTCAATTAGACCGCTCCGATTAGAACAAACGGCTGTTCAGATGTGCCTTACGTTTGTGGTGGTGTAGAATGTGAACGCTCTGGCTGTTCCTTAGAAGTTCGTGGTGACCCTGCACTAGATCATTGGGGAGTCTTCTGACAGACTGGTGCTTCTGTTCTGAAAGTACATTTTCCACAGCATGTCAGATGTTTTCCTCTCATGGATAGGGAAGACATTTGTGAATTTCTAGAAGATAGGTTCTTATTTTAGTGTCTAGACCATAATTTTCATGACAAAATAATGAAATTTCTCAGAAATGGCTCATCAAATATCAGCAAAGAATCAACATTTTCATATGATGAAATCACTTTAAAACTCAACCCAGTTTCTACAAAAATTGACTCGTCACCAATAACCTTCCTGTAACCTTCCACCTAAATAGTGCTGTGCAAAACACACCTTCTAATTAACAGTGTTGTGAATGTCATCTCAAATTTTAAGAATTTATATACAATAGCAAATTATCCTATAGGACGGGTACTGCCAGGTAGTTATTGACAAGTGTCCTCTGACCTTCTTATTCCACCCTCTCTTTAACCACATTGGAGTGCCCTCCCATTTTGAATATATTGCTTATTTAAGAACCATGCTACCCCGAACAGCCTCTGCTTAAATCGTACATATAGGTAGAAGCAACTTTGCATTCAATTGGAAAGTCTTCACAAATCATAGGAAAAGTTGATCAGCATTATCACCGCTTGGAACACTGTGTTTCCCAGCAGTCATGCAAATAGAATGTCCTCATCAGTTTGATGTTTCAGTCATGCAGTGTGTACCCATTTAAGAGTAAAGTTTTCCAGTACACAATCCATTGACATATATGGTACAGTGAGATGGTATTTTGCTCATTGTAAATATATCCATCCATCTCACTCCTCCACTACACCCTAACAGAGAACAAATCGAGCGATAATATGGTCCAAGAGACGTTAATTATTTGGCCTTTGTAGAAAACAAGCTGATGCAGCAGATATTTTTGGTTTGATTTGATTCAAACTGTAGGAACAAAGGTCCCTGGCCATCTCAGCAGTTGTGTCATCAATGCTGTTTTTCCCCTTTTTGTGACTATTCCCTGCATTTTTCATTTCTGGGGCCTCGGTTCCCGAGGGCCCATCAGTCTGTACTTTTTCTCCTCCAGGATGCCCTTAGTGTGCTCTGAGATTGTGGAGCCCCTGCATCGTCTACCCACCCTCTAGTCACAGGGAGGGGGGCTCAATCCTTTCTACGCTGCACAGGCAGTGGCTTCTGGCAGCATTATAGTTTTGAGTGAAAGTAGCTACATCCAGGGGTTATGCCTATTGGCTTTCCATTTTAAGTTAAGATCAGTGGTCCAGGCAAATAGGGATCACTTTGTGTTTATTTTCTTTTTTAATGAATAGAAAAGCTTGCCAACATTATGTGCATTGGTTTTGGAATAATTGTTGCGAACATTGAAATGCATGTCATTCAGATTAACCTGAACTGCTTGTGTGCATCTTCATATTTGTGAGGGCATTGGTTGCAAGATGGATGATGACTTCTAGCCACAAGGAATAGTTCATTCTTACATCTTCTTCTTCCCTTCCTTTATGCTAAACGCTTTTCTGAGGAGGGAATACTTAAGGTTTCTAGCCAGAGTAGGCTACTGAAAGTTGTACATCTCAAGCTGCACGTTGGCAGTAGCCACAGCAGTGGGAAGACAGTAAGAGTACCTTTCATGCAGTTCCTTCTAAGTAGGGATCTGCCCCAAGCTGGTTTGTTGCATTTACAAACTTTTGTAATGTTGCAAACCCGATTCGCAGTGGGTTTCTACCCAATTGCCAGGCAATGAAAATGTAAGGTGGAGCTTATTTCCTGCTCATTGAGCACTTTTGGACTCAGACCTGCTAAAGCTTTTCGGCCTTCCTGATTGTGTTGCTGACCTTGCCTGTGTTAAAGGTCCAACCAACCCAAAGAATTCAGAGGTATGGGCAGAGCACCTGGAAGACCCTCTGTACACCTTACCAAGGAATAGAGGGCTTCACAAAGAACCACATGCTACAAGTATAGGTTAACTGCGTGGTGATTGTCTGGTGAGAACAAGTCACCCTTCAATCTTCTAATGTTTTGTTGATCTCCTTAATACTACTTTCTTGCAGAAGACAAGCACTGTGATGATATGCTTGCTAGCCAAGCCAAGATCAACCAGTGTGGGCCATTGAGTACCCATTGGCTTTTTGGGCTTATATTTCATTATCCTTACTGGTCAAATCGCAGTCTGCTCCCTCCACGCTTTCTATCACCCGGTTGGTCTCCCCCACCCTGGAACTGCTAGACAGCAGTCAGTAGGATCCCTGGGTTTCGAGATATCAAGTTTTTTAAAGGGACTGACCACCATATACCCTAAACCGGGAAATAGTCTTATTTTCTGAACACCTTTCAAACTCTGAGACTAATTTCTGTTGTCATGTTACCATTACACCATCGATTGTCGCCAGTTTGTTTCAGCTAATATTTGATGTTCATGAGTACTTGAATCGCAATGGTCATGTTCGAAGACTTGTAACAAAATAACCATCTTTTGGCAGAGAGGAAAGCGGACCTCTGTTTTACAATGTTTTCTGTGACTGACTAGTACATGTGGTTCACTATTGAGTATAATTTCAAACTTGGTCTGAACTACTACTTTACAGTTACTGCATTGTATTTGTAAAAAAAATTGATTATTATTTGGGGTGGACTACTGCCCACCTCAAGAAATAATCACAACTTTTGTCAGAGTGAGTTGTTAAAGTCACAAAATTAACTTGAGCTCAACCCCTTGGTATCTATGGCCTAGAGCAGGCAGGCTTAACGTAGAGCACTGTTTAAAGTATTGATCCATACAAAAACAGTAATGAAGTCAAAATACCACATAATAAAAATCCCAATCTGAATCAGAAAAATAGAGTAAACATTTCATAAACAAAATGACACCAAAATGATAAAAGTCCAATAAGGTAAACAGGAGATATGAATATGAATTTTTAAGGTTTTCAGTAGAAATAACACCACGAAAAAGTAAAGCGCCAATGATAGTCAATGGTCATTGTAGCCCGGGACCAACGTGTAATTTGAGGCCAACTGCAATAGAACCAGAGTCAGTTACATCAAGTGGATCGTTCGCAGTTAAAGTCTGGAAGTCAGAAAGTTCAGAAAAGTTTCTAAGACTCACTGATCTGGAGGAAAGATTTAGTTTTCAAAGGTTTTTAGTCTTTCTTCTGGTGCCCAAACAGCCACAGGAGTACACTTCTAAAGCCCCCAGGACCTCAGGGGAGGCACTTAGAGACTCATAGGGCATCAGGCAGATGCTAACAGCAGGGTCCGGTCCAGGTCGATGTACTGCTGGTTAGCTGTGTACTTTCAGGAAAAGGCAATTTTCACTTTGCTGCCTCCCTGTAGCTACCCAGGAGGTCAGCCAACTGACCCTTGGAGTCCACTTCTTTGACCTGGTTACAGTACAGTAGGGAGGAGGGAGGGAGCAGGCCGAGTCCTTCAGCGCTATTCGCCTATTTGCCTTACTGCAATCAGACCCAATATGCCATAGCTTGTTCAAGATGGTATATGTCTGTGGCCACTCTAAACTTGGGCTCCAAGGGCTAGAGGTGTGTGCAGGAGTGTCATAAGGAAATCACCAGTGTCCTCCCACATCTAACACTAACATCAGTTTGAAGCAGGCACTCTACCCACAACGAGCCCACATTCTGGTTGAGAAAAAGCAAGGCCCTTCAGCATCCAGATGGAGATACACAAGAATTGTTTTGGCATGCCGTTCTATCCCTTTCAAGTGTGCCCAAATGTTACATGTGGCTCGAACAGACCTGTCTGGCAAGATTTTATAGTGTGATTTCACAGGAGGCCCTCAGTCTGAATATTTTGTGGAGTACAGAGGAGTCATCTCAGCCCATTCAGGTCAGCCTATTGTTTGTTTCTGGGTGGCTATTCACACCTCTTCCCCATCTACTGTAGGGACATGGTAATATCCATTTTGTACATGCCTACTTTTAAATAACATACACCCTACCTTGTGGCTACAAGGTTTACATTGGGGTAACTTATTAATATTTAAATGAGTGGTTTTTACCTGTCAAAACGGATTATTTTGATAGGTTGCGCTGCAGGTTTTACAGTGCAGCAGTCAGACTACAATGGTAGGCCTGAAGCCATGTTTTCGTTTGTCACACTAGTGGATGGCACCATAAGTGTTGTAGTCCACAGGTGACATTTAACTTTTTCATGCCATGGGTTATACTGCGGCCTTATAGGAAAGTTAAATACGCCAATCTGGTATTAGCCAATTTTTTTCATGTTTTAGGGGTCAGATCACATGCACTGGGCACTGGACAGCAGTGCCTCAGTGTACAGAGTTTAAAAACAGCAATAAAATAGGGTCCAGCAAAAGGCGAAAAATCATTGGTGATCTCGCAGAAAAGGCGGATTTGCTACAGTATGTTTTTTCTGTTTCTTTTAGTTCAGGATTTTTCTGGCATTTTCGATCCTCTAATAATTTTCCACGGTTCAAGTGCCTATTGTCCTTCTTAGGTGGGAAACACCAGCACTCTCCCATTTGACAGTGTTTAGTTCTTTCTCGACTGCATGAATGGGGAAAAGGCTTGGAATCAACCTTATTTAAATGTATACTATGTATGTTTTTAGTTAATCAGTTGCTTGTCTTAAGTATTTACGCAAATGGAAGCTAAGGTCATTCCGGGTTCCGTTCTAAATTCTCCATATGCACGCTTAGCAATTGTGTCTTGAGTGATGTACTCAAGAATTAATTGAGACCTGTTCCTGGAATTGGGTTTTCACATTTTTTAATTCGTTCTGAGTATTAATGTTTTATCCTACAAACTTGACTGTTATGATGTGTCTGGTTTTATTATTATTGGAGAATTCTCAGTTTCACATTCTGTCACTTTTCCTAATGTAATACACAGTTTTAAATGGAAGTGAGCCATGAAATGTGTGGTTCCAAAAAGTGTCGAGCGCCTTTAACCTTTGTAAATTTCTGTGGCTTGTGTGTCTTAAATCAAATTTCTTTCAAATTAGCCATCAGTTTTATAGACTTGCGCTTAGACATAGTGCAAGACCCGTTATTCTACCTCATTTTGTGATAAAATTAATCAATAAATGTAATGTTTTTAAACTGTGTTGACAATAAACTAGGGTTAATGGAATATTCCTTTTATTTTATTCTGTCACAGGAAATGCTGGGACTGAACATATTAGCGATGTAATGTAAAAGCCTGTGTCTTATATGTGCTGTCATTTACTATATTTAAAATCAATAAACTCTGTATTCCTGAACATATACCTATGTAAGGACAGTATTTATTTTAGACCAGTGGTGACCGGAGGTCAGCACCAAAGCTGATTCCTACCTACTGGTACTCTTCATATTATACCATGTTTTCGTGATCAAAAACAAATTTCTACCGTGCCCTTCCTCTCCCTTTTGCCCCCACCCCCCATGCCTAGGCATTGATGTTGTACCACTGCTTTGTGCTGTGTTTGGTGAGTGACAAGTCCAGTGATGAGTTGTAAGGGTAACTCAGATTATCGCGTCCCACCAGGGTCAGTGTGTGCCGCGAGCCATGTTCAATAAGGTGGCATTACAGGACATTGCCAGATTTTTGAGCACACAGAATTATATTGCTGGGCCTCAGTCTGCTGCCTGCATGTCCTGCTGCTGCCTTGGCCATTGTGCTGCCCTCCCTGATGGCCAGACTAGTTGCTACCTGGCTGCCTGGCTGTGCCACAGATGACCTGAAGGCAGTCTGCCTGAGTAGATGACGTGCTGTGGTGAGCCTCTGCCTGACATGCCCGCTATAGTACTGGCCGATATTGTTGACCTCCAAAGAGTACTAATGGCCAACTCACTGATGGCAGTGGCAGGAAGATGGTGGATTAAATCCTTGGCACTCTGGATTGCCTGCAGGCAGCCTTTCTGAGCAGGTGACACAGTGGTGAAAAGCAGAGACCCTCAGCCTGCATACTGTGAACCCATTAGTGGCTGAGCTGGGTAGCCAGCCCTCGATGATGACCAGTGGAGTTGGAGTTGTTGCAGTACTGACTAGTATCGGGAAGGACTGACTTGGAGGTATGGTGCTAGTGGAGTCTGACTCTGTGCTCCTGAAACTCTCCATGCAGTAGGTGGGTGCAGACCAGACAGACTCCCAGGCAATGGAAATACATTGATTTAGCACCACACCACCAGCAAGCCAGCAGCCACCAGTGTTGGCTGGCATAGCTGGTAATCAATCAATCAGTCAATAGCATCAGCGGCTGGGCCTCAGAGGGCTGCATTCTTGCCAGCATCAGCATGGCAAGAAGGTACGCTGGCAGTGGCACAAGTTTGTGACGGGCGGTCAGCAGTGCCTCATTAGCAGTGACCATCGAAAGCCCTGCTTTCTATAAAGCCGCCTATCTCCTTGGCTTGACTGACTCCATCAGTGACCCATTGAAGAAAAGAGAGACAGATCACCAATGTTGCTATGAAAAGAGAAAAGAAGCATACAGCCACTTCAGACAGCCACGATTCTTGGCAATGTGAGTTAGCAAAGCTGGCAAGTTTTCAGTTGGCTTACATGCTGTGCATGTTTAGAGTGTGCTTATGTATGATATGAGATTTCTTTACCTTTGTGTGACGCTTTCAGTGATACTGTGTTTGCCAGCTGAACCAAGCAGATATGTTCTATCTAGGGTTAGGATTAATTAGCAAATGACCATTTTAAATAAAGACGGGTAAACTGTTGCAACACAAGTAATGTATCTATCGAAGGTCTCTAACCAACCGCCTTCATTTTATAAAAGTTTAGTGACCATATGAAAACAGTAGTCATGTCATTTATTGGCGGTATGATATTAACGGTTATTTTCAGCGCTATTGTAACTGCTAGTTTCATTCATTCTGACTTATGTATAAATTATTTCCACTAATTTTCAACATGACAGAAAAGCTTCCTTCCATGATTACAGTGGGTTGTAGTCCAGTTGGTCTGCAGAGCATAGTTCAGTTACATTCATGGCTCATCACTAAATACTTGGGAGAAAATGTACATCTAAGCAGAAGACTTCCTAACCATTACATTCGTTCATCAGAACAGACCATGTAGTTAGACTGTCTAATGATTGTTGTTTTCTGCAGAACATATGTAGGAGGAACAATCTGTAGTTGGGATTACAGAGTAATGGAGAAGGCAATGTGACTAGCTTCCTAGAAGTTTCTAAATGTAGAGCTCTTAGGCTTCCAAGGTCAATATGTTAGCAGCTCATCAAGTACAGGTTATATCTTTGTGTTCTGGTATATGTACTCCAGAGTTCACATGGGGATAAACAACAATACAAATACTAGAATGCCTAGAAAAAGCCTGGACTGCATGAGCTACACATGAATCAGGGAAATCGGAGAGCTATTCAAACGCGTTGCAAAGCCACCAGAGACGTGTCTAAAGTGTCATGCAATATAACTGAACAAGCAATATAATTGAACAAGCAATATAAAAAAATAACAGAAAAGAGTGGCATTACTGTGTCATTGATCGTATATTGTAAGACAAATGCAAGGAGAATGGTGAAGCCTTTTAGCTGGTACTAGGAGAGCCCTTTATCTGTGGGTTGCAAACATTGCCACTGTAGACAGAAAATGGCTCAGCACACACCTATAGTTAAATATAATATAAAAATCACAATGGTATATAGTAATGATAAACAATAATCAATATATGAAAATTAGCACTATGTCTCCCCAATAAATCAAGTAAGACTTCGGTTTCTTAATGTATTCTTCCTTTATTCTTATTTCAAATTTCTTTTCTTAAAACACAGCACAAATTCATAGCCGACGCGGCGCGTTTCGTCCCCACGGGACTTCTTCAAGGCTATAAAAACATATACAGAACAAACATTAATATTTACAATTAAAAATATATATACACCATCTAATTTTTGACTGAGCTATCAGTCTAATTACCACAAAATTCTTTATGCAACGACATTTAAAATAAGTATAATCTAATCATGGGGAGACATATCTAACAATCTTTGTATACTGGGAGATTATTACAGCAAAAGGAGATAATACATAACAGTTATTGCGAATTGTACACAACATAATTTAATCATGTTATAAGAAAAACACAACACCCATACAATAGGTTCAAAAAGCAACTACAACCTTTATGACATCCTAATCTTATCTCAATAGTCATTTTACTTCAATGTATATCATTGCGAAAACAGTTTCATAGTATCACAGCTTATTATGTACAAAGAAAAGGTAAACCTATAAGTTCTCTCCAGTGAGTTTCATTATAATACATGAGTAGATGGATCACTGATGTGATTTTTATCTTATTATAAATACCATAAGCCTGAATGCATTACATTCTGACTACAGATATTTAATATCCTATACAACCTTAGTATGGTAAATATTTGAAATTAAAAAAGGGATAACACCTTTTTCTAAAAATATACTGTGTTCTAGCATACCTGTTATATTTGTGAATAGTCTAGATGAGACAAATATATATAGCACTTCTTGTTGAAGGGACGGTGCCTTAACTCAAGATTTCTGTAATAAGAAAATTGATTTATTTATTGCTTTTTAAGAATGTTTTTAATTTTTATGCTGCTATAATAAGTTCAGCATATAATAGCATGAACAAAACGTAGTTATCATGCTGAACATACATCAAGAAATCTAACATACCTCTGCAAAGAAGAAACATTCATCTACTGTAAGTAGTAAAAGTTGAAATGTGGGAGGGTACTCAGTAACCCCAAATCTATAACAAAAAACAAAATGTATTTATAGTTTCAAGGTCAATATATAGGCTTGTACATATCAAACAAATGCTCTGATTTCCAACCACTATCACCACTAAACAGCATTTTATAATACTATGCAGTTAACCAACTTATTTTCAATTCTACATCTGACAATCAAAGGTTAGCAAAGTGTTACAAAATAATTGAAAAAATAAATAAATCATGAACAAACACGCAATTTCCAAAAAACACCACATTATCGAGCAAGGTAAAGAGGAAAAGGCAAATGACATAGTGAACGAAAAGATGTATATGCATGCCATCTGTTTTTTGTTTTTGGTTCGTTCACACCACATCTCAAATGTAATAATTTGGGAAGGTAAATTATACAAAAAACATTTGATTAAACTTGCTCGTGATCTAAATGTAAAGATAATTCACGTGGCAGTATATACATTTGTGATGCATTATAACCGCATCACAATGCAGAAATATATGTGAAGAGCACTTTAATCAAGCGCGTTAGTAACTCCGAATTCAAAAGTCACCCACATGTCAGCATATCAATGCCACTCACACGACGGCGCCATCCCTAAGAGTGCAATCAGATATATTACACCACCATTATCAAGCAAAATAGAAAAGAAAAGACAAATGACATAATGAACGAAAAGATGTATATACGTGCCATCTGTTTTTTATTTAGGTTCGTTCACACCACATCACAAATATAAGGATGTGAGAAAATGAATTATACAAAAACGTTTAGTTGACCTTGCTCGTGATTTACGTTTAAAAATAATTCACGTAGTGGCATGTACATTTGTAATGCTTCATAACCGCATCTCAATACCAAAATATATGTAAAAACCACTTTAGTCAAGCGCGTTAGCCACTTCGAATTCAAAAATCACCCACATGTCAAGATATCAATGCCACTCACACGACGGCGCCATCTCTAAAAATGCATTCGGATATATTGCATCACCAACCCCATGTCTACAAGGATATCCACGATGTTACGTTCCTAAACAGTGCAGCAAACAATAAAACCGACCACTAGGAATAGTTAAATCCAGCAGAAAACATAAACGGTTGAGACAACTAAGCTACTTCAAAAATACAGCGCATTAATCTATAATTACTTACGAGCGCAATGTCGCGTAGCGGCGTGGTCCGAAGTCTTGAGAGAAAAAGATTGTCAGAACCGAACCTCATAGTTCGTATATATATACAAAATAAAGCATACACACCTGTATGTCGTCAATGTGCCATCGACAGAAACAAAGGTTGGATGTAAAAAACACCCGATCGATACGATGCGAATGTATCGGCCATTTTAAAATGGGTTTTCGGCATCCCAAATTACCGAAAAGAGACATAATGAACGAAAAGATATGTATGCGTGCCATCTGTTTTTTATTTAAGTTCGTTCACACCACATCACAAATATAAGGATGTGAGAAAATGAATTATACAAAAACGTTGCTCGTAATTTACGTTTAAAAATAATTCACGTAATGGCATATACATTTATAATGCACCATAACCGCATCTCAAAACCAAAATATATGTAAAAAAACACTTTAGTCAAGCGCGTTAACCACTTCGAATGCAAAAATCACCCACATGTCAAGATATCAATGCCACTCACACAACGGCGCCATCTCTAAAAATGCATTCGGATATATTGCACCACCAACCCCATGTCTACAAGGATATCCACAATGTTACGTTCCTAAACAGTGCAACAAACAATACAACCGACCACTAGGAATAGTTAAATCCAGCAGAAAACATAAACGGTTGAAACAACTAAGCTACTTCAAAAATACAACGCATTAATCCATAATTACTTACGAGCGCGATGTCGCGTAGCAGCGTGGTCCGAAGTCTTGAAAGAAAAAGATTTTGTCAGAACCGAACCTCATAGTTAGTTCGTATATATATACAAAATAAAACATACACACCTGTATGTCGTCAATGTGCCATCGACAGGAACAAAGGTTGGATGAAAAAAACACCCGATCGATACGATGCGAATATATCGGCCATTTTGAAATGGGTTTTCGGCATCCTAAATTACCGAAAAAAAGAACCAAAAATGCCAAAAGTGACTACACCATCGTAATGTAATTAGTCCATGCTAAATGGCAGAAATATATGGACAATTTGTTGCAATGAATATTTATGATTATAAGAACTGTATACATACGAATAACACCTCACAAGCAATAATTGTGAGAGATGGATTCAAAAAGACCGGCCATTTTGTAATGTGTCTAAAAGCCCATTAATGGTCCAATATAGACAACATCACACTACATAATAGTTTGATAACCATCCCATTCTGCATTATCGTTCCATTAGATTTATATTATAATATGAAAGTCGATAATTCTACCATAGTCACATTTAAAAATACAATGCAAAGATATAATTTCAAGTGCTAAGTATTACACGATCGTAAACAAGACCACTAAAATTCATACTAGTGTGGGCACTACTCATTAGTAATTGCAGCAAGTTAACCAAACCACGAAATATCTTGCCAAGCTGAAAAAACTTTAACAGATGGAAATAAAAGCACTCAGGAGGCTCAAAAAAGGGGGCCAAATTTCCTACAACATAACTACGTGATCCAAGTAACCCCCAAAAAACCACAAAACTGTATATAGAGACCCATTAAGTGAGACCACATATACATTTTTTGGAATATATTTCCTAACATAGTATGTACTAGTATTTCTAATTTTGAAAGACAACGATCAAATAGTCCCACAGGAGTGAACATTTAATTAGCAACCTAAATGGTACTTTATTATCTAAGTTAATTCACTTTTTACCGAATAGGATGGTAAACTAAATAGTACTTTATTGTCTAAATTAATTCACTTTTTGCCGAATAAGATGCTAAATTATTATCTAGAATAAAAGGGAATATGAAAGACCCATTATTCTAAGGTTTATATCAGCTAACATCCGAATGTAATGCATTATAAAAAATGATGAAATTCATTGTTAATGTTCAAACCAAACATTACAGTTCTCAAGCGACAAATCCAGCGAGCTTCAACTTGCCTAAGATAGCTTGTCTTATCTCCACCTCTCTCATTGCCGGTCACATGATCTATAGCGTGAAAGGTCACTTTCGTAATTTCTGGATGCATTTCATGTATATGAACAGATACAGGATATCTTTCATCTTTATTTTTATGGCCCGTACATGTTCTTGTATACGTACTTTCAAACTGCGCACACTGCTACCAACATATGCTTTATTGCATGCACACTTAAGCAAATATACAGTATGTGTTGTGTTACAATTAATATAGGTTTTGATTTTAAATTCCTTTGAATTATTATATTGAAAAGTAGACGTTTTATTTTCACCCAAGTTGCATATGCAGCAATTACCACAGATGAAAAAACCACATGGTTTTTCTGCTAACCAAGTCTTGACTGATAACTTCGGCTGTTTTACATAACTGGGACATATCATGTCTTTTATGGTTCTCCCTTTTCTATATATTACCTTAGGTTTCAAAGGAACCATATCTGAGGGTAAGACATTCGATGTAAGAAGGTGCCAGTTTTTTCTAAGTATGTTAAAAATGTGTCCACTATAGACATTATATTCAGTTATGAATGCCAAATTAGTATGGCATGCACTCTTTTTTCATTATGGCTTTTCTTAGAAAGGGATGATTTTCTGTCCATTCGAGAAATTCTTTTCTCAGCTTTCTGCAAACAATCTTGATCATAACCTCTTTGGCCAAAATTTCTTTTAATCTTTTTAACTTGTAACGCAAAATTGTATTCCTCACTGCAATTGCGACGAGCTCTTACCATCTCTCCAAAAGGGATCGCTGAGATGGTGGTTTTAGGATGACAGCTGGTAGCGTGAAGAACACTATTGCATGCTGTAGACTTCCTGAAAATGTCACTATGTATGACATCCTCCTTCACATACAGTCTAAGATCTAAAAATTCAATCTCTTGTTTGGAACTTGTTATAGTGAGTTTAACATTAAACCTGTTATTGTTCAGGTAAACATAATATTGCTCCAATTCCTCACTGCTTCCCTTCCAAATTAGGAAGATATCATCAATATATCTTCCAAAAAATATGATGTTATCAATCCAATTTCCTGCACTCTGAGCTCCCAGGCATGCTCCATCTCATACAACCCCATAAAGAGGTTCGCATAAGATGGAGCAAACCTGGAGCCCATCGCAGTACCCTGTTTTTGCAAGAACCACTCACCATTATGCAAAAAGCATTCTGTGTTAGGATCAACTCTGACATCTGCAATAGCATGTGCGTATGTTGTAAATGCTTTGCATTGCGTTTATACAGAAAAAATCTCAGCGCTCTTAGTCCACAGTCTCCCTGAATACAGGTATAAAGACCTTCCACATCCATAGTAACGAATGTGAAGATATCCTGTTCCCATTTTAGATCTTCCAATTTACAGATTAAATCCCTACTATCTCTCAAATGAGAGGGAAGGTTTAAGACAAAAGGCTGAAGAAAACTATCTACATATTCCGCAATTCTTTCCGTGGGGCCCCCATTGCCAGATATTATTGGACGGCCTGGTGGGAAGGGGCCCCCTTTATGAATTTTCGGAAGAACATAAATACAAGGGTATCTGGAATTATGTGCCTGAAGATATCTATATTCTAGGTCAGTAATAAGACATGACTCACGCCAATCCATCAGCTGCGCATTAATTTTCCTTTCAATCATTATGGTTGGATTAAATTTGAGTTTTTCGTAACAGTCACCTTGGCTTAGCTGTTTATCAATTTCAGCCAAATAATCAACACGGTCCATTAGCACGATATTACCCCCTTTGTCAGCTTCACGGACCACTATATTAACGTTATCTCTGATTGATTGTAAAAATTCTTTATCTTGTTTGGTCAAATTGAGGGAGTGTGTGCATTTGTTATTCATAGCATTTTTGTGCTGTGTTTTAAGAAAAGAAATTTGAAATAAGAATAAAGGAAGAATACATTATTAAGAAACCGAAGTCTTACTTGATTTATTGGGGAGACATAGTGCTAATTTTCATATATTGATTATTGTTTATCATTACTATATACCATTGTGATTTTTATATTATATTTAACTATAGGTGTGTGCTGAGCCATTTTCTGTCTCTTGTGTTTTTGGCATTCCCAAATAATAGGGACGTAAGGAGGTCACGTTCCTGGTTCTTTGCCCCACATCCCTGAAAAAAACTATTTAAAAACTAGACTGACTGGTGCAGGCCTTAAGTGCCCTGACCTTCTGTTTTTTTGTTTTAAACATTGCCACTGTGCATCATCATTGCAGGTATAGCATCCAGGGCTGCTGCTCTTTGGCATTGTTGGCATCTGGAGAAAATTAGAGGGTACTGATGCGGCAGAAGTCTGGTTCATGCAGTAAATATCTCTATGTAAATCTGTGGATCTCTCTGGGCCACTGACTTGGTCTTTAGTGCTGTTAGCAAGAGACGTGTGGTTACTTCAGTTATGTTTATTTTACTAATAAAGCAGTGTAAGACTCAGCACTAGTGATAGGTTTGACTCCACAAAACCTCACTGCTATTGGTATCCCTGCAGTAAGAGTTATTGTTGCTTAGTATCTAGTCTTTATCTTGAATCTGTGATGCCCATGCAGAATAAGATTCATCATCCTCTCACCCTGGCAGCTCTGCCTGGCTCCCAGACCCTTGTTGAGTTGTACTTGTAATAGGCCAGTGATCTGTTCCGTAGCTCAGGTTTAGATTGTGTGCTCTGGACAGTCTGGTGCTCTTCCATATAAATCTGCCAGGGATGTGCAGTGCAGTAACTTCATGATTAATGTGAGAAGTTGGCCTGGCATATGCTGTCCACTATTTATAGTGGGCACCTTGCACCAGTCCAAACAACCCCTTATTGGAGATAGGTTAAAGACAACCTTTATTGAAAGTTATCCTAGTGGTAGCTATGGAGAGCAGCCTTCAGGCTAAGTCTTGAAGGAATGTAAAGCAGCTTGTTTTACCAGTCTATAATCTCTTGAGTGACCAAATGAAAGAGCACCACATCAGGTATATATTCAAAATATATGTATTTATTGCTAAACACACCCCTCTAGTCTCTTTATGAGGCTAGAGTTCGAAGTACATAAGTTATAAGATATTAAATCACAGTAATAGCACAAATACACGCTTGGGCCCTAGGGCGTACCAAACCATATACCAATAAAGTGGTATGCGAACCACGACTGAACTAGACACTAGGCCTAGAGCCTCTAGAAGTGCTTGGACCACAAGGAACCACCCAAGGTAGTGACACAGGGGACCCACGGGAGACGCGTGCAGTGTAAATACACAACCGCGCTACGCCGTTAACTTCTATGGGGAAAGTCGGGATCGGGAAAATAGAGGAAAGGGACACTTAAAAGAGGACTAGGACAAAACCCTTTGAGATCTAGGACTTTGAAGAGTCTCTACCCACGGGAGCACCGGAGTACCGGAGTACTCGTGTTACCTCACCCAGGGAAGCCGGGTGCATAGGTGCCTTTCGGGGTCGGGTTTCGTCGTCGATTCGAATGGCGATCTGCTGCAAAGTGCTGCTGGCGGCCAAGAGAAAAGTGTCCGGGTGGATCCAAGAGTGGATCGGAGTTCTGGTGAACCTGAAAGCAGAGGGGACAGAGTCTGGGTCACTAGCCAGTGACCAGGAAGGCGATGGACAGATGCCCACCGATGTCGAGTGCTTCAGGTGCGTTGACGGTCGTCTTGACTCTTCAGCCACGAGGTCCAGGAGGCGTTGTCGGCGACCAGGAGCAGGATTCGGGCTGGTACACGATGTCTGTCGAGTGCTGAGGTGTCGGCGACCGGATTGGACCCAACAAGCCTTGGCAACGGCAAGTCTCGGTGAAGATGTAGATCGTCGATGGTGCAGACCAGCAAGGTCTGTGGAACTCACCCAGCGAGGGTAAGTGAGGGCAGGCCTGGAGCAACCAGGATGCCAAGTTAGAAAAGGATTGGCCTTCGTTAAGGGCTACTAGCCAACGGGCTAGCGACCGCGAAGGAGCCTCGTGACGCCGCACGTGGAGCTGGCTTACAGGACACTCGTGGAGTGGGGGCCAGTGATCTTCGGTGCAGGTGGTGCTGGAGGCTGGGGCTACTCGGAGCCCAAAGCACGACTTCTTGGGAGACCCAGAAGATGATGCACTTGCAAATGTGCTCGGTGTCCAGGGGTCACGGTCTCAAGTCACCCACGATAGCCACGGGCCTCAGCTTTACTGGGGACTCAGGGTAGCCTCGGGAAGTCTGAGAATCCACCTCTGGTGATGCGATGACTTCGGCGTCCGACGGGAGCTTCAGAAATGCGAACCGGACAGATGCTTCTTTGGTGCCTGCCAAGCAGGGGAGTCACTCCTTGACCCCAAGGGAGATTCTTCAGTCCTCTAATCGTGAGTAGAGCGTCGAAGGTCCAGGATTCAGTTTGAGTTTCGTCCAGGTATATCTAATCTTGCTGTGGCAAGGGTTCCCCATTTTAACCAGTAAAACAGGGAGGGACTAACTCTATGACCCCACCTATGGGAGGGTCAAGGGAGGGGGTGGCTACACCCACTTCCCTTTGTCCAGTTTCGCGCCAGAGCAGGGGCAGGTAGCCCCTGAGCTGGTTTGAACTGGCATATGCACAGAGGAGCCTTTGCTCCCCCAGTGCAGGACTTCAAAGCACTCTAAGAGTGCACCCACCCAGCCCCAATACACATTATCCTGTCTGGGAGGTGGTCACACCTCCCTGCAACAGGAAACCTATTGTCCAGGCCTCCCTGCCGGAGTTTCGTCCAGCAGCAGGAGGCCAGACTTGTGTCTGTGGCAGCAGCATCCATTTTGTGATGCCAGGGCTTCAGAAAGAAGTTACCGGGTAAGCCAGAGTTAACATGTCTTTCCTCTAGAAGGGTGGAATGCTACTCCCGCCGCCAGGATTGGCGGGGGGTAGTATTCCAAGATATTTGACACCAAACACGACATGTTTAGGTGCAGCCATTCCAAAGTTAGCATTTTACCGCGAGGATATAATGCGCTTAAGAGTATATGGTCAGGCTGCACTACAAACAGCATCAGAGATGGTCTCCGAACGCTGCAGAGGGGCCCTGCTCATGCAGGGGGCACCCTCTCACATAGGAACCATGCACTCTGCCTTTACGATTGATAAGGCCTGCCTTAGGAGTGACTTATAGGTTTATATGTGTGTATGTATTTAGTGATATAGGTAACCTATATCACAGTAAGGGGTGCATGCACCACCTTACCCAGGCTGCAGTAGCAGACCTGTGGTGTCAGTTTGGATGGCCTTCCAGGGGTGGCACAATACATGCTGCAGCCCCTGGTAGGCCTCTGAGGTACCTATGCCCTTGGTACATAGTATACCATATACTAGGGACTTATAAGGGCACTCCAGATTCCAATCAGAGATGTGCCTAAGGCACATGGAAACCATTTTACAGAGAAAGCAGATAGACTGGGGCCCTGAATAGCAGGATCCCAGTCCAACTAAGTCATAAACCAGCAAAACACCCAAAAAAGTGGGGGCAACCATATAGTCAGATTCCACCTTCCTACAATTAATGCCTCTCTCTTCCTCTGTCTTCTTGACCAAGAGTACCTTGCATTCGTAGCTCATAGTTGCTTTTAACGTTGTAAGCTCTTAAGCATATAACCCACAAGCACACTCTCTCAACCACTTTGTCTATCTCTGTTCCCCCTCTCTCTTTCTCTCTCAATCTCTCTTTTTCTCAATAAAAGGGAATCCCACATTTTCTGGGTCCTTTCATACTAGAAATTAGCTGGTGAAAATCATGGCTGGCGTCATAGCACTGATGCATCAATAAAAGTATAGAGCGTATGCTTATATGATGTGGATACATGCATAATCACTCTCCACAAAATGTGTGATATCAATACGTAGGTCTATGCCAATGGTGCTGCAGGGCTGGGGTACCAATGCCAAGTCAGTGGTATTTGAACAATGAAAGGGTAGCTAATGTAAGACTTGTCTGTTTTGAGGGTGGTTACATGGTTGTTAGGTGATGCAGGTGCAAAGATGTCTGTGTTACAAAGAGATATGATGCTTGTTCAGTACTACACATGTTGGTGGAATTGTAATCCCAATCCACGCCTATATAGTCCAGTTCCTCTTAGTATGCTTCTTAGGAGGATAGTGATGCCTCTGCAAGGTCTCACAAAAGATCAAGGTCCCATGTTGGGACATCTGAGGAGAGCAGAAAGTCACTTAAAACATTCCACCAGACTAAGGACACTAGGAAAAAGGAGAAACTGAAATGATCCTCCTCAGAAACTGCAGTATCTGAGCCAACTATGCCTTCTAACAAGGCTAGAGATCGCCCTCATTCCTCCTCCTCAGATCTGTAGACGAGACATAAATCCTCTCTCACAGCCCTGTTGACAGCACCTTCACCGTGAGCTGCAAGATCGTTGACAATGACTACTGTCTCGTCGTCGAGACCGTTGACGGCAAAGACAATGACAACAGCATCCATAGATGCTCCCATCCAGTCGACAAGGGTTGCAGCGTCGACAATACCACTGTCGATGATGACCCCATTGTTGATACAGTTGACGACAATTTCGACGACACTGGCTCCGTCCACAATAGCTTCGTCCACGGCTATTCCGTCTCGAAGGACACAATGTCCACAAGAATGTCATAGCATGAAACCTAAATTGCACTGACAACGACGCTGTTGACGCCACCGTCGACGAGAATTAAAATCACAAAAATATCAAGGACCTCTTTATGGCCTGAGGTTACTTCACCCAGCAAGGTGTCACCTCTACCTCCAAGTCAACTACTAGACCTAGAGGAGTCAGATGATGACCGCCCTTCGGATCAGCTCATAGCCCTTCAGCGCTCCAGGTCAAGTACCAGATCGATGACGACTTTGAGGAGGAAGGCCATTACTATGAGGGGCATTATCCTCCTCCTCAGAGGCATTATGAGCAGATCAGAAACAATTCCAATCCTCCACACAGACAGGACGAAGTACAGGTGCCTAGATCTTTGGTTCAGGATCTCCAGGCTATGCTCATGGATTATGAGAAATTGTTTTTTGACCCTTCAGGAGAACAACCTTTTGTCCCACCTCAACCTGTTTCTCCACTAACCCCACCAATTCCTACACTTATCACTCCTAAGATGACACAGTTTCTTGCATTGCAGCACCACCGAGGGACGATCCATCATCATCTGATGACGACACAGAAGAAGGCGAGATTCCCAAACTTCAGCCTCCACAAGATGACTGGGATGACTACATCATACCCACTCCGTCACCACCTCCTCAGCAGCCTGTCGATTCGCCTCCAGAAGACATCAGAGGTTTTCATAACCCACTGGATAGGACAGCAACAGGATTTCACCTCCCCATTTCTGTCACAGTCCGATTGTTTCCTTTATTACTTTAAGTAACAAACAGGAAAGTCAGTTTGGGCTGTACCTATTATTGACTACATCTGGCAAGAGGTTGTACAAATCATGAAAAACCCTGCTACAGTGGAGGCTGTCCTGCATCGTATTGATAAAAAGTACAGGCCTCCAGAAGATTCCCCTGCATGCCTGACAGGACACCCCAAGCCGGATTCTGTAATTTCTCAAGCAGCGCATTGGCACTCCAAAAACCCATCTGCACCTATATCTGCGCTGCCAGACAAAGAAGGACGACACTTAGATAACATAGGCAAAAGGTTTTCCACAATGTCTGCCATCACCGTTCGTGCGGCCAACTCCCTGGCTATATTGGGCCACTATTACTGACAAATATGGTCGGATATTGGTTCCCTCATTGACCTAATATCTGAAAATAGAAGATCTGAGGCCAAGAAAATACTGCAGAGATAATAGACTGTGCCATGGACATCACCTCCACTGGCTTCCGTCAACTAGCGAGTGCAGCAGTTTTAAGACGCCAAGGATGGCTTAAGGCAACCTCATTTAGACCTGAAGTTCAGTCTAAGATCCTTGATATGGCCAATGTTGGGGACACATTATTCAGCAAGCATATAAATGATGCTCTTTTAGGCATCAAGACAGATACCGACACAGCCATGTCCCTCTGCACCCTCCAGTACAGGAAGTTGCCCTTTTGGGGGGCGTGTGGCTGAGGTTTCTGAACATGCAGGGGCGGATATCAGTGTTCCCCATTATACTAAACCTAGCAGCCCCAATTCAGACCTGCTTATTAACAACAGGTATATTGTCAACCATCCACAGCAAGATAGGCAAAGCAAGGTCCTTGCAGAAAGCCACCACCCCAGAGCCGGGATACAGGCCGCAAATAGTGACCTCACCAAGTACCAGCTACACCACCTTCGCCCCATCCCGTTGGTGTGAACATCTCCAACTACCTACATTAGTGTTGAAACATCACCTCTGACCGATGGGGATTAGACTTAGTTACCTATGGCCATAATCTGGAGTTTACAGAAAGACCACCAAGCACTCCGCCAAGGGGAGCGCATCTCCCTCGTCTTCACTTATTGAAAAAGTAGGCAGCCATAATGTTTGCCAGGGGAGCAATAGAGAAGGTTCCGGTTGCTCAAAAGGGAAATAAATTCTACTCCTGTTTTTTCCTCATACGTAAGAAAACAAGGGAATGGGGACCCATTCTGGACCTCAGGAAGCTAACAAACTCCTCTTCAAACAATCCTTTTGCATGATTAGTCTCCACCTCCTAAACAGCGGAGACTTTATGACGTCTCTAGACCTGGAAGATGCATATTTTCATATCCTCAACCTGGAAGATGCATATTTCCATATCCCCATTCTACAAACTCTTCAGTGAAATGCAGCAAAGGCTCTTGCATTGTAAAAGCCTGTATTTCGCTGTGGAGGCAAGAGCAAGTAATAGAGCAACCTTCCACGTGAGATGTTTTTACTCAGCTTTGTGAATGGGTTTGAAAGGCTGTTTCATGAGCTGAGAGTGTACCACATTGAGATGCCATTCTGGGGAAGGATCTTGCACTGGTGGGAAAGCCCTGAACAGACCCTTCATAAATTATTTTATCACTCTTGTAGAACAGAGAGAGAGATATTGCGCTGATCGTCTGTATCGTGAAATTACTGCAAGGTGAACTTTGACTGATGCATGCAAGAGACCTGATTTGGACAGTGAGAGGAGATAAGGCAGGATCTGTTCAGGAGATTCCTCTAACAGGTGTAAATTATTTTGGTGACACCATAAACAGAATATTTTCCTTTTTAACTTGTATGTTTTATTTGTGTCGTCCGCTCATTCTTTGGGTAATATGTCTCTACATTCTTGAGTGATGTTTAAGTCTCGAAACTCATAGAACTCAGGAGTCATGTGTGTATGTGGAGAGAGGCTGGCTCTGGTTGCAAGATCTGTCCCTGGTTCATTGTCAAGAGCATTCGCATTGTTGGTAGGCGGATGGGTCTGGTCTCTGAGAGGAGGAGGAGGAGCTCCGTAAACCAGTGCTACCGGGGCCACTTAGGAGCGTTCAAGATGAGGCGACAGTGTTCTATGTTCATTTTGTTGCGAACCTTTGGAATTAGTGGGAAAGGGGGAAAATTGTATGCATAAAGAGAGAATATTTTGTCCAGCTGCAGTTAATCCAGCTCCCACTCGTGGCAACTCTCTTTGGCTCTGTTGAGAGTGTCCTCTAAGGTGTTGTACACTCTGGAGGCGTGCTTGGCCTTCAGGAATATCTTGAGGGTCGTGAGCCAACTCCAAAGCTCCTGGGCTTCGTGAGACAGTGTTAGAGAGTTTGTACCTCCTTGTTTGTTGATATAATACATGCTGGTCGTATTGACTGTACGGACCAGCACTGAGGATCCTGCAATTCGTGGGAGAAAACCCGCAGCGTAATAAAGATGGCTTTCGGTTCCAGGCTGTTGATGTGCATAGACTTCTGATGTATCAGCCACTTTCCTTTGATCTGTAGCTCCTGCAAGTGGCTTCCCCAGCCTTGTAGTGAAGCATCCATGGTTATGACCAAGTCGGGAACAATGGCAGAAACGTGAAGCCTTAAGAGAGATGAGATATCTGAGACCACCATGTTAGAGTTTCTATTATCCTTGGGGTTATGGTTATTATGTCATCGAGGACCCTTCTGGTTGAATCCATTGGAGCTGCAGTGGTCTCATATTGAGGCATGACAGGGAACTAGGTTGATTGCGGAAGAAATCATGACCAGTAGAGACTGAACAGCCTCACTGAAACATACTTTTTTCTTGAGATTTTGTAAGCCAAGTCTGCTAATCTCCTTTGTCTTTCCTGGTAGAGGAAGACTTTGTTCTGAATTGTATCCAGGTTGGCTCCTAGAACCTGCATCGTTTGACTGGAAGTAGTTGAGAATTTTCTTTGATTTACAGTGAGACCCAGCTTGAGAAACAGTGACAGGCAGGGTTTCGTAGCTCTGGCAGTTTGCTGTTAAATTGAATTTTTTAGCATCCAGTCGTCTAGGTAGGGGAATACGTGATGACCTTGCTTCCTGTGATCGGCTGCTACCGGGCCCAAACACTAGGTGAATATGTGAGGGACTTGCTTGAGGCCGTATGGTAGGACTCTGAATTGATAATGGGTACCAGCTACAGTGAAGCATAGATTTTTGTGGTGTTTGGGTTCCTTTCCAAGGTTCCTTTGCAATCTCAGCTCAATTAACCTTTCATACTAGGGAGATTTTTCCCTAATCCGGCATCACCAGCCGAAAGATCTCTTCATATATTGGACATTAAACGATGTCTTAAGTTCTGTCTCCACCGAACAAAGAATATTCGCAAAACAGATCAACTACTAGTGTCTTATGGGCAATCTCATGAAGGGACTGCAGTTGCGAAAGCCACAATAGCAAGGTGGATTTCAGTAGCAATTCAGTTTTGCCACTCCAAAGGTGGCAAACCTCTAACAGCAAAAGCTAAAGCGCTTTCAACAAAAGCTGTGCCCACTTTGGCTGCTCTGTTTGCCGGTGTTCCACTAGAGGCGATATGTCGTGCTGCGACGTGGAAGATCATCCACACATTCACGCAGCACTACTGTCTGGAATCGGTGCGACGCAGCCAAAGGCCAGGTGGTGTTACGCAATCTGTTTCAATAAGATAGAGGTGTTTATTGGTATTTAAATTCAAATGCATATCATACTGTTGTGTATTGCTTTATACGTTTTCCTTTAGGGTTGTTTATCTATCTGTTATAGATATGAATGCTTACAAGCTCAATTTATGTCTCTGATGTATGCATAAATATATGTATATTTATTTATACATATAGACTATTATACTAGACTATTATAAAGATGTATTACTTTGTTACCCACAATCCTGTAAGGGTACTTACCTACAATACTTCTTATTACTATGATTCAAGCATGTGAATCTATGAAAGATCCTATACCGGCTAAGAAAATAAGTTACTTACCTGTAACTGCAATTATCCAGTATTGGTATTGTCCATAGATTCACATGCAACCCATCCTTCTCCCCAGAGACGCTCCCCTTATAGCTAAAGATATTATTACCACTTGTGCTTGAAAATCTGAGGTACTCAGCCTCTCTTGGGAGTGTTCTAGAGGGTGCTAGCGCCTAGTTCAAGTTTCGTCCTTTTTTGAAAAGGACATAGATAGGCTAATAAACTGATGGCCCATTGCCATGATAGCCTATGATAATTATACATAGTGCTTTAGTATGATACTGTGGGACTCCCAATTTCGACAATGGGGAATGATTCAAGCATGTGAATCTATGAAAGATGCCAATACTGGATAACTGCAGGTTACAGGTAAGTAACTTATTCTCTTACCTTGGTGCTGGACAATCCCATGGAATGAAAGACGAAAAAGACAAACGGGGTCATTAAGGAAAAAAGGTATCTGAACAATGCAAAAAGCAAGGTAAATGTCGCACATTCAAGAATCTCACAGCAAGCAAAAAAAGATTCTTTATTAAAAGTGGCAGCAGTAGCCCAATAAGTACGACTATAATCCACATTCAAAATATTGCCTATGGACTATATATGGGCAAAGAAAAACTACATTTTTATTCATTGATAGATAGCCCTCAGTTGAATGGCACATATTTTCCTCTTCAGCTTATTTAAATGTACAACTTCTCCTTTCTTTAGAAATGAAGAGAAAGATGTTCTCCAAAATAAGTAAGCTTTCCATTAAGACAGATTTTTGCTGCAACAAGCAACTTATTAAATAAGAAAAGTGCTTTACTTGCATACCTGGGAATGCAGCAACCTGAGATGGAGTCTCGTGCTAATTTATTTGTTGATCTCATTGAGCTTAGAGATGTGGTGTGCTGAAGACGTAGTACATAGTTTACTGTCTGCACTAATAAAAGATTCAGCTAACGTAATGGACGTTTTTCGTGCAAAACGCCTAGTTTCCAATGCTTGTGATGGAGCATCAGTGATAGTTGGCCGCAAATGTGTTGAAATTTCAAGAGACAATTGCTCCAGATATTATAGCTCAGCACTGCTCAGCACATTTCTTAAAGCTTCAGTACAGTCAGTAGTTTCAGCAAAGATGTTGTTGCTACATATCATTCGCAGGTTTACTTGACCTGCTGCATACTCCAACTCTATTCAGTACATCTGCAACAAGATATTTGTGAATATTTAAAAGCACTCGATATAGTACATTTTAGAAAATGTAGAGTTTTAGAGGCTTGATGGGTTCCTTTAAGTTTCAGAAAGAGTGGAGTGTTGTATTTGTGGTTAATGCCACGCGCCAGGTGCTGGCGTGTGACAGCAATGTTCTATTGCTCTCCTGCGCGAGAGCCCCGGTCATCCCTGTCCCCTCATTGGTCCCCCCACATTCCACATTCCATTCCCTGAATCCCCTGCCTCTCCCAACGGGTCCAACTGTCAGAGCGGACCCTCCTGTCTGAACCGCACACTAGTGTTGGGGCTGTTGTACAATAAAACTTCTGAACCCTTACGTTCGCCTCCGCTTCGTTCGTACAAGTGGCGACGAGCGGACTTCTGCAACAGCCCCCACTGCGGTATGCCTGATGTCGCTGCGGGACCCGTCGCAAGTCAGAATGTTTCACTAACCTGCCAAAGCTACAGGACGTCCTGATCAGCCTTGCGAGGTGCTGTCTCCTGTTTTCTCCGGGGGTTCTGCTGCACCATTCCTGCCTTCAAGTTGATGAGGCGTTTCTTCTGACACGGTGAGACCGGCGCTGTCTGCGGGGGTGTTGAGGGGTTTTGGCATTCCAGGGGCACCCTCGGCTGCGTCATCTGCCGAACCCCTCACAGCCTCCCTGCGCTCCACCACTCTTGAGCATTCTCTGGCGCTGCTGCCGCTCGCCTCACGCCACTCGCCACTACCTACGTCTGCCTCCTGAAATTCTACTGTTGGCCTCCCGCAGCGTGCAGCTGATTTTCTTGTCAGCTGATTTCCCGCCTTGTAATTGAAATTGTCCACAGTGTAGATAGCTCTGCAGTCATTTCGTTTCTAGACAGACTCTTCTTGTGTGAAGGGCTACCCAAGCACATACTGACCGATAATGGACCACAATTCACCTCCGATGCCTTTAGGTCGTTCCTGGAGAGAAATTGCATCACTCAGCACACCACCTCGCTCTATCACCCTGAGGGAAACGGCCTCGTTGAGCGTTTCAACCGAGTTCTAAAAGGAAACATACAATTATCCAGGAACAATAGTCTCAATTGGGAAGGAGAAATATTCAAACTCATTTGGGCCTACAGAATCACACCTTGTGCCAGTACCTCCAAGTCACCATTCGTACTCATGAGAAGTAGACAACCCTTGAGCAGAGACCTAGGATGGATGCCCACATCCAAACAGGTAGAATGGTCACCTGAAACCATAAAGAGCAACATCGAGAAAGCACAAACGTGTTACAAAGAATGGTACGACACAAGACATGGTGTCAAATATCACTCATTCAAGATCGGAGATCTGGTCAAAGTTCGCCTTGAAAGGAAAGTCAGGAAGGGAGAAAGCATATTCACCGCTCCCCTTCGCATCAGCAAACTTTATAACAATGCTGCCAGACTCAGTGATGGCAAAGTTTGGCATATGAACAGGTTGGCCAAATGCCATTCAGTGGGAAAAGAGTTGAGTCGATGTCAGCCCAATAATGCTAATAAAGATTTGTGGGTTGATTATGATGAACTTGAAAGGGGACATAGTTCCATGCTTTTGACAATAGAATGTGTTCAAGAAATGAAGATGTTCAGGACAGTGGTCCTTCACCCACCGCTGAGGCCACTGATTGCAGCACACAGGACCAGAATGATGAAGTCAGTCCTCACGCTCCCACGCTCCATCAGAGCGATGAAGGAGATTCACATTCTGATACTGAAGTTGTGTCTGACAATCACGGTCTCAGGGGAAGGTTTGGTAGAACCATCAACAAACCCAGACGACTAGATGATTTTGTTTGCGAGTAACTGCATTGTTGTTAAACATTCAAGAGAGGAAGATGTGTTGTATTTGTGGTTAATGCCACGTGCCAGCACCTGGCGCGTGACAGCAAGTGTTCTATTGCTCTCCTGCGCGAGAGCCCCTGTCATCCCTGTCCCCTCATTGGTCCCCCCACATTCCATTCCCTGAATCCCCTGCCTCTCCCAACGGGTCCAACTGTCAGAGCGGACCCTCCTGTCTGAACCGCACACTAGTGTTGGGGCTGTTGTACAATAAAACTTCTGAACCCTTACGTTCGCCTCCCCTTCGTTCCTACATGGAGGCAGTATGACATGCTTATCCTGCTCTTTTTAAGCTCTTCATTATGACAGCTGATGATGGTTTCCCGTGGTAGCAAACATGGAACGTGTACACTGGGCGAAGAAGGCAGTTGTCATCATTCCACTTAGTCACTAATCTAGCCATCATGTATGATGCTCTTCAAGAGTTATCGCTTGAATTACAAAAACATTACTTCACAATCATTGTTTCTGTTTAAGCTGACTGCCAACAAATATCAGTATTTGAGGCAATGGTGGCCAAGTATGGGAAGTGGTATTCAGAATGTAAAAAGGCTATGGAAGAATATAATTTCTGATTCTGCCATTTCCCCAATCCCCGTTTGATCTCCGTGAGTAGGTGCAGATATTTAGCCTCATACAACTGGTTGACCTGTACTCTGCATACCTAAATACTTTATTTGCTTAGGGGCCAGGAGGAAGTATGTCAGCGTACTTTTTTTTTTTAAGTTGCCCGTTAATTCTAGGAGAAGCATGATTAACTAAATGCATTGTAATATTTTTTATGTCGTTTTATAGATTATGATCAAATTATTTAATTGATTATTTTATTGTAGTATTGTTTTATCTGCTTTTATGTGTAAATATGTGAATAAAGACTTTTGAATAGACCTAAATACTGTATTTGTTTAGAGGCCACCGAAATGGAAGCCCTGTCTTCAAAATGTTCATTTCTTGGGCAGAGAGGATTACGTTTAAAACTTCCAACTTCACCATATCTTTTTTTAGTCCCAAAATGTACTTGTATTGCGGCATTTGCTCGATCACCACTGTCAACGATGTCCCAGGGTTTTCCAGCATCAGAAGGACATTATCTGGGCAAAATCAGATTTTATACTTAGCTGCTCCAAAAGTGATACCAACTATGTTGCTTGTGTTACAAATTCTCTCTTCTAATGGTTTAATGCTTAAAGCAAAGAGTATAGGAAGGCATCTGACCGCCCAGTTTGGTTCTCTTTTCCAGATGCAGCACCTCAGATCGAAAGCCATTTAGGGTGATACAAGCTGTTGGGGAGCTATAAGGTGCTAGAACTATAGTTTAAAATTGTAGTTAAAAGTTGTGCCCAACCTACATTTTTTCTATGACCTTCCGTAAGTAGGACCAGTTCACTCTGCCAAAGTCTTTTTCAGCGTTCAGGTACACCAACATCTCCAGAATGTTCTTTTCTTGCCCCTTATTGACCAAGTGGACCATCCTGTGGATGTTGTTGTGTGTCAGCCTGGAAGCTATAAAGACTGATTGTTCTGCATGGATTGATAGAATCATTAAACAGATTTTGAAATCCACATTTATCAAAGCTAATGACCTATAGCAAGTATATAGACATGGATTTTTCCCCGGTTTATGTATTTTGGAGATTGGTGCCTCTGTCATATATTTCTGGACAATCCCTATTGTCCTAAGTGGTTATACACCTTCTCCAGACAGTAATCCAGCACCCCATGAAATATCTTATAAAAGGGATTTGTGAACCCATCTGGTCCAGGGGCTTTACTATGTTTGTGGGTTGTATCACATTTTGGAACACCTCTTGGGATGTCAGTCTAGTATCACCCTTTGGCTCCCTATTAGCTGAGACAGTGTTAATTCATCTAGATAGTGCTGCTGACTATCTGCCATAAGATTATCTTTAGAGTATAGCTCGGAGTACTATTAGCCTTTAGTTTATCTCCCTCAGTGTGTAGGAGGTCCCCTGTGAGATCACTTCTTTGACATATTATCTTTCTCTCTTATCTGTAAGCTGTTTGCCAGGTGGGAACCTACTTTATTTTCTGCCGTATTTGAAACCTGTTTCAAGTGTTAAATAGAGAGCTCTGCTCTGTTAGTAAACAAAACTCTAAGTTGACCACGGAGTGTAGCTTGCTGACTCAGGTTACCTATTGAGTCAGTTTCCTCATGTTGAATCTTTTAAGTCCTTCTGTAGTCTTTCAGCTTCCTGCTTACAAAGCTTGTGCAGGTGGGCCTTAAGTGAGATATATTACCCACCATTGTACCACAGGTTTTATTGCTTTTTGAGCATTCACCTAGTGTCTGCAGGAAGCCTATTATGTACCGATCTTGTACTTTTAGGGGCATACAGAATGGCTATAGAAAGTAGTCTCTCACCCAGCTTACCACACCAAATTAGATCGCCCCTCTCTATCTGTCTTAACTGTGTGTGTTACAAAGGGTAGGTCTCACTAAATAAATAATGAAATTATGTTATGCTTACTTATGCCTGAATAGTGATACATAGTAGGGTAATACCTTTGCTGTAGTCTATATTGGTCCTGCCATGTGAGATGCATTTCTCTGAAGCATATGATATTTGGTTGGGAGTCTTAAAGCAAGCGCCACACTGCTCCATTTTACAGGCCTTTACCTCACTTGAGTGTATACAAGTGCCTCGTCAGTTTGCCAAACTGAAGAACCTACTATCCCACCCTCAACCATCCCCCAATCAGTTAACAACATTTAAGAAATTATAATTGGACTAATGTGTAGACCAGTACGACTAAAGAGAGTCTAAGTTCCAAAATTATATCTGACGCTATTGTGGTTGCACTATTCTGATACAACTACCCAATATTGGAGTTAACCAGCCCGTTCACTTGTGTCCTGTACGCATTGAAGCCACTGTACCTGCTACCCAGCACCCTCCTGCAGAAATCACCAGTGGTCACCTTTGTCGTCAGGCAATAATTCGTCCCATCTCCCTTACTTCATGTGGGTCTATTGTCCCATCTACCATAGTTCTTGGCACAGCTCTATTTAGCAGGTTACCCAGGCTCTCACTCTTTTGTGTTCCCAGGTTCCTGTCTTTATCTGTTGCTTAGTGTCCTTTGTTGCTGCCACCTGGATTCCTCCTGTCGTTGCCTAGCTCTGCCAGACTTTCAGCTTGCATATCCTCCTGCTTCGGAGCTATCCTGTCCAAGATCAAGCTTCATGATTTTCAAAGCCTCTAAATGGTTTACAACATGATGGGTTGCTTCAGAGTAGTCAAACACCATACTAAATGGATATGTCTCCATATAGCAAATTTTTATCAGCTCTCAGTTTCTCTGTGAAAGGGCAGAATTTGGCACTCCTTTTTAGGGTGGCGTGTGCGAGATCCTAGAAGATGGAGTAGGTATGACCCCTATAGCATCCAGTCATCTGGCGCTTGTAGTACATCTTTTTTAAGAAAGTAACGGAGCTTCACCACCACATCATGTAGCCAAGCATTTAGTTTTGAGTTCATTAAATGCACTTGATGAGCTCCTTACAGCTGAATTTTGGAGTGAGCAGCATCCAGGTGCGACCTAAACAAGTCTGGCAAGCATGCAAGTGCGTTGTGTCCTTTAGTGCTATCGTCCAGGTTTCTCATTCTTGGATCTTCTCCTCAACCCTATTTTCCATATCTTCGGGTTTCAGTGGTTCACTCGGGTCTCCCAGCCTTGATGTTGCCACCATAGCTGATGCTTTCTCTTTTTCATTGCAGATTTCAGTCTCCAGTATCCTAGTCCACATTGTGTCCACATCCGTGTGCAATTTGTCCATTTTAGATCCCAGTGCAGTCTTATGGTCCGCAGCACTGTGCTCAATGTCTTTTTCCAGGTCTTCCACAAGGTCTTTCCAGAGACCCTGCAGAGAATCCAGTAAGTTCTGTTTTGTAAGTGATATTTCATCTGCTGTAAGTGCGGGCTCTGGCTGCACTGGATTGGCGTCTGGGTACTCTGCTGGGGGCAGACTCCGCGAGGGACACAGGTATGCAATTAAACCACCTTGACCTTTCTGTGTGTACTCCATAGGGGTCATACAGTTACTGGAGGATATAAAGTGTGAGAGCCAGGGCATGAATCCCAACACAAATCAGTTTATCTCTTCTGAAGATCACTCGCTTTTTGCCTGTGTGCTTATTATCCTTTAGTTTTCTACTTACTTGGCTGAAGGAGAGGAGCAAGAGTCTCTTAATAATCACCCCTTCTCTAGCGTCAGGCACCTCTTATTCAGTAGGGCAGATTAATGCTGCTTTTTCTGTAATAGCTCAGGTGCAGTGTAAGTTTCAATTATCAGTCCTGGGGGTTAGGGATTCATTGCGTTATTTATCTGCCCGTATTCCTCAAAGCGCGGTCTCCTGAATACTTTTCCAGGGTTCCCCTTATTGGCAGGCCTGTCCCTGGTGTGGCACGTGTAAGCTTTGTCAGTCTTTAGCCACTTCGTTGCCTGGTGGCTCAACCAGGCCTACTCACCTCTTCCCTGCAGGGTGAAGAGTGTTCCACCGCAAGGCTCGTCCAATCTTCAAGCCCTTTCGAAGCACAATGCAGAGTGTCTCACCTGAGGTCCCACATTTTTCTGAGTGGGCCCACACAATGCCAACACTGTCCGGGTAGGAACCTGCTCTTAGTGTCAACCCCACTGCGAATCCGAGTGTTTAGCACTGGACAAGATTGTGCGTTATCCCTTGGTTGGCATGTATACATTCTTCTTTTAGCACTCTTTTTAACTTAACAGTGTGGTCGGACCTCCTTCAGGTGTTATCCCTATCCAAGAAAAGCATTAAGGATGTTTTCAACACCATAGAATTGGACATTGGGTGGGTATCGAGAAGTTGAAGTCAACAGTCAGGGGTGTGGAATTTAATAAAATATGTGCTTGTCCATGTGACAGGCTGCTTCTTAAATCTACTTATCCTGTAACAAAATCCACATGTCCCTTTGGTGCCATATAGTGCGGCGACAAATTATGGAAGCAATCTCATTATACAGGAGCTCTGATAAAAGCCTCTCTCATTATCCCAGGGGTCATACTATAGTAAGGTCTAAATAGGAACAATTCCCTTATTTTGCGACCTTTCTGCAGATCTGCATACTGGGATTCTAGGTAGCGGTAAGCAATAGTTCCAGGGTTGGAATGCCCTTTTGAGTCTGTGCAAACCTACTAACTTGCATGTTTGAGGGTTTTTTTTTTTTTACCAGCTCTTCTCTAATCTTTTCCCATACTGAGAAAGGTTGGAAATGTACTCGACAAGGGCAGAAGTAAAACTTATTCCAGGGTTAGAAAAAAAGTGGTGGAGGGAAAGTGAACTTGTAAATGCTCAACAGGGTATCGCATGAGCAAATCTACACATCAAGTTGCTTATGCTAAGATCGGGTTCACAAATAAATTCCTGGCCTACTTCCGTAAATTCTTGTGAATTCATGAAAGGCGTAAATCTGCACTAAAGCAAGGGCCTTTACCATGGATGCACCTTTGTGACTTTCTTTATGAATTGGGCATCTAACTAGGTCTGGTGCTAACCAAGATCTTTTGTTTTTATTGAACGTGTATCTCTTTCTCTATCAGCTGGCTTCTCTGTGACAGCATTCTGCTATTTCACAAGAAGCATATCAGCTCACAAAGTTTTGTTCAGTGCCACTACTGTCGAAATGTGTGCTTTTTGAGACCCAAACATCTTTTTGCATTTTGCCAATGTTTCTTATAATGGCGAGGGCCCGGCAGCTCCTGTAACAATAACATTTTACAAAAAACATGTCAAAACAGGACACGTATTGGCAAAGTAAAGAGGTCTGACAACCAATTTCAGACCTCTTTACTTTGCCAATGCTTGTTTATTTTCATGTTTCCCATAATCTTGTTTAAACTGGTTACACTGATTTTCCATTAGGAATATTTTTGGGGAAATACCAGCATGTATCAACACATTTTACTAACTGTTGCTTCAAAGTAATGGTACCTAAAATTTCACAGTAATTTAGCAAAACGTTTTTTTCCTATTTGCATTTGTTTGTGAACATTTTATTTTGAAAGCAAAGACTCCTCAATCTTGCTTTCAAGCTTCTGCAAATATTTGCATCTAATCAGAGAGCATTCTGGGAGCATTATACTTAGCCTCATATTGTTAAACTTTGCAAACGTGTACACATTTTTATACTGGAACCAGTCAGTAGTGCAGTCCGAGTTTACAACATTTCCTTAGAGCGCTCATTCTAATAATAAAGGCTTTGTATTAATGAACCATAAATACAAGTTCGAATAGCATTAACCTATGGACACAAATATTACCTTAGCAGCAGACAATTCCCTTCCCTGATTCATAATGTGTTATTTTCAACTGGCAGCCAAAGGGTTTGTGCTGCAGGGGGTTGGGCCTACTTGTCCCAAGGACAAAAAAACCCATAAAAACCTGTTGTACTTGACCCCAAACAATATATCCTGGGCGTCAGGCTATAGGAATTCAACACCCCTGCAACAGTAGCACTTTTTTGTATTTTTTTTTTTTTTAGAGTTTTATATAGTGCAAACTCGACACAAATGTATTAAAGCGCTTTACATGAGCACCAGTTATGGTACAGACGACACATTCATTTTTGATAGGCACGGGGAGATTAAGTGGTTTGCACATAATTACAGGATGTTGAGCATCCCTGCCGAGACTCGAACCCGGTTCCCCAGCTTCGAGGTCGACTACTCTTCTTGAGCTTGAAGAAGGCCTCCAAAACTATTTAACTCTTGTTATCAACACTCAGCACCGTTTCGTCCTATCCAGGCTAAGACTTGGAATTGTGCACTATTTGGTTGCTTGCCCTATCATGAGGTCCTACCCCTGATATGAAACCCCTTGTCCATGTGACGGTATTAGTAAACCAAGCACGTTGCACTTTATGCTGTTTTGCAAATTATACTCCTAGCTTAGGCGCTACTAATGGAAACCAATGTTTGTTGCACAAAATATTAGAACGGTTAAAGAAGCCCTCAAGTTCTTGCTTGCACTGAATGACCATCGGGTATGTTTTAACGTTGCTCTTTTTATTTTGAAAACTATGAACTGGAGGAAAAGTGCTATGTATTAGATCTCTTTCTGATCATGAATTTAATCGGATGTAGGATTTTAAGTATGTTTCAATGTCGTTTTTTTCAATCCAGAAAGCTATGAATTGGAGAATAAGCGTCATGTACTAGAAATAATTTGCTGTTGTACCCTACTGGATGCATGATTTTATTTTGAGTGTATTATGAGGATTTGTTGGAATGTTCTTACGCTCTGTTTTCTTTTCTTTATTAATTTGTACTGTTATGGCTGTTTTTAAAATACTGAATAAAGTTTATTGAACTGAACTGACACAGAATGAAAATGAGTGTTCAGTTGATCTTTATGATTATGTGTTGATTTACTGTGTGGATTTATAGTGAACTCAATTTCTACAAAAAACCACAAAGTCTGCTGATCATGTCGAGAGGTTTCTCTACTCGAAAACGGGAAATCTAACCTCCAAATCTACATAAGATACTGCGAAGATGGGACATTGTTTCTGGTTCACCGGCTTCAAGCCTGAATATGTGGACTTGAAATTCATAACAATGGCTTTTTCGTGTACTAAAAGACAGTTATTATACTGGAAAAGGTTTTTTGGAGATGCTTATTGTCAAATTGTTGATTACAGTATACATTAATTGTGCATTTGAGGACTGATGTATGCACAAGCAAGTTGCAAATAGTGGGTGCAAACTCTGCACCAACTTTTTGCATCCTGTCTGTAATTTTGCAATTTTTTTATAATCCTATTTTATTGTTTTTAATATGACCGTACACAACAAGCCATCCTGCCAGCATCGAATCTGTTCCCTCTCACACTCGCCATGCATCCCCTCAGGGGCCCTCATCCTGTTGGAGTACTTCTCATGTTACATTCAGCAATTTATAGTAATCCCCCAAAATCTTTTTGTGTTTCTTAGGGCAGCCTCTGGCTGTATATCTGGGCTATCCCTGTTTCGAACACCAGTCCATCGCTAAATTCCGCTCTAAGCATGGGAGAGTTGAGGATTTCTATTTCGTGCAATGTCTCTTTTGGCTAGTTTCGTTGACATTAGTACTAGTGTGTTTCCCCCGTTAGTGACCCCCCTAGTTCTTCCAGTAGTGATGGACAGTTCATTTGGTCTCTCCAACACACGAGCAAGTGTTTTAGCAATCATTCTCCAGTATCTTAAAATACTAGGACATTGCCATGTCATATGAAAAAACTCTGCATCAGGGTGTGTGCACCTGAAACACAGAGGTTCAGAGAGCCTCGCAAAATGCCAGAGGTGGCATGGTGTGAGATTGACTGTATGCAGAGTGTGTAGCTAAATCAGCCGGAGAGGGGAGGAGATTGCAATTACCTAGGGGCCCATGGGCACCTCCCTCCAGTCTACGTCTTCAAGGCGTCCAACCCATCCTTCCCATTTTCATTTTAAACTCCCAAACCTATCTAGGGCATTACAGATTAACGAGCGGTATATCTTGGGAATTCGGCCTCGTCTCAGGCCACCCATCAGTAGCTTAGCCTCTAGCTGGTTATATTCAGGCAGGTCAGACAGCCCCGAACGATGACTGGTTAACGCATTTGGGAGCTGTAGGTATTTGTGGGATTTGCTATGCGAGATGTTGAAATTGGTAGATAACTTGTTAAAGCATTTCATATGAGATTCATACCAAACATCCCTTAGGGATGTGATCACAATCTTGGCCGACTTACCAAATCCCTCTAGTTGAGTTGCGTGGCTCAGCCAGCAGTTGTGGCACAGCGGAGCTTGTTACATCAGTGTTTTGTCCCAGCCTGTACAGCTATGCACCGCCTTCATGATTTCAGGGGTGTGGACTGGAATGGGTCTACCCTACAGAAACTCAAAACATTGTCTAAACCTAGTAGGAAAAGTTCAGATCGGTAGATCGAGTCACACCAACCCTCCAGTCAACCAGTCGTTGATGATCAGAAGCTTAGAGGCCCAGTAATAAAGCTTGAGATCCCATCCTGCCTTCATACTCCCATTGCTGGCATTTGTCTCAAGCCATACACGGGGGTCAGCGCCCCCATAGAAAGAGGCAAGTGTAGGCTGAAACACCGGCAAACCAAGTATTTTGGATTATGAGTGAGAAGTTTTGTAGCACATAGAGATACCATGGGAGTACCGTCACTTTGAAAGGGCCACTCTTCCCAGTACATGTAGTGTACGTTTACCCCTTTGTGTTTGTCTGCTTTTGTTTTGTTGAGGAGGGGAGCAAGGATAAGGCTTTGTGTAAGTTCCAGCACCACTGATATATGAGCACCCAAGTATTTGAAAGTTAAGCGCCTTAATGTTTGTTTTTTCTGCTAACTCACAGTGTCACTCTCTCCCTTCAGTGGGACCAGGAGGGATCTGCGCCAGTTGATGAAGGCCAGAGCCCTCTTCAAAGACCTTCAGGATTTGCAGAACGTGGGTGTCTAATATCTGGGAGTTAACTTGAAATCTGGGCCCCACCCTGCGGGCAAGATGTCCACCTAGGCTGTGAGCTCCGCTGCGCCAGACATCAAAATCTGCCCATCCTACTGCCAGAGAGATCTCATCGATCCTGCTGGGACGATGCCTGGCTCAGCTGACGTGGTGACCCTGACAAGCTGTTCAGCGCCGATTCAGCGGCAAGGGTGATTGTATTTTGAGCAGTGCTTCTGAAGTAATCTCTTCCCTCATGGTCTGCTGCTGGAGCCAGCCAGACCTCAAAATGGCTGACATGGGGACACCACATCAATTAAAGGATCCTCCGCTTTGCACAGACCTATCGAGCAGTGACCAAACTTAAGAGCAAGTATTCTCCTTCCTACCTACTGCACGACAGATGTATGGTAGGTGCACTTACCCATGCTATCCTGCCCACCTCAAGCTCTACAACATTGGGATTCCTTGTTACTGCGCCTGACCCTAAGATGGCCACAGTTGAAACACTGCTTTCTCTAGAATTATCCCAGATTAGCTGTACTTGTCTTCCATCAAGTAATATTGCAGGCATTACTCGATCTTACAACCAGCTATGAGGCACATCAGTGGGACACTGATGGGATATCAGTGGGTCAATCTGTGACCCTGAACTGATTGGGTCTCCTCCCCCTCGCCAGACTCCATGCACTGCTACTGCCAAATTATATACCAAGCCAGCCTCACCAATCGCCCTAATCCGCTCCCAGAAAACCTCACGAGGGAGGTCTTATTCCACCAACATGGCTGATCAAGGGATACATGATGCAAGCGGGAGCTCTAACAACCTTAAACTGTCGCAGAAGAGGTCTAGGAAGGAGCCTCCCACCCTAGACTCCTGATCAAATCAAAAGCTGATAACAGTAACAATAACCTCCGCCCACCACCCCCCCTACGACCATCACCATCTCGGGGATCCCTCCAGGCCGAAGACCACCGCCCATGAGTGCAACAGCACCTGAAGGCCTGGCTGAAAGACGGCAAGATGTTCATGCTCTGTAAATATGTAATATATAATTGTCCAACCCTAATCGCTTCTTAAAATGTAATCTTGAGTGATTTTGCATCTTCTATATATGTAACTCTAACCACTAGTATCTGTAGTAGACTTTTGTACTTACTACCATTCTTATGTAAATTTAGAGTTTTTCTGTTTGTATCTTTTATGTTACTCATGTACTCTGAAGTCCTTATGTGTTCGCGCTATATAAAATCGCTATAAATAAATCAAATAAAAATAAAAAACTAGGAAAAGGAGCAAATCGTCTGCATAAAGTGCAACCCTGTCTTCCATCGACCCCTAAGACCTACAACCCTGCAACTGTGTATTGCATCGGATTAGTCCGGCCAGAGGTTCATAGCAAGGGCCAAGACGTAGGGTATACGGGCATCCCTGCCTGGTTCCATGTCTGATCGGAAAGGTGTTGGAGAGCACCCCTTTTATTAGGCCATTGGCTAACTGCTCCCAGTAGTGGAGTTTTTTATTAGGCCCTAGGCTAAGGGCTCCTAGTAGATGAGTTTGATATATTTGCGATATTTGGGTCCAAATCCCATACCCGAAGGACCTGGTCCAGATGGGACAAATCCACAGTGTCAAATGGCTTTTTGAAGCGCACATGGGTCATGTATTTTGATCTCTGTGTTGATCAATTACATGTGGCAATAAAATGCACAGTTATCCCGAGGTTGGTCTGCCTTAGGGAGGACCACTATGGTGTTGATATCAAGCTCTGGGGGAAAGGATCCTTTCTATTCTGCTTTCACATAGAGATTTAGCAGATTTGGGGCAATGATATCATGGAATTTAAGGTAGTATTCTAGGGGAAAGCCCCCCAGCCCAGGAGTCTTGCCCGTATTCTTGTCCTATATAGCTTTCCTATTTCTTCTTCCATAAGGGGGGCTTCCAGTTCTGCCCTGTAGGATTCTGTAAGTTTTGGGAGGGGTATTTCCGTGAGGAGGGGTTTAGCGCGTTGGGTCCGACTGAGGATGGTGGGCATACAGTACTCGGGTAATAGTCCGCGAATGCTTCTGCTATCTCGTTGATAGTATTTATTTGGAGCCCAGGCTGATCAGTAATGTTAGGAATTATTCTGGAACCCATCTCCCTGGTGGCCAGCCAATAGGGGAGTTTCCAATCTTATCCCCATGTTCATTTACCCTCCTGGCCAATGCCCTGCAGCACTGGCAGGCCTCTTCTAGAGCAAGCTGCCGTAGCTAGGCTCTGTCAAGCTTGTGTTGCTGGTGAAGTGTTTCGAAGCATCTGATATACATAGTTTCTCTAACTGTAGTATGTGAGTTTCAAGTCTGGTTATCTGGCTGTTTTTATTTTTACTGCGTATCGGAGGTATGTTGTAGCTGTCCCTATAATCGGGGCATTACTAGCTGCCCACAACGTGCCCACCGAGGCACCCAAGCCCTGCTCCATCTCAAAATATAATTGTAGTTCTGTGCGAACATATTCCCTGAACTGCTTGTCCACAAGGCACCATTGAGGCACTTAATTGGTCGCTAATGCGGTGTTGGAGGACGTCCAGGAAATGGTCAGATATCTCTCTAGAGAGTCTCTAGAGAGTATATTTGTTCCTGTTGTGTGTGCAAAGTCTTTTGCCAAAAGGAATAAAAGATCAATTCATGAGAGAGTTTTTATGCATGCTGACGTGTGTACTCCTTTTCACCCGGGTGCCAAATCCTCCATGTATCACAGAGGCCCCTGGAGACTATCCAAGACCCAAGTTGCCTTGATCTCTCTAGTTGGAGTCTCATGGGGAGTCCTGAGGATTCCACCCCAAGGTTAGGGGCCGCATTGAAATCGCCCCCTATGATTGGAGATAGATCTGTGACTGTTAGCTCTTTAAGGGTTTGCATGGGTAATTGGGATGGTAACTATACATACTCAGGATGTTGAACTGTTTCCTCATCAGCAGGCCCTCATTTCCCACATACAACCCTGGGAGTCCAGTAGGGTCTGCCAGTAGGACATTTCTGTGTACTGTACAAGTATAGTCACCCCTCTGCATTCCCTGGCGAAACCTGCATTGAAAACCTAGCTGTGTCTGAATCTGCATAAAAAGGGACACTTAGTGCCAAGTAGGTATGTTTCTTGTAGCAGTAGCATAGCTGGTCTCAGCCTCTTAGTGTAGTGAATCACTGCTGCTCGTTTGATACAGTCTAGAAGGCCATTGACATTCCAGGACAGAATGTGAAAGTTGTCCATTGGGAGTGTGTGTAAGTGAATGTCTCGGGTCCTGGTGATAGACAGCAGTCAAGCTGCTGAATGGCATATAGGCGGTATTGCGTGATTGTGAATACGTACTTGGTCAGGCAGGAATGCAAAACTTAAACAGTAACAGAAAACTGTATTCCTCCCCCAACCCCCCTCCTCCCCACATTTCCACCCAAGAAGCATGTGTCAGCCCAACACCCTCCATAAACATAACTGTCTTGTAATTCATATCAGGGGACTGAAGGTAGACCTCATCCAAATTAGGATCTTCTGCCAAAGTCTCAGCAGGCTTCCCCCCATGGGCCTTTAAACTGTTTCTCGCAGTGGACATGTCAGATAGCCAATTTCCCTTTTCAGGGGAAGCATTCCTTGGGTTTTGTTCCGGTTCTTAGTATTGTTCACCCTGGGGAACCTTCTCCCTCCTAGTTGGCTACATAGGAGCCCTTCTTGCCTGTACGTGTCTCAGAAGTTGGGGATCTACTCACTTCACATTGGTAACTGCTGTCTGTTTCAGATTAGTTGGGGGATCCTTTGCAAAGTCCTTGTCCCCTCTGAGATTTTGGCTTTTTGCATGATTTAGCCAGCAGGGGCCGATGAGGCACTGGTGTTGATGAGATCCAGATCTGAAGGCCGGTGGGTCATTACAGCTGAGCTCCTTCCTCTCAGCAGCCCACTCCCAGGCTTCCTCAGGGGTCTCAAAGAAGTAGAATTGGGCATTGTGGACCACTTTCAAATTCGCCAGATAAAGCAGCATATACTGTAGGTACATTTCCCTCAGTTTCAGCTTACCTGCATCAAAGAATTTCCCTTGTTTCCGGATCAGCTTGGTGTAGTCAGGGAAAACCATGATGTGGGTTGATTAGAATTGCAAGCTGCCCATCATGTTTGCTTCCCACAGGATACTGTCTTGATCCCAGAGGTTCAAAATTCAGGCAATCATGGGGCGTGGAGGTGCTCTTTGTGGGATTCACTGTCAAAGCCTTGTGAGCACACTTCTCAACAAACCACTGTGACAAGCTTCCATCAGGAACCCAGGACCTAATACAAGTCTCTAAGAAGGACTCTGAGGCTGCATTTTCAGCCCCCTCCGGAAATGCTATGGAACGCAAATTGTTACGATGGGAGTGATTCTCTGCATCTTCTGCCCTGGCTTCTAGGGTCTGGGTAATAAAAACGAGCTTGGTCATTCTTGCCTCAAGGTCCTTCACTTCATCTTCTAGGAGGGAGATCCCTTCTGTTTCGGTTACCCTGACAGCAACATTTTAGAAGTCTTGCCAAAGAAGGGTGATGTCTGCACCTACCTCCCCAATCTTCGTTTCCACCACCTCTCATGAGGTTTTAATTGTCTGTAGGATGGATGTCACCACCTCTGCAGATTCTAATTGCCTTGGAGTGAAGGTCTCAGTGAACGGTCTCAGGAGCTCTGACGAGGGGGGTCTGTCCGTGGTTGAGCATATAACAGGGAACCTTTATCGTTCCCTATATCTGGTGGCCAATATGATAAGGCTGAGTTGGCAGTAAGCAGAGCATCTATAGCGTCCTGTGTATCACATTCTGGCAGGCTGTGTGTCTCTTGTCACAATTCAGGCTTAGAATCTTGTTGTGGCCCCAAGTGGTAGCGGAGGCCAATCTGTTGCACAACCTGTTGGCAGTAGTGCATGTCTTGGCTCAAGGGCTCCAGAGCTGGGGGTATGAGAGTGTCCTTGGGCAGGCTGCGGTCAGAAAACCCAAATGGTGTGGGATATGTCATACTCTGGCCCTCCTACTTCCATTGCACAAAGTAAGGAAGCACGAGCAGCCGGGACCAACCGCTCTCTGGCCCTCAAGTCACTTGGTGTCCCCCAGGTGCACAGCGAGGAAACAATCCCCTCTCAGGCCAGTCAGGTTGACTTCAGGTCAAGGGGTGTCCCAGTTGGAGCTGGCCAGACAACCTCTCACAGGGCTTCTCTCCAGTGCCTCGGCCAGAAATGTGAGAGCGTCATCAAATGGGGCTGGTATGCTTACACCAGGTGCATTTAGCAGTGGCTCTGGGTCCGTGCAGGCAAGGTCTGGGTCGTCTCAGCAAACAGCTGCTATCTTAGGTGTGGTGCCAACGGCGGCACAACCCATCTCTCATGCAGAGCGCTCTCACCGCCTTCTTAGTTTTGATCCAGATGGCAGCACAACCCATCTCTAATGCCGAGCTGAGCACTCTCACTGCCTTCTTTACCCCACTCGATCACCTCAGGGGCCCTAGGGAATTCAACTGGGGTGCCTCAGAAACATTTGGCAATTTTGGCGGCAGGATGATTATGGATAGCAGAGGAAGTCTGGGAGCATTTCTAAAACTCATCTGCCTTCTTGACCACCTTGGCCACACTATGTTATTTTGCAAAATTACCTGCATACTACTGGGTCACATTGCAAATATTTTATTCGTAGAGAGTCACAAAACAATCTGCCTGATGAATATTAATTACAACCTGCCTAATATTAGACAGGTTGCAATTTTCAACCCATTGTGATTCTACTTTATAGTCCACATTTGAATAAATAAAAATACTTTTGTGCATTTGCATCATTCTGTACTGAGAAGAAATAGCACAATTAACATCTTGTGGCTTTGGCAGCACTGTAGCTGCCTTTTATGAAAAGTAACGCTGCCTTTTGAATAGGGTACACCAGGGCAATAGCACACCTCAGTGGCGTCAGAGCACAATTATTATAATGATGATGATGATGATGAGGTCCGTCATTGAGGGCGTTTTTCAGAAAACAGATATTACTGAAAAGGAATCTGCTCTGTGGTATTTTATCCACTTAACTATTGGCAGGAAAAATTTGTTTCCTTTTAATGTAACACTTAAAGCAAGTGCTGAGTGGTTACCATTGAGAATTAAACCCATTTGAAACATAGTTTATACAAAGGCATCTGAGGGCAAACAATGCTAGGAGTTTTCTATAGAGTTAATGTAGCCTAAAGAGTGAAGAAGGATTGTTCTTCTGATTATCAGGATATTGATCCAGTACTCTACATAGAGGCAATCCAGTGCATGGACTATGTAATCCACGGGTCTCCAACCTTTTCTGTACTTAAAGCTACTTACGTTCACTATAAATCATTCTGAGCTACTAATATTATAAGTGTTGTAACAGTGACCACATCACAGAAGATTATAATAGTGGCCACCCTATGCAAGATTACCAGCAGTGATCACTTCAATGTACCAGGCAGAGTTGCCAGCAGAAATGAATAAAATGCGTTGCCAATTCGGAATGACTCTACAAAGGTAATATATGACAGTCATAGCTGCAATGCCACTGGCACCAAACTACAAATATTACTAATACTGCTTGATTTATCACACAAATATCAGATTTAAATATATTTTGAAATCTATTTTTCTCCAGTTATCAGCTTATGCATTCTGAAATGCATACATTTTCATGGCGAATTCACACATTTTATTTTTGAGATTATTTCAACCAAACAAAACCTTCTAATTTATTTAGTAGGCTGAGCTGTATAGAGGAGAGCTACTTCTAGGTAGCTGGAGAGCTACCAATAGCTCCTGAGCTACTTGTTGGAGAAGCCTGATAACCTATATCAGGTGTAGGCAACTGGTGTCCGGTTGTGCTTGAAATGGAAAAGTGCAGGTGCCCTATACCAGAATACCTACTTGCTTCTGGGAAGTTCAGGTACTCTTCCTCTCAAAATAAAGAAGTGCAGGTACTAGTACCTGACAGTACCGACCCCATTAAACCACTGGTGTCAGGATTAGCTCACAGATGCTCATCAATCACATCCACATTTTTCTAAGTAACTATAGTGTTTTTATGCCTCCATCTTGGTAAAAAATATAACTATTTTGTGTAATAGTTGAAGTATCATGTATACTAACATCCTCCATTGAAAATCAACGGCCACTCCGCTTCTCATAGTACATTATCCATTCATACGTTCTGATTTTATATGCGGCAACACCTCCTTGTAGAGAGCCACCTGGGCTTTCCATAACAATGTTGCAGTTGTAGCACTCCTCAGGGCAGGCTCGCCCTGAGGAGATAAATAAACGGGCGAAAGACCGCTCGAGGTCTTTGCCCACACAGAGTCAGCAAACTGTGTCATGTGTGTTTTGTGGGCAGCGGGTAGGCCACTCCCTGCACGTGGGCCAGCCTGCTACATTGGCGTCGAGGCCGATGCCGAGCCCGCGCTCGCCTGCTCACCTTTGCCATCGCGCCGGACTCCTGGCTGATCCTGCAGCGCTGCCCAGCAAGACACGTGACGAGGGACGCCCTCCAGCCATCTGCGTCGGCGGCAAGCACCGGATGCTCCGTGGAGCCCGCCGCGTGTTCCAGCCCCAGCGGTAACTGCCAGAGGTCCCGCCAAAGGAGTGGCTGCCTGCCAGGTGGGTGTGTCCACTCTTGCCGCGTGCTGCCAGCCCGGCGCTCCAGGACAGAGCGGTGTCTCCTTCTGCTCTGGTGACCCTGCAAGTGTGGTACGGCCCAACCCAGCAGACATGCGAGCACCAGGCCACGTTGTGGTGCCTCGAAGACATCAGGTTGGCCGCATCGACCCCCTGGTCACGTGGGAGGTGGACCAGACGCGCCTCTCAGGGCCCAGGGCAGCTTTTTCTCTAGGAAAATAAATAGAAGGAAGCAGCACACAAGCAGCACACATCTCTACAGTGAAGAGACAATAAAAGATAAGCAGCAAAGAGAAAATAAATAAAGCAGGGAAACAACAAGGAAAGACAGAGGAAGGACATAACAGAACAGGAAAGGAGTCACTGCCCAGACAGACAAAGAAAAGGGAGCAGGAGCAAGAATAGTGAAACACAAAGCCAAGAGTGCAGACAAACCAGGCTAAATGGAAAAGGAAAAAGTAACGCTTAGCAGACAGGAAGCTACCATGAGCACATCGCCTCAAGCGGGCGCAGCCGGCCCTCCAGTAGGCACAGCTGCACCAACCCAACATCACAGCCTGCCATGGTGACACCTCTCCCACCTTTTAGCGAGCCCGCGACGGCAGCACCCCGCTGGAAATCCTGGATAGAGAGCCTCAACCACTATTTCAGGGGCACAAGAGAGACAGACGGAGCCGTCAAGAGATCGCTGCTCATGCACTATGGCAGGGGAGAACTTTATGACCTTTTCAAGACCCTGAATACACAAAAGTGGGCTGCCCCTTGAATCAATTCCTATGTTTATCTACAGAGTTCTATAGAGATGCACTACCAGTGGGGGCATCTCATAAAAAGTTACGGACTGGCCTCACACACCGCCCGGTGTCATGCTTCATCATCGGCTGTCCTCGCCCTCTAAAAACTTGGTTTGATAGAGGGCGGGCATACACCTGGAGACAGGGATGCACTTCTAAATCTAAGTGATGGCCGTGGGGGAGTGATAAGTGATTTAAAAACCATTACATTAGTCCATGTGCTATGCTTTATTCAAATGGTAAATGTATGGTGGTTAAAAACTAAGTGAACGGTGGTATGGGATATTATTCTCCCTTCACCGTATGAAATGCGGTCGACATGTTTCTGCTGAGGTGTCCCCGAAGGGTACGTAGCATTCTTCAGGACCTAAAAAGGGGGGAAAGGGGGGTTATATACCCTATGTGTTCACTTCCTTTTAACTAGTGAAAAATGGAAGGAAAATCCTGTCGCTAGATCAGGGGAGGGGTTAAAAAACACTATGTAGGTGGATACTTCCCTCTTGGTATAGTACCACTGAGAGTAACTCTGTAGAGAAAGGAAAAACAAAAACAAAACATACAAACCAAACCGTGTGAGTATGTAAACAAATAGTTTATAAACATCATCCATCCCGCGTCATACCTATAGCGCGCGTGGTGGTGTGAAGTGGTCTTTATGAGACACGTGGCAGGTGCAACGTGTACTCACACCGTTAAAAAGTGGTTGTAAACCAACTCTTACCCTGTATTTCTACCCTAAACGCTCCATGGGAGGGCTGAGGTGGAAGGACCTACTTAGACTTTCTGTAGGGAAAAAACACATAAAATCACTACTGGTAGTTAAGGGTTAGTCACCAGTATTCAGAAAGAACCAGGACCAAGGTTCCTAGTTAAAGCAAACATAACAAGGTGAAATCCAGAACTAATGGACCACCTATTCATTCAAGTTCACACCAGCATTCCTTCAGGCATACTCTTACTGTCTAGTTTCAGTGCTTCCAGCCGTTCTTCCCGGAGGCGTCCTCTCTGTCTCCCCGCTGATGGTAAATGGTGAGATTCAGAGGGTTTTTATACTAAAGAGCTGTGACTAATTAGTGAGCTAATCAGTGTTAATTGGGCCCGTTAAGTGAGTTTCCTGTGTCCCTCTACGGGACTGCCTGACCGCCTGGTGGGAGGCGTAACTGTAAATCGCCCCACCCGATTGGTCAAAACATGCCTCCAACACTACCAAGGCCATTAAGATAGTAAACAATGGGCTTGTGAGGTTTGTTTCCTGTGTCCCTCTTGCGTGAGCCTGACCGCCTGGTTGAGGGTGTGTATTCAATGAAGGTTTCGTTCGGCATTGGTCAAAACATGCCTCCAACACTATCAAGGCCATTTTAGATAGTTAAAAATGGGCTTGTGAGGTTTGTTTCCTGTGTCCCTCTTGCGTGAGCCTGACCGCCTGGTAGAGGGTGTGTATTCAAAAAGGTTACGTTCGGCATTGGTCAAACGGCGCCGATACCGATGTTATGGTCCTTCCCCTTCCTGCGGGAAAACAAATGCAGTTACGAGGTCATTAGCTCCCATGTTTGTGAGGACGCCCATGTTCATTACCGGGTCTGATCAGTCTCCCGGTATTTGAGCATGCGCTGAAGTAGTGGGAAACCCGCTACCGCGCATGCGCCTAGGTGTATTCCGTGAGACGCTTGCCCTGCTATGGCTCCTATGCTTGCGCACTGATAACTACCAGCGTGGATTACAGCAGGGGCCGCTCGAGATCCCCGTAAAGTGAGGGGATACCCCAAGAGTTCTAAACACTGTGAGAAAAATAAAGCAACATTACTCTGTTCATAATGGGATTACGGGCCAATGGTACCTCACTTGTTATATGTGTGAAGTACACACTAATGATAGTCAGTGGTGGTAATTGCTACAGCTGGTATCTATGTTTGATAACATGGGTTTACACAAACCAATGTGTTCCCCATGCCAGCTTGATCTGTTTGAATTTGCGAGCATAACAATGGGCCCATTCTTAGTGAACTACTTAAAATAAAGTAGAGGGGTAGCAGTAGAGAATAGTCCCTACACTATTAGGCCAGCGCTTGGAGTTGGTTGTTGACTAAAGAAGGTGTGCATGGTCAATTCTATACATTTTCTATTTCGCAAGTTGCAGCCATGGTATCTCATCATTTAAGCCTTTATCATCGCTGCGAAGCCTGTATACCCAGCGCTGTTCTCGGATATGGAGTTGTCTAGAGATATCAGTCTTTTGTTTATTCATAACCTCAAGCACCACCCATCTGAGGTCCAGGTCGTTGTGGCCTTTCTCCGTGAAATGTTTCGTCAGTTTGGTGTTGGTCTTCCTGCACCTAATCGTACTCCGGTGTTCGCTGATCCGCGTCTTCACCTTCCTGGTGGTCATCCCGACATACTTCAGGTTACATGGACAGGATAGGAGGTACACCACACCTTCTGTATTGCAGTTGCTGAAATGTTTTAGCTTCCAGGGTCTCTCTGTACCTATGTCGACTTCTTTTGTTGTGGTGGTCAGCCGGCAGCACACACAGTTGCCGCATGGGTAGTGGCCTGTTGGTCTCGGTTGGCTCCACAGAGTCATCTGATTCTCAATTTGATCATTGGGAGTTTTGGAGTGTACCAAGGTGTCCCTCAAGTTCCTACTCCGTTTGTATGCGAATAGTGGGGGTTCCCACTTCTTGTTCCCGCTGTTTAAGATGGCCCATTTTTTCTTTATAATGTTCTGGATTCTGTTCGACACGGGCGTGTATGTTGTAACGCAGACCAGGCGGTCTTTCTTTTCTTTATGTGTTGTCTCCAAAAGGGCATCCCGGTTATTATTCCTCGCCCTTTTCCTTGCCCGTTTAACCATCTTCTTGGGGTAATGTCTCTCCAGGAGTTTTGTCTCTAGTTGTTCTGCCTGTATCTGGAATGTATCTATCTCAGAACAGTTCCTTCGAATCCTCAGGAATTGGCCTACAGGAAGGTTCTCACGGAGGGCCCTCGGGTGGTAGCTGTCATACATTAATAAACTGTTCTTGTCTGTTGGTTTAGTGTGGACTTTTGTGGATATTCCTTCTGATGTTAAGGTTATATCCAGATCCAAGAAAACAGCCTGATTTTTGTCGATGGTATGTGTGAACCTGAGGTGGGGGTCAATGCCGTTGACCCACTCCACGAAGCGTGTTGCCTCATCCTTGGTACCTCGCCAGATGACAAAAATGTCATCTATGTACCGTTTCCATGTCTTCATTCGAGGTGTGAAGGGGTTCGAGGGGTTAAAGATGTGGTCCTCCTCAAAGCGGTGTACGTACAGACACGCCATGCTCGGCGCGAAGGTGCTGCCCATGGATGTGCCGCCCACTTGATGGTACAGGGTGTCCTCAAACTCGAAGAAATTCTCCGTAAGTGCTAGTTCCGCACACTCCATGATGAAATGCGTGGGTGTCACATATGTCCAATCCTGGTCCAGTAGAATCTGTTCCACCACCTCCAGAGTACGCCTCTGGGGGATGCTCGTATAGAGCGCTTCAATGTCCATGGTTATGAACATGTCTTCGCTTGCATCTATGTCCAGGTCTCGAAGATGGCAAAGTACATCTTTGGTGTCTCTAAGGTAAGATCGAGATTTCTGTACAATCGGCTTCAAGAACCAGTCGCAGAACTGGGAAAGTGGTTCCAGAGCTGACCCAATACCCGACACTATCGGTCTGCCCGGTGGGGGTGTTTTGTTTTTGTGAATTTTAGGAAGGGTATAGAACCTAGGAGTCCTTGGTTCCAAATTCACTAAAAACTCAGCCTCATGCTTGGTAATCCAGTCCTGGGTTTCTGCTTCGTTGACCATGTTCTTGATGCTGGTCATGATGCGGGGTGTTGGATCTTCCTGGTGTACCTCATAGCTCGAGGTGTCGGATAGCAGGCGTAAGCATTCCTCTTTGTACATAGTATAGTCCATCAGGACTATGGCACCCCCTTATCTGCCGGTTTGATGATTATGTCATGGTTGTTCTTCAATTGCTCCAGAGCCGTTCTCTCTCCTTTGGTCATATTCTGGAATCCCCTCATATTGTTGAAGTCGATTCTTTCCACTTCTGTGAGGACCGCTTGTTCAAATGCCAGGACATTGCAGGATATGTTCTGGTTCGGGGAGAGAAAGTGGACTTCTTCCGTAGTCCAGTGCTGGTCCGGTCACTGTCCAGTGTTTCGTTTTCGCCAAAATAATCTTTCAGCTTGATCTTTCTGAGGGAACTGAGCTAATTCAGTGTTGAGGAAGAAAGGGTTGTTATTTGCGGTGGGGACAAAACCCAAGCCTTTCGCTAGAACCGCTTCTTCTTCTATGCTGAGGCTATGCGTACTCAGGTTTACAACATTGGTTATTCCCTGGTCGTTGTTATTGTTGAGCCTCTGCCCCTGCTCCGTGTCACTGCGCCGCTGGTTGACGCTTCGTCTTCCCATTGGATCCTCGTTGTCCTCCTCGGTTTCTGTCTGCCTCTTCCTCTGCCTCGGAATAAAAAAGGCTGCTGTCCTTGGTGGGGCCCGAACCCTGGGGGGTAAAATTGCTGTGGCCAGAAGCCGAATGGCTGCATCGGTGGCGCAAACATTGGTAAGTTAGGGTTCCGGTATCTCCGTGTCTGCTGCCCTCCTGTGCTCTCATCGCTGCTGCTGTCGCTTCTCTCTTCCCCTGAGCTGTAAGTCCAGTTTTGAGGTGTAGGTCTGAAGCGTGGCTGACGTCTAGGTGCAGGTGTTTGTTGGGGTTTGTCATAGTATTCGTCCGTTGTGTAGGGGTACACCGTCTCCCGCTTGAACTTCTGGACATCCTTCTGTAGTTTGGTTATTTTAGATTGGGTAAGATATTCCCTGTATGCTGACTGGTCACTGTTTATCTCTTCAAGCTTTTTTTGAAGACGGTAATGTGAACTGATGTTTTCAAATTACTCTCACTCTGCTGTATCTCAACTAGCAGAGCATCTGCTAGTTGTCTGGCTGTGCTGATGATCAACACCAGCCAGTCCTTGGTGCATTTCCATGCTATGCTCGACCAATTAATCCTAAATTCCTTGTTATTTAGGAACAGCCGGGGTTCATTTGTGACCACGAGTCCCCGTGGTGCCGTGTTCTTTCTCAAATATTCCGTCATAAATGCTCCATGTAGAGCCGTGCGGATTTGTTCTTTCTTCTTTGCTGATAAAGCCTCCCATTCATCTGAGTTCTTGATAGTTTGTGAGACTACCGCCTCCGCCAGAATTGATGGGGTCCTCAGTATGTCTGCATATGTGCTTTCATCGAAAGCCAGTTCAGTCTCCATGGTCGAAATATCAGGGTGATTAGACCGGGTGAGATGTTGTCTTAGCCCACCTGTTTTTTAGCGTAATTTGCAAGGGTCGGTAAAGGCTTAACCTGACCCTCTGGTCCTTTGTGACCACGTGTAGAGCCCCAGTACGTTCCCACAGCTCGAAAGCTGCACAACAGTCCACACACACTAACCCCAGCAATGTTGCCGAGGGTGGGAACCAGAGGCATGGGGCCAAAGGGCGAGCCAGCCTCCACTATCTCATGAATACACAAAAGTGGGCTGCCCATTGAATCAATTCCTATGTTTATCTACAGAGTTCTATAGAGATGCACTACCAGTGGGGGCATCTCATAAAAGTTACGGACTGGCCTCACACACCGCCCGGTGTCATGCTTCATCATCGGCTGTCCTCGCCCTCTAAAAACTTGGTTTGATAGAGGGCGAGCATACACCTGGAGACAGGGATGCACTTCTAAATCTAAGTGATGGCCGTGGGGGAGTGATAAGTGATTTAAAAACCATTACATTAGTCCATGTGCTATGCTTTATTCAAATGGTAAATGTATGGTGGTTAAAAACTAAGTGAACGGTGGTATGGGATATTATTCTCCCTTCACCGTATGAAATGCGGTCGACATGTTTCTGCTGAGGTGTCCCCGAAGGGTACGTAGCATTCTTCAGGACCTAAAAAAGGGGGGGGGACAAAGGGGGGGTTATATACTCTATGTGTTCACTTCCTTTTAACTAGTGAAAAATGGAAGGAAAATCCTGTCGCTAGATCAGGGAGGGTTAAAAGACCCTCCCAGACACAGGAGATGAGGATGATTTCGACGCCGCGATGACGGCCCTGAACTAGCATTTTGACCCCCAAATCAATCTGGATTTAGAGCGGTTCCAGCTGAGACAGGCCAAACAGTCCGAAACGGAGTTAGTCGAGGTCTTCTAAGCCAGACTGTTGGAAATGGCCCTTTTTGCAGGGTCACCCCTAAACTTTTGCCTTCCTCTTGCATTTTTGCTGACCTGTTTTTGTTGGTTTTATGACTCTGGGCACTTTACCACTGCTGTTCAGTGCTAAAGTGCATATGCTCTCCCTTTGTAAATATGTCTATGTGAATTGGTATATCCCTGATTGGCTTATTTGGTTTACCTGTTAGTCCCTAGTAGTGTGGCCTGTGTGTGCCCAGGGCTGGTAAACCAAATGCTGCTGGTGGGCATGCAGCGCTGGTTTGCGCCACCCACAGAAGCAGCTTGTAAAGTGTGTCTCAGACCTGCCACTGCAGAGTCTGTGTGCAGTCCAGAACTGCCATCTTGGCTGTGAAGTGCACCCACTTCCCAGACCCTGAACCTTCCCTTGGCATCATGTAAGTCACCCCTATGGTAGGGTGCATTGTATGTGTAAGGTAGGACATGCCTTGGTGTGTGTAGCATGTCCTGGTAGTGAATTACACCCAATTTCGTTTTTCACCACTGTAAGGCTACCTGTTCCTCATAGGCCAGAATGGGCAGTTTGACTATTACATCCTATAGTCCTAACTGACCCCAGGAACATGGTAGAAAAACGAATTTAGTATGCCTGAGCTCAGAATATTAAAATACATCTTTTAGTAAAGTTTATTTTTATATTCTGTGTTTGAAAATACCACTTTTAGAAAGTAGGTATTTTCTTGCCTAAGCCTTCCAGTGTGCTCTGCTGTTATGTGTATTGGCTGTCTGGTTTTGGAGGGACAGGGCAGGCTGAGTCAGACCTGGGTTGAATAGAGAGATCTGCATTTAGAGTATCGGGAGGGGTGGCTCCTTGACCTGAATAGGGCTGTGCCTGGCAAGGTGAATGCTGGCTCCACCTCCTACTGTGTGTCTGATAGCAGACCCCCTCTTTCTGAAAGGAAGGATGCAGCCTGGTAAACAAAGTGCTCCAGGGCTGAGCAGAACTGGTTCTGGCTGGGTTCAGTGACTTGTAGCTTCTGAGAACAAAGACTTTTGGGGTATAAATATTTGTGCTGAAACCCCTACAATTTGTATTGCCCCTGGATCTGAAGAGGAAACTCTGTCCGTGCCACTGGAGGAATCTGCAGGAAGTGACTGTCCTTGTGCTTGTGTGTTTTTCTTGCACTGGCCTGCAGCAGTGACCACTGGACCTTGAAGAAGAGGAAAAGGAACTTTTGAGAGAACTTTTATTTTTGTTACAGCAATTACCCAAGGGCTAGGAAAAGATCTAGCCTCCTGCTGGAGTCTCAGGCACATCAGACTCCACCACCAACCTCCTGCTTCCTCCCTGCGAGGATTGCTATCTGCTGATGAGGCTCCTGTGAGTTCCAGGGCCTCTAGTTTGCTTCAAAGAAAAGAGTGCTGGAAATCGACGCTAACGCACCTTTGCAAGCCGCTGCAGCCGAGAGCGCTGGAAAAATCATCGCGCTGCTGCCGCTGAGTGCTCGCAACACGAAGCTAACGCCTCTTTGCGAGCCGCTGCAGCCGAGACGCGCTGGAAAAATCATGGCGCTGCTGTCGCCGAGCGCTCGCAACCCCTAAAGAAATCATCGCTTCAAGACATCGCATTGCGGACGCCGTGCGTCCGCCATTTTCATCGCATCGCACCGGATTTCGTCGCTCCCTCGCGGAGCGCCATTTCTTCGCATCGCAACACAATCGCACCACGCAACAGGATCGTCGCATCGACTTCTCCCTCGCAGCAAGAAAGTCATCGCATCGGCGGCCTAGCGTGCAGAAGTTGGTCGCATCGTCTCCGCACGCATCAGCAGATCGGCGCATCATCCTCCCTTGCGGCAAGGATTTAACGCATCGCCGGCCTCGCGTGAGGAAAATCATCGCTACCACTTCTTTGCGACATTTTGTTGGTTTTGCTACTGAATTCAGGTACTTTGTGAGAGAAAGGGTCGCAGAGACCACTGCTTTGGATTTGAACCTTATTTTTGCAAACTCTGAACGAGAAAGGGTCGAAGAGACCCCTGCTTTGAATTTGAACCTTATTCTTGCAACCTTTGAACTATTTTTGACAGCCCTTCAACAGCAATCCTATTTTTGACAGTATTGTGGCTTTTACAGTTATTGGTCTTGTGATAAATCTACCTATATATAAAGATACTTATTTTTTATAACTACTTGTGTGGTGTCCCTTTGTAGTGTTCCTCACTGTGTTACTGTGTATGGTCATAAATGCTTCACACACTGCCTCTGAGATAAGCCTACCTGCTCGTGCTACGTTACCACAGGGTTGAGCGGGGGTATCAAGGAGGGTAGCCCTCTCACTCTGACTTAGGAAGAAGGGTCCCTACTTGGACAGTGGCCAGCCATTGCCAACTAGAGACCCCCATTTCTAACACCGACTAAGGAGGCTCTCTAGCACATGCACATTCCCAGACCAGAGGGAAGAAATACGGGCCCAGATCATCCAAGGGTGCCGGTTGGTGCTGTTACTAAGGCTAGTCCTGCGACAACCTGGAGTGTCCCTTGACGACATCCTGATACTGGCAAGATCCCATGAGTTGTCCGATTCCTGAGCGGATGAAATGGAGGCAGCCCTTAACAGGGGCACAGTCGCACCCAGCACCCCCAACACATCCAGGTTGAATAGGAGAGAGTGGAGGCCATTCTGAAGCGCCTGAGCCCTGTCCGTGTTCCCCTGAAGACGCAGACGGCGGGTCCTGCGGAAACTGTGGGGCCGGTCATCCCCCAACAGGTCTCTGCTACGCAAAAGGGAAGGTCTGCTCCCGATGTGGGAAACAGAACCACTTCGCCAAAGTATGCCGGAGCGGGAGATCCAGGGCAGTTTTCAACAGACCACGTGGGCCCCCATCCAACCTCAGGCAGTTGTCAATTGATGATCAGCACACCCCCAGGGTATGGCTGCGACACGGAGGGAAAGGATAGCAACGTGTTCGTAGTATCCTTTGCCAGTCGTGCAGACCGACGGCGACGGCTGCCCCCCATGTGCACTCCCCAAGTGGCAGGATCCACAGTGCAGGCACTCATTGACACCGGGGCCTGGGTGAATGTCATGGACTCGGAGCAATATGAAAGCCTCACACCGCGCCCCCCTCTCTCTCCCACCAATGCGAGGATCTACACCTACGGCGGAACCCACTAGCTCCCTCTGAGAGGAGTAATAGAGGTAGAGGTAGCCAACGACAAGCATGCTACATGGGCAAGGTTCCACGTGACAGGCGGAAAGAAAGTCACTCTCCTCAGCTGCCATACAGCGGTGGACCTGGGGCTGGTTTTCTTCGCCAATCAGGTTCATGACTCCCATGCCGACGCCATCCTGCATGAGTTTCCACAGCTGTTCGAGGGCCTGGGAAAACTAAAAGGGAAGAAGTTCAAACTACACATCGACCCCTCGATCAGACCGACAGTCTGAGGCTCAAAAGGGTGCCCTTTCACCTACGGCCACAGGTGGAGGAGGAGTTGAAGAAATTCTGGGATCTGGGCGTCATTGAAAGAGTCACAGGCCCGACCCTGTGGGTGTCGCTTCTGGTCATCGCCCCAAAGCCCAAGCAGCCGGGAGCCATCCGGCTATGCTTCGACATGCGCCTTCCCAACCAGGCCGTGAAGAGGGAACGACATCTGACACCCACCATGGATGACATCATGGCGGACCTCAACGGGGCGAAGTGGTTTTCCAAGCTCGACCTAGATGCTGGATACCATCAGCTGGAGACCGCGCCTGAGAGCAGATACATCACCATGTTCTCCACTCACGTGGGTCTGAGGAGGTACAAACGGCTAAACTTCGGGGTGTCGTCGGCCGTAGAGGTCTTCCAAAATGCCATCCGGGAGACCTTGTCAGGTCTGCAGGGGGTTATAAACCTCAGCGATGACATTCTGGTATTCTCAAACACTCTAGAGGAACACCACATGCACCTGAGGGACACACCCCAACGGCTGGCAGTCAGTGGCCTCACCCTCAATAAGGCGAAGTGCTCGTTCTATCAGGGATCTGTGGATTTCTTTGGATACATCTTCTTGCGTTCGGGCGGCCCAAGTACCCACCACTCTGACCGAAGTCCGCAGCTTCCTGCGAATGGCCACGTACTGCGGCCGCTTCATACACAACCTGGCCTCTCTGTTGGAGCCGTTGCGAGCTCTTACGCGCTGTGGTGCGCCCTAGGACTTTACCCCAAAAACAAATGCAGCTTTCCACGCCATCAAGCAGGCGCTGATGGACAAAACAGTTATGGCATATTTCCACCCAGGGAAGCTCACTGAGCTAGTGGTCGGTGCGAGCCAGGTTGGCCTGGGAGCCGTTCTCCTCCAAGAAAGTGAAGAAAAGGAGTGGACGCCCGTGGCTTACGCCAGCAGAGCACTCTCTGACACCGAGATGAGGTATACCCAAATTGAGAGGGAGGCTCTTGCCATCAAGTGGGCGTGCCAGCTCTTCCATTTGTACCTGTTCGGGCACGACTTTGGGTGGTGACTGACCACAAGTTACTGATTCCCCTGTTTTCTGGAACAGCCAGGCTGGCCCCTCCCAGGATGGAAAGATGGGCCGTGCAACTTCATGCTTATTGCTTCGAGGTCGTGTTTCGCCCCGGTGCCGGCAATCCCACTGACTACCTATTGTGGCAATCCGTCACGGCCGACACGCGACGGCCTCACGCTGACGAAGTGCGCACGGTGGAGTTTATAAGGATATCCCAAGAGGCGTGCCCCAAGGCACTGACGCTGGAGGAAATCGCAGCGGCCATGACACTAGATGAGAACCTGGCGAAAGTCAAAAAGGCACTGCTGTCGAGAGGTTGGCAACACTTCTTAGACGGGGCACGCTCCCTGAACGCGGAAGATCACCATACAAGGCAGCAGCTGTGGAGAGTCCGCAGCAAACTGAGTGAAGGGGAGCACGGAATCATACTGCGCAACCACGCCATCGTAATGCCGAGCAATCTACAGAATCAGGTCATAGACCTTGCACACGTCGGACACCAAGGGATGGCCAAGACCAAAGCATGCCTCCGCAGCAGTGTGGTTCCAGGGCATGAATGGAGGAGCCCTGCGCAGAACCATGGTCCAAAGTGAGCATCGACTTTGGGAGTTTTCCTGATGGCCGCAGTACTGTAGTCTTGATGGACTCGCACTCGAAGTTCCCTGTCGTCGAGGTGATCTCCTCTACAGCATTTCCTCATGTCCAACCTGTCCTAGACAAGACGTTTGCACTACTGGGCCTTCCTGATGAGATTAAATCAGACAACGGACCCCCTTTCCAGGGCAGGGAGGTCCAGGAATACCTAGCTGAAAAGGCCATCCGACTTCGGAAGATCACTCCTCAATAGCCCCAGGCGAACGGTGAGGTCGAACACTTCATGCGGACCCTCAATCGGGTGCTGAGAATTGGAGTGGAGAAGGGGGAAGATGCTGAGAGCTCTCGCCATAATTTCCTGAATGCATATCGACAAGCCCCACACAGCACCACCCTCTGCGCACCGTCTCGTCTGCTTTTCCGGCGTGCCCCGCGGGGTAGCATCCCGGCATACCCGGTTTGGCGCCCTGCCGCCCTGGACCGTGAAGCCACTCAGACCCGGAGCGAAATCAGAAACCGGAAAGCAAGCCTTGCGCGAGGGGCTCAATCATCCTCACTGTGCGTGGGCGAATATGCTGTCTTGAAAGACAGACACCCCGGGTGGAAGTTCCGGACGCCTTATGAGCCTGAGGTGTGAAGAGTCATCGCCATCCAAGGGACCATGTGTTATATGGTTCTTAGGCACATTATCGACATTGCGAAGTTAGCATGAGCTTCGCTGCCATGATGCTGCTTTTGCGCACGCTACTACATGACTTTGTTTTTGCAAGACTTTGTTTGTGCCTTTCACATGAGAACGGGTTGCCTTTCGCGTTCTCTGCCTTTCCTGGAGTTTAGTCTGAACACGATGTGCAAGGTCGATAAACAATGCCCCTTGTTATTCTGTTCTGGTCAGTCCCTAGCACCTAGACATAACATGCTACACAGCTGCAGTACTGAAGACTCGTGCTTTGATATTTCGTTGTTGCATGTTGTTTTAACACATTTGGAGAAAGCCGTTCCATGGAGAAGAGCTCTGCTGTTCCTATGATGTAAACCTTACATTCAGGCTTTAAGGTATGGGGTCTGCTGTCAAAGCCCAGAGATCGTCCTTTTATAAAATAAAATTGTTTTAGTCAAGGGGAGGGTGGTCAGGACTATAGGCCCTTATTTCCACAGTCTTTATAAAATGTCTTCTCCCTTTGTATTCTATGGAATTGTAACAATGCTAACTGTGCTGAGTTTATGCATTTTGCTGCTAGTAGTGGCACGTATACTGTATTGTAGAGCACGATAGTTAAAATAAACATTTTGAACTATTTCAGTGACTCTGCCTATTCTCATTGTGGACAAGTACGAGTGAGTGAGCGAAAGAGTACGTCTTGCTCCCGCGATTCCTGAGAGTCGGGAGTGTTGTGTTCTGGGTTGTCTAATCATTTGTAGCTCCGTGATCTTGGGAGGGGAACGAATGAGACACTATAGCTAGTCGGTTTGGGATTTTGGGTACTGATGTGGTAGGTTGGTACACCCCTATTCACTGAGGTCCTGTTTTCCTGCGCATAGTTCTGTGTATGTGCAGAATCCCTGCAACACATGGTTTCAGCAAAAAGAGATACGCGACTGGTGACCCGAAATGTGAAGGTGGCCGGACCTCGCCCCAGTCAGGAGCGGAATGCCGATCTGGAGGTGGAATATGACTCGCTGATAGATCCTGCACCATCCCCTGTGGCGGCTGAGGAGGACCATGGCCTCGCTGGGACCGGTGAGGTCGCCCCAGGTGTTGATTCAGTGTGCCTAGACACCACGAGCAGGCCCGTGGCGTGCAGCCCGGATGAGGTAGGGCCCAAGTCCAACTCGCGGAGCCAGACGTATGGTCTCCGGCCTAATCCTGCCCCCAGCCAGCGGCTAAAAGACTTTGTGTGTGTGTCGTACCTCCACAGCAAGGACCATGTGAGTGATAGACACTAAAGAAAAGGAGGGATGTAGAGAGTCACCCGGGCTCTCCATAACAATGTTGCAGTTGTAGCACTCCTCAGGGCAGGCTCGCTAGAGGAGATATATTAATGGGCGAAAGACCACTCGAGGTCTCTGCCCACACAGAACCAGCAAACTGTGTTGTGTGTGTTTTGTGGGCAGCGGGCAGGCCACTCCCTGCACATGGGCCAGCCCGCTACACTCCTTACCTTCACTTTGCAGATTTATTTCGAAATCTGCGCTGAAATCAGAAAATATGTATTTGCACATAATGAATGCGCATGTTTCATTTCCGCACACGGAAGAAGACAGCGTGCACATAATATTTATTTCCTGCGGAAGGTAGCAAATTATGAAACGACGCTCAACCTTAAATGAACCTAAAATGAACATTTTACTTAGTATTATCATTAGGTTTCCCTCTTCCACTTGAGCGATTGACGAATGTGCATCGCTAGAGGTGGGCAAGCCACTGAAAGCTGGAGCCAGATGCCTGGCTTTACCTCTGTCTCTCAGCTCCAGGTTTTTTTAAACCCTCTAGCCCAAAACGAGCCGAGCTTCCATGTGGCTTCTGTCTGCCACGCACGCTGTACTCGAAGGCACCAACCATTAAAGAAAACATTAACTTTTCTTGTGAAACAGAAGGGAAAGTGAGGTACCAGTCTAGTAATTGCGCTGCACAATGTGAATCAACCAAACCTGTGATCAATACCAGCTGCCTGCTCGCAAATTATGTGATTCTATGCAAATATTTTATTTTACTGAGTCTCCTTTTGCTTTATTATCACGTTTGAGAGTACTTTCAATTATGTGATTTCAGGATGTATGCTGGTATATAATTGACTAGAATGTTGTCCCAGCTTCAATAAGAAGGCTACGTTATGCACAATAAATACCTGCCTCTTAGTCCAACAATGCATGGCATGGGCAGGAATGTTTCTAAGCTCATGTGTAAAAACTATAACTTTTGATAAATATCTCTCAATGTGGTGATCAAATCTGCTGTACTAAGGTGAATTTTTTTTTTGAATTTTGAGGAGCCTTTATCGTATTTTTACATGATGCTTGGTTCGTTCATTACATCCCAAATTTTTACATCCCAAATTTTTGCAACGGCTCCGCTTAAGTACAGGCTCTGGCTTGACTCGCCCTGTTAATTTGTTGTCTTGCCTACCTCTATGCTTCACTTGATGAAAGGGGTTTTTAGCATGTCACAGGTTCAAGCCCATCAGTCTTCCATTCTCCCAAAGCCTAGCCATATATATGGCTTTTGTCAGGACTTCACAAGGATCCTTTTAGTATCCTATTTGTGTGCATTCAATCGTAATACTCATACATGCCCTACATACTGACCCATTTGGTCTCATATGTTCGCATTTCTAAGGTAGTGTTGTGTTCGGGAGTGGGGGGACCAGATAGATTCATGGCCGGGGAGAGGCCTTTGATGAAAGTTTGACTACAAGGTCCACCTGCCTCCTTACCCTCATGGAGCTCTAAATAGGGTTGTAGTGGACACCATATATTCTGGGTCTACCAAAAGCAAAGCACGTAGTTCAGCTTTGGTATTACAATAAATTATGTCTTTAATGCAGTTATTTATGTTGCGGTCAGAGCCCTTCTCTGTCTAATAGTCACTTTCCTCTTTGCTACCAGGACTACTATAGCTATCAGTTTTCATGTGTTGCAAGGTATGTTTTCAACACAACCCAGTAGTGCTAATTGGATTGAAGGATTCAACAGTTAGTTTATAATGTGCTTCATATGCACATTTAGCATGCACGTGTACAGTGGAGAACACAGAGATTCCACACTAAACAGCAAAGGCAACAAGATTGCAACTAGATCATTTGAGCAACTTCCAAATAGAATCTCTTCCAGATGATGGCGCAAAGTGAGCAGGGCTAACTGGCTTAAGGAGGCTATAAATAACACAATGTACCTTGCCCATCCCATTGTAATCTAATCCATGTCTGCCTTGTCTATCCCGTAACATTCTCAAAAACAAGATTAATTACCACTTAATGTCATATATATCAAGTCATTCCTAGAATTAAACAGTAACTGCTAACTGTTGAACTGAATTCTATTCCATATTTAGAAAATGGACTCAGACCAAAAACTGACAGATCATTCCAGCCTTGGTGCTCCTTAGTTTGTGTCCTTTGTCTCCCTTCTTTTGCCCCTTCTGTCTGGTTCGGTGGGAGAAGCAGAGGGGAAGCAGGAGGGCGGGGGGCTGAAGGGCCTGGGAATGGGAAGAGTTAAAGGGTAACCAGTATCTTTTTCAATCTGGATGTTGCACCCATCTCGCCTGCTCTACTTAATCCATGAACACCTTCACTCAGAAAGCCGGGTCTGTCTCTGATGCTGGTTGGAGTCGCTTATTAGTGCAGACTCCACAAAGGTAAATCCCTAAGGAAAGAGGAGTCAACGTCTGTCCGCACCACCATACGCCCACTCTGAAGCTACCAGACCTCAAATGTGGCCAAGGTAGAGTGGCTGTCACATCTGTAGTGCCTACCTCCATTATCATCCAAACCTGTGCAAAGATCACATCAAGCATATGGTTCTCTTGCAGTTGGAGCTGGAAAATTGGATTTCAGTTTTTTTAGTGTCACGTTGTTTACCCTTTACTTAGATTAAAAACAGATAAGACCCATTTGGTTTACATAACCTTGCATCTTACATGGTGCTTTTAGCTAGAGAGGAGCACAGAAAACCTGTTTTCAGCTTTCCAGTATGGCCGCACTTTTGAATACTTGTTTTCTTTTCTTAATTTCTACATTTAATGATTGATACCTATTGTCACTGAGATATTACGAGTATTTATAAGCAGGAAATATTTTTTGCAAAATGCTCCATATAAAACTTTGCATTTGGAAAATCGTATTGCCGTGGAACTGGTATGGAAGAAGTATATGTATCGGAAGTCATGAAGACACTTGAATTAAATAATGTTTTTATTATTTTTAGGATCATCGGTGTCAGAAAACCGAGTAGAAGTAGAAGCAATGGCTGATATTTTGCCTTACTATGGGTTATCTGATTTAAAAGAAATTCTAAATTCTGTTGTAAATAAAAATGCAAAGACCCCTTTTGAATGCAGACCTCTCAAAGTGAGAAATTACCTACAGGTAAGAAATTAGATATTTTTTGTTCCAATAAACAATCATAATGTACTCTTCACACTGATGGTGAGGCTGCTAATCACTGTGTGCTGATAGTACACAACAAGTTCCTGGCAATCTGGCAGAGAAGATTTCCATTGCTGCGGACCATAATCAGAGCTGCAGTGAAACTGATGCTTGGATGATGCCAAGGGCATAGTAATGCTTTTGCTAAAGTAGCATTGTATTAGCTTATAGAGCATATTGTGTGAGTACAGATATTATGGATGTCTATGTGACACAGAGGTTGGCAGTATATGCATTTCTCTTTTCTACTGGAACTTGCTCAAGGTCATACAGGAGTTAAAGCTGATATCAAATTTCTAGTTCCAACCATGGAAAACAAGGATTCATAAAACTAATAGTCTCATCTTGTGTCTGTTATAAGCTTACATGCCTAGAAGCAGATACACATGTCCTGGTACAGGCTGCCCTTCCCTAGTAAACCTCACATGGCTCAAGTTGTCAAATAACAATGCACACCAATATTTTAGGCCAACTACAGCCTTTCTACACTATCTATCGGTATACTTGGGTACTGCAATCATATGCCAAATGCTGCCTCATAAGCCTAGCTGCAATTCTAATTTATCTAGCCATGTTCATGGATACTGGCTCATGTGCTCAGACACAACCATCATTTGCCAGGTATAATGCCACATGTCTATATACAGCTATGTGTACTGTATGCAGGCTGTCAGCACCCCGAGACAATAGAAATGGTAAATGTAGGAGAATGCCTCATTTTGCATGATCATCCCCATTTTTGGGACAGATGCTGCTGTGTTTTTTTGCTCTGTGCACTAAGACCCTGTTAAGCAGGTCCCTGTACATGTGTTCTGATCCCTAAAGCATGTGGCAATTGGCTATACTCCTAATTGGCATCTTTACCATACCTATAAGTCCCTAGTATATAGCACAAAATGTATCCAGGGCCCTAAGTTAAATGTCACTAGTGGACTGCAGCACACCTTGCGCCACCACTAGAATAACAGTGCAAAACTTGACGGTTGGCCTACCACTTTAACTTGTTTGTGTAGTTTTAAAACTGAAAATTCTACCTGCCAAAATAGCCCCTTTGACAGGCCTAAACCCTCCTTTTAAATATGAATTAAAATTAATTAGGCCTTAAATTCCCATGGGACAGGGTGCGTGGTATTTAAATGTAGACAGGTAAAAGTTTAATGTTAAGCATGTCCTTACAGTGACAGGACCTAAAAGCCATTTTCCACTCTAGCAGGGTAAGCTATTTCATAGGAAAGCATTGGAATGCTATATTAAAATGAATAATATTATCTCCGCTTTAGAAACCGCTACAAAGTTAATTTTTTATGTAACCAACTTTATTGAGAGTTTTACGGCAAAGCACAGCACCGCGCAGTACAAGATATACTCATAATACATGTATGACATAGCGACAATCCCAAACATTAATAATGTGCAACATTGCGATATCAGATTGACAGCCCATAGTACTGGCATCATTTCCCCCATGTACGCTCATGTTTCTTAGGGAAGCCACGAGCCTCAAAAACTGGCTTCATCTGGTGAGCGCACAAGTTCACTCCTACACGCCACCCCCTAACGGTTGGCAGCCTCCGTTGTCTCCATGCATGGGCTACATCCCGCTTAGCAACCAGGCAAGCCATCCTCAAAAAGACACGCTCAGCTCTGGGGCCCGCCACCTCATCCAACAACCCAAGGAGGACAATACGCGGCGTTAACTCCAGCGGGAGGCCTAAGACAGCCAAAAGTATGCGACCCACCTCCCTGCAGAAGTGCCTCAGCACCAGACAATCTCAAGCTACATGATAGAAGTCCGCTGCAGGGAGCGCACACTGCGAGCATGCCACTTGTGCATCGGGGAGCAAATGTAAGCGCTTCGGCGTGAGATATGTCACGTGCAAGTAATTGAACTGTATTATACGCAGCCTTGTCGAGGTCACCATCTCCCTCGGCGCCATGCAAGCCTCCCTCCAGTCGTCTTCATCCCTGTCCCCCAGCCAGAACGCCCACCTCTGTCTGGCCCTCTCAAAGCCATCCGGGGCATGGATCACCAGCGACCTGTAAATCCTGATGTAGACTGTTTACCTAGCTTCCCCTGGAAGATCTTTGCCTCCAACGGACTGTACTCAGGCAAAGGATTCTCCGGTAAGTTGTGGGCCAGCAAGGTGTGGCGCAATTGGAGATACCGAGTGAGTTGATGTAGATTGCGCACTCCTCTTTTTAGATGGTTGAAACAAAATAATCAATAGCTAACGATCTGTGCGCTACGTCTTCTGGGTGCTACCTAACACTCGAGTCAAAATGATGAGTTTGGCCAAGTCGTAGCAACTTGGACAAGACGTGCTTCACAATTAACTAAATTTAAATCTTATATCAAATTAATCACATATTCAAAAGCGATTTCATTTGATTTCTTTATATAGTGATTCCTTCATCTCAATTAAACAATCATGTATTCATATATGTGAGTACAACTCACTGAGACCATAACAATAATCATAAACAAAACATATTAAAAAAACACTCTGGTTGGTTATGCGCTGTGCCCAATGCATTTCGGGACTTGATGTCCCTTCTTCAGGGGAAAATCTGAAATACACACAAACATACATTCTAATGTACAAAGTGACAAAACAATGATTCCCTTGAACAACCATACCAGGTTGTCATCACCGTGATTTTTGTATAGCATATACTTTTCTGTGTGCAATAACCATAAGCATGAAGACCCAGTTTAAACAAGTAATAATGCGTCAACATACAGAAATGGTGGTAGCCATTCAGAGAACCCCATATGATTATTCTCTGTGTTTCTTAGGTGCCATAAGAGAACTGTAAGAATATGATGTGTGTTCGTGTATAGTATGTTGACCAAAGGGCAAAACCTGTGAAAAAAATAATAGAGACCGCATGCTGTTCCGTGTAGCCTTCTCAGATAATACTCACGATATCAGAATCACTGTGTTCGTTTCACTCTGGGCAATTCAACTAGAAACAAACTGCATCAACACCTTCATTACAACCAATAACGAACCTCCATTATGTCTCCGAACTACACTGTAATTAATGCGATCCTACCTCTAAGCATCACGTAGTACGTGGCTGCTGTTAACCCACCTGAATCGCCCGTGCTCGTAACTGCTACTGGTTGCGTTTAAGCTTTAATCATCGGCTTCTCCAAGCCTCCTCTCTGTAAAAATCCAAATCACGGATCAGACCTGTATTGCCCAATTCGCGTATTAAATCTACTAAAAGTGCTGCCGCGACTTACCCTTATCGTGACTAGCAGCTACCAACTCGTATGTGTGCACCATATCCAATAACAGGAAGTCTATGATAAATCTCGTGTTCAACCTATATCTTGCCTGTCATCTCATGATTCTCTTGAATGACAGATAAGTCTTGTATACATAAGCGCCATCTTATCATGTAGCCAGGTCGATAGACTAACCAGGAATGAATCAACAAAAAACTCCTGAACCACCTTGATCCTACGTAAAAAATAGAACGTGTCCTCATTCATAGCAAACTGCATTCTAACTTATTGCGTGATCAAGAAAAGATCCTATAACTGCTCCTAAGCCAATTGTCTGTATGAAATGTAGACTCTAGTTGCCGGCTAAACCGCGTTAACCTGAACGCCATCTTATCATGTGGGTAGCACAAGGATTCTCTTCGGGTACGATCTTCTGCAGTGCTCCTCATTAACCACCATAGTCATCGATCAAAACAACACTGTGTCCTGATTCAGTATGTACTACTCGCTAACCTATGGCTACATATGATGGAAATTGTGACGTAACTCAACCCTGCTGTCCATATTCAGTGCTTAAGGTCCAACCCAGAGCGCAACCACGTGATGTACACCTAAGCATACGTAGTATCGCGTAGCACATGTCTAACTATGTTAAACTTAACCAACTGTGACAGTGTGTTGAGTAAATGATGTATGGTATAAAGCTGGGGTTTGTTTGATCAACGTTGAAATCTACAAACCAAGGTTATTAGTCCACTATCTGGAAACATTAGGAAACTTTAGAAAACTTCACTGGATATATGAGAAAGTATTAAAGGTTGACACCCTACAGAAAACATCCCATCTCCAATTTATCATTTAACCCTTTAGGATTTAGTGTGTCCAATTTTTTGATCCAATAAGTTTCCCGCTGTAGTAATGTTTTAGTATTGTCTCAATGATTTGAAATCTCATCTGTGCTATGGAGTGCCTGTGTTCTATCCAGTGTGCGGATAAGTTCGAATTCATATGTTTGTTACGTATTTTGCTTTTGTGCTCAGACACTCTCACTTTTATTTTTCTCTCAGTTTTTCCAACATATAACAGGCCACAAGGGCATTTGATGGCATATATCAAGTTATTAGCATTGCAATCCGCAGAATGATTTAACTTGATTTTCTCTGCTGACCGCGGGTGTATTAAAACGTTTCCGGGTGTGACGTCGTTACAGTGCACACAATTGTGGCATTTTTTTGTCCCGTCCATAGTTGAATTTGTCGCTTGAGTCTTCTTCGATAAAAGTTCTTTTAAATTACGGGTCCTTGTGTATGCAAAAAGAGGTTTTTGGGTAAATAGACCATGAAAATCCGGTTCTTCCTGTAACATCTCCCACCATTTGTTAATGGTGTTTTTAATCATCCTAGATTTTGCGGTGTAAGTGGATATAAACACAATCCTGTCTGTGGGATCTATGGATTTTTTCATCAGCAGTTTATCTCTGTCTATCGATAGCGCTCGTTGTTCGTGTTTCTCTAGCAACTCCGCGGGATAACCTTGTTTCAAATACTGTAGTTTTTGTTCTGATAATGTATGTTTGCAGCTCTCCAGA